>JAUIMM010000040.1:17890000-18490000 GCA_031769625.1 Taudactylus pleione
ATGCCCTAGACATTTGCTTAGTTTGTCTATGCCTAGGACCGGCTCTGGGCAAATAGACAGATAGACATGCTTTCTCGCTTATTATACTGATATATCACTTCCTCCAGGATGGCTACTTGTGCAGTAGCGTATTAATAATGGGTCCACATGGTCCCCTGGGTCCAGGGTAGCCCACACTGCACACCATTCACACATTGATTATACTTACCCTGTGCTGCATCTGAGGCCACATCAGAAGAAACCTCCAGGAAAATAGTGGCAAAGCCATTCTCCATGAGGAATGTGAATGCAGGGTAGACTCTAGCACAGTGAGCATATGCCAGCACGAGGGGGGCGCTCTAACACTACACACAGGCCTCTCCAACCATAAGATGTTAAAGCAGAAACATCTAATTGCACACTGAAGTACATTTATACACCACCTTTTACACAAATTAAACTTTATGTTCATCTCCTAAAGTATTACTCATCTTAGTCGCCTTTGGCTTAAGTCAGTGTTTTACAACTCCAGTTCTCAACAACCTCTAACAGTGCATGTTTTGTGTGTTTTCTAGATCTGGCCACACACCTCTGTGACAGCATATCCTATTATACCACACATTGGTCCTGATTCAGAGATGGATGCTAATGCAAACTTTAGTGCAGCCACTGTTTTAATAGAGTCTGTGATAATATGCAAATGCTAATCAGCCTTCCCCTTGTGCACCAGTGTGTGATGGAAAATACAAGCTCAACACTTCACCATCGATGTACCGTTGCAAGCACCATCGACATATGCGACACCCTATAGGCTACTCAGTTTATTCATCTCAAATCCCTCTAAGCATGGCCCCTGAACAAGCGGATTTGTGATCAGGAACCAGCCACATTCACAGACACACCTGTCACACTCCCACAACATACCCAAGAGATGACCTTTTCTTCTTCATGGTCCATAGAGATCCACAGGTATACCATGGGGCATGTGGTTGGAGTGATCCAGGCACCAGTCAAAGTTTTAGCTCCCAGGATGTACCAGTTCTCCTCCACATATACCCCGCCCCCAGCTACAGGCAGACAGTTTTACGTTTGTTGCCTGCAGAACCAGTTGCACCAAGCTTTATTTTTATGTGTTTTTTTGTTTATCTGAGCAAGCAATGCTAGGCATCCTAATGGGCGTCTGTGCTGCTGCTCCAACTACCTCCACCGGCACCAAAACACCGGTGAATGGTCTGGTGATTGGGGCGGGCATCAGCAGGGCTCTGCATGTTACTGTTACTTTCAGTACTTCAACAGAAATATTGCAGACAATTATAACAACTTAGCATACATGATATTTTCGGCATAAAAATCAGATAAAAAGACAGATGTTTGTGAACAGTAAGGGGTAAATTTACTAAGATTCGAGATGGTCCGGATGCTCAAAGTGATTTATCTCGCTGGTACTCGCCAAAATTCAGGTAATTTAATCCCATTTTTTTTAACCAAATTTACCAACAGGCGATTTGAGGCTAAACGAGTTTGCCGATGGTAAAGCAGAATGAGATATCTCTCCCGAGTAAGTCGTTTTGCAGGAGATTACTCACCCGAGATTGCAGTGTTTTCTCTCTGCAAATCTCTCCCAAACTAGCAGCCAGCACATATCAGTGAGATGTGTGCTTGCTGCTTGTGTGTTAAGACTTGTCAAAAATAGATAAATGTTTTTTTAAAAAATCTTCCATGAGGTCCCCCTCCAAAACACTAACCAGCCCCGGGCTTGCCAGCCTGTCCTGGTTCTTAATTTACAGAGAAAAAAATGTGTAGGGTTCCACTGTAAATTACAAACCAGCAACAGGCAGCAGGGACAGAGCTGGTTTTAAATATATGGAGAAAAAAAATTACGTGAGGTTCCACGTATATTTAAAACCAACCCTGGACCCTTTCTAACGGGGGACTGATGCCACGGCCGGGGTGCCCTTTCACCGGGCCCCCCAGCCCTGACCGTTAGTCAGCCCAGGCCAGGGATCCCTGGGGAGTTGGGGACCCCCCCAATAAAGGGGTCCCCCTCTCCAGGGCACCTCTGGCCTAGACTGATAGCCTGGGGCTAACCCCGCCACCCCTGGGTGGTGGGTGGCGGGTGGCGGGTTGATATTATTAGGTGTAGTGTAAAAATTAGATTTTTCATCATTGTCTTTACAGTTGAACTACAGGTCCCAGCAAGCCTCCCCCGCATGCTGGTACTTGGAGAACCACAAGTACCAGCATGCGGGGCATTAAGGGCCCACTGGTACCTGTAGCTCACCTGTAAAGAAATGGTTAATAAAACACACAATACACCGTAAATATAAAGCTTTATTGCATCCATAAACACACTGGTGCATACACACTAGACGATATGCTCCCTGAGCGATATCGTCTAGTGTGTCCCCGGCAGGCTGTGCTCAATGTCGTTCATGACATTGAGCACAGCCGCTGAACGATATCATTAGCGATATCGTTCAGCGCCGGGCTCTCTCACCCATTCCCTGACATGCAGCAACCTGACGAGGTCGTCAGGTTGGCCTGCATGTCAGCCCGATGAACGAGGATGACGAACGACCCGCGGGAACGCGCGTCGTCGTCATCGTTCATCTTTTTTGTGTTAAAAATGGACGATAAAGTGGACGACTGAACGATAACGATATCGTTATCGTTCAGTCGTCCACTTTAATCGCCCAGTGTGTACGCACCATTACACATACTCACCTATTTCCAGATGTTCATGTCCCCTTGTCAACGTAAAGTATCCCATCGAATTACCTGTAAAAAAAGATCCAATACTCACCTTTATGTCCCTCGATGTTCTCCGCAGAAATCCAATATGTGGCCCGGATACAGTGTAACAACATGCTTCTGCATGTTGTTACACTGCGCTAATGTCTGCTCGTGGGACAGAGTTGACTTCAGTCCCGGGCCGCCGGCCAATCAGCGGCCTCTAACATTAGCGGTGGTTCATTGGCTGGGACCCACGTTTAGGAGCCGCTCATTGGCTGAATCAGAATCAGACCCTTATTCTTTATAAACAGATGAATTTTAGAATACAAATAACTACATGTAGCTGTACAGTGGGAGAAAATTCCTGTAACGATAACTATATAATAAGGATGGGTGCTGATTTAAATTCGGTCATCTCGTTGTAAAGCATTTTGGTGCATGCATGCTCACCAGGATTTACACCTATGCTGCTTATAGCTGCCACTGTCACCTGCCAGCCGCACACCTTTGGTGTGAGTTAGGACAGATGTGCACCTACCCACCCAATGATGCCCTGCTGGTAACTGAACTGAAGATGAAGGGCTCGTATACAGGGGCATATTTAGAGAGGAGGGGGCCCGTGTGCATTCCCCGCTCGGGGCCACTCCCCTTTCCCCAGTGGCCAGCAGCACACTGATCACAGCAGTAGACTCTCGGCACTAGTCTGTGCCCAGAGTCTACTGCACATGCGCAGGTCACCGGGAAAATGGTGATTTTCCCACTATGTATGCACAAAACGCCGGGAAAATGGCCGCGGCAGCAATTTTACAGGTATTTAGTGCAGCGCTGCTACAGCCGAAGCGGAACTTAAGAGAGGTAAGTATTAAGAATTATGGGTCAGGGTGTGCAGTGTGGGCCCCCCAGGGAGAGCAAGATGAAAGACAGGAGAGAAAGACACTGAAGGCAGGACAGAAGAAAACTGAAGAGCAAGGAGGGGTAGAGACTGTGGGTCTATAAAGAAAGAAACTGAGAGGCAACGAGTGGTAGGAGAGATGGAGACTGAGGGCAGGAGTGGAAAAGACTGAGGAGCAACAAGGGGCAGGAAAGAAAGAGACTTATGCTGGCCATACACCTGCACAACCAGCATAAGATCATATTCATCCCACGACTCCCTGGAGCTCCCTGACAGTCCTGGGGGCACGATTTGCTGTTTTTCTCTGCACACGATCTGTTGTACAATCGATCGTGTGCCTCACGCACTCATCAGGAAAAAGTCATTGAAATGACATGAATGGACGCACGATGCATCACATGCACAAAATATACGGTACGATCTGCACGCGATACGATGGACCATATGGGCTCACATCTGATCATACGATCCATTTTAGGAGCTGCGGGAGCGCGCATCGGATCATATCCAACTAAAAAAATACACAATTTCTACACATTTCATCGTACGACTCATCGAAAATCGTCCAATCGGCCCGAAATCATGCAGGTGTATGGCCAGCATTAGGGGTCAGGCAGGACAGAGAGGGAATAAACAGGGAAAAAACTGGCAACAAAGGGGACACCCGCTGGTGTCAAGTATTTTTTTTAAAGTTAGGTGCCAGATTTAATTAGCCACGGTGCTTACAGCGGGCTTGTAGCTACGGGCTTTAACGCCCATTCGCTTGTGCATTAAGCCCTATATAAGCTACGTGTTGCTTAAGGTCACTGACTTTTACAAAACATTAAGGCAATACAATATATTATAAATGATGACATGTTTTAATGATAAAGCTGTGCACAACTGGGAAGGATAAATACATTTGTACATACAGTAATATAGGCTGTTAGTTGTGAACTTCACTTATCTTTAAACTGCATTTACAACCCCAATAATGATCAACCTAATTTCAATCAGATTATTATGGTGCCTCATTAGTTTTGTCACACATGCTATGCCACTTGTCTGATATTAGCTGCAATATTGCAGTGTTTACTAGGGAATCTGAGCAGCTAGCCAGCCCAACAAGTAGTTCCACGTGAAGATGAGCAATTTCCTCTCTAAGGGGAGGGATTCTAGAAACTGAAAAAAAGAGCATCTTCCCTGACTGGAGCTACAGTACATTAACATGCACCCTTGCAATGCCCCCAGGCAGCAGGTTGATGATGCAGTTAGAGAGAGTCCCATGAGGATCTAAGCAGCATGGTTCCCTGTATGAGTGACGGGTACTGTACAATGCCCTGATAACACAGCTTAACGGGAGCACTACTAATAACACTAGTTCCCTGCTGCTACACAAGTAAAGACAGGTCAATAGCTAGCGGCCCTGCACCAAATCCACACCTGCTGGCTGCTGATGACACACATAGGGGGGCAAGAGGCTGCTGAAGTGACATGGTGAGGTGAGTTGCGGGGCTTGGCATAATGTCTAAGGGGCATTACTGTGTGGCATAATGTTATAAGGGACATTACTGTGTGGCATAATGTGTAAGGGGCAATACTGCGTGGAATAATGTTTTATATCGGACACTACTACAATGTGGCATAATCTGTCAAGGGCATTACTGTGTGGTATAATGTGTAAGGGGCAATACTGTTTGGCATAATGTATAAGGGGCATTAGTACTGCATGGCATAATATGTATAAGGGGTACTACTGTGTGGCATAAACTGAATGGGCTCTGTGTGGCATAACATGATTGGGCTGTGTGGGGGCAAATTTATGGGGTTTTTTTTACCTCTAGGGGGCCCTTTTAAGATCTTGCTATGTGGCCCCCAAAGTTCTAGTTATGCCCTTGCATGCAAACACAGAGGGCTGACTAATATATATGGCCACTTTAAAAAGGACTAACTCTGGATTTAATCTCAACTTACATGAGTCATAGACGGGTATTCAATTAGTTGCGGGTGACTCATGCGCGAAAACACACCGATTCGTCGTAAACTGCAGAATCAATGGGTCTTCTCCCCGCGAGCGAGCCCGATTTGGTGGTTTTTATGTGGATTTTACCTCCCACCTCCATGAGCTGCGAAGTAAAGTCTGACTGTGGGGACTCGCGCGGAATCCCCGCTAATTGAATAGATCCAGCGCGGCAATTGGCTGCAGGGTTAATTGAATACCCTCTATAAAGTTTGATCCTTGCTCAGACTGTGAGGTTAAAATTATACTTTTGTAGCTTTCACACAGGATTTTGGCAGACTGCCAATTTCCACTTGAGCCAGCCCCAGAAACTGTGTAAGTTAAGTGTCCCCATTTTTAGGGATTATGTGACAGCGTGTGGCCCTGACAAAGTTCAAACCTAGGCAAAAACCTAATCCTGGTCAAACTACACCACCCTGCCAAATTTGGTGGAGTTAGTTCCAAAACTCTGGCCGTGTATAGGACATAGGACAAACCAGCCAAATTAGTGCCGTAGGCAAGATTTTGGGTGGTGCCCCCTTCCCGTGGGATCCTGAAAAGGGGTGTGGCCTCATGGAAGGGGCCCTCACCCAGCACAGCAACCCCTTATCCCAGCAAAGCATGGTATCAGCACCCACCGTCACACACCACCCTATCCCAGCAGTGCACCACTGTCCTATCAGTGAGCACCACAGCACCTGGGCACTTTCCCAGTTTTAAACTTACTTTACTTGATCGCAGCCTGCAGAGCTGTCCAACTAAAGGTAAAGCAAGCTGCTGGCGGCGGACCCATTTTCCCCGTCTCAGGCTGGCAGGCCGCAGCTGTGACTGATGATTGCTGGAGACAGAGCCCAGAGTCACAGTGTGCACATGTAAGTGCACCCTGAAGTCACTACTCTGAGCTCTGCAAAGGCCCATGGTGCAGCAGCCCTCCCTTGACCATTACTCAAAGTCTTGAATGAGCCTCTGCCCATGCGCAGAAGCTCATTCTGATTGTGTGACACCTCAGAGCTGGCCCGGGGATAACCATTAGCCGCCATCCAGGTGCTCCGACCCCTCAAAATGCCACCATCTGCTCTGCCACTGCCTGCTCACTGTTTGCTGCTGTCAGGTCCGATCGGAGGTGTTAGCTGAGCTCCGATCATGGATGCTGTGCAGCGGCAGTAGCCACTGCCAGAGTCTCTGCCCAATCGACAGCAGGTGCCCCGGCCATGCCTGCACCAAACCTCCACTGGCCCTAGGTGGGCTTGGATGCCCCTAGGCATTTCAAATGCCCTAGACATTTGCTTAGTTTGTCTATGCCTAGGACCGGCTCTGGGCAAATAGACAGATAGACATGCTTTCTCGCTTATTATACTGATATATCACTTCCTCCAGGATGGCTACTTGTGCAGTAGCGTATTAATAATGGGTCCACATGGTCCCCTGGGTCCAGGGTAGCCCACACTGCACACCATTCACACATTGATTATACTTACCCTGTGCTGCATCTGAGGCCACATCAGAAGAAATCTCCAAGAAAATAGTGGCAAAGCCATTCTCCATGAGGAATGTGAATGCAGGGTAGACTCTAGCACAGTGAGCATATGCCAGCACGAGGGGGGCGCTCTAACACTACACACAGGCCTCTCCAACCATAAGATGTTAAAGCAGAAACATCTAATTGCACACTGAAGTACATTTATACACCACCTTTTACACAAATTAAACTTTATGTTCATCTCCTAAAGTATTACTCATCTTAGTCGCCTTTGGCTTAAGTCAGTGTTTTACAACTCCAGTTCTCAACAACCTCTAACAGTGCATGTTTTGTGTGTTTTCTAGATCTGGCCACACACCTCTGTGACAGCATATCCTATTATACCACACATTGGTCCTGATTCAGAGATGGATGCTAATGCAAACTTTAGTGCAGCCACTGTTTTAATAGAGTCTGTGATAATATGCAAATGCTAATCAGCCTTCCCCTTGTGCACCAGTGTGTGATGGAAAATACAAGCTCAACACTTCACCATCGATGTACCGTTGCAAGCACCATCGACATATGCGACACCCTATAGGCTACTCAGTTTATTCATCTCAAATCCCTCTAAGCATGGCCCCTGAACAAGCGGATTTGTGATCAGGAACCAGCCACATTCACAGACACACCTGTCACACTCCCACAACATACCCAAGAGATGACCTTTTCTTCTTCATGGTCCATAGAGATCCACAGGTATACCATGGGGCATGTGGTTGGAGTGATCCAGGCACCAGTCAAAGTTTTAGCTCCCAGGATGTACCAGTTCTCCTCCACATATACCCCGCCCCCAGCTACAGGCAGACAGTTTTACGTTTGTTGCCTGCAGAACCAGTTGCACCAAGCTTTATTTTTATGTGTTTTTTTGTTTATCTGAGCAAGCAATGCTAGGCATCCTAATGGGCGTCTGTGCTGCTGCTCCAACTACCTCCACCGGCACCAAAACACCGGTGAATGGTCTGGTGATTGGGGCGGGCATCAGCAGGGCTCTGCTAGCCGCTCCACTGAGGACCTTGGGCTGCAGCCGGATAAACGGTGAACAGGTAAGGCGACCACCAGGGGAGTTAAAAGCTGGCATCGGGGACCATGTAGAGTCCAGCGGCACGCAGCAGTTGATGCAGCAGCACAGAGGTAGGCTCTCCCCCGGCAGCCCCTCCCCCAGCCCAGAACACGATCCCTCACAAGAAGTTTCCCAACTTTGAGCTGCTCCTCCCTATATGAAACATAGTTGATTTAGTGTCCATTATAAGTATATGCATTGTATGTGACTTGTGCTAGCTCTGCTGTTGTGATATACTGTCTTAAAACTTTCTAACTTTCAGTTATATCTATCCCTGCTGCTCTTGTTTAACCCTCAACTATCAGGTGTGTAGTTCATTATTACGTCACATTTACTTGTATTTGTGAAGGGTGTCACACTGCATTACTAGCCATACACTATTTGTGTGCTGCTGGCTGGTTATTGCTATGTCTTCTAAGGGTAAACAGGAGCCTGTGGCCCCTGTGCTGATTACTTGCAGATACTGTTCAGCGGGCATATCACCTCAGGATTCTGTACAGGATGGTCTGGGTGCTAATTGTTATGTACCACCTCTCCAGTCCACCATACCAGCCCCTGTCCAGGAGCCACCTTGGGTGTCCTCCTTATCCCAGGTTATGACACAGCTAGTGGACCACTTAGCCCCCATGCGGTCTCCTACCATGGGGTACCCACAGCTATTACAGTCTACTATATTGGTACCCCCTATTCATGCTCCTTTGATGGATGTTTATGCACACTCAGTTCAGAATATGGCTCAAGCGTCTGCCGTCTATCAGATGATGTTACAGGCGGAAAGACTGTTAGCCACCAAAACACATAGGTGGACTGTATCATCCTCTCAGTCCACCCAGCTTCGGATTCTGACTCATCATCTGAGTAAGATGATGCACATGGTTCTTACCCTGAATATAGAGGATGATGAACGGGCCCCTAAGCTTAAAGTACAAAAAGAAAACTGCGAGCGTAAAAATAACAGATGATAAATATCATGGGATATCCAGAAAAGGAAATATATAAATGCATTGTGGCCACAGGAAAAAAACAAAAAATGAATGAACAGTGGCCCTGATTCAGAGCCGGACGCTCTGACAGAGCGCTCGCTCTGAATCAAGGCCATCCCTGCTCCATTTTGGAGCGGCCTCCTGGCTGCTCGCATAGCTGTGGGTGACCAAAATGATGGTGCAGTAGGGTCTCGCTGCCGCAAGCCCAGGAGTGCTTTAGGCTCTATCGAACAATTGTCCTGGAAGACCATTCCACATCCACCACATTCACAGTCATGAAAACACCATTCATCACATTTTTTTCCCATCCACTTGTCACCCCAACCACCACCTGTGCTTTATGGGGGTAGGTGGGAATGCCGTCGATCCTCACACTCTGAGTCTAAATACATCTCACTGTGTGGGGAGGAATGCCGGTTTTCATCCTCAACCCACTATCACATCTCCACTGTCTCTCCTTCACCCACACTCTTTTCAATATAATTTTTTGATTGGTTTTAGTTGTCTGTCGGCATGACTTTTTAATTTTATAACTATATGATATATTACATTCAGGAACCTTTTACTAGGAAGTGTATTGGAGTGTTTATTTTTGTGATGTCATAATTTTCATCTTTATTTTTATTTTCATATTTTACTTTATTATTTTTATTCTATATTCCACTTTCATATTAATTGTGATTTTTTATTCCATATATAGGAGGCTAATTTAGCCCATCCACTATATTTATTACATTGATAATTTTATGTCTAGAATTTAGTTTTTTTTTTCTCTTTTAATTTAATTTTGCTTCATTTCAGATGTTTTATTAAAAACTGTTCCACTTATAGCACTATGCCCATTATTCTTAAACATGTTTTGCAGATTTTATTTAGTGCCCTATTTTTGATATTTTAATTATTATCAACATCTTTTCATTTTAATCATTTGCTTACCTCAACAATTATAGATCTATTATTACTCACTATCCCCCAACCATATATATATATATATATATATATTTATTTTTTATCTCACTAAGCTCTTCAACAGCCGGGTTACATATGCATTGTGCAGGCTACAACTGTCTCTAATTACCTAATTACTTAATTACTATTGCCTATTTAAGTCCTGGAGTAGAGTGAGGGGTTTCACCTCTGAGGAAACAACCGGTCACTATAGGCTGAGAAATGCATCAGGTTCTTACCCCCGCATGCTGTTTTACCCAGGACTGTTTCGTTACACTCATGCTGAGTGTCCAGCCAACTCCGGTTGCATTGCCGCATGACGGGACCGTTATTCTTTCATCGGGCACAATCTGTGCCACAGTGGTCTGTGTGCTTCCATGCTAAACAGCGGTCCTCCATTCAACGCATGAAGGCACCAATATTGCTACATGCCAGACCTTAAGGATTTCCCTGCCGGACGATTCAGGAGAGGCCTCTCCCAGACCCATGCTGTGCCAGCACCACTACGGTACCATTTAAACTGTCTTATAACGGAGGACAGTTTAAATGGTGCTGGACTATAGACACATATACCCAGACGTGTCTTTCAATACAGACTATTTGTATTATACATTTCAAAGTATCTACTTGCAATGAGATAACCATTTGGTTGTTTCTCAATTGATATCATTCCCTGTTATCTAAGGATACATTTAACAGAGCACCTCCCTAGTTGCTGTGAGATATTGAACATTTTATATATTTTTACTCATTGGGACACTGCTCATTCATTTTTTTATTTTTTTTTTCCTGTGGCCACAGTGCGTTTATATATTGTATGTTTCCTTTTCTGGATATCCCATGATATTTACAGTATCATCTGTTATTTTTACATTCACTTGATTCTATTCATGTTTTTATTCTGCATAAGGTATTAAATATATATTTTTGGTGGTTTTTAGCGCTCCCAGTTTGCTTTTTGTACTTTTGCACAGGTTATATAGGGGTCAGCATCCCCTTTTCTGGTGAGCTACTTTTAGATTCACTACATCAGATTATTTTTGAAGCGCCCACCCATTTTTCCTTTTTGATCCCTAAGCTTAAAACCCCAATGTTTAAACATCAAAAGGTGGTTAAGGTTGAATTCCCTCAATAAGAACAGCTCACTGAGCTCATGGCAGAAGCATGGGGTACTCCTGGCAAATGGTTCCAGGTCCCAAAAAGACTAGCTTCTTTTTACCCTCTCCCTACTGATGAGTGTACTAAGTGAAAAGTCACTCCCACTGTTGATTTGCATGTGGCATGCTTAGTCAGAAGCTCTATGCTGCCTTTACCGTCTACATCCTCCCTTAAGGATGCCACGGATAGAAAACTGGAAACTTGTCTCAGGTCAGTCTACTCGCGTTCTGGTGCTATTATTTGGTCGGTCATGGCCGCGGCCTGAGTAGCTAAGGCTTTCCAAGGATGGACAGAGGCACTGCCATCAGATGCTACCAGGGAACAACTGGCCTACATCTTCTATATTCAGGAAGTGGCCTCTTATTTGGGAGAAGTTGCATTGGATACTGGACTCCTTTAAGGCATCTGCGACCTCAGTAGTTCCCCGCTGGGTCCTTTGGCTATGGTCCTGGAAAGCGGACACAGAATCCAAGAAGGCCCCTGAATCCTTACCCTTCTCTGGAAACAGGCTGTTCGGTGCAGAGTTGGACAAAATAGTGGATACCGTGGCAAGCTCAAAATCTGCCTTTCTGCCATCAGCAGCAGTTTCTAAGCCTAGGCTGTCCTCTTTTCGGTCCTTTCACCCTCAGGGTAAGGCAAAAGGATAGTGCTTTCCCAGGCAACTTAGTTTTCATAAGACAACCAAGCCGCGATCCAAGCAGTCTTAGTCAGCCAGACGTCCAGTTTCCAAGTCTGATGACAAACCCACTCACTGCCTGATGGGGCGGGCCTCCTCCTGGGGGATCCTTGGGTGAGAGGCCTACTTCTTCGATTTGCTGACTCTTGGCATCAAACAACAACAGATGCCTGGGTCCGAGAAGTGGTCTCTTAGGGGTATGCTCTTACCTTTTGGAATCGTCTCCCCGGTAATTATTTTGCACAGGTTCCCCATCAGACCCTATCAAGGCCCTGGTCCTCCAGGAAGCTATTCACTCCCTGCAGAATTCAGGTGTAATAATACTGGTTCCTTCAGTTCATCGAGGAACTGGTTTTTATTCCACTGTCCTTTTGGATCAAAAGCTGAATGGGTCTCATTGGCCTATTCTGTATCTCAAATCCCCCAACAAATTTATCTGAGTGTGCAAGTTCTACATGGAAACTCTACAAACAATTGTCCTGGCATTGGAGCCTGGGGATTTCATAGATTCTATGGACAATCAGGATGCATACCTGCATGTGCCTATTACTCCAACCCACCAACGGTTCCTACAGTTTGCTGTTCTGCAGCAACATTACCAGTTTCAGGTGCTGCCCTGTGGTCTATTAATGGCCCCTCGGGTCTTTACCAAAATAATGGAAGTTATGGCAGCCCACCTCAGGTGTCAGGGAGTCAGAATCCTGTTATACCTAGATGACCTCTTAATCAATCAATGCAGGTCCTGGGGTCAACCTTAGATATGGTGGAATACACCCAGTTTCTCTCCAGGCCCCTTCAACAACTGATTCTCTCCTGGCAGAATGGGCAGTATCATCTGATCCGGTCCCAGACGATCCTCCTCTCTACAGAGGTTACCCCTTCTGGATTCCAAATTGGGAGCTTCTCACTATAGATGCCAGTCTTCATGGATGGGTGCAGTAACCAGTCATTATACCTTTCAGGGATTGTGGACAACCCAGGAAAGTCACCTGCCCATATACATTCTGGAGCTTCGAGCAGTGTACAGAGTACTCACTCGGGTGCCAGACGTTCGAGGCAGGCCGGTCTAAATCCAGTCCAACAACGCAACTGTGGTAGCCCACCTCAACCATCGGGGAGTCACGCGAAGTTGAGCAGCCATGAGGAAGGTGGCAAACATTGTGGTCTGGGCCGAATGACATCTTCAGGGAATCTCTGCAGTGTTAATCCCCGGAGTCCTCAACTGGGAAGCAGACTTCCTAAGCCATCAGTACATACACACTGGAGAGTGGGCTCTTCTCCTGGATGTCTTTCAACTCATGTTCCTAGTACTGCTGTCTTTGTAACAGTCCTTATAACAGTACTTAGAATTTTTATTATAATACTGAACAATTTGATCATATGTTAAATATATTAAGTTTTTAATATAAATGTATATGCACATAATAATATGAAATAAAACAAAATAAAGCAAAAGGGAGAAAAAAATAATATATAATATATATAAAATAATAATAATTGTTATGGAATCTTATCACAAAATATGGAGAAAATTGTATTGTGTAGATATACTACAAATATTAATATAGAATAAAACATAATATAACATACAATAATAATAATAATAATAATAATAATAATAATAATAATAATAATATTGTTGTGAGATCTAGTCACAATATGTGGAGAAAATTTAATTATAGGATATATATTATGATATTAGTATGTGCTTTAATTCTAATATTTATATTTATTGTGCCTCTATATTCCAAATCTATTAATATGTGATTAATATTAGTATAAAGTTAATAAATGTGCTATAGTGTAAAGTAAAACTAATAAATTAAAAAATTGTGAAAACCCAAACAAGAGTCATAATCCAAATAAATAAAGTGCATGTCCTAAGTAAAAATAATCATATTGTGAAAGAATTGTATATTATCTCATAAATTTCCCTTATTCTTTATTCAAAATGAAATAAGATAAAATTCACTTGAGTATTCAAATAATATCTTGTGATTTTAACCTACAAATAATTCAGTGATGTATTATATATTGTGATTAAAATATAGTGAGTGATATAATTTCTAATATGTGTAGTGTTAAATATGTGCTTGATATAATTCATATTAATCGTGTAGTAAAGGGGATATGAAATATTTTGAGTACAAAAAGTTATTATATCCCTATATTAAACTATCCTCCAATATTAAAATATACATATCTCCACATACAATATCCATTATCAAAATAGTACATCCCTCATATTCTAATCTAAACTTTTATATAGAAATCTATCCATCATGAGATCCTTGGACTATTGGTAGTGCTTTACATTTTAATGATACTAGATAAGGGGTCCATTCTTTTGTATTAGTAACAATCATACATAATGGTCCTCAATGTAAAAGGGGGAGATATTAATGAAATTATCATAAAATTGTCATATTATCTACAAGAAGGCTCCAAATTGATTGTGTTCATTTAATCCATGAGGGTCCACACTATTCATCAAGAATATCATCCTTGATTATTTTCTCAACAATTCTTTGTTGATGTCCCCTCCTCTGATTCCTAGTTTTATTCTTTCCATACCATATGCTTTCAAATGGTTCGGATCACTATTATGTTACTTCAAAAAGTGTCTGGCTACACTTGTAAGTGGCTTGAATTTAATTGCATCTGTTCTGGCATTTTTTATATTTCGTATGTGCTCAGAGATTCTTTGTCTCATTTGTCTTTTGGTCATGCCAATGTAATTCAAGCCACATGTGCAAAAAAGGCAATAGATCACTCCTATTGTTTTGCATTGATAAAATCTTTTATCTCTATATCCCTGCCAAATCTATCAATTGTCTTATTATTAGGTATTATATATTTGCAGGTAGTACAATTTCCACACTTATGACATCCTGTTATATTTATTTTATGACTTTCTTGTCTTTTGAAGTGACTATGTACTAATCTTTTTTGCAGATTATCGGACCTCCGCCATCTGACATCAATCCTCTCACCAAGTATCATCTCCAGATCTCTGTCCATGGTGAGTATATTCCAATGTCTTTGTAGGATTTCTTTTATCTGTTTCCATTCGTTACAGAAGGTTCCAATAAATCTGACTTTATTATCTTCTCCTTTTTCTTTTTTTGTAGGGAATATTAACATTTCTCTATTTTTTCTCTTTGCTTCATAATATCCTGATTTAATGGTTTTCCTATTATAGCCTCTCCTCTGTAATCTATTTGTTAATTCTCTAGATCTTTCCTCAAAGGTTGCTATCTCCGTGCAATTGCGTCAGATTCTCAGAAATTCCCCTTGGGTAATCCCTTGATGGTAGCAGGGCAATGGGAGCTATTGGCATGGAGGATACTATTAGTAGCCATTTTCTTCCGAAACATATCAGTGACTATATGCCCTTCTTCTGTTATTTTGATCTGTAGATCTAGAAAGGTTACCATTTCCTGGCTCATTTCACTGGTAAGCTTCAAATTGATCTCGTTACAATTTAGCATGGTAATAAATTCCATCAATTCTTCTCTCATTCCTTCCCATATTATCAAGATATCATCGATATATCAAAAGCAAGATGTTATATGGTTGGTATATTGGTAATTTTCCCATGAGAATACCATTTTTTTCTCCCACCACCCGAGGTACAGATTGGCATACGTCGGTGCACAAGTTGTGCCCATCGCTGTACCCCGGGTCTGTAGGTAGTATCTCTCATTGAAGGTGAAGAAATTTTTCGTTAGAATAAATTCAAGAAGTTGTAAAATGAAGCCATTCAAATCTCTACCCTCTTCTATATCCAGGAAGTATTTAATCACTTCTATACCGTACTTATGGTTTATGCTGGTATACAGCGACTCTACGTCGCATATGCATAGTCAGGTCTCCTTCGTCACAGTTAAATTGTGTATTTTACCCAAAATATCTAGGGTATCCCTTGTATAGGATGGTAATTCTATTACAAATTTTCGGAGATATTTATCAACATAAATGCTCGCCCTTTCTGTCAAACCATCGATACCTCACACTATAGGTCTTCCTGGCGGCTGTTGTAAATCCTTATGGGTTTTGGGTAGGATGTAGAATGTTGGAACCTTAGGGTGTTCAACCCATAAATAGTCCCTCTCATTTTTGGTAATTATACCTTGGTTAAAGTTTCTTTCAATCATCCTTCTGTACTCACATAGGAAATTTGCGGTTGGGTTGAAGATTAATCTCCTATAGCAATTGGTATCATCCAGTTGCCTAAGAACCTTTAGTATAGTCTTCCTTCTTCCACAAAACAATATTACCCCCCTTTGTCTGAGGGTTTAATCTCAATCTCATCCCATTTTTCTATCTCTTGTAATGCAAAATATTCTAATTTGGAGAGGTTGAAATCAAGCTTCTTGTTCTTTTGTTCATAAAGTTTATCCAAATCTTTAGACACTTGCTCCATATAGACTCTAACTTGAGGACAAATCTGAGGGTTGGGGAAAAAAGTTGATTGTTTTTTCAGGGGATTGTCTTTCTTATTATTCAATTGTGTTTCTGAGTTTTCTTCCAGAAGTTCTTCCAGTATATCTAATGCTTGCATGTCTGTTTCATCCATAATATAATTCATCTCATTAGCCTGCATATGATCTTCTCTTGATCTTTCTTTATTAATAAAGAATTTTTTAAGGATTTTTCTTGTGAAGAGATTGAGGTCCTTTTCTACCTCAAACCTATTCATTGATTTGGTAGGAGAGAAGGACAGTCCTTTGGAGAGTATACTGATATGATGTGCATTCAGTTCCTCATCTGTAAGATTAATAATTTGTAAGGTTTCATTATTCCCTTCTATTTCCTGAAGGTCCTGTTCCTCCTCTGCACATGGGAGCCCCATTCTCCCATTTCTCTCTATCTTTGAATTCCCCCTCTCCTCCTTGTCCTTCTATATGGTTCGTGGGGTCTATAGATGTTTGACAATCTAATCCTAAAAAACGAGATGCTGATGTCTCAAAATCTGATTTGGAATATCTATAGGAATTTCTCTGGTTTCTATTCTTAGATATTTTTCTCCATTTAAAAATATTATTAGTGACATAATCATTTTTATCACGTAGATATTTTTGTTGCTTCTTTTCTATTATATTTTTTTCAAATTGTTCTATCTCTAGTTTGTGTTTCTGATATAACTTCTGGAATGAATCCAGATTTTCAAATCCCTTGAGTTTTTCCCCAATTTTTTGAATCTCCTTACCATATTGTTCTAATAGTATTTCATCATGTTTGATAAGGATATTTATCAGTTCTCGTGAGCATCTCAGAATACTTTTCTCCCACTATTTCCTCAAAGGTTCTTCCAGCTCAAAGGCTGGGAATAGTTTAGGTCTAAGACCCCTTGGTGCAATATTACTTTGTTGGTAGTTATCAAACATTGTTTTGTTCCAGAAGGTTTTTGTTTGTTTCATTATAATGTATTTTAATTCTATTAAATCATTGTTCCAATTTGCCCCTACTGGGTCATCATTTCTACTACACATACCTCCAAAAATAGAATTAGCTTCCATTTTCCCTTTTGTCTTGTCTATTCATCAAATCCTGACTTAAACTAAATAAGGACATTCTGGCTTTTGTTTGATTCCACTTATATTATTGAATTTATATTTCATTTGTATTTTTTGGACCGTTTTCTCAATTTTTGTTATTGTTATTCTTGATTTTAGTTTTTATTGTGCTGAGATCATGAATGACTGATCCAGTATCAGTCTAAACATTCATGAAGACTAACAAGAGGTGTGATCTTGCACCAATAAGGTTATAAATAAATCTCCATTCCAGAGAAACTTCTTCTTATTTAATCTTCAAGACCCTTAAACTTCACCTCTTTTATTAGGATTATAGTTATAAGTATGTGTGAAGGTGCTACCTTGTAATCTTGTAGTTATCACAATTGAAAAAACAAACAAAGAAAAGACAAGACTTGATGAATAGTGTGGACTCTCATGGATTAAATGAACACAATCAATTTGGAGCCTTCTTGTAGATAATATGACAATTTTATGATAATTTCATTAATATCTCCCCCTTTTAAATAGAGGACCATTATGTATGATTGTTACTAATACAAAAGAATGGACCCCTTATCTAGTATCATTAAAATGTAAAGCACTACCAATAGTCCAAGGATCTCATGATGGATAGATTTCTATATAAAAGTTTAGATTAGAATATGAGGGATGTACTATTTTGATAATGGATATTGTATGTGGAGATATGTATATTTTAATATTGGAGGATAGTTTTATATAGGGATATAATAACTTTTTGTACTCAAAATATTTCATTTCCCCTTTACTACACGATTAATATGAATTATATCAAGCACATATTTAACACTACACATATTAGAAATTATATCACTCACTATATTTTAATCACAATATATAATACATCACTGAATTATTTGTAGGTTAAAATCACAAGATATTATTTGAATACTCAAGTGAATTTTATCTTATTTCATTTTGAATAAAGAATAAGGGAAATTTATGAGATAATATACAATTCTTTCACAATATGATTATTTTTACTTAGGACATGCACTTTATTTATTTGGATTATGACTCTTGTTTGGGTTTTCACAATTTATTAATTTATTAGTTTTACTTTACACTATAGCACATTTATTAACTTTATACTAATATTAATCACATATTAATAGATTTGGAATATAGAGGCACAATAAATATAAATATTAGAATTAAAGCACATACTAATATCATAATATATATCCTATAATTAAATTTTCTCCACATATTGTGACTAGATCTCACAACAATATTATTATTATTATTATTATTATTATTATTATTATTATTGTATGTTATATTATGTTTTATTCTATATTAATATTTGTAGTATATCTACACAATACAATTTTCTCCATATTTTGTGATAAGATTCCATAACAATTATTATTATTTTATATATATTATATATTATTTTTTTCTCCCTTTTGCTTTATTTTGTTTTATTTCATATTATTATGTGCATATACATTTATATTAAAAACTTAATATATTTAACATATGATCAAATTGTTCAGTATTATAATAAAAATTCTAAGTACTGTTATAAGGACTGTTACAAAGACAGCAGTACTAGGAACATGCTATAATTGTACCAATTAGGGATATGTACATTTTAAGAGGGAGTTAAGGGATATATAATTTAAAATATATGATAGCAAAATGGATTTCTATAGTGCAAGAGGATAGGCACAGGTCGATTTATATGATTATCCCAATAATGGGGACAAAAGATAAAATATCTAATATCTATTAATCAATTAAAAAGGAAATGAAGTTTAATATACTTTGCTATAACATCATACAAAGTCATCTAATGGTTAATAATAACAAGTGACAAGGTTGGGATGGTAGGACATATCATATTTATTGTGAACACTGGGTAATATTAATAAGTTCCATTAAAACACACTTATTATTAATTGATACACCTGAGGAGTGACTATACTATGGAGCATATAGAAGAACCAATTAGAGAGAGTAACGGAGGGGAAAATTCAAACTGACCTATGGGATATCCTTTGATTGGATAAAAACAGGACACAGCAGACATTCTGGTTGCACTAAATAAACAAAACAACAATGAAACAAACCACCTGCGCCTCAGGACTGCAGCTCAGCACACACCAGGGAGCACCAAATCCCCAAATGTTACAAACAAAAAATATGGGCGGTCCAAGAGTAGCGCTGTCCTCAACATAAGAAACGTGTGTCCCCCTTCCATCAATACTTGAAGATATAGTATCCTCAACAGGGAAAAAATAGAGATACAGTGGAGAGTTTTATGCACTGTATAAATGGAATATCTTCAACAATGTATGGTCATGGAATACGGGCAACTCACCCCAAAGCAGTGAGATGCATTCACAACAAGGTGTCTTTCATAAATCTTCTTTATACAATCATACAGCTCTTATCGTCCCCTTCTGGGTCTTAACTCACCTGGAAACAGATGTCAGCATTCCCCAAAAGGTTTCTTTTATGTAGAGTCATATATATAGTATGTAATAAAGTTCCAAAGCCAAAGCCCAGATGAAATAATCACTGAGGTGGCTGGATTGCCAAACAGGATTTATTCATAAAAAAGCCAAAAATGTTTATTCCAAACAGGATAAAAATACATGATAAAAACACAGGAAAAGTTATTTTCTCATATATGAAACCCACCAACCACTTGGATATCCAGCAACAAAATTCCAACCTCACCCGGAATGAAGCTGGCTTTGTCCGGCCATCAGATGGTAGTAGATATAAAAAGATGAATCCACAGTGGTTGGGGGTCCCTAGTACCACCAACGCATTTCAGACTATAGCAGTCCTTCCTCAGGGTGTATATGGACACTCACAAAGTCCACATATATATACCTCTTATCCACTTAAGGTAGGAGGAGTCATACAAAGAAATATTCAAACCATGGAAAAAATCCCTCTAAAGTTAACACATGCAGACATCCCCCATACTATAAAAACTGTTAATCTGTTATACCTAAACATATTAATGTAGATCCATCTAACATATGCATAAATACATAGCATAAACAAATATGTTAATATCCATGGATAAATCCTATAGCATATTAATCCAGTCCGCATTTTATGAATAAAATTACACAGGGGTATCCGGCGCCCACATGTTTCTCCATGCTCGCATCCTGGAAGTGTCATGTCCGTCTACATCCGGTCTGCGGGTATCATGTCATTAGGCTGCTTCCATTGTAGATAGCACATTACCGGAAGAGATGATGACGGATTTCCGTACTGTGGAACGCAAACCACGGAGATGACATCACATGGTAATGCGTGCTCTATTGTTACACGGGACATCATTTTGTGGGGGTTTTTATCTCCGTGGAGATCGAGGTAGATATGAATGTGGACAATATTTTGGTCCAGTAATCCCAAGTGCCATAGATAAAAAAATTAAAAAACAACATATTACCGTATGGAACAATAAAACATTACAAACAAATACATCTAAAAATGGAAACCATATACCAAAAAAGGATATAAAATCATAAAAATTTAGGGATATGAAAACTCATAGAAACCATTTCATTTCAAAATCAACGTTAAGTCCCTTCGGGACTAAACATTTTAAAAAATGTATCATTTTCATTTCTTCTTGAGCTAATCTTTTGTCCCTATTATTAACTCTCCAGTTTGGTTTTACAATTTTTATACCACAAAATGATACTAAATGTTTGGTCTCACATGCATGTTTTTGTTTAAAATGTGACGAAACATGGTGCGTGTCTAGGCCTTTTTTGATATTTCGCACATGCTCCGCCAGTCTCTCTTTCAAAAGCCGAGTGGTTTTACCCACATACATGCTACTGCATGTGCATTCCAACAAATAGACACAATATTTACTATTGCATGTTATGAAATCATTGATTGAGAACAACTTCCCTGTTTGTGTGGATTTGAAATGTGTAATTTTAGTGTTCTTAGATTTACAAGTTCTACACATACTACAAATACCGCACCGGAAGAACCCCTTTGATCTAATATTTGCCCCTAATGCAGGAGGGGTTATTACACTTCTCACTATATTGTCTTTAATATTGCATGCTCTTCTATACACAAAAGTGGGCTTGGTTTCTATATACGTTTTTAATAAGGGATCATTCCTCAATATCCCCCAGTGTTTGGCTATTACATTTTCTAGTTGTTTATACTGATTATTAAAACGTGTTATGAAGGGAATCATTGGTTTTTTCTCATTAATCCTTTTTGTTTGGTAGTAGATATTGCACCTATTATATCAAGATTAGCACCTCTTTCTCTAGCTTTTCTTACTATATCAGTTGCGTAACCCTTAGTTAGGAATTGTTCCTCTAAAATTTCCGCATGTACATCATAAATCGCTTTATCTGTACAATTCCATCTAATATGCTGAAATTGGCTGCAGGGAAAACTCCTCAGCCAATTCTGGTGATGATTGCTATCATACTTTATAAATGAATTACAATAAGTTTTTAGACAAAATTCCTTGTTTTAATTTGGTCACCCTCAACATATAGAGTTAAATCAAGAAAATCAACCATATTAGAACTGATATTAAAAGTTAATGTAATATTGGAGGTATTACTATTAAGATGTTGGCAGAACAAGTCGAGACTGGTCCGGTCTCCACTCCAAACAAACAGGATATCATCTATGTACCACCGCCATGTCACCAGACTGGACCCAAACTGGTGGCCACTCAAACTGAGTGAGCCTCCCACCACGCCATAAAAAGATTGGCGTAGCTTGGGGCCAGTCTGGTGCCCATGGCGGTGCCTGTAAGTTGGAGAAAAAATGTGTTCTCAAACCAAAAAAAATTGTTTTGTAATATCATGTTGATACCCTCCAATATAAAATGTTTATATTCCTCTGATGCCTCTTTTTTATCCAAAAAATATTTTACCACATCGATACCTGATTGATGTCTAATAATGGTGTACAAGGATGTGACGTCCGCCGTTATCATCCAATACCCAGTTTGCCATTTTATACTTGAAAGCATTTCAATCACTGAAATGGTATCCTTTAAGTAAGATATAGTTTCCTGTACTAGGGGCTGAAGTTGGTGATCCAAATAATGGGATAAATTAGACAAAACAGAATTGGTACCTGCCACAATTGGCCGACCAGGGGGTTTCTCTTTATTTTTATGCATTTTAGATAGTACATAGATCACTGGAATAGCAGGTTCATCGATTTTAATATATTTTTGTATGGTTTCTGTGATGATGCCCTTTGAGATGTATAACATTAAAAAAGTCTCAAGATTTTTTATAATCATAATCGTGGGATTACCCCTCAATTTTTTATAAGTTGAGACATCGGACAGCTGTCTAATGATCTCCTCACTATAGTCATCAACATCAAGTACCACCACGCTGCCACCCTTATGGGCTGGCTTGATCACAATTTGTTTGTTCTCCCTAAGTGTTTTTATGGCTAACCTTTCATCTTTAGATAAATTAGTATTCTTAATCGGTTTAAAAGTTATCCTTTCTAAATCATCCATAACTAGCCGTCAAAGGATTCGATGAAACAGCCTTTTTTGTGAGTAGGATAGAAAGTAGACTTCTTTTTGAAGACTGAATAAGAGGTGTCATCTATAGGTTGATCACCACTCGCAGGATTTTCAGCAAAAAATCTCTTTAATGTTAAATGTCTAATGAATCATTGTAAATCCACAAAGACCTCAAAGTCATTCACAAAACTAGAGGGGGCGAATTTTAGGCCCCTTTCTAGAACATTCAATTCATGTTCATTTAATACATATTTACTCAGGTTATATATCTTAGTTTTACTCATTTTTTTATCATCTACAATTCCCTCGTCAGTAGGGATGGCACCTACAACATTCGAATGCTGATTTTTTTTGCCTATTAATCCGTTTTTGTCTTTTATGTTTTCTGTAAGATGTAGTGCCGCCTCTTTTACCTCTTTTTGTTTGTTATCTGTGGAAGGTTGGGGGCCTTTTTTCAATCTAAAAAATCCCCTTCATGTTCAAGAACATCAAACCTATTTCTATTCCTCCATTTATTGTCCCTCCTATATGGGGATATATTGTTCTCCCTTAGATTATATCTATTAGGATGTCTTGGTTGCCAGGCCTCCTTTGATCTACCATATCTATTTTTGCAATGTGTGAAATTGTTTTCTCTGAAAAGTCTCCTATTTGTGGTTTCCATATTTCTGCCGCTATTTTTATAACCAGGCTTCTCAGTCCTAGTTTCCCCCCAATCGTTGGCTCGACTGTACTAAATGTAGGTTTTTTGTAGTTATTCTCACCCGCGAACCTTTTTTCTTTCTTAGTAATTAGATGTTGTGTTCCTGAGTTATACTCTTTTTTTTATCTCTCCAATATTTTTTCTTTTTTTTCAATTTTAAATCCCTTTCATTTCTTTCTATTTTAGTAATAATATTATTTTCTAGTTCTTTATATTCTTCTGAACCACTAAAGGGCTCAACTAAGGTTTTATATGCATTGATATTTTCTTCTAAAGTTCTTAACTTCCTTTATGATAAGTTCCATCAGTGAGAACGAACAAACATCAAGAATTCTGAACCATTCATTTTTAAAGTCCTGCGTAGCATTGTCAAATGATGGAACCTTATCAATCCTTAAACCTCTAGGTATTAGATGTTCAGAACTATATTATTCAAGGGAATCTAGCTCCCACCATACTTTTCCTTCTCTCAATAGAGATTTCTCTAGTTTGAGCATAGCCACTTCTACATCATCATCATCTACAATATTGCTTTCTTTTTCATCTCCAAAAATCTCATTTATGCAGGCTTTTCTATGTCCCCTATGTGAGAACATATTTACAGACAGCTGGTAGTTCAAATCGGGTGCAAAAGAACACTAAATAAACAAAACAACAATGAATCAAACCACCTGCGCCTCAGGACTGTGCCAAATGCAGCATGGCCTCCGCTCTCGCGCCGTTGCTCCCGGCATCTGCAAGTGTGTATGCACTTGCCAATGCCAGTATCCCACCGGGTCCTGTCGCTAACGAGGTCGGTACAAATTAGACTACATCAAGTGTGTAGCGGCCTTAAGTTTTTAGATGCCAGCATCGGTCGCAACATTTGAACTTTCACCAGCCCTATGCTAGATGCAGATCATCCAAATATGGTTTCCAATGTGACCAATTCAGGGTCTCTATAGCCAACCCACTGTTACCACCTAGGAACACCCAACACATTTCTAATACACTACTTGGTGCATGCATTTGATCAGGGGACAGGATGGAAGTAGTAGTAATGCCACAGCAGGGACAGGCTTAGAGTCGTAATAGTGTGGGGTAGACTGGGAGTGGTAGTTCAGAACAGGGGGCAGGATGGGAGTAATAGTGGAAAGCAGTGGCAGGCTGGGAGTAGTATTGTTGAGCAGGGGGCAGGGTGGATGTATTGGTGGGAATAAGCAGGCAGAATAGGAGTGGATGAGACTCACCAGGAAGCTTAACAAGAATCACCTCCACTCCAGGGTCACTTCAGCTTACTGCAGCTGATGGGTCCCGGCTGCAATCCCTCAGGGCTGACAGCAGCCTCACACAGCCAGAGTGTGTGCCTCTGAGGTCCATGTCCCACTCCTTCAGCTCCCACTTGGAGTCCATCCCAGGCACAGCTGCTTGGTTCACCTCATCTCCAGCAGCCCCAGGGGACAGTACAGCCCGCCTCTGACCATCCCACAGTGAGGGGGCTGACGACAAGTGACGGCAGCTGAGGGAGGGGACACCGTGGCGCACATTGATAGCGGAGCTGGGAGCTTCTGGTCTGCGTTCCAGAAGCAGGCAGCCGCAATGTCTGCCCACTGCCCAGCCAGAGGTGTCTTCCAGCTGAGCAAAGGGGTGCATGGGGCTGGCCCAGGGGTAATTTTCCAGCTTTCCTGTCAGCCCAATCTGCCCCTGCGCATACTACCATGTAAAGAAAGGGTAACCAGGCTACAATATTCAGTTTGTCAGTCTACTGCTTTTGCTGCATGTTATTTGATCCTAAGCCAAAATCAAAGTTTGGGAGTGCCTGCATTAATAACGGGCAACATATTGTGGAATATCTGAACATGCATGATAGATCTCCTGAGCACTTTATGGGCCCTATTTTACTACAATCTGCATGTGACATGCAGATTGTAGTGTGATATTTTCACCTTGCATTGCAAATTTAGGTAAAATCACAGGGAATTATCAAAAAACCCCTGTAATTTTACGAATTCTACTCCAATTGCCCTTTAGTAAATTTATGTGAAACTAAAATAATGTGAAAAGGGTGTGAAAACACCCCGTTTCACTTTATTTAAGTAAAAATGTTAAGAAAGAGGCCCCTAAATCCTGTAAAATGTGCCTTGATGCTGAAAGATACCTGAAGATAAACAAAAGCATAATAAGAGATATAGAAATATGGCAGCAGTCACCTCTTCCTCTTTGCAGCAAATGTGGCAATGTCCTGAGTCCCAGTTGGCGTCTTACGTCTACTGGAAGTGGTTACGATCGTACTTCTGGTTCTGCAGCTATCCCACCATCCAATGCGTTTCATGCAGTAATGCACTTTGTCAAGGATGGTTTACCTTGTGGGTAGTCCCTTTTATACCAGGGAGATTGAAAAAACTTTATTGGGTCTGTTTAAAAAACTGAAGTCCTCTGCCGGGTCTTCTGTGTAAAGAAGCGGCAAGCACGTTTGGGTGCTTGTATTCTAAATATCCAGCATTGCCCTCAAAATAAAATTAATAAAAAATGAATAAAATTAGAATAAATTAAAAACAAAATGAAAAGAAAGAGACATGCAAGCTCAAATACAATCAGAGACCAGTCATTGATGGGCTGTACTGGTAAGAATCAAGGCAGTTGTGGTATTCCTTTAAAAAAAAAATAGCTTGGCTTTTCATGGGAATTCAAATAAGTTATTCACTTCCAATAATGGAAACTTTTTAAGCCTGAAAGAGCTATTAGGTATATTTGACCCAGTAATGTTGGATTATTTACATTTAGTGACCTCAGAAGAGATCCATAGTCACTATTGTGGCAATTTCATTAAATTCAATTAAAATTAGAATAAATTAAAAACGAAATTAACACAAAGTAAAAACAAAAAATAATAAAACAAGTAGAATATGAATAAAAAATAAATAAATAAACAATATATAATTATCTTTAAATTGTGTGGATGTTAGGAAAATATCTGATGTTGGGGTGTATGAACCTTATAGAAATTGTTATTCATAGGAAGGCATTGAGCTCGATGTCTATATTTAATCATTTAGGTTTCAAGGTTTTAAGTTAGTATATCCACTTTGTTTTTTGTTTTTTTTATTCTGTTACCAGGTCCCCGTCCCCCCCCTCTGTCCATTGTGGGGTCACTTTTTGGATTCTGATGAATCTCAGTACATCTGGGTTCTTGTCATGTGTACTAAGTAATGTTTTGACACACTGTGTGTGGAGAGTCCTCTTTTAATATTGTACATATGTTCGGCTATATGCGTTTTCATTTTTCTTTTTGTTTGTCCAACATATTAGAGGCCACACGGACACTCTAAAAGGTATATGACTCCCTCGGTTTCACAAGTTATTTCTTGGCGAATTTCATATTCTTTGTTTGTTTAATTACTTTGGAATTTTGATGTGTTCTTTGTTGTTTTTTGTTTGCTGTTTTGCACCCTTTGCATTTGAGGCAGTTGTGGAATCCTTTGAATTTTATTCTTGCTGATTTCTCCTGGTTGTCAATAGGGATGAAGCTAGCTGTAAGTTCTTGTTTTAGATTCTTTGCACGTCTGTAGATAATTTTCGGTCTTAGTGGATGATGGATTTTAAATCTTCATCAAGCATCAAGATGTGCCAGTGTGTTTTTAAGATTTCTTCGATTTGATTATGGTTGGAGCTGTATGGTGTGATGAAAGATGTACATTGTTTTTCTTCATTTGTCCTTTTCTGTTTGTATTGTATCATGTCTGATCTGTCCAGTTTGCTGATTCTCTCAATTTCTTTTTCTAGGAGTTGGTTGTTGTAGCCTTTATTTTTGAATTTCTTTTTGACCTCTTGACTTTGTTCCTTAAATGTTTCTTCCCTTTTGCAGTTTCTCTTTATTCTTCTCAGTTGTCCTCCTGGTATATTGTTTAACCATTTTTGGTGGTGATTGCTGCTGAATGGCAAGATGTTGTTCCCTTCTACTTCTTTTGTGTTTTAGTATTAATTTCATTCTTTGTTATGTTGATTTCTAGATCAAGGAAGATGGCTCATTCTTTGCTGGAATTCGAGGCCAATGTTGTTTTCATTCATGTATCTCATGAAGTTATCGAGATCTTCTTGTGGGCCATCCCATATAAAGAGGAGGTCATAGATGTATCTGTGCCAACAGATTAGGTTTCCTTTGTACTTGTTATTTTGTCATATCCTATCATCCTCGCTACAGAGGTTTGCATAACATGGTGCGAAAGATGTCCCCATTGCTGTTCCTTTTATCTGGAGATAGTAGTTATCATTGTACCAGAAGTTGCAATGTAGTTATTGTGTAGTATAAATTCTATTTGTTCCATGATGAAGTTGATTTGTTTCTTTGGCAGGTCCATTTGTGTTGTCAGATAGTGTCTTGTATGTTGGCATCCCAGATTGTGACTGATGCAGGTATATAATGACTTGACATTGCTGGTGCAGAGTGTATAGCTATTTTTCCATCTGATGTTTTTTAACATTTGTAGGATATGTAATGTATCTTTAAGGTAGCTTCTTTGTTTTTGAACGATGGGCTGCTGGAAGTGGTCAATATACCATGATAAATTTGAAGTTATGGACCCAATTCTGGAGACTGTCACGATCCCCAAGTTGTGTGTGTGTGCATGAAGTACTCAAAACACTTGAATAAGGTTAATTACTGTTGTCAGGTGAAATGAAATAATGATTTATTAGCAACAAGGGTTACTCATAGATGCAGGGTCAGATTGTCAGAATTAAACAGTACAGGGGTAATGCAGATGGACAATCACTGAGCATAGACAAAGTTATGTTTGCTGATATTGATGAGCAGTCACTGAGCTACAAATGGGAATATAACTGGCAATGTGAATACAGGTATACTGGCTGGACCCGGACTGGATACACACACTAAAGTTCAAGGTAGCAAATGCAAAACAGGTACAAATGAAGTGAGGTAGGTGTAGTAATAGCTGATAATAAATCCAGAGGAATTGGTATCCAAATAAATAAGTCCTGGTCATTTGGTGCAAGGTAAGGAATAATAATGTCCTTGATTACTCACACAGGGAAGCAGGTGAAAACCTTGGTTGCAGTGAGCCAGGATCCAAGATTATAACAAGCAGAGATAAGTTTGCAAATGGTAACCTTGGAACACAGTCACAGAGATATACTAGATGACCTGGCACTGATTGCACAGTACTGACGGTATATAAACATAGTTCCCAGATGCAACCCACTGCTGCTTGATTAGAGTAATCAAGACTAGCCAGAATGGAATAGGCTAGACAGGGCTTCAGGCAAGAGCAACACCAGAGGTAGGGAGGAGGAACTACACAGACCATGACACGGAGACAATGGGTCTGCCTGGTGGCTCTTTTATGTTTTTTATGGATTTTGTTGAGGTTATAGAAGGTAGGTATCTTCAGATTTTTTATCATAATGTAGTAATATTCCTTTTTGTGGATAATTCCCATTTCTAAGCCTTCTTCTAATTGTGCCGTAAGTTGTTCTTGGAATGATTGTTGGATTTTGTTGTTGTTTTTTGTATGTATCAGTGTCTGATAGTTTTTCCATTTCTTTTTCATATTGAGATTTGTCTAGGATCACCAATCCTGCTTCCTTGTCTGCTGGTTTGATAACCCTTATTTTGTCCTTCTTTCATTCTTTTAATCACAGAAACAGACAGATCACGGGTGCACAGCTCCAAATTACTGATTATATATAAAATACATTATGCAATAATATTTTGCAATCAATAGAGGTTTTTAGCATAATCATGGCCAAGGTTATGGGCCTACCCACCATATCCAGGTAACCTCTGTAGGGTAGGTCCCTAACATACTAGGGTTCAAATCCAGAGCGCAGGACACCCATAAAATCGGCGCAGCCGAGCCACCCCACATACCAGTCTGCATCTTCCGTCCACCGGAAGTGGTTACGATCGTGCTTCCGGTTCTGCGTCTTTCGGCTATCCCACCATCCAACACGTCTCATGCAGTAATGCACTTTGTCAAGGATGGTTTACCTTGTAGGTCAGGGGTTCCCAACCACGGTCCTCAAGGCACACTAACAGTCCAGGTTTTAAGGATAGCCATACTTGAGCACAGGTGACTTAATTAGTACCTCAGTTATTTTGATTTAACCATCTGTGCTCAAGCATGGGTATCACTAAAACCAGAACTGTTAGTGTGCCTTGAGGACCGAGGTTGGGAATCACTGTTATAGGTGGTCCCTTTTTATACCAGGGAGAATGAAAAAAATGTATTGGGTCTGTTTAAAAAATGGAAGTCTTCTGCCGGGTTTTCTGTTTTAAAGAAGCAGCAAGCACATGTTTGGGTGCTTGTATTCTAAATATCTAGCATTGCCTTCAAATTAAAATGAATAAAAAATGTATAAAATTAGAATAAATGAAAAACAAAATTAAGAGAAAGAGACATTCAAGCTTAAATACAATCAGAGACCAGTCATTGATGGACTGTACTGGTAAGAATGTTGGATTATTTACAGTGACCTCAGAAGAGATCCGTAGTAACTATTGTGACAATTTCATTGAGGAATATACTAATCAGTTTATTGGGGAATCAAGTGAAAAATGCAATTCTTGATAAGGCAAATATGGCAAAATATTTTAGTTATTTTGGATTGTACTGCATATGTAAGCCATACGGAAGAGTTATCAATCACCATCAAATTTGTTGAACATTTTTTCTAATCCTCCTGCAAATGACACAACTGGCAAAGGATTCAGTGAACTTTTTTACTCTAAATTATCAGAATTTGGTCTCAAGACAAACTATTACCATGGTCAGGGGTATGATAACAGAGAAATATGGGGATCTTTTGAAAAGTCACTTGCTTTATAGTTGGAGGACTTCAGTTTTATTCTGACTCATGTTTTTTTTAAGTGAACATTGTAATCAAATCCATGCAGTTCAGATCTATTGATCTGCCAGTTTGAAATAAATCCATGCAGTTCAGATCTATTGATCTGTCAGTTTGCAATAACCTACTTTAAGTCTGCATTAGCTTTGTGAAAGAGTATTGAAGTTCTACCTACATATCGGCTATGATTACTGCAAAAGACATAGCCTCAGATTTAGGGGTTGAGACAAGTATAAAGATGCCCCAAAGGCAGAGAACAAGAAAATAATGTGTGAGTATGTGTCCCATATTGAGACTCTCAAGATGAAGAACGTTTTAAGCCGACAATATTTCATAAACTAATTGACAACATGACTACTTTACTTGAAAAGCATTTTGTTCAGCTGTCGTAACACAACAAAACATGGAGCTTTCACTACATCAAGATGTTACCCAAAAAACAACAACTGTTAAAGCTGTGCATATGTTGAGCAATAACAAATCCGCACACAAATATATAGATAGCTTTTATTTGTCTGAAAAACTAAGATATATTCAGCCTACTACTGTAAAAAATTATGTTACACACCTTGAAGGCCTGCAGCACAATTATCAAACAGAGACACAAGGGTTATTTCCAAATATATGGGTAACACTAAGGGGCCTATGTCATAGGTTGTGCACTGCAGCCGCTGCGGGAACTTCTGCAAGTCTTCCCGTTTTTTTAAAGCACCAATCGTTTTAAAGGCAAAACCAGTTTGGTTTTGCCTTTAAAATCATTGCTGCTTTAAATATACAGAAAGACCCGCAGAAGTAAAGGTATCAATTGAAGTTTTTACAAAAATTGTATTTTAGAAAAGATGTTTAGGGGTCTATGTAGTAATAAAGGTGGTACTGCGATTCGCAGGGGATATTTTCATTTTTAATAAAAATATCCTGGCTATGTACTACGGGGAACTCGCGGGGACAGCGGTGGCGGTAACCTCTGTCCCTGTGAGTTATATTCCCGGCATTTAGGAGAAGTCTTTCACAGAAGTGAAAGACTTTCCCGGGGAAGCTGACACAGCGCATGCACACAGCATTAGCTTCCAGTGCTGGCTGGGGGCTGCGGGGGAGAGATCGAAAGATCTCTCTCCTGTCCCTGGAGCCCCATAGGCTTACAGTAGTTTACACCATCTGAAGATGGTGTCAACTAATGGGGCTAAACTCTGAAAAGTTTCAAGGTCAGATTGTAGTCCCTATTGATAATAATGGGGACTGCGATCTAGAGGGCTAATTAGCACTTTGCCTGAGTACATAGGTTCACTACATAAAATTATGCAGAAACTATGTATTAATAATCACGGCACTGCCATGATTATTCGCCGGGGATCAGGGCTGGCTCTAGGGGTGTTTGACTAGTGTGGTTGAACAGGGGCGCCACCCATAGAGAGCGCACCCCTCCTCAACATCCTGATTTCAGCGGGTCAGTACTGTCCCACTATTCCACCCATGGGCCGAAATGGCCAGCGGGTGGTCAAATCGGGAGGTTGGGGACCCCCACTGCCGCAGCTATGCCGGAACCCGGAGTCTGAATGGATGCTGCAGCTAGTGAGGCCCCCCCCCCCCCACCCTGACGCTATTTGGAGGAGTGCCATGCGGGCATGCCTCCAAATAATGTCAGGTAGTGGATTAGCCTATGGTAATTAGGCCACCACCCCCATTTTCAGACGTGCGCAGCTTCGCCACACACGATGTTGGGGCGCATTGTAAAGAGCCGCCACAGGGTGCTCCGGCCCCTGGAGCTGGCCCTGCCAGGGATATTTTTAATAAAAATATTCTGGCTATGTAGTACTGGGAACTCGCATTCCCGAAAGTTATATCACCCGTTATTTAGAAGTCATACTTCCCTGGAGAAAGTTGACACTGCCCATTCGCACAGTGTCAGCTTCCCGCACTGGCCGGGGGAGAGATCTAAAGATCTTTCTCCTACCCCTGGGACCCCATAAACAAACAGTAGTTCACACCATTTGAAGATGGTGTAAACTACCGATGCTAAACTCGCAGTCCCCTTTGATAATAAATAGGACTGCGATCTGCAGTGCTAATTAGCACTTTGCAGTAGATTTGTGCTGTTAGTACATAGGATTGATACATAAAATTATGCCGAAACTACACTTTCGACCTGACTCGATTTTTCAATTAACAAATTCAGGATGAAAAAAAATCTTTTGAGTATAAACTGAGTCCGCCTAGCATAGACCTGTCCCCAGAGCAGCGGCTAAGCATAGGTCACAGTGCTGAGGCCGTACTGTATAGAGTCAATGTGGTTGACAGCAGAGTGTAGCCCTGATAGGAAACACCAGGTCTCTGCAAGGGCATGATGTGCTGCTGCATATGACTTCCTCCCCCTCCCAGCTGCCGCAATCCCCTCATCCCGCAGACGCTGTTCCCTAGCTGGGAGCAGTGTGAGACTGTGAGCCGGGCGGTGGAGGGGGGTGCGCAGCAATGGCAGAGTATCGGTAACGCTGGCGCCTGTGTGTAGTTATATCGGGCAGCAGGTCACACGGAGCAGTAGTCTCTCTGGTCTGGCAGGCTGCAGGTAGGGGGAGGAGCGGCGGCCGGGTAATGGTATGCTGCTGGCTGTGGGGGCTGTGTTCTCCTCTCTCCCTCCCCTACCCCGGCTGCTGCGTTCCAGGCTCTCAGTCTCTGCTGCTGCTACAGCACGAAGATGGCGACAGTGGGAGAGAGCGGGGAGCAGGCGTTCTCCTCCAGTGACGGGGAGCCGGACAATGTAAGGTGCTGGGCAGGGAGGGCTGGGCGCCAGGCACTGGCCTGCCATAGGGTTACACACAGGGCAGCATCAGTGATCTGGGGTGGGTTAGTCATTACCCGGGTGTCATACTGAACATCATTGCTGGGCGCTGGATGTGTTATGTTGGTGCTCCTGTGTGTATGAGGAGCCTGACGGCAGTAACAGAGCGCTGGCTCCCAGCTGTCATGTACATATTATACAGATGTGGGGAAGCTGCTGTGGTTTGGGTGAGTGTGAGGCACCAGATTGTTCCCCCCACCCCTGTCCCCTTATGTGCCTTCTCACTCACTGACCCCAGTGACTAATCCATGATCCTCCCCAGAACTGGCCGCCAAATGAATGACATCCCGGGCTCCTGACACTGCAGAAGTCAGGGGGCTGTTCGGTCAGGAAACCATTAATCATGGAGCTTGTTATCCGAGGAGAGGCGCCCCCGTCACTTGCTGCATCGGCTCCCAGCCCTGGCTCCTCTGCCAGCGATTGTGTCGGTGACTGTCATTATTATCTCCTAATTGTCCTAGGGATTACACGCTGGGTCTGGTGGACTTTGATCTGCATCTGAGAGAGGGCTGTGTATTACTAAGAACCCGTACTCACACTCAGAGAGGGCTGTGTATTACTGAGGACCTGTACTCACACTCTGAGAGAGGGCTGTGTATTACTGAGGACCTGTACTCACACTCTGAGAGAGGGCTGTGTATTACTAAGAACCCGTACTCACACTCCGAGAGGGCTGTGTATTACTGAGGACCCGTACTCACACTCTGAGAGAGGGCGGTGTATTACTGAGGACCCGTACTCACACTCTGAGAGAGGGCGGTGTATTACTGAGGACCCGTACTCACACTCTGAGAGAGGGCGGTGTATTACTGAGGACCCGTACTCACACTCTGAGAGAGGGCTGTGTGTTACAGAGGATCTCACAATCCATCGGAGAGGGCTGTGATATCTGTGTCTCTCTTTCTCTCTCCAGAGCACAGTGTAAATAGCATTGTACAGAGTTGCTGGAATATAAATAGTGGACATCTGCCAATCCTGGTTTGGTGGTCTGGTCTGTGCACTCCATCCTGACATTAGTCTTCATGTGACAGATTCTGTATCAGATACACTGTAGCTGTCAGCACTGCACTGTGACACTAAACGCTTTTCTATGACATTGGGTTACATGTATCTGTTTACTTCTACACGACTGTATTTAGAATCAAAAATGAAAACCATATGATCACAATGTGTGGTGGTCGCTAAATGAAGGGGATTTGCTGTTTTATTCTTTATTTTAGGGCTTTAGTAATTCATAATGCACAGAAGATCAGATAAACCTGGGCAAGTGTATGTTGCAAAGTGTCATTCAAAGCAGTGTACCATCATTTCAGTTTATTTAATGACAATCAGGTTGTAAATATTTCTCAAATTGGTTCAGGAGGAATAATCCTATTGGCTAGTGCATGGATAATAGCTACAATACCTAACCATTTACTACATGTTTGAACTGAAATAAAGCCTAATGGTAATATACTGTATACCTCTAGGCTTCTACAGCAGAATTCACAATTAAAGCTCATGATCATGATGGTGCACATTGTATAGTTATGATCTGTCTTCCACTTGGATGCATACTAGAAAATGCATAAATGGCAAGTGGGGAATACATTGGAACAAGAGAAATAAACATAACTTGTATGTGGTTGTCTATAAACCTGGCTACTCTTTAACATCCCATTTTTGTAGCACACATTTAAATCTGCAGACTGCATCTCACTCAGCTTGCACTTGCAACATGACCTTACTAGAGTGGAATTATAGCGCAGGCAGCTGGGGCCCTACATCTTAGGCCCCTTCTAGTATAAATAGGGAACAAGTATGTAATGTAATACAGTTCCACCACGTTTCAGGTGCAAGAACTTTATTTCATCACATCCCTGCCATCCCCTGCTGTAATTCACTGCTACACTAGTGACTAGTTCACTTTGCTTTGAGACCATTCTGATGTCAACATAACCTTGCCAAAGCATGTGACTACCAGGGCCACAGTACAAAGGTACAAACAATGCTGGTGGGGAACAGGCTAGGAAGATGGGGTACATCTAAGGAGCCAGGGGGGTTAGGGGGCTTAAATTTGCCACCTCCTGGCAAAATGTCTATTGTAGATTGGTGAGGGGGCCAAAAGCATATTTTTGCACCTGGTTTATAACTCTAGCTCTGCCACTGTCTAGGACAATATGTGGATTCAGTAGTAATAGTGGGGAAATAAAAAGCTAATACTAATTTTCATTACAGGTTTGTTTATAATTCTTTCAATGCTTAACTGTTATTGGTTCATTATTTGTATTATATTCAGTATTGTTCAGAGTGGGGTATTATGATGAGCTGCGAGTCTTCATGTCCTCGTTCTATTGTATTTTTAATTACTCAAACACTCAGTCAGGGTTCTTTTTGATGCTGTAAGACACTAACCAGTCTGCTCGTGTACAGGGAGCTCTATAACCTCAGAATGTTTAATAAATATTAAGGTACTATATATTTGTTCCATTTAACTTAATCATACATGCTCTATACTCCAGACTTGTGCCTAAGCTCTAGCCTGGTGTATGGAGCCTTTTTAGGAAAGAGTCTACAGAACATAGCTGCAGTTTTCAGTAGAAGTCCATGCACAGGAGTTTGTGGTGTTCAGTCATCCTCCTAAGCTGCTGTTTAACCTATTCTATCCAACGGCTTTCTGATTGTCTGTCAGTTCATCATTGTACTGAATCTGCAAAGTTTTCAGCAGCGGTTGGAGGAGAGAAGGTACAGCTGTGGATTAAGTGTGTGTGACACTTGAACATTTTCAGGGTCTGTGTAGCTATATTGAAACAGTCCACACAGGGCCATTACTAGGGGCGTGCTGCCACTCAGGGTACAAGGCAGAGTGAGTGGCACTGCTGTTGCTCCGGTTTCACCTTTATTTGGCAGGTAAAGTACCTGGTACAGCAGTCTGGAGAGCAGCCCACATTGGAAAAGCTCCTGTCCCCCTTTTCTGAGAAAATATGATTTCACATGGACTGGGTGCAGTGGGGTGGCCCAAGGTCCAGAAGTGCTCTGCTACGGCACTGGGTCCACATACAGTAGTTAAAGTTGTAGCCGGCTGCAGGCAGGTAATGAGTGCTGGTTTTGGGGGCTATTCCTGTCTCTTCTCTTACTGCTATCTAAGTTGGTTATAAAATGAAGATGCTTAGGATGTCTATCTGCTGAAAACTGAAGTTTGAGATACAGGTATGTGCAAAATCCAACCCTGATTAATACATACAGACCACCAAAGAAGCCTTCTTCCACAGTGTAGAATTGCTGGTTAGCCCCAGCAATTGGAGCCAAATGGATTATATCCTGCCTTTTTGATAATACAGTAGTTGAGTACTGAAAGCATAGAGTTGGCTTTGTACATCCCATAGAGAAGTAAATCATGCTACTTGTATTAAGGATGAAGTTCATCCTTTATCAACAGGGTCCCCCAAGAATGTTCTTGGTCAATTTGATAGAGATCTTAGCGCTTGGCATGTGTGCTACCAGCTTTTAATACAGAAATAAATGTAATGTGCAATAATACATGGAGTTGCACTTGTATACAGGTCTGTGCAGTATTAGTCTACTTCTCCATTAGATTTATTGTTTTACTATCCATTTTCTTATGGAAATGGGCCAAACAGTATGAACCTGCACCCATGTACAACATGATTTAATACAGTTGATTATTAATGGGGAAAAATGATGCCATGTGATAATCCCTAAAGTAAAATGGCAAGTTGCTCAATCAATTTATGGCTAGCAAATAGTGCATATAAGGGAAGGCTCATGCTCAAAGGAGAAGTCTCTAGGGCTTGCTTTAAAATAGAATTTATTCTATCTAGCTCTAGAGCAGAGGGAACTGATTAATTATTTGAGCCACCTGCAGCATTATCAAAAGAGAACCAATGCAATACAGTAATAAGGAACTAGTGCAGCCCTGGCAAATGCTTTTATCAGTTGGCCTGGTTAGATTATATGTTTTTATCATTTTGATTTACTACCATATTGACATGAATAGCATAATTAATGGTCAGTTATTATAACACACCATTGACAAAGATCATGATAATTAAGTGTATTCATTTAATCTTTATTAAATAAGTTTTATTGTGCTGAATGTGTTAAGCTGATTCATATTGTGTTTTCGCTTAGATATATAGATTTTTTTTTTTTGCAATCTACCTGATGGGTAGACTTTTTTTTTATTTTTTTACCCTTTTCTCTTTCATTAGAAGATTTTAATACTCTGAAATCCTGCTCACATAAACTTAAGGTACCCATACATCTGCGACGGATAGTCGTGATTCTGCGATCAGATGGGAAACGCTGGTTGGAAATGCCGTCCAGGGACCATCGATGTTCAGTGATCCGTCGCAGGATCTCTGAAATTTCATATGTTAAATTTTATCGATTTGACAATCATGATAATTTTTTGATCGTGATTGTCATATCTGTGAAATCCAACATGTTGGATTTCTGCGATCCTGCGATGCCGGTTTGCAGGATCGCAGCAATCCGTCGCAGATGTATGGAACCCAATAGGCCGGCTACATACTTGCACCATATCGGTCTGATTTTGCAGATTTGGCAAATCGGAATGACATCTGGCATATCGTGCAGTGTATATGCCCGATTTGCTTGCAGTCACATGCAATATTGTGCAGCACGGCCAATCACATGATATCGCATGCGGCATCATACATATTAATGAAGGTCTGAACAAGTAATCGTTCCGTCGTTCATTAAATCGTGTAGTGTGTACCGGCAATCATGCGATGTTCAGGGTAAAGGTAAATCGCCCTGAACATCGGCACGATTGCCGGTCGTTCAGGTGCGTACCCACCCTTACATTACATAATTTTTGAATAGTGTTACAGGGACTTCACACTTTGCACTAAAGGACCTATGTATCAAGCTGTTTGCTACATAAAAGTCTGCTGAAACTGCAGTTTCTGCATAATTTTATGTATTGTTCCTATGTACTAATGGCACAGTGCAGGAGACTTCACATAAATCTCCGGCAAAGTGCTAATTGGCACTGTAGATCACTACGATCTGACCCCTATGTACTAAACTCCAAAAAGCTAAGCTATTTGGCATTTAGCCCCAGTAGTTTACACCATCTTCAGATGGTATAAACTGCTGTAAGCCTATGGAATCTCCATGGGCCAGGACAGGGATTTTTTGATCTCTCTATCGCAGCCTCCGGCCAGCTCCGGAAGCTGACATTGTTTGCATTCACATCCTCCGCTTCTCCCGGAGAAGTCTTTCACTTCGTTGAAAGACTTCTACAATTTGCCGGGGATATAACTTGCAAGTTCCCCTTCGTACAGTGCATAGCGGGGATAATTTATTTCAAAATTAAAATATCCCCTGCGAGATGGATGCATAATAATCGCGGCAGTACCAAGATTATTAGTGTATAGACCCCTTAGTCCCTGATCCTATGACTTCTTAATAAATTTTGTCCAAGCAACGTAATCGCAAGCACCCCATTCATTCTGGTCTGCACATGATAATGTTCTCATTGGATGTCCAGGTTTTCAAACTAATTTTTATCTAAGCACTATTTAGTCTATCAGGTCAAAAACATTATGGTGTAAAAAAAATTACCAAATTCTATATGTTTGGAGTCGACATTCATTATTTACAGTCTTGTTGACAGATATAACTAGAATTAAGCTTGATAGTGTTTAAGCTTTTATGAACACATTAATGCTGGGTACACACTTAACGATGTGTATCCAGCCAATGTGCGGCAGGTCCTGGGGGGTGTGCGTACACATTTGCCGATGTCGGGAACGACGGCGCAGCGACATAGGGGTACACACTGCCCGATGTGGACAATATGTCGTCTGATCTACCGGATCGGTCGACATATTGTCTGGTGTGTACCCGGCTTTAATGTACTTTGTGTTCAACGCATTTAAGATTAAAATTATTTAGGTCAAATCAGAAAAACAAACACTTGAACTTACTATATGATCAGTTGTTCAATCTGCAGCATGGATCGAAGCATACCATATTTTTATTAAAGCTAGACTGTTGTTACCAGATTCTTTAATGGGTTTTAGAATAATATTTTACTTTGGCAAATTAATAACCAATTGTTCTGGTTTCATATTGAATTGGCATGGTAAATAACTTAAGCAAATATATCCATTGCATCGCTGATGTTATTGTTGGCTGCTGTTTAGAGAATACACCCACAGACTTTTTTGCATAATGAATTTCCCCTATGAGGCTACCAGACCAGCGGAGGCGTTTCAATGAGATCAAGTCCATGGTGACCTTTACAGGGTGGCCCTTTTCCAATACTAAACAGTAAATGTAATGGATATTTTAACGTGTATGTTTTTCAGCTATAAAAGAGGAGTTACTACATGATATATGATGCATATTTTCCATTATTTCAATATTGATTGGGGGCTGAGAGCTTTTATATGCTATAGCAGTGGTCTGTCTTGCTTCTTGAATACTATGTTGCTAAGCAACATGTTTTAGAGATTGATAAGGTGAAATCTGTGAATAAATAGCTCTGCAATGTGACATTACTGTGTTGCATCATTATATGGCTACTGTAGGAACCTTGTGCCATGAGACTCTGAGATATTGTTATAAACATTGTTTATTTTATGTTTTACTTATCCCAATAGCTGTAAGTGTATACAACCACAACAGGAGCTTGTGGCTAATTGAATCTGCTCCTTTTATACAGTCTGTTTGGTATAATTTTAATTTCATAATAAACTTTTTTTTTTTTTTTTTCATTATTTTCTGAGTACCATTTGTGTCATCCTCCTGTGGCTCTGTATTTGATGTGGGCAGAGATACAATTTGTATCCAAATCATCAGATTGTTCACAGCAGAGCAAATTACAATAATTCTATATTTGTGACGAGGCTGAAGTTAGCTTCTTATTCGGCCAGATTCTTAAGGTGCATACACACAACGATTTTTTGAACGATTATCGTTAACGATATCGTTTATCGTTCAATCGTTGTAAAAATCATTCACTTTCTGAGTTAAAACGATGAACGATTATCGTTCATGCGCGTTCATGTTTGTAGTTCAGTCAGACTGACTAACTGAACGATTTTCATTAAGGGAATATGCAAAAATCCTTTGTAGTTCAAAAAAATCGTTCATTACACTTTAAAAAATCTGACAGAAAATCGTTCATAAAATCGTTGTGTGTGTGTGTGTGTGTGTGTGTGTGTGTGTGCACCTTTATTCACTTCTTCTTCGAGCTCCAGCTTCTTATTAATTTTCCAGCTTCTTATTCAGAACATGTTATGCTAAAACATTTTTATCATATAGAATCAATAAGCTTACTTTGAAAAAACTAAATATGGTATCTATTACACAAATTTCAATTGTATTTTTCTTGCCCCACAAAGGTTTTGGGCATGGAATTGGGTGGTAAAGTGGGCACAGGGACCAGATTTTCTATATTTGAATATGTAGCTGTAGTTGTGCAAGGGTTAACTAGCCTTAGGGAGCAAATTTGAAATCCACAGAGGGGGGGTCACTTACGTATGACCCACTTGCAATTGGCCTTGCCCAACATGGTTTTGGACATGAAATAGGGCATTAAAGTGGGCACAGGCACCAATTAATACATTGGTGCATCATCTGGTGTGTACGGGCAACCTGCCAATCGCTCGTACACTTGCTGCAGGGACCTGGCAGTGAGAGACAGCTCAACTGTGTGGGCAAATTGAAATGCCCGCCCAATTGTGACGTCAGGCCCGACACATCGGGCAGACAGTTGGTAAGTGTATAAACAGTCGAGCCTTGACCTGTTCTGTACCCAGTATCCGTTTTGGTTTGGAAAACAGGAGACCTCTCCAATATTTCCTGCTTATAGCCCTGTTAAATAGTGATGTAACTTAATTTAGCCTTAAACATGCCATCGCCACATATTGTAACAACAGAATTAGTTTGATAATCAGGCCCCTTAGAATTTAGAATTTCTGATCTGCTTGTGTAAATGGGTAAGAAGATAACAGAAGGTGTCCTGATAAGTGATCGCCTCCTACTCTCTATCTTAAGCCCCTAACTCTATATGGGCGGGATGTACTAAAGGGAAAATGTGGGCAAAAATCAGAAAACTGCTATTTCCCATGTGTACCAAGCTCTGGAATGCGTTATTTTTCAGAGCTTGGATCCCATGGGCAATGCCATCTATAGATGCTGTTGCCCAATAGAAGCCTATGGGCTTTTTTTCGCATTGTGAACAGAAAGAGATCCAACTGGATCCCTCCCAGCATCCCCTGCGGTGCGCGCGCCATAAGACGCATGTGCAGAAGAACTCCCGGGTCATAAACCCAGTAGTCCAATCATCACAAAGGACATTTCTTTTTGGAAGAGCTGTCCTTCGCAATTTTAATTGCAATTCTAGGTACATACCAGCATTATTAACAGCGGTATGTACCCTGATAAGTGTAGATATCTAGCGCATCCAAAATGTGATGTGTAGTACATCCCACCCTTTATCTTGTTGCCTTACATTTCATTTCATATGACCACAATAGAAATCTGTACATAGACAGGGTCTACGTTAGTGGTCACTAGCAGAAAGCAGGCTTCTCATATACACTAACATTGTATAAAGGATAGTGTAAGTAGAACACAGAAAATCTGGTTTGCAGTTAATATGGTTGGTTGTTCCCCAAATTTTTTATTTTTTTTCTGTGGAAGAATCACGAGAAAAAGAGATGAATCCAGGAAAAAAGGATTTTTCTGTTATCTACATAAGGGGAGTAGGAAGATGCACTAGACCTACTAATTTGTCCTTTCCATTGGCAATTGTGAACCAATGAATAATAATGATTGTAATTTATTTATATAGCTCTTTTTCTCTAATGACTCAGACCTCTGCTTTTTAAAAGATGAATTGTATAGAGAAAGAAAGCATTGAGTATTAAGACAATTAGTAGTGCATTAATCAAATTCTTGAATACAATGTTTTGAAGTTGCTCAAGATTACAAGAGTAGAAACCTCTTGGACTCTGCAAGACACACAGGGCCTGATTCAGCAAGGAACGCATTTGCTTATATGCACGCAATCGGCCAATTGTTGTGTAATGCGTATGCATCTCAGTGCCAAACCAGCCGCTGCGATCGGGACTGCGAGAAAGCGACAGTGGCCACGGAGACCCATCGCAGAGTGATTGACAGGAAGTGCCATTTGGGGATGGTGACGGGGGGGGGGGGGAATCGGATGAACGGAGGCATGCCTGTGCGTTTGAACGCCGTTGCATGGGCCTATATAAAGTATCCACTGCGCTTCTATATGCAGCCTGAGGTCTCATTGCGTGCAGGAAGTTTAGCAGTTTCTGAGTGCGGTCAGGTCTGCCTTAACTGTGTGTATGGGTCCGATGGTTCTAATTTATACTGATGTTTTCACAGTCTTGCTAAACATTACGGATGTGTGTAAAGTAAAGTGGGCGTCCTTATGTAGCGCTGCCCTGGCATTGCGATCGCAATGGATTAGCATAATATTGCACTGAACTGTATGCGTAATCACTATATTGCGATCCGTAGTGAATCGGGCCCACAGTTCTAAAGTGTAGGAGCCACAAAGCTAAAAGCTCAGCCCTTTACTTTTGCAGCTGTCTGGGCTCCACCGTTAATACATTGGCACAAAAATAACCCACGATTTAAAAAAAATTAGAATATTTATGGCCCTCCTGTATTCAGCATTGTGTCCAAACCTTAGTGAGTGGAGGCTTAATACATTTTTAGCACCCATCTCCTAGGGATAAATAGCCCAATTCTTAATAGCAATGGGTTCATCCTTGTACCTATGGGCTGTAGATACTCTAGTAGTAACTTTTTTATGTGCCCACATGTGCCTTTATTATTGTGGCCTAATTTTTTATTTTATTTTTGTGCCTCAATTTTTACAATAATAAAATATTGCCACTTTAAAAAAAAAAAAAAAAAATGGCTTTTTAAAATTAAATTAATAAAAAAAATTCTTCTAATCAAATTATATAGTGCCTCCACGTTGTAAAACTAAAATACTATTGCCTCCTTGTTAATACACACAAAAATCCTAAACTCAATACTTCTCTACCTCGTTCAAGGGGAATTTGGCTGTCCAGCTAGCTGTACCCCCCCCCTCCCCCCCTATCGGGAACTGTGTCTTGCCTTCTAGATAAGACATGGCACATTGGACCTGATCCGGCGCTGTTCCCTGGAACTGACATCTACAAAGGATACTCTATAGATCCGTTTCCATTGTTCTCAGATTGGGACCATTTCTACCTTTTTGGGAATTGTCCACATGTCTCCTATACAAGTGTTCATGTTTAGACTTTTTAACAAATTTTAAATTGTTTTTCACTATGAGATTCCCATTTCTTCTGGGTGATGTCGCCTCCATAAAAATTACAAGAGGACCACTTTTCTGATGATAAAGAGCAGGAAACCTTCGCTTGAGAGTTTTGTTATATGCTTTTTATAGCTTGCTGCTTGTAACTGTAATACTGAAGAGGACATGGTAATGATGTCCTCCACCTACGAAAGGGACGATTGGACACCTTTTTGTGAATTTAGTCAAGCACACTGGGATTTTATTGTTGTATTAGTCTAATTGACCTACTAAATAATATTTATTATGTAGACTTTATTTTGCATATCTATGTTTGGAGGATTCCTCTATAAAGGTGGGTATACACTATACAGATATATATGTGCAGATCGAGTGATCAATTGATCGGCCAATATATCTGTCAGTGTGTACACAGCTTAAGAGTGAAACTATATGTGATGGTTGCCTCCATACTTTTATACAGATGGGTAACCGATAGATGGAGGTCGTTATTTACACTTATTTTCCAGAGGTGCCAGGATGAGTTAGTCCCATATATTTTCATTATTGAGTTGAAGTGTTGACACTTTGAGGCCTCCCTTTGGCACAATTCAGGGTAATATTCTACATTTTTTACATCATCTTGCCTGTGTCCTATCTTGATAATCTATAGGCATATGTCTATTTTATTGACAAAACTGCAGCTTGACTTTTAGATGGTGAGATTCTATAATAAGAACCTCTGTTTTATCAACATTCAGTGCAGCCTACTGCCACTAGTTTATTCCTGGAGCTAAGATAGACTATCATTGTGAATTGATATTGCCTCCTTAGTACTAGGCACATAAAACAGGTACAGACCATGATATCTGATTATTTTACTAACTGCTAGCATGTGAACTGCATGGATGAGAAGATCAAGTCCTGTGCAATGCCAAATGATAATGGTGTAGATTGTTCTCCTTAAGACCATCTCTGTGACCTGCCAGAAAGAACTAAGCTGTGCCATCCAGTCCATGAAAATTCTTGAGCTGCTATATTACAAATGGTGCACAGTAGTAAATGCTGCAGATAGTTCAAGATGGATTATGATAAACACCTGACTTTCTGATGGCGCCTGAGGGTCTGTCACTTTGTGTACCAGAGCTTTTTTGTCAATATTTAATCTCTGAAATCCTGACTGGAACTGATGATAAATATCTTTGATTGGCAAATGATTTCTCAGTTTGATTGCAACCATTTCTCAATAGGAACCGCAGATGATTGGTGCCAGAGGGATAATATTTTCACTGAGTTGATCTTTTAGTTGCTGCCAGAAAGGAAAGATTCTTATAACCATGTTTCAGGAAATAGAATGTATGTGTGGTGTTTTAGTACAGGTGGACCTAAGGAGATAACTGTAGTGTATATCGTTAGGCTTAAGTTGATATAGATGAGGCAGGTATAATGAGAGAAAAATGTGCTTTGAGTGTTAAATACACTGATGACTTCTGGTGACTAATCATTCGATCACTCTTTAAACGGTGTACACTATAGTTGTCTGTCTTTTGTCTACTTGGGTCCATATATGCTGCAGATCACATAAATCTATTCTACTTTCTCAATAACCTTTCCTAGAAATATAAGTAAAAGAAATATAAGGTTTGATGGTTATCTGTAATTGAGCATGTTGTCTGGACCTAAAGTTTGTTTGCAAATTGTGCTGGAAAAATTATACACCCTATTAAAATGGTTTGGTGGGGGCTGATGACAAGGGAGTAAAAGTGCCAATGTGTTCTACATCTAAACTTGGCAGAAAGAATTAGAGCCAAATGCAAGCTATCCTCCGGGGATGCGGTCAGGAAACCAGCGAGCGCTGGCTTACCTGCCGATATCCCGACACTCACATCCTGATAAGGGACTAAAGATAGGCATCGAAATCCCGAAGCTTATCATTAGCCCCACTACTAAATCCCGACACCCGGCATACCGAACAAAGGTAAGCCGGGTGTTTTAGCGTCTAGCCGCAGGTGAGGGGGGGGGGGAGGGTTAGCTTTAGGGACTCCCAGGGAGACTTGGGGCTAGACACACCCCTGGGAGGGTTAGGGTTAGAGCAGGGAAAGGGGTTAGGCACCCCCCGGTAGGGATAGGTTTAGGGTGCGGGGAGGGGGGTTAGGTTTAGGCACTAACAGGGAGCTTAGGGATAGTCACCACTACGGGAGGGTTGGGGTAGGGAGAGGGGAGTGTTAGAGTACTTACCTGCTGCTGTTGGGACTTCGACCCGTCGGGCTGCCGTTGTCCGTATGTGATCTGGCGATATCACATACCGATTCCTATCCTCCGTAAACTTGCTATCTTGAACAATAAATATTTGGGGTTAATTGCAACATTTCCAGCATACCATCTAGTCATATCTGTTTTCTATCTATAGGCCAAGATAGATACATTAGAGATGAGCAGTTCAGGTTTAATCCTATTCTTCCCGCTAAATTTGGATCTGAAAAACAAGATAAATCCATAAATTTTTTGGGAAACTCATGTGCCCTGGATTGAAAATATAGTAAATGTGGTCCAAAAATCCACAAGATCTGAGTTTTCTGATTGTCCAGATCCACATTTGGTAGAAAGAACCAAGTACAATGTGATCCGCCCATCCTTGCTAAAAATATATAAATATATATATATATATATATATATATATATATAAAATAATCTCTATGTATATTTTATTTCTATTATACATACACCCTTTAGTGCACTGTAGCAAAAATAATTTACTACTGACAAAATCTGATCAAAAGGATTACTCCAGCAAAAGAAATGTTTATTACTTCCTCTTGTGCATGATGTCTTTTAATGAGTGGCAGCTTCATGACCAATTTGTCTAATCTTTCTATTAACAGTCTACATACTTATGTTTACTGTGTGAATAGAATCATGAGCCTTAAAGAGTCTTGGTACATCCCAGACACTGGATTTTACACCGTGGGCCTGATTCAGAGTTGGGAATAGAGTAAGAAAGAGCAAGTAATGGTGCGTACACATGGTACGATAAAAATGCATGATATGAACGATAACGTTATCGATCAGATCATTAACTTTTTGGTGCCTTCCAATCCTCAAACGACCAGTGATGCGCAGGCACGTATGAACGATATCATTTATCAGCCGTGCATGCAGGCCAACCTAGTCGATATCGACCAGGTTACATAAGGAACCACGATCGTTGGTCGCTGGCCCGTCGTTGGTGGTGTGCTGGATGATCGATAACGATCATCCAGCACACCGGGAATGTGCAGGGAGATCAGTCAGTGTTATCGCTGACTGATCGTACCGTGTGTACGCACCATAACTGTGCACCTTGGTAAAACCATGCTGCACTGCATGTGGGGCAGATTTAAATTGTGCAGAGAGATATAGCTTTAGGAGGGGTGTGTCCAAACTGACATCTAAATTGCAGAGTAACAATAAAGCTGTCCAGTATCTGTGGGCTACATGTAACAGTAGCCAGTATTTACCCCACATGCAAAAAAAAGTATCTTTTTGCACCCCTTGTATTGCAACATGGTTTGTCCAGGTACATAGTTACAGTACTAGCTATTATTTTTACTCTATTCCCAACTCTGAATCAGGCCCTGTGTTCCTAAAAGTTTTCAGGTTCAAATAACAAAGTTATCGAAAGAGGTAGGAAAGAAATGTGAGAGCCAAAAAGTCACTTACTTTCAATAGAAAACAAAAATGTAAACAATAAACACCCAATTTACAATTATTTCACCTTGGATCCTTTCTCAGGGCCCTGTGTACATATTAGGTCAGGCGTTTGGACTCTGAGAGGACATACTTTGCAGGCTACTATAGTGCATAATGTAATATTTATTAGGTCAACTATGCATTGATATTAGAGATGGCATTAAACATACATTCATAAAAGAAACTATAAAAGAAAAATGACAACTTTATTTTTTTATTGTTTTAAAGGTCCAGAATCTAGATTTAAAAAAAAAAAAAATCATACGTTATATAAAATCATAGATTATATGGGGGGGAATTCAATATTTGAATTTTTTTTTGTTTTTGCGGCACAATACTGGGCTCCTGCCGAAGAAATTCCATTGTTGCTCCATTCAGACGCGAATACTGTGGTGGTCACAATTCTGCGCACACCCTTCTGAGGTGGTGAGCAGAAATATGTGAAAAAGTCTTGGTTTTGTGAACCAAAACGGTGGCTTAAGCCAGTCTATTTGGGCTCTATTCGGGTGTCTTTAATGGGAGAACGGCCTAATGTATATCTCAGGAGTTATCAGTAAGTGTATTCTACACTAGCGGAATGATCATCAAGTTTAAGAAATATTCTCCTAGAGACTCACAAAGTACATGGAGTTCCCATAGGAACAGGCAACCCTCCAGCAGTCCATCTACTTTCCTAGTAAAGAGGGCAAGGCCTGATGACGCAGTGCGCATCATGGATCTGCAAATTGTGACACTGCGATGATGATGCAAAACGTGCCACTATGACCTCTGCTCTTGCTCTCTGTGCCTCCTCACTAGTATCTCCTGTAGTGTAGGTAAAACATGTTGGCAAGTATGGCAATAAATCTTAGGGCATGGGTTCCCAAAATCTGCCATTACAGTTTTAAGGCTATTCATGCTTGAGCACAGGTGACTTAATTACTACCTCAGTCAATTTGATTTAATCATCTGGACTCAACTATGGATATCCTTAAAAGCTGGACTGTAATGGTAGCGTTTTTGGAACCTCTGTCTTAGAGAATGGGAAAATACATTTATTTTTAAAGTTCAAAGAGACTTCTGGTACCTGCTCTTGATATTTAGAGCTCATGAGAGCAGAATCCTCTCAACCATCTTATGTCTATCTGTATCAGTTTATAATATTTGTGGACCACCTACAAAATTCTGCATGTTTCACAAAATGACGAAACTCTATGTATATTGGATAATGATGATGATAATAATAATATAGCACTGGCTAATCATAACATGGTACAGACAGCATGTTGGTGTAACTATTAAGTCGGGTACACACTGTAGCATTGTGGAGCCGTTATGCCGTTCAGTAACGACGGATCACCTACATCGCTCAGTGTTTACGTGTGATTGCGCGCTCCCGTGGCCGCTAGCGACTGTTGGCAGGTTTGATGCGCTGCACATCAAACTTAGCGATATCGCTAGCGGCCAGTGCATTGCTAATGAATGCCGGAACGGTTTAAGAGGATATTTCTTAGATGATGTGACACTGAGACAGATTATATTATTTAATATAGTAGTTTGTGAAATAATCATAGTAGACAAGTCATATTGTTCAAGTGATTTTAACTGGTGACTAACATTGTCTATTTGTCAGGGATCTTGAGTGACATTGGTCACTGGGCTAGACATTTCACAGACTGGTGTGAATGAACACCGATAATTCTTGCAAGACATTGTCATGTTTTTGGGGCAGTTGTCATGATTTTTTAAGTGTCTTCAGCTTCTCTACATTTTGCCTGTTTACTGGAAGCAGGATGAGAGAGTCTAGCTAAAGTATTTTGTGTCTCATACAGTTTACAAAGCATTGTTACCTCATGACTAATTTTAGATCCACAAGTAACCTACTCCCTGTACAGTCATTCTTTTCTTAGTAGTGTCATGTGACCTCTAATCCTGAGCTAAGATACGTTAAATGATAAAAGAACACAGTTGAAGAAAAGAATCATTTTGCGTAGCTGGTTTTGCAATGCATGCAATAACACATTCTGGAAAAGTATATAAATGGGAGAAATGTTACAATTATTTTTAGCTAGTGCTGAACTGAAGATTTATTTATACTGCCAAAAGTAAGGATTAGTCCTCCTGAAAACAGGAAAATGTAGGGCTTATTGTAAAAAAATGACCAAAGACCCAAACATATATTTTTTGATGTACATAATTGAGTAATTATGGCTCTCTGTAATATAGTGAAGTAGCAACTAAGTAAAATTTGAAAGAACCGTTTAGTTTTGTTTTTTTTGTAGATGTGAGTCTTTGCCAGATACTGTACATTTATGTGACCACTGAGTATACGAGCAGTTGACCAATTGCATTGAGGAAACATTAGGAACACAGTCTTTGCTGTCATTGGGTTAATTATTAATCCATTTCATATTTGGAAAGCCCAAAGGACAAAACAGTAGTATCGGGCATGCGACCCTTGTGTTACTTTGGAAAAGTTAACCTCATAGACTGTCTTGTAGAACTACTTATAAGCTAGATCAGATGAAGCTGTGTTAAGATACACCATCTCCTAAATGTTATTATTTAATTGTTTTTTTGTTTCAATTGTTTTTTTTTTTTATTTTTTTATTTTAATTATAGATGTTTCTGCAACATTGTAATAACTGACGTTCTAAAGCACCGAAACATGTGACATGCAATTGACTAAGTGAATGGAGCTCTATAGCTAAACAGAGCAGTTCCTTTATACAGGAAAATGAAGAACATTGGTTTTCTAACTTTGTATAGACAAATGCATATAATGTGTCTTGCAGGCTGTCAAACATTAATGCTACAGTGTTTGGATAATATACCTTTTAAGAGTGGATCTCTGCAGCCTCATGTCTCCAGTGAAATGAGACCCTAAAGTGTTTGGATGGATGGTTCTAGCTAGTTTTGGGAAAGCAGCCAATATTTAAATATATACAGAATTTGTATATGTAGAACTTTGTTTGTATTAAGGAAAGCATAATTGTGCTGATTGCAGTGAAATGTAAATATTTATATATGCCGTTTTGTTGGTCTTGCGAGCAATATCAAATTTACTCTGGAGTTATGGGATAAATTAAACTAACAACTAGAATTGGCTGAGTTACCCCTCTCTGATTACTCCTGTGTAGCAACATCCACACTTTCTGGGGGGAATTCAATTGTTTTATCACCGTGTTTTTTCCCAAGATAAACATTTGTTTAGTAGTGAAAAAATGTAGTCGCTATTCAACTGAACATTTTTTGGTCATGATAATTCTCATTTATCACGCGTGAATTCCAGCCTGTCTGTAACATGGCCAGGGCTATTCAATTATTGCATATATGGCGTGATAAAAAATATTGGTCGACCTATTTTTCACTTTATCACCTGTCAGTTCTCACCACCCCTAGTGGGTGTGAGTTTTGAATAAAAAGTATTGTAATATTTGAATTTTATTTTTAATGAACTGGTATGTAATTTTTAATGGTTATTATTATTTAATCAAATATTTCAATAAAATGACTTTTTTTGGACTCCATCCCACTCTTTTGAGTTGGTTTAATCCCGACCAAAGTGCTGGGTGCGATCATGAAAAGTGCAGTTTGGGCACCCAAACAGGTCACTTGTCACCCATATCGTCTCGCACCCCCCTAGGGCTGCGGGCTGAAATGGTACACCGGCAGCTGATCGCGCTCGACAGGAGCAACAATTGAATAGCTCCTGTCGGGCGCGTAGGGGGGGTACAATTGAATACCGCCCTAAATGTCAAAAAGTAGAATGAAATATACAACACTTTGGGCCCTATTCATCATGACAAATGGTATGATAGTTTAACAATGAACTCGTGGCGAGTTCAAAACTAAAACAAGTCCTATTCATCAACCTAGCATTACTAAAGTATCACTTCCAAAAATATGCTATTTCTGAGAGGACACCTTTTCGAAAGTGTGATACCTTTCCCCTGCAACTGCACTGTTCATCCCGTTCTCTACCTGCATTTACTCTACAGTCCACCCCCCCCCCTGCTGCCCGATCCACTATATGTGTCCTGAGCCCCCCTCTCCCTAAGCGCTGTAGGACCTCGTCCACCCCTGGTTGCCTGGTCCTCTATGAAGTGTAGCTGCTGCTCGGTGTGTGCCCTGCTCAAGAGAGAGTCCTGCGGGTGTACACCATGCTGGGGGGCTCCGCTGCTACCCAAACCCCAGCTCCAAGCTCACCCTGCAGGCTGTAGAGCAGGGACATTGGACTCGTGCTCGACCCACCTGTCCGTAAAGGAAGGGCACTGGAATATGCTGCCAGTTCACGTCAGACAGGGAGCCTGCAAATCTCTATACCTGCGTCGGCCGCCGTCGCCCTCCTCCCCTCTGTATCTATCTAGCCAGTGTCTGTCCCAGCTGCCGCCGCCGCACCTCCACCCACCGCCACTTGTAGCCATCACTCCGCCACCCCCCCTGTCTATGTAACTATCCTCGCGCCGGCCCTGTGCTACTGTGGGTAACCCTCCTTTCCTTGCCGCCACCGGACTATCCTGCGTCGGCTCCAGCCAAGTTGTGTGTGGACCACTTGTACACCATGGTGTTTGTCCCAGTGCCCCCTGGCCATGTGCTGGTGTATGTCCCAGCCGTGGCTGCCAAGACCATACCTCACCCCCGCCTGTAACCAGCCTCCCTCGCTGGTGTGTGTTCTCCCTACCTCCGCCATCTGAAGCAGGAGCTCCCTGCCAGTGACAGCCAGAGACGCTGGAGGTAAGGAGACTCAGCAGGAGGGATCTGAAAAGATCCCTCTGCTGCACAAGCTGCCATGTACATGGCGGCTTGTGCTTGGTTTCCGATGCTGTACGTCATCTCGGAGTGCCATACAGTATCACTCACAAGTTCCGAAAAAATGCTTTTTCAGAACTTGATAAATTGCACAATTTCCACATGAGGAGTGTGGAAATTATCGGGGGGCAAGTGTAACTAGGATTAATATCTACTGTGTGATGGGAATGATGAATGGCCCCAAACTTTTTCACCTGTTTTTTTAAAAATTAAGTGTTAATGAATAGACCCCTTGATAAGATTGTAAGGGCAGGATGTACTAAGTATCGCGTCATGAATGCAGTACATCCTGCCACTTATCGGGTACATACCAGTGTTAACGTCAGTATGTACCTAGAAATGACAGCTCTCTCGAAAAGACCCAGAATTCCCTGTGGCATCCTTATCCGCATGCGCAGAATGCAGCTCGCACCCTTGGGGACACTGGGAGGGATCCCTATCAGTGCAGACTGCAATAAGAAGCCCCGGTTATTACATGCAGTCCGCACAGCTTTATTTCTCCACTTCAGTGTCGTCGTCCCCACCACCTCCCCCCTGGTTATTACAGATGTGTCCTCTTACATCTAGCCTCCTTACGCGTTAAACAGCCCTTCTAGTCGTGCCATGCCGTGGTGTGACTGTGTAGCGCAGAGCATCTTTTCATGCAACTTTTTACCTTCAAATGCGTCTTATTCACACTGCACTCTGCACTGCTTTGTTTTCCCACTTTAAACCTCACCCCCCTGTTATTACATGCACCCGGCACAGCTTCATTCCCCCACTTCACTCCCCCCCCCCCCCCCTGGTTATTTTATGCACACTCTGCACAGCTTTGTTCCCCCACTGCACCCCCCCCTGGTTATTACATGCACTCTGCATAGCTTTATTTCCCCCACTGCACCCCCCCCCCCCCTGGTTATTACATGCACTCTGCATAGCTTTATTTCCCCCACTGCACCCCCCCCTGGTTATTACATGCACTCTGCACAGCTTTATTCCCCCACTGCACCCCCCCCTGGTTATTACATGCACTCTGCACAGCTTTATTTCCCCCACTTCACCCCCAACGGTTATTACATTCACTCTGCACAGCTTTATTTCCCCACTCCCCTTGTTGAGTCCAGCACAGGTTTTCTTCCCCGGCAGACGCTGCTCTGCACAGAACAAAGTTTAATTACATAGAGGCCGGCGGGTGTCCTGTGTAGGTTGGTGGAGGAGCTGCCCGAGCAGACCCTGGCTTCCTCCTCCACTTACTTAATGGGGACCGGGTCGGCGGCTGCGAGCAGTAGCAGCGGCTGGGCCCCCTTTCTTCTGGGTTAATGCAGGCTGCAGCAGACTATGCAGTGGCAGTAACCCCCCCTCCCCCCCTTCAGCCATGGTCCGGGCACAGGCCTCCCCCCCTGCTGGCGGCCCTGGGGGCCACCTGTAATAAACAACTAATGTTACCTACTGGAGCAGGTACAGCAGCCTGGTCCTTGAGGCAGCCTGTGGGATTATTATTATTATCCTTTATATGGCGCCACAAAGGTTCCGCAGCGCCTTACACAGTACATAAATGAGCACACAAAAAAAACAGTTATTAGCCGTACAATACAAGGCAGGACTAGGACATGGTTTATAGACATAGCTGCAGGACATAAGCAACCAAGTGTTAGGTGCTGTTGTGGGGAGTTAGGAGTAAATAATACTATACGTAGGGGGAGGAGAAGCACATGAGGGACGAGGGCCCTGCTCGTGAGAGCTTACATTCTAAAGGGGAGGGGCAGACAGACAGGGGTGACACAGATGGCGTTTTACACGCCAACATGACGCACAATTGAATTACGACTTAACCAGCAGGCTGACTAGCCGCGATGACGGCGAAGAAACAGGGCAGTGAAATAACATGCCCCCCAAAAAAAACAATTGAATTCCCCCCTCTGCGTGTTTCTTCAAAATGTACTCAACCATGGGTCAGTGTGGGAATGGAGAATTCATCCACCTTATGGACAAATTTGTATGTTAGAGAGATTAGCTACCACATGCACTCCACTTCATTTTAAAGTCTCGATCCAAAAACACCTGATTTACTCGTGGGTGAGTAAGTGCGGCTATGTGCCACAATTACGATATAGCTGGATTTGTGAATTTTTGTTCGCAGCCCCGTGTGTACAACAATCCACACATCTGGGTAGAGATAGGGCGAGAGGGGTGAGTTCCGATGCCATTGCCGGCGTTTACACTCCATTACAACAGCAACTCGCCCTCCTTGCCTGTGGGGACAAATTCATTGCGTTGAGCCCTAAATCTTCATTCAATCCAAAAAAACTATAGTCCATTAAGATTTTGTACATATAACACTGAACATGTGGAGCCATTTCTCCCCTACATAGCCTACCAACTATCCTGATTTGCAGGCCTCAAAGGGACAGGATTTCACTGAGAAGTGGATGGTTTTGGTCAGGGTTTCAGCAGCTCAGGGATGTGGGGTTAATTTTGTATTTCATGCAGTTAGTTCAGTTAGATGCGAGGGAATCGATTTGTTGTTGTAACGGCATCGAAACACTACCAGTGTCCCTGCAACTCTCCCATCTCATGGTCCGATCTCATCCTAGACTAGTGGTATTTGTACGTTGCCCTATCGGTCTGCATACAAAAACCTGCAAGTCCGGTAGTACTTACCCGCAAAGTTGCGCCTAATTAAATTGACCCCCATGTGCCTGATTGGTAAAAGTTATGTTATAATATAATTCTATCTATTCTGCAGAAACATATGAAACTGAGCTTGGGGTTATTTTTTGGAAACGTTATCCGTCAGCATGTAGCTCAAACCTCCATAAGCTTGACCATCAGAAAAAAAATTGTATAAAATCTATGCCAGGATGGTACATGATCATATATCCGATGGGACTGTTTTATACTCTCAGGATTTTGAAAAACATTTTGTTTCCTTAATAACATGATGCATTTGATAGTATACCTAACAAACTGGTTAATTCAGTCAATGAACCTTCAGACTGATCTGCCAATTATGCAACACAGCCAAATATTGGGGATAAAACAACAGCTTAACCAGCTGGTAACCCCTTTCACTGCTGAGGACAACTGGGGCTCGTCCTCCAGATATACAGCTAGACTGCTGAGGGGCAAGGAGGGGCTGGCAATGTGCACTAGGATATGGTGTCTGTGTATGCACTTTTGTAAAGGGAAAAAAGTGAAACATATGGGGGGATCCCTTTGTCTCCCCAACTCTACCACCTAGAAAAATCACCCTTGTTTAAAAAAGGGGTCCCGTCAGGTTCAGCATGTGTGGGGATGATGTGTGTACCTAGACTGAACGAGTGAACGTTCAGTCTAGGCACATCACTAAACATGGAAACGACAGCACGATTACAATGTTGTAATCGTGCTGTCGTTTCCATGTCTACTAGTGGATACGCGACTTTAGAGTCCAGGTTTTAAGTACACTCATGCTTGTTCCAAAATGCCAAGAAAAAACTCACCCCTCCAAAAAAATCAGCTGAGACGCATAGTCCTGCTGTAACATTCATGGCGCATATAGCGCGGATGACACATGAGGGACAGCAGTTGTCGTCGGCTGATAATAATGATTTGGTGTTGGACCCATGGAGAGTCGGCAGGTCAAAATTATTTTGCTAATAGCTGGTGCTTGAAATCTCTCCATAGTTGCTTATAGGAGCGGAAGTACAGTGAGAGCTTGAACTTTCTTTGCCATTTGCAGAGGAATGTGTTCTCTACAGTATATATCAAGAGACAATACCTGTGACACTTTTCCCTTTTTTAACCATTTGTAGCACATTTCTCCACATAATGTGTCTCTTCTTTATTCTGTTATTTTATTCTTTAGAAAACAACACGTAATGTTATGCGTAACAATATAGCGTTGGTAATGCAGTAACAAAAAATTATATTAGCAAACACTATATAAAAACACTTTGAATAGTATTAATATACAATAGATGAATATCTGTCATTATATTAAGAAATATTGTGTGTGTGTTAGTGTCAGTAGTAGAGTAATATATGCCATTATAGATTTTAATGAACTTCAAATGTTAATTTGTACCGCAAGTAACATAATTGATGGGAGAATAGGGAGAGCGCGTCTGTCTGTTGAGCAAGAGCATCACAGTGTTACTACTGCCAGTAGTAGATGCCATTTCTGGGGTATATTTACTAAAAATAGAGTTTTTAGAAAAAAAGATGTTGCCCATAGCAACCATTCAGAAAATTATCTTCTAGAAGGTGCTAGTTAAATGTTAAGTAGAATCTGATTGGTTGCTATGGGCTACATCACTTCTGAAAACTCTCACTTTAGTCAAATCATTATTATTTTGTTGGGTTCAAAAAAGAATACTTCTGCTACAATAATTGTATTCCCTGTCGAGGCAGCAGTGCCTGGTTTGTTATACTATAAATCCTGGTTAATCTGCTACAAAAGGGTAGGTTGGAGGTCCCAGGAAAAATGCTATTATTTTTTTTAGCTTTATTAAAGGTTTTATCACAAACTAGCTGTTGCCCGTGGCCTTGCATAGGTTCCCTGTCGCAGGAGTGGCCCATGTGACCAGCAGCGCCTTCACCCACCACTCTCACCAATGTCACTGTGTACCCTGTGCACAGACTGCTATGTATCCTATCCTATTCAAGTGAATGTGGGCCCAAAGAAATTCTCCCCCCATTCCTTACTACTTTTATCAAATGCACTACACTACACTAACAACCCGGCACCCACTGCCCCAGGGGTGCCGGGGATAGCCCCGGTCTATCAATCTAGGCCTGGGGTGCCCTGGAGAGGGGGATCCCTTTATTTGGTCCCCCGGCCAGGGCTGACAAGCGTTCAGGGTTGATGCTTCGGCTGGGGGACCCGGTGAAAGGGCTCCCATGGCTGTGGCATTAGCCCCCCCATTAGAAAAAGTCCGCTGCTGGTTCTGGATAATACAGGGGGACCCTACTCATTTTTCCCCCTTGTATTTCCATAACCAGGACTGGATCAGAGCCCAGTGCTGGTTGCACAAAATATGGAGGACCCCTATGTCGCTTGTCCCCCATATTGTGGCAACTAGGGCTGGTTCTGACTAGCCCGGTGCTGGTTGTGCTTAAATAGAGGGGACCCCTACGTCATTTGTTCCCTGTATTTTGTACAACCAGCATTGGGGGGGGCCATGCCGTTATTTCATTTTTTTTATTTATTTTTTTACACAGAAATCATTTTAACCACAGCACTCACTAATCCCGTCCATGCTTGTGTGTCAACGACATAGATGCATGTAGCATGGATCTCCCTGGTCCATGCGTGCATCTGTGTCATTGAAATACACAGCAGCACAGACGGGTCTCACTGATCCCTGTCCATGCTCCTGTGTTTATTGACACAGATGCATGTAGCATGGATCTCCCAGATCCGAGTCTGCATCTGTGTCATAATGAATATGCAAATCATTAGATCGTGCACAATATATTGAGTGAACATCGTGTGGCTTTTGCTGCACATCGTTCACTTCAGCTGCCGGAGAGCGTTCAAGGGAGATTGTAAACAACATTGGATCGTTTGCAAACCGCACCGTGTATGGGGGCCTTAAGATGTATATGAATAAATGAAGTGTGTCTAATTTGATGTGCAATGCATGAATAGTTCCACATGTTGTTCATCCTGCCCATGAAAGTACAAGCCAAGGCAGCCATCTGGGGTGCACTACATAGGCTACAGTTGGCAGGATGTGCAATTAGTAGACGTTTAACATACAGTGGGGTATTACAGAAAGAAAAACTATAGATATCAGCAGGAAAGGGACCATTTTTTGGTGGTAACAACAGAATAATAAAGGTGACAGAGTAAAAAAATATGTGATGAATAATTGCAAAAAATAGTAATAACCCAGTGTTATGCAATGATGGATAGAATTACCATTAGAAGGGTGGCATAGAATCATTCCTGAGGTGCAGCACTTGAGAAATTGTTTCATTTGAAGTTAGATAGTAGGTCAAAGTCCAAATCCAGTTCAAACTCCTGTTCTAACTCCATGCTTTAGCTGACATGCCTAGCGGCAGGCTTGGAGATGGCAGGCCAATTCTGTGTGTGCAGGGCTTTGCTCACTTGTATCATTTTATTAAATTGCTCTACTGTTACTTATCTGATATTCTTTTACTCTGTTTAATTTTGTTTCCAATGCCATCTTGTACCATTAATAAGTAATGCTGGCCATGACCACATAGTTATATAATTGAAACTGTCAGCCTTCTATCTAGCTGTGGCTGATCTTGTTTGATACATTTGCTTCCAATGTCATCCCATTTTATTATTAGTAGGAAATACATTTTTTCTTGTGGCATAAACTTTCTGTCAATTTCTGGTATTTGGTGACCACATACAGGACACTGCTGCAGTTGTACACAATATAATATGCCATGCGAACAGCTGAAACAAGACGTAGTAATAAGATTAAATCCAACATGCTATATTCTTCAGCAATTTGAGAGACCAACAAGCTATCAAATGCTACACGGCAGGCCATGAGGTTGGTAGAGGAGGGATATTTTACCTAATTGTAGCTCAGTAGGTGATACTTTCAGTTTCATGCAACCTATTTTAAACTTTTTAAAATAGTAACAAGTGAGTTCAAATACTACCAACCTGACGTAAGTCATACTATCCTTGGTCTAGTAGAAAAGCATCTGATAATGGGCATCTTTCACAATTTACTAAACATTGAGTTTTAACCATTAACCTATTCATATTTATATATATATATATATATATATATATATATATATATATATATAAAATTCTCTATATGCCATGATCCGGCACTCATGAGGTCGCAGCATAAATCAGCTGGGTGCCCTCCACAGTAAACCTACCTGCCGAGGTAATCTGTAAATATAGACTCCACAAGGTGGCACTCCGTAGCAAAAAAGACTCCAGTCACTTTAGCTCATAGTGCAACGTTTCAGTGCTTTAATGCGCGCTTTTGTCAAGCCAACTTATATAAAAAATTTGTAAAAAATGTTTACTTGAAAAAAGCGTGCATTAAAGGGCTGAAACGTTGCACTATGAGCTAAAGTGACTGCGTAGACTACGTAGTGCCACCTTGTGGATTGTGTATATGTATATGTATGTATATATATATATATATATATATAATTGTAATATAATATAATATAATTTTTTTTTTTTTGTGAGCATCAAAACCAATAATTTCAGCCACAAAAGTAACATTCCCTGCCGCTGAGGTGCCTGATTTGTTGAACAATGCACATGTCTTGTGTCACTACAACACAGGGTTGGCTGGTTTAAACCACCTCGGTTTAAACCAATTAGTTGAAAAACAAAACAAAAAATGTTTTTATTTTTTTTTAGATATATATATATATATATATATATATATATATATAATATAATGCTGTGACTACAGGCACAACACCGTGACTGGTATTATTTCACATTCTTGTTGCTTGTGGTCTTTATCGAGTAAGCTGAACCAACGCAGTCACACGGGATCGGTATGATTTACCGCCTGACGCATGTCCGGCGGTTCAAATCCCGACGCCGGAAGATTGGCACCAGAGAAGATCCTGACTGCGCTAAAGGTAAGTATAAACTAACTTACCCCCCCAACTCTCCTTTAGGGGTGCCTAGCCCTAACCTCCCTCCCTAATGGCTAACCCTAACCCCCCCATTCCCCGCTGCCTAACCCTAACCGCCTCCTTCCCCTGGCCTAACCCTCCCGGGGAGGGGTGCCTAACCTAAGCCCCCCCCCCCGGGGAGCCCCAACCCTGCTACAACATGACATCTCATTGTGCTATTAAGAACTGCTGCGCAGTGTTCACCTGTATCTTTTGTTAATCTGCATGGGGATACATTCAGCATCCTGTTGGTTAACACTTACATTACCGGCGCTAGAATCCCGACCACCGAGATACTGAAGGTAAGTAGCAGGGAAGGGTTAGGCACTAAGGAGGGGGCGGTTAGGTTTAGGGAGCAGGGAGGGGGAGGTTAGGTTTAGGTACTAGGGGGGGAGGTTGGGGTAGGAAGAGGGGGAGGGTTAGCATACCGACCAACAAGTGTTGGTATGCTAACCCTGTTGGGATGCCGGTGTCGGGATTCTGACCATCGGATCCTGAGTGCCAGCATCCTGTACCCTACCCATTTGCATACACTTTGTTCCATTCATTTGTTTCAAATGCCATCTTGTTTTAATAGTTGGAAATATATGTCCAGTTACTTATTCAGTGCTCTGAACAATGCCAACATCTCTCATCTTGGTTTGGCACATTTGTACTGATTGGTGGGAGGTTGGCAGAGATGGCTGGTTTCAGTTGCCTTAAGTGTGTGTGACAATAATGTTGTTGTTTTTTTTTAAAAAGCCCACATATGCTATGGCCACTGTGATGCTGTCACGCACCAGGTGTGCCACATCCATCTCCCAATTCCACATTCACCAATGTTGGGAGGTATGCATTTACATCTTTCTGAAACCTCCAACACAATCCGCACCCAACACTGTCCATGCCTAGTAGCTTCCTCCTTCAAACACAAGATTCATTATGAAATGCATCATGTGACCTATTGTAGGCCTGCAGTGTACACACCTGGCCAACATCAATGGTCACATAATCGCTGACATTGGGGTCAAGAGCTTTGAATCAGGGACACTGTAAATCTCACTCTCTGCACGTCAGGGTTTTCTACATCTTGCGTTACATGTTCTGCTAAATGTTAATCAATTGTAACTCCAGCCTGATCCTGACCTTGATTGCTTCTTCTGATTCAGAATTTCGCCCCGTGATTTCTTAACCTGACAGCAGCTTGCCAGTTCAAGGGGCACTTGATTAAACAAAGATGAAGGGCCTTATTCAGAGGATTCCCATGCCCCTCTGGGCTCTGAGGACCAGGGAATGCCATTGAAGTGCCGAGGAGGGGGGATTCCGGGCAACCAATAGCACCCCTTAACTGGCTAATATTTTTTCCTAAAACAGCTCCGAAATTTGTTCTTGACCTAATTCAATCATTAAAAAAAAAAAACATCTAATTAGAACTTATGGGGCCTATTCATCCGTAATAAGTTGGGGCAATTCTGCATTTTGTAGATGACTGTGTGAAACAAAATCTGCAATATATAGGGTTCACTGATTGCCAATTCTGACTAAAAAGTGATCGGGAATCAGGTTGTCCCATATGTTGGAGTTTGCTGACCAATCTGGCCTATAGATTGCTAGTGGATGGTACTGATCAGCTGTTTTGTCAACCGTTAAAAAATAGTAAAATAATGAGCCTTTTAGGATTAGCAGAATCGTTCTTTGATGAAAATGATCTGCAAATTGCTGGTACATATTGTCAATGTATGGGTGCACATTGGTGGATTAGAGGATCTTTAAACTGGGCAAAAAAATGCGAAATCAGTGAATCTTTTTTTTCTTTGTGATTGCTGATGTATGCGTCCCATTAGCCAACACAATTTTATTTTTTTTGTAAATTAAAATCAGCCTTAAACCACCCTAAATATTAATATAAATTTTTGCTCTGCAAAAAATTTTGTTTGCAGTACTGCATGGTTGTAGTCTACAGAATGTATTGGGGCTGTTGCTCTAATAGGAAAGCCAGTCCAAGAGCTCATCGGCTGCTAAAACAAACACACAGCAGCCGCTCGACGGCAGCTGTGTGTTTGTTATGCTAATAGTGTAATGCGGATGGCACTTATGTACTGTCCGCACTACCGCCCTGCCTGGGTGACTAACAGCTGCTAGAGGTCCAGTAGGACATTTTTGGAGGGCCTTTTTCTGCAGACGGCTGGTCCGCATGGAATCTGCAGCCACAGTGCCCCACAAACCCCCGTGCCCCCGAGCCACCGCGGGGGCTGTAGTTACGCCACTGATGTCAAGGATAGTCCAGCCTGGCATGGTCGTATCTGATGCGACCACGCCAGGCAAGTGGTTACAGCTGGCCACAAACTGATAATCGTTCAGATCAGCTGATGAGATGACTGTTCTGAGTGATTATCATGCCCCTGTTTCTTATTAATCTGGGGGGGTGTCCAGCACTCCCTGAGCTACAAGGCTTAAACAGTGCCAGAAAACAGGACTGTCCCAATTGGAACAGTTGGAGCGTATGTACAAACCAACATTGTTGTATGGATGGTTCACATAGCCCCGCTAAGCACTTTGTCCTTTTGCAGCCTGCTGGACCATCAAGCGATCTTTGTCAAATGGGGTATACTAAGGTGAGAGTTTTTAGAAATGGAGATATTGCCCATAGCCATCAATCCGATTCTACTTCACATTTAACTAGCACCTTTAGATAATTGCTAGAATCTGATTGGTTGCTATGGGCACTTCTAAAAACTCTCAGTGTAGTAAATGTACCCCTTAGTCTCTTGAATCAAACTACTATTTATCTGCACATTGTAACCTTGCCTGGAGGGTATCTTGCCTATGTTTGTTTGTTAAAAACCCAATCTTGTGGTGGTGGTGGTGGTGGTGGTGGTGTTTCTTTTTTTATAATGAAGTGTTGCGAATTGCACCTTTTTAATTCTAATTAGTCTATAAATTATATGTTCTAACAAAACAAAATAACCTCTTACAGTACTATATATGCATATAATGAATATGCTTTTTTTGGTCCTGGAGATGTGTAATGGCATCACCATGTTCAGTATTACAATTGTAGGATGTTGATATTTAAAAATGAAGAATCCTATTTAAATGATTAAGGTCCAGTTTGGCTGTATTAATGGGCTACATAACCACTAACCTTTCTGACCTATATCCTTCGTGATTTAAAAAAAATGTCATGACTTTACTGTTAAATGGAAACTGCAGATTAAAATGTTATGTTAATTTTCAGTCTTCAAAGTTACTGTGTAATTTATGAGGTTTCGTTTGGAAACCAGATGTCTATGGTAACTAGTGTTTCCATAACACTATGTTCCTCTTAAAGTAGTATTGCATGATCTTTTATTTACAGTAACCAATATACATACATCTTTTGTTTTGTATACATGTATAAGAAGCAATATCAGTTTTCAAACAAGTCACCAAGACAAATAGTTTTTTGTTAAAATGTAATTCCATATTTTATACAACGTAAGGTTATTGTAACGGTTTCTTAGCACATTTATATGTTTTAGATTTTGGGACAGGGTGCTGATCAGTGAGGAGGGCACATTTTCCTTTTAAAGGGTCACATTTTGGATGTGATGTGTCGCTATAGCTGTGTGGTGTATTATGAATTGGGGACACTAAAGGTGCCTACACACATAACGATCTGCACACGATCAGCCGATGTATACGATTTCCCTTGAAAGTCTCCCCGGCAGCTCTGAACACGATATGCACACGATTTGGTGTCCAATCTTCATACGATCTCTCCTGCAGTCAGACTTTCACAGTGCATCGCCTCCTAGATTGTCAGATCTGCCCTACTGCACGTCAGATCTGACGATGTGATGTGCGACCAGCGGGGATGCGCATTACATCGTAATCGTGAGTGGGGGACTCACGATTTACTCAGGATTTGGTCATATTTTACACGATCTCTCGTTCCAATGTGTTGGAATCGGCCAGATCGGGTAAAATATCGCTATGTATGTGGGCAGCATTAGTGTAGCATAGTATTACATGTGATATTTTACATAATAAAACATTGCCTGCTTGAAGGGTAGCTTCAGGGAGGAGGCAGCAATGCCAGCAGCGAGAAGCAGGAAACACCACGCCAGCAGAGAAGAGGCAGGAAAATGCTGGCCACCGAATGGCAAAGTGCAGATGCTGGCATTTGGCATTGTGTAGATAAAAAAAGAAGGACCTTAGGCCAAGCCCAATCAGGGTTTTGCATTGATGCTAGAAAGCTACAGGTCTTAGCTCTGACTCCCTGCAGCTCTAGAACTCCTGTGGAATAGCTCGCATACAGCTGTTCTCTGGTAGAGCAATCCTGAGGGGCAAAGGATGTGCCAAACATGCTGCTTTCAGGCAGGACTCGATAGCCAGGAAGCATGGCGACGGGGCCCCACCAGCTTAACCACGTCCCCCACTCATTCACTTTGTAGCTCTCCGGACAGGATGCTTTTTTTCTTTTACAAAAATGGGCGGGTGCACACGTCCTACGTAAACAGCCTATTGGGAACACTATATGAGAGGAATTCAATTAGGCACTGGGTTTACCCTACAGCTAATTGAACACACTGATGGATTCGATTTGCTGCAGGAACCCCGCGCGCTAAGCCCTAGAGGGAGGATTTTTCCTCTCTGCCTCAAGAGCTGACATGAAAAATCTGAATTTTAATGCGCGGGGAAACGCCTAGATTCCAGCACTTTGTGTAGGTTCTATGAGTTAGGGCGTGTTAACCGCACTGGGAACTGACATTCAATTGAATAGCTCTGCACCTAATTGAATTCCTCCCCTATATCTATAATTATGTTACATTTTAAGTGGTAGTAGGTATGTTCAGTGGTTTCACTAGGGGGTGCGGGCCACACCGGGTGACTCCATCCGAGGGGGTGACACCAAAATAACAACTGTTCTGCTATTTTAGTGTCACCACCCCCCCTCCCCCCCCCCCCCATGGTGTCACCACATGCGTCATCTATTAGACACCCCTCTGTGTCAGAAGAGGTTGGATTCTGCCCAGCAGCTTCTGCAGCGCTGGGCAAGCCCCCAGGGGCATGGCGTGAACGGGGGCTTGACCGTTGGCGAAACTGCAAACTTCTAGCCGTGTCTATATTTCATTTGCTGGGTGAAGATTTTATCTCACTGTGATATCAAAGCTGCACAAAAAACAGCTTAGAAATAACACCAGCTGAGCCCTGAAGACTGCTGCATGCAGGCATTTTTCCTGCAGCTTGTTGTTCTGTTATACAGAATATACTAATGAAGCTTGTGAACCTGACTGCAAGAGGTGGTTTGTGAGTGTGAGGACCAATTGGAAGCTGCAATCTCTGTAGCTTGTGATTACTGCATCTCACTCAGGTCAGGGTAGTGAGTGAAATGTGCAGATGTTATTTCCAGGAATCTGAGGAGACCAATTAGAGGGATAAAAATTCCTAGGTAGTAGTGCATCATATAATTCAGCATTAGAGATGAAAGCATGTCAATGCAGAAGCAGCCACTTGGGCTGGTTAAATAGAATATATTTAAATAACCATTGTAAATCTGAGCTGATATACATATTCAATATCATAATTTTGCTTATTTTATATCCATCTGAAGCGGCTAATCAACTGCTAAGATCATGGTCTCTTTTCTTATCTTTGTAGATGAAAGACTTTAATGTGGAGAATTTGAGCAAGCCAGAATTGCGTTTTCTTTTAAGTATTTTAGAAGGAGAGTTGGAAGCAAGGGACCTCGTGATAGAAGCCTTGAGGGTAAGTTCAACTTCTCATCCTGTGCTTTGTTTTTAATTATGCAACAAATTTAATGAGATCACTGAGTGCAGTTTGTAAGCTAGTAAGTCTTTGTAGTTGTCACATTTTTAAAATAATTTCCAAGGACTCACTGGTGAGAGAGGGGCATTTACGCAAATTGCATGTGATCCTGTGGTAGTGGTCAAACTACATTTAAATAAGAATTCCTCTACATTTTACAGACTATTTCTGTCTAAAGAAGAGTATGGCAAAATTATATATTATACCATTATAATTGCCCATGCTGCCATCGTCACCCACAACTAGACTGTAATAATTACTTCATGCTGCCATTATCCACTATTTTGCAATAATTACTACATGCAGCCATCACTGTGATATAACTAACCCATCCTACTGTCTTCATTTACTTTTTCTTTCATGACCTATACTATTATTTTAACCTTGATGCAATCATGTATGGCACAGATTTAATTACCCTAAGGTTCACATTGTAGTATATATAGAATGCATGTAAAATATATTTGCTGTTTATGAAGGAGTCAGACAATGGTAAAATAGAGTTATTGGTGATGAAGGTACAACGCAGTATGTACTAATATGTAAGCAGTTATATGCTTTTATTTAAAAAAAAAAAGAATGAAAGGCTTCTGCTATTGTGAAAGCTTGTGATACAATAAATACCATTTGTAATTGCAAGATTAAGTAAGTAACCCAAATATTCATGAGCAATTTGGCTTTGACATTAATCTGCTAAAACATTTTTGTGACTCTTTTCAAGGCGGATCAGAATATGAATAGTGTATTTTTAAGACCATTATTCAAGCATAAACATAATGCAATTTACTTAATGGTATAATATTACTGCACCAATGTGCATTAATCTGTAGGATAAAAATATTGGGTATTTTGGTCAAGTGGTGAAAATTATTTGACTGCACCTTTGTGACCCCAATCAAACTCAATAATAAGGTAGTACCACAATAGTACCATATGTTTGGCCCCAAAATCAAAATTCTGATCTGTGTTCATATTGGTTCCAATAATGAATTATAAGGCCATTTACAAAAGTGAAAAGTGGCAATGCAAATGATGTCTCTTGATAATACTCACCTTTTTTTTACAATAATGTGCTTGTATCTATACAGAAGGACATGGATTTATGGGCCAAGATGGGGGTCATCTTTCATTTAGCATCTCTGTTAGGTAGAATTGGGAAGAGGAGTTGTACAGGCTAGGTGCATGATTGTGCCTATTCAAAAACTCCCAAATTCAGAAATGAACATTAGCTTTTATTAGTGAGCTATTGGGTATATTCCTCTTCACAAGAGCACTTGACCTTTATGGGTAATCGGCAGTTGTCCTGTATTTTCAATAAGGTGCCCTATGTACCTCCCAAGTTACACAGTCTGGGGGCAACCCTCACTCTCATGATTTAAGACTTCAGGGAAACCAAATCAAGCTGTGTTTTATGGAGGAAAAAATTGAAGGCTGAAATGAAGTGTTCTTAGAGTTGTAGTAGAATGGAATATTGATGGGACAATGTTAAACTTTCCATTAGAAGCATTTTCAGTCAGACCTGCAATATAGTAAATGTAGACCCAAGTATTTTTCCCTGGGCCACTGAAACGGGAATGTGGGTGTGTGTCTATGAGCATACTATGTGAAAAATTAGTAATGCCCCTTTTCCACTGGCCAAAATAGCGGGTTATTGCCTTGTCAACCTCGGTAGCGGCACAGTGGAAAAGGCTTCTAGTCAAACATCCCGGCATTTCTTCCCGGGTCTCGAGCAGGGTTTTACATGGGTAAAACCCTGGTCAAGCTCAGTGGAAATGGATAACCTGGGTCTTCTGACCCGGGACCCATTTACAGCATGCTGATTGGGTGCTACTTGGAAGCTGTCACCAGGGACAGAGAGATTACAGCCTCCTTGTATGGTTCTGACCATTCCGGTTTTTACCCCATCCCCGCTTCATATGGGGAGGCTGTAATCTCTCCCTGCCCATCTCCCCGGTGACAGCTGTGACATCACAGCCTCCCAAAAGGACACCTCTGCGGGAAAGACCCCCTCCCTGTGAAGGACCCTTTCCCCTGGTCGCCTTTCTGCTCCGGTCTGGCATTCAGGGGAGAGCTGGAGTTTCCGGTGCTTGGTGATGACATATCCAAGAGCCGTCACTGCACCCGTGGGAATGGGGTAAATCCCGGGACTCACCCGGCTTGGAACAGTGGGCTTGATTCAGACCCGTTCGCTAGGCTGCGTTCGCACGTAGCCTGCCGATATTTGCAATCTGTGCATGCGTATAAGACGCAGTGCGCGTGTGCGAACTAGTCCATGTGATCGGGAAGCGTTCGTACCCTGTATATAGACGCTCCGCAAGAATAAGTGACAGGACCAGCCGTTTGTGGGTGGTGACCGGGGTTAGTCGATTGTAACGGGGGTGTGGTGGTGCGAACGCAGGCGTGTCTGTGCATCTGAACGTCTTTTCTGGGGCGTACATAATTATGACACTGTGTCAGCATACATGTCACATGGCTGAATTACACACTGCAGCACTCGCAGTGCTTGCGGTATGGTATGGTCAGCCACAAGTGCTGCGTATGGATCCAATGTTACCGATTTGTTTTATACACTTCCTGGAGATGATGTGTGTCACTAAGGGAAAGTGAGCGTCTTGTGACAGGCTGGTGAGCATCTAAATACATACCGCGATCGCACAGCAAGACATAGTGGACGTTCTAATGTCTTGCTAGCGATCGCGGGATTTGCATACTTTAGCAGCTGACGGCTGCGTGTGAACGCATCCTAGCGAACGGGTCTGAATCAGGCCCAGTGTTCCAAATCCCGGGACAGATTAGGGATTTTGGTGGAAAAGAGGTATAAAAAGAAAATAGAAAGGTTCATCTGTATTTTTTGCACTTTCTGATTTAATTTTTATTTTGATCACACATTTGTTGATTATTAATAATGTTCCAGTTCAGTATGGCTATTACATAATCCAAACCTGCATCTTAGATTATTGTAAAGACTTTTACTCTGCAGGGAAGTAATGGTTCAGATGCTTTGTTATGGTAAAAATATGTGCAGAAGCAGGGGGCCAGGGTTCTAGATGCATCGTGGTTTGATGTTTAATTAATTCAAGTTTGTCCTTGAACAAGGAATATTATGCTTGCTCCCTTCACAAATCTATAACTGCAAATGCATTTCACCATCTGAACCATTTCAGTTTTGTATGTAAAGTGTAATGCATGCTTTCTGATTAAAGCAACCTCTTGAGAAAAGCAGAATTTCCAACTATGCTTTACCAAAGAATAATTTTCTAGCTTCACAACTTCGTTTTCACTACTTTGGAACCCATTCTGTAAAGACTGGTGACAATATCAAGCTGGCAATTTCCAAATTTAATATGTGCAATGCCCCTGTAATGGAACTTAGTCAGTCCTACTCAAGCTTTTGCAGAATGTTGGGCAGAAAAAGGCCTCAGTGAAGCAGATTTGAAATCTCAATAATAAACATTTCTTGCTCACTACACATTTGTTGCTTTTAATTCTCTTTGACTTATTATTTCTAAAGAAAAAGAGAATTTCTCAAATTACCCATATAAATACATTAATTTTATATAAAGCATTCGGTTAGATAAAGAAACCTTCATACCAAATAAAAAACATTGTGTGAGATATGTTGATAACACTGAATAAAGTCACTGGTTCCTTTGCTGTAAATTTAAAATAACTTTTTATTAAATACTGTTTGTTGAACAAATATTCAATAAGTTGTATCTAGACACTGACTGTGTGTTCAGAAGTGTGTGTCAATATCTGAAGGTTCAGGGAACCCTTAATTCCATCTGTTCCTGGTATCTGTTGCCCCCCCCCCCTACAGATGTTGATCAGAACCACCATTCTTCTATTTAATAGTAGTCTTGCTATGAAATTGTACCCAATTTCATTAATGGTTTTCATAAGACTGCTCGCAACGGGATGCAGTCAAAAAGCCGACTGGCACACAGTCCCAAAAAATGTGACCGAACAGAAACAACCACTGAATTTTCAGAAGAAATTTATAGTATATACTCTGATTAAATTGTCAGTAAAATGGTTGCTGTCAGGTGCACCAATAAATAGAAAACACACATTCTATAATAACGTATATGATACGTGTAATCAGATGCACAGAAGATTCATTATCCTAGTGTTCATGAAAGACTCCAGTGCACTTAACTCATCATTGGTTAACAGTTACTGTTCAGAGATGTTAATGTAAAAAAGTTGACAATATGGAGATGTCTATTTGTCCCTATTTATCACCGATGTGTACAGCATGTTCCAACTGTGATGTCTAAAGGCATGAAACAACCTCTTGGATTATGTCCAGATATTATTGTGGCTTCTTGTATATAGAGAGAACTATGGCAGATATTTTCAGAGACCCCTAGTTATGGATAAAATGAGTACAAACCAGGGGAGTAGCTACAGCTTTGTGGGTCCAACAGCAACATTTTGAAGGAGCTCCCCCCCCAAAATGCTTTTAGAGAGACGCCTCTCCAAACAGCAGTTGTTTATGCCCCACAGTAGTGACCTAGTTAATTTTGTGCCCCATAGTAGTGGCATAGTTCACATTATACCACAGTGTCCCCAGTTCATCTTAGGCCACATTGTAGTGCCACCAGTTCACAATATGCCACATTGTAGTGGTGCCAGTAGACATTATGCCACACAGTTCGCCAGTTGATAGGACATATTATGCCACATTGTAGTTCCCTTAGTACATATTATGCCACAATGTAGTGCCCCCCAGTTTATATTATGCCACATGAAAGTGCCCAAGTTCATATTATGCCACATTGCAGTGCATCCAAATCAGATTATTCCACATTATAGGGCTCCCGTACATTATAACATCCACTATACACACCACTCAATGAGAATGGAATGTCACTAGATCGTGTCTTATCTAGTGCTTACTTGGGAACCCAATGTCTACAGGGTCTTCAAAGCTGAGGAGATTTTAGTTTACAGTGAGTGTTAAGTGGGGGGCTACCAACCAGCTCCTACCTCATGTGGATACTTCCTAATGAAGGAGATTTAAGTGGAGGCATACTGTCCTTCTGGGACTATCCTAATCTTGGAGATCAACTCCCACCCCACAGCTCACTTCACAAAGGCTGTAATCAAGGAGAAGCCTATTCTTCAACAGTGTTGGCAAATTGGGATAGTAGAAGATGGATAATATCAATTTATATGACCTAGGTCCAATACCCCGTAAGCCTCTAGACCCAATAGCAATGGCACCCCATGCACCCACTATAGCTACACCCATGAATACAGTAGGGTGTTTGTATGTAATAGGATGAGTAGATACTGGCAGAACTTTATTTGCAGTTTATGAATTTGAGACTTGAGACTTTGTTTATGCCTTGCCCAGACAAAATGTGTAATCAACTGTCCTCTTCTATTTTTACTAATCTGCTGGTACTAACCTATTCTATAGTCTCCTTGTTGCTAGAATGAAATCTCAATGTTGCTTCAAGTTGATATTCCTGTAACCTCGCTTCAGTATTTTGTATGACAGTTCTATTAAGAATTGCAACTGTTAATGATTTTGTTCCTGGCAGAATATCTCCTATTTTTTATATATCAATTGCACAGAATGTCCTGTGTTTTTATATTCTTTGAGTATTCTCTTTTTCTGCATATAAATGTTTGGTTAATATAAGGTTATATTTATAATACAGAACAAATTGGCATCTTGTATTAGTTAAATCTGTTGGCAGTAGGTAATTTAGGATTTGTACAGGTGAAAAGAAGATTATTTTGTTATAGTGCAAATCTTACTAGCTGCTTATGCTGCAATCTCAGCCAAATATCCCTTTAAATATTCATCTGGTCTATTAATGTTTTTAAAAACTATTTAGAATTGAACAAAGCTACGGAACCTTTATATAGTACTTTAGTAGTTACAACTTTATTCTAACACTAGCCTATTATCTCAAATAATTTACCCAATAAGGCTACCAAGAAAATTCCATACTATTGGTGGAAAGGATAGAAGCATGAATTGAAGCAAGGCCTAAGTACACATATCAATAGAAAAAGTGTAGGGAGCTCATGCCAGGAAAGGCATTGTAACATGTTAGCAAGCAAATTATTCAAATTGTTGAAGATTGTGTGTCACTCAGATTTCATAGTACAGTCTCATCATCCAGATCAAACACGTGCAGAAGAGCAAGTACAGTGACACTGAAATCAAATGATAAAAACTAGCTGAGAGAAAGTAATACCAGCATTCCCAACAGTTAGAAGATCCACAAGATGGAATAAGAGCATTGAGGCCAAAACCAGAAGGTGACACTGCGGTGTAAGCAGCTGTTAAGAATGTTTTTTAATAAAAAAAAACCTATTTTTTTGACTTTAATACATCTGGACAATGTGTTGAGTTATCTGCTGCAAATATCTAATAACCAGTAGTAAATTGCTCCCCCATTTGCACTCTTTGAGTACCTTGAAGTCACCATGGCATAAACTAAAAAAGGTGTCAAGCGCAGCTTAGCGATGCTGCCTCATATCAACTCTGTTATCCATAATCGTAAATTACCTAATGTTGGATCTCTACTCCAAATAGCTCATCCCCATCTCATCCTGCATATGTTCTACTGATTTGAGATCTACAGATATGTCCTTGCTCCTCTAGCCTCAATACACCTTGCAGTGCGACATGCCTGGCTTGAGTGAGCCACCAGTTCCCGTCACAGAAAGTGCATACAAGTCGCAATGCGATGTGGCTAAGATGAATCGGGATTAAGCAGATTAATTTGATATGTGACTCTTGTATATCTGTCTGCAACTAAGTCTGTAAACGGATGAAGCTACGGCAGTTGCATCGTAGCACATTGCATGCTGATTGAGAGACTCAGTTACACACAGATATACAAGTGTCACATATCAAATTAATCAGCACAGTCTCCTGATGCATCCTAGTCACATTTCCGGCAAAAGACGCAAAAAAGATGCCCAGGACCAGGTGCCCCGAGAAGGGCTGTTTGGCACGACTGCAGCAAAGATGAGTGAGGACACATCTGTAGTTATCCTATGTTTTGTTGCATTTAATTCTGTAAACTATAATGTGTGTGCCATGCCTGAATCTATACCATAATTGTACTGGTGAGCTACACGAATAGTCAATAGTTTTAGAACAGCCCCATTTTTCCAGTTTTTACTGAAATGTATGCAGTTTAATGTCTCAATGTATTGAAATACCAGAATCATTTTCTTTTGTAGCAAAAGTTTTATCAAAATTTTGGACTCCTCAAAGTAGCCCCCTTTGCAGAGATACCCACCAAATACACTTGTGGCATTCTTTCCAACACTGTTGCCAAACTTCCCACAAATACAGTATGTTGCATCTGTAGGTTTGCTTTGTTTTCACCTTTCTGTCCAGTTTATCACAAAACAGCTTGATGAGGTTTAAGTCTGGAGACTGTGCTGGCCATTCCGTTATTCGAGCCTACCATCTTGTTGTTTTCCTTGAAGGTAGTTCTGATATAGCCTGGAGGTATGTTTTGGGTAATTATCTTGCTGTAGGGTGAACCCATGACTAGTTAGATTTAGAGTAATCAGTATTGCATGATTACTGCAAAATGCTGTGGCAGCCCTTTTGGTTCAGGGAGCAAGTCGCCAATTCAGGATTCATCAAAAAGCCTTAGCCAATCATGCTTCCTACTCCATGTTTGACAATTAGTGTGACACATTGAGAAACCATCCTTTAACCTAATCGACTGTATACAAAAACCCTATATGATGAACCAAAGATTTCAAATTTAGATTTATTGGTCCACAAGACCTGCTTCCAGTCTCCAGTATTCCACTGGTGTGCTTCATGGCCCAGTCAGGTCTCTTTCTAATTTTGCCATTTTAGCAATGTCTTTCTGACTGACTGCCACCTGCAATGTCAAACCTGCAGCTCAAAGACTTGCTTACCACTGTGAATTTGGCAGCACTTTTGCTTCAAATCTCTAAATCTCTGATGTTATGGATACTAACATTTCCGTTTACATATTGTCTTTTTCATGATTGGATAATTCTATTGTATTAGGCTTCAAAAAAAAAGACTTGTTTACTTCAACTACTGTTAAGCAGCGCTCAAAGCTGTTGTCCTGTGAGCTGCCTATCATGCAAGCTGTTGTCCTGTGAGCTGCCTATCATGCAAGCTGTTGTCCTGTGAGCTGCCTATCATGCAAGCTGTTGTCCTGTGAGCTGCCTATCATGCAAGCTGTTGTCCTGTGAGCTGCCTATCATGCAAGCTGTTGTCCTGTGAGCTGCCTATCATGCAAGCTGTTGTCCTGTGAGCTGCCTATCATGCAAGCTGTTGTCCTGTGAGCTGCCTATCATGCAAGCTGTTGTCCTGTGAGCTGCCTATCATGCAAGCTGTTGTCCTGTGAGCTGCCTATCATGCAAGCTGTTGTCCTGTGAGCTGCCTATCATGCAAGCTGTTGATTTCTCAGAAACTTGTCTTCGGATTCTGTTGGCGGCCTTGGCTCTGCCAGACCTTATCCTGTCAGTTTCTTCCAGTTTCCAAGTGCCTTTCCATGGTGTAGGAAACTGTACTCCCTGACACCTTGCCTTTGTTTGCAATTTCTCTTAAGGAAAAACCTAAAGCCGCATATCCACTTGCAGATATAAATGAGCGCTTGAACGATTATGACATCGTTATCGTTCAATCACTCATTAATCATGCATAAATCATGTCAGACACTACCAGCGATGCATGCTCCCGCTGGTTGTTTCCGACATCAATTATCGCCTGAATATGACGGTCAATCTGCCGATAACGACAGATTGGCCATGTTCAGGGATGAGGGAGGGTGCCTGCACTGACTGACATATCGTTCTTTGTAGGCACTGCATGGGAAGAGGAACGACTGTATGATTACAATGTTGCAATCGTACTGTCGTTCCACTATCTGTAAGTGGATACGCGGCATAACACTTTTAAGGCTTCGAATGGTCTGCCTATATTCCTTGGTTAATTGCATTTTTTTACCATTATGATGGTAATATACTACATTTTGCAGTGCAACATTGTCCAAATATTTCTTCAGAGAGTATACTGTACGTCTGTTCCAACACTGCTTTTATACAGATGAGGTTTATAATGAAGTAATAAACAGAAGTTAGCATACCTGTAGGAATTGCTTGCCTCAACTTTCAAGGCATGAAGGAAGGCTGACAAAGTTGGATAACATACTAGTTAACTATCTGAGCATGAAGTTTCTCCTTTGTGCAAATAAACCATTAAACGCAAGTTTACACCATTTGACAATAAGTGAGAAAATGTGTGTCTGAATTTTTATGGACCGTTGTTGAGTAGATCAAATGTAAGAAGTTGTATTTAAAGGTAAGAGGAGGCTTAAGGGTCCTGTAACAAGGGAAGTCAATACCGGGTTGTTTTTTCAATCCCGGGATTTGGGATAGAAAAATGCTCCATCCCGGGATACCTGGGATTGAGTTGGTCAAGGGGTCGGGGCTGTACAGCCTGACCTTTGACGTCATGCTGCCGAGGGCTGAATGAGTGCTGTAGGTGCTCAGCGCTGCCTGGCATAATAATAGCCCCTACACTGCGCAAAAAAAACTAAACCGTGCATACGCTCACTAATCCCAAAATCCTGGAATTGGAAGCTCCAATGCCGGGATTCAAATTTCTCCAATTTTAGGACAAAATCCTGGGATCCCTCTGATACCTGTAACTAATTACAGTGTATCCATGAGAATGAAGTGTGACCGTATGGGATGAAAGAGGAAGCTGAACTAAATACCATGCTCCAGCATTACTAATAACAGACAAAGACGTTTGTTATAAGCCCAATAAATCATTCTACATATAAATTTAATTCTGTTTTAGAGGCCTCTTTACAAGCTATCATCATTAATCCACTGGCATATAGGGTTCAGTTTCATCTTAAGTGAGTGATAAGTTTATTAATACCTACAGGAGCTTATATTCACTTCATAAAAGTTTATGAAGTATAATTGCAGACTCGAACATTTTTTGCCTCAGGGCTTTTCAAGTTTACGTTACTACATGAAAAATCCCATTTTAACATTATCACCTGTATATGGATCCCTTGATTTTTGCAGTGATTTTTACTCCGCATGTGGAAGCGTTTCCTCTCTTGCACTCAGAAAAGCTGTATTTCAGACCCTGTGCAATTTTGAATTTATCTGCCTTATCCAAGCAACAACTGGACAGCAGTCTCACTTATTTATTATATATTTATATGCCTTTATTTATATAGCACCAGCATATTCCATACCGCTTCAGAGACCCTTATGATTATCAGTCATCATCCGCTGGGAAACACTTTTCAGGAGCCAAATACGTGTGATGTGTGTGGTGACTCTGGTCCTGATGCAGAGGTGGATGCTAATGCATGCACGGCTGCGATTTATTTCGTAACCGCAGCTGCGATATGCAAAGGGTAGTCTTTGCCTTCCCCTTCTGTACTTGCAAGCGCCGAACATTGCAAGTCCTGAGGTGCCCACTTTCAATGTCCGTGGGCAGTGCATATCCGCTGGTGGACACACAAACTTCACCATCGGTGCACCATTGAGTTCATCATCGATACGACGTACAATGTCTGGCACAGTGTCTCCTTCTGAACTTTCTCTAAACATGGCCTCTGTGGCTGAGGCGTTCAGCGACACGCCCACGAGATGGCCTTTTTGTTTGCGATCCCTTCAGTCTGCCTCCCAGTCACCTCCCAGGGACGGCCAATGGCTTTCCGCCACCAGCTTAAATGGGAGCGATTGCGTACGCAACAGAGATCTCTCTTAGTGGTACACATGCACCGTAGGGGTTTGCAGGATTTTTCACACATGTGCAGTAGAAAATAATCGCTCCACTGCGCAGACACTCTGACACTGCGTCCACCTCTGATTTAGGCCCCTGAATCTACAAAGAAACCCAAGTTACACCTTGCAATCAAGGAGGCAAGTTAGTGTCAGTGACTCTGATGTGAGTGTCTAGGTGAGTCATCAATGTTGCTTAATTTTATAAGGGTTGGCAGTTACCTATTATATAACCACATTCTTCTGTGGCAGCCCACTTTAACATTTGCTAGCATTTTATACTAGGGGTCATTTGATAGGTATTGTGATTTTGGTGCTCATTTGGAGAAGTGTCTCTGTCTTTTGCTCTCACAGTTTTGGGCTTTCAGTTGACTCTTCCCGGGAATGTTTATGCTCAGCAGTGTACAGATGTGTCCTTATGCATCTAGCCTACTTGCACGTTAAACAGCCCTTCTAGGCGCACAATACCGTGGTGTGACTTGGTAGTGCCGAGCATCTTGGTGCGACTTTTTACCTTCAAATGCGTCTTATTCGCACAGTGATGTGAATAGGTAGCACAAGCAGCTTCTGATTAAAATGATTTGCAGCATGCCTATGTTATGTGATAGAGTGCGAGTGTATCTGAATGCGCAACACTACATTACAGTGTCAACGACTGTAACGTAGCATTTCGTATGCAGACATGCACACAGAACATAGGCATGCATTTGATGATTAAAAGTTGCATGAAAAGACGCTTGGCGCTACCAAGTCACACGGAGCTTCCTACGTTGCTTGGCACAACTTGTAGCGCACGGAGGATAGATGTATGTGGACACATCTGTAGAAACTGCACAAATCCAAATGTGACTGTGTTTGTTAGACCCTGCGGAGGCGGTAGTGTAAATATTTGGTCTTCTTTTGCATGCACTCAGTGACTCTCTACATGCTAGAACCTTTAAGGGCTTTGTCCTCAATGACAGGCGATCTGCATTGAGATGGATTATTTTGTACGGTTGATATACAGCATTGTCTTCATCTGTTGTGATTTTACCTTTCAGGTGTCAGCAGCTTGTCAGTCTGATTATTTTATGCATGCTTTGTTTCATAGTTATGCATTGCAGCCAGTTTTGCTTACAAATTTGAAATTCCCACAATTTTAAAAAAGGAGACTTATCTTTGCATGTGCTACAAAAGATTTTAAATCATGGAATCCAAGCTCTGGATGTTCCAAAGGTTGACCTACAACAAAATCTATCAATAAGTTTATTCCTATTCTAGATCCATTAAACACAGGAAGTCTGCATTATTTGTATCCAGATCACTCAATATAGACACAATTTAATAAAAGTTGAGTAGTGCAGAAATTGTGGTTTAAAAAAAACTGTCACATGTGAAATTGATCATTTTCTTGTTAAGTATATTTATATTCCAAAGAAAACAAGAAACATTTAGTCCAGCCACCTCAGTTCACCTAGGATAAGGGATTGCAGATAGCAGCAATTGAGCACAACTTTTTACGTAGTTCAAAAAATAAAATCCAACAACACCCTAAGGGGGAGATGTACTAAGCTCTGGGGAGTGATAAACTACCGGCCAATCAGCACCTAACTGCCATCTTACAGGCTGTGTGAAAAATGATTGGTTGGTAGTTTATCATTCTCTAATTTATCACTCTCTAAGGCTAAGTATATAAGTCTGCACAGTGAACACTCAATACTATTTGTAAGGTGATATAGCGTTTAGTGACACAGGTTGATGCATCAAGCAGTGAAAATAGTGAAGTGGAGAAGTTGAACATAGAAACCAATCAGCTTTAAGAAAAAATTTATCACGTGCACTCCATAAAATGATAGGTTGGCTGAGAAGCAACATCACACATGAATGGTCTCAGGATGCTTTACTGTTGGCATGACACAGGACTGATGGTAGCGCTCAACTTTCCTTCTCCGGACAAGCGTTTTTTTTCAGATGCCCCAAACAGTCTGAAAGGGGATTCATCAGAGAAAATAACCTTACCCCAGGCCTCAGCAGTTCAATCTCTGTACCTTTTGCTGAATATCAGTCTGTCCCTGATGGTTTTCCTGGAGAGAGGTGGCTTCTTTGCTGCCCTTCTTGACACCAGGCCATCCTACAAAAGTCTTCATCCTGTGTCATGCCAACAGTAAAGCATCCTGAGACCATTCATGTGTGGGGTTGCTTCTCAGCCAAGGGATCACTAACAATTTTGCCTAAGAACACAGCCATGAATAAAGAATGGTACCAAAACATCCACCAAGAGCAACTTCTCCCAACCATCCAAGAACAGTTTGGTGACGAACAATGCCTTTTCCAGCATGATGGAGCACCTTGCCATAAGTCAAAAGTGATAACTAAGTGGCTCGGGCAACAGAACATCAATATTTTGAGTCCTTGGCCAGGAAACTCCCCAGACCTTAATCCCATTTGAGAACTTGTGGTCAACCCTCAAGATGCGAGTGGACAAACAAAAACAAACAAATTCTAGCCATGACCTTGCCCTACGACTTGTGGATGTTAAAAGTCCATCCTCTGATATGGTCTGATCACACCCCTGTTTCAGCTGACCTTTCTTGTATCACTGAACATCCTCATCCAATGATATGGCGTTTGAATTATACTATTCTCCATTCTCGCGTTATGATCACCCGTCTCAATACCCTTCTTACAGACTATTTCCAATTAAATGCTCTCCCAGACACTTCTCCTTTCACTCTCTGGTTGGCCTATAAAGCTGTTCTACGGGGACATCTAATTAGTATAGCATCCAAAACTAAAAAACTTTTTCTAACGTGTACTAATTCCCTCTCCATCCGCCTTCAACAACTGGAGTCACAACATAAATAGTTCCCTAGCCCTTCTGTCCAACAAGAACTTCTCGCTGTTCGTCATTCTCTTGCCCTCCTTTTTTCTCAACATACGGCCAAACGTCTAAAATGGTTGAATCAAACCTTTTATGAAAAGGGAGATAAGGCTGATAAGATTTTGGCATCTCGACTCCGTACGACACGAACCCATAGAAGCATCCTCATGATTAAAAATTCCAAAAATCACCACCTTCATGACCAGGCAGCTATTCGTTCTGAATTCCAGAGCTTCAACAGTAACCTGTACAAAATTTCTTTCTGCTGCCAATCTTCCTCAGTTATCTCATGAAGCGATCCGGGCTTGAGTGAGGAAATCTCGGAGGAGGAAATCATAACTTCCATTAAACAGCAGAATTCCGGCAAGGCCCCTGGACCTGATGGCTTCACAGCTGCATATTATAAAAAAATTACCGAACATCTGGTTCCCTACCTGCACTCCCTCTTTAATGCTGTTCTACAAGGGGGCTCCTTCCCCACAGACATGCTAGAGGCCAAGATCGTCGTGATACCTAAGGAGGGTAAGGATCAGCACAATTGTGCTAGTTATAGGCCTATCTCCCTCTTCAACTTAGATGTTAAAATATATGCTATAATTTTAGCCAATAGACTTAACCGGGTCCTTCCCTCCTTGATCCATTATGATCAGGTCTGCTTTGTACCGGGACGTCAAGCTCGGGATAATACCCGTAGGAGCATAGATTTAATCCATACCATAAATTCCAGGAGATCCCCAGCTGTGGTCCTTTCTCTAGATGTTGAAAAAACATTTGATAGGATCTCCTGGACCTTTTGTGTCCCAAACCTTGCGATCATTTGGAATATCGGGATCTTCCTGACTGGTGTCATGGCCCTCTATTCCACTCCCTCTGCTACTGTTTCTATCAACTGCGTCCATTCCAACCGTTGCTCCATCTCAAATGGCACCAGACAGGGCTGCCCTCTGTCCCCTTTGATCTTCGCCCTAGTGATGGAACCTCTGGCCTCCCTTTTCCGACTGAACCCTAGCATTCATGGAGTGCAGGTTGGGAACTCATTTTCCAAAATCGCCCTTTTTGCCGACGACATTTTACTTACCCTTACTAAACCCCGGATATCTTTACCCAATCTTTACAATCTATTAGACCGCTATGGTACGCTCTACAGATATAAAATCAATTTTTCAAAATCTGAGGCCATGCTCCTCCATATCCCCCACCAGGATGCTGAGGCCCTTAAATCCTCCTACAGCTTTAAATGGCAGCATAGGAAAATTAAATACCTTGAGGTCTTCCTGACATCCTGTTATGAGCATTTATACCAAGAAAATTTTCTCCAGCTTTTTACGAAACTACAAGCGGATCTGACCTCCTGGAAACTGCTTATACTCTCATGGCTGGGCAGAATCATCGCAGTCAAAATGACTATTCTCCATAAGTCGCTCTACCTTTTCCAGACCCTCCCAGTGGCGGTTCCCTTTACCCAACCGTTTTATATGGAAAAACCAAAAGGGGTAGAGGTCTCCCAGATTTTAAGCTCTACTATCTGGCTTCACATTTTTCACAAATTGTTTCCTCCTACTCCCCCCACGGAACATCCTCCTGGCTTGACATTGAATCCAGCTATAGTCATTCTCCAGACCTATCTTCCCTATGGGGCCTACAAAAGAAACACTGTCCTCCTCCCTCTAACCTTCCTCCAACACTTAAATTTCTCCTACACATATGGGTATTATATTCATCTAAATATATTACCACCCCTATATCTCCTCTTACCCCTATATGGTGCAACCAAAATTTCCACCCAGGTTTGCATGTGGCCCACACGAAATCATGGATAACAGCATCCCTTAAGTTTCCTGCAGATTTTTGTTCACAAGGGCTCTCGCTCTCAGACCTACAATTGCAATGTCCAACCCAATCCTTAAATCCCTTTGAATATTTCCAAATACGAAATTTTTTAGGTTCCCTACAACAGGCCCCACTTCTTCGCGACTTTACCCCATTTGAACAACTCTGTAAATATTGCCCCATGTCTAAAGGGATGATCTCTCAAATATATGGCATTCTTATTGATGCTGCTCTGCCTATTACTAACCCCCATGAATCTTCCTGGGAGATAGATCTTGGCCCTCCACCTGACTTAGAGGCTTGGGACGACATGAGACTGGCAATTGCTAAAACCTCTATCTCTACCCACCTTAAAGAAACTTCCTATAAATTGTATTACTGTTGGTACTATACCCCAGTACGACTCTCCCATATGTTCCCTTCTGCCTCACCCCTTTGTTGGAGGAACTGTGGCCTTCGTGGTACTCTAGCCCATATCTGGTGGACCTGCCTGGCTCTTGAACCCTTTTGGACCTCGGTTCATGCTCTTCTGAACACTGTCCTTGGAGACCCGATTCTGAAAGACCCATGGACCTTCCTTTTAAATTACCCCCCTCCAGATCTCTGCAAACGCTCCGTTAAATTGTTGTCCCACATTCTAGTTGCTGCTAGAAGTTTGATTGCTCATAACTGGAAAAACCCTCTTCCGCCAATCCTCTCTGCCCTAAAATCAAAAATCTGATATATAGCGGAAATGGAAAACATTATCTACTATCTTCACGATAGAAGCCATATGTTTTCTCAGGTTTGGGCCCCGTGGCTCTCCTATGATAGCACTTCACCACCTCTGCTCCCTACACTCGCTGCCCATATGTGACTCATGCGGGATGGCCAAGTCTGCCCCTTCCAATGTGACTCCTCTGTGACAAACCCCCCTAATTAACTAACTGCATACTCTACTCTCCTGTTGCCCATTTTTCTTCCGTATAACACTTCTTGTCTAGCATTTGGTACTCTCTATGATCTCCTGCTTCCTTTGGCTGTTACCCCCCTCCCCCCCCAAATACCCTTTGATCCCTTTTACTGACCCACCCACCCTTATATACCTATCGCTATAAAAAAAATGGCACATTTGTACTGTTTATTATATTTGTGTTTTTCTATGTTCTTTTCTGTGAGCTTTCTAAATAATGAATTAAAAAAAAATTCTGACAAACTACAAACATTGAGTAAGACGAATGGGCGGCCATCAATCAGTATGTGGCCCAGAAGTTGATTGACAGTATACCATGGCGAATTGCAGAGGTCTTAATATTTGCAGGGTTGACCCTTCTTCTTTGACTCTTTGCATAAACTTAATGTAATTGTCAATAAAGGCCTTTGACACTTATGAAATGCTTGTAATTTTACTTCAGTATACCATAATAACATCTGACAAAATGGTCTAAAAAACACTGAAGCAGCAAACTTTGTGAAAACCAATACTTGTCATTCTCAAAATTTTTGGCCACGGCTGTATATTTAATACAAATATATCATTACGCTTTCACATCAGCTGTATATAAGTTTTTTAGGACCAGATATTTCTCTGTTCGATAAATAAGTCCCAATATCACATATGTGAATCATTAGCATGATCCTGGGAATGTAAAAGATCGCTGCTCCCCTTGACATTAACCTGGGATTCACGGGATATTGGACATCTGCACGAGGTGACCGTCCCGAATAGACAGCTGATGAGTGGTGGAGCTTGCCACGGTGGTGCAGTATAGATCAAGTGGTACCCAGTCCACAGAGTGCCTTATGTTTCAAACTTTCATCTTTATTAAAACTATTCATGTACGACAGAGCGCCCCCTTGTGTGTTTCCTTTTGGTGGGTGGGTTGTGTGTGTGTGTGTGTGTGTGTGTGTGTGTGTTCGTATAATTGTGTTCGTATAATATATATAAAATAATATAATATAATTTATTTTTTTCTTCTTCGTTCCTCCTTGCAGCCACACCTTGGGATATAGGAGCTGTTCCCCTTAGTATGGACAGGAAGTTTTATTCAGGGATCACCCTTCACTGTATATAATCCAGCCCCTTCCTCTTGTCCCTTGTCATTTGGTCCTGTCTCCTGCAGTATAGAGTCAGAGTAGGATATTTTTGTTATTTTCTATAGAATGGGACTTTCTTTGCCCAGTGCTCCCTTAGCGCTGCAGTCTGATGCTGGGTGGCTCCCCAAAGGGACAGCATGGAGGCTGGTGTGCAGCAGTGGTGGTATCTTGAAACCGAATCAACAGTGACGCATGTGCTCTTGCCTGGGGAAGTCTCCAGGGGTCCAGCGGCTTAGACCCTCTCTCCATAGCCGAGGCGCGTGTGACCATTGTGCGCAGACGGCACCCTATGAAGTGCTGGACTAGTAGCCTGTGCAGGAGTGCACGGTGCTTGCGCCTGACTAAGCTTAGGACATAAGGTCATAGGGCTATAATATGGCGCTGCACACCGGAGGCAGGTGTCTGTCTCCCTTACAAGTTTTCAGAGGATCCAGGTCATTGGAAGTCTGCAGGTGTGCCACAAAATAGATGCAGAGCCTTCTCCCCAACAGCCAAATAGTGCCCTGCCGAGGTAAGTCGGACCTTTAGTGGGCATTTATACACATTTAGGTCTTAGCTGTAACTACTGTTGGAACTAGAATAACTTGAATAAGGAAAAGCATTTAAAGTGCCTGTATGCTGCCTGTGATAAATAAACCAGGCAAGAGATGGTATTTGGTGAGAAGCATCTCACACCTATAATTGCTCAGCAGCCTAACCAGCTTCAAGAGTTAATGAGCTGGATGAATAAAAAAAAAAAGAAATGATTTGTACCTAAAGAAGAGTTTTTAACTGTGCATATGTCTAAAATTCTTGTGAATATGGCCTCCTAGAGGAGTGTGATTTGTCCAGTGAGGAGTCTGGAGAGATGTGAGAGCCTTTAATATTGAATTGGTTGACAGCATGTTGAAAAATGTATATAAAACCATGAATTATAAAGAGACTCATCCTTTTGTTCCTGAACAAGACTTAAGGTGCGTACACATAACGATTTTTTAAGGAGAACGATAATCGTTCATGCACGTTCACGTTTGTAGTTCATCGTCCATTCTGACTGTCCAACAAACGATTTTCGTTCAGAAAATCGTTCATGTTGTACAGAATGAACGATAAACGAGCGATTTCCATTCACTGTATGCATGATTAAAAAATAGTTAATCGTTCATGAAAATCATTCAGTAATTTAGTAACAAACAATTTTTAGTGAACGATTTTTGTTCACTTTTTCAAGGTAGAATCTGAACGAAAATCGTTCACTAAAATCGTTGGTTAATAACATTGTTGTGTGTGTGCGGCTTTACTGTTTGAGGACAGAGTAAAGTGGGGTAGAAGTTCACAAAGTGATGAAGAAATTGTATCTTTAGAGTAGCAAAATCTAATTAAAAGGCAAAGTAACGTTAATCGTATTGGAAGTATGTATCCTATTAGAGATGATGATTTGCTTAATTGGTGCACATTACCTAAAGTGGACCTTGCAGTTGGGGAGATAATGACAAGAACTAACATTCTGTTAGAGGATGGGGCAGCATGTAAGGATACCATGGATAAAAGAATAGAGAATTCATTCAAGAAATCACATATTTCTTCTGCTGTATCTCTGAAGGCTGGTATAGCTATGGCCTCTGTTTCAAGGGCATGAAGACTCTGGAGTGCATCCTTGCATACAGATATTGAAGAAAGGATATCAAAACACCTTTGAGAAAGTTAGAGATTATGCAGAAAGCTATTGAATATATGAGTCATTTGTGGATACTGTGACCTATTCAGCGAGATCTATGGCTACACGGGTATTAGCAAGGAGAGCTTTATGGTATGATTCTGGATGGCAGATGCGAATTACATAGCAGTACAAACAGGTTGGCTACGTTACCATATGAAGGTTTCATTTTATTTTGGAGTAAATTAGATTCACTGATACAAAGGGTGACAGGAGGTAAATCTTATAGGTTACCTCAGGATAAGCGGAATAGATACCCGTTTCCATCATTAAAACAACAATACAGAGAGACTAAGACCTACAGACCCGGTCGCCAATATATATAGGAGGTATTCCTCAGGAATGACCAGACAGTCCTTTCAGTAGAATTTCAGGAATTCAATCCTAAACCGCAATGATTATTGGGTGCCTTTAGAAATTGCAGTAGGGGGAAAATTATTACAGTTTGTCAGCCAATGGATTAATTATATTCAGGATTAATGGGTACTGGATGTGGTATTCAACGGATATCGAATAGATTTCGAGAAGGAACCAGAAATAGTACAAATTTGTCTATCAAGAATGCCAATTACGAGTGGAAAACATGGCTATGGTTTGCAATTTAGCAAAATGTTTCAGCCTTCAAGCAGTAAAACCAGTACCTACTGTAGTAAGGGAAACCGGTTCTATTTACCTCTCTTTCTGGTAAAAATAAAAAAATCATCAGGAGAATTCAGGAGCATCTTGGAACTAAGAGAACTGAACAAAAGTTTCATATGGAGACTCTAAAATCTATTCTAGCAGGCATTATGGAAGGGGACTTCCTAGAATTGATTTAAAAGAGGCTTACTCTCACGTTCCAGTGAACATAAATTATCAGAAGGTATTCCTGACCATGATGGCGCACCTAGGAGCTCAGGGAATAATGATCTCGTCTTACTTAAACAACATATTGATTTCCGGAAAGAAAGCAGGTATAGTGCGAAACAATGTGGGCCAAGTCCTACAATGCCTGCAGACGTTGGGCTGGATTATAAATTGGAACAAGAATTGTTTGAATCCAGTCCAGAGAATCCAATTTTTAGTGGTTATGATAGGCTGACCCTGTACCTCTGGGTATCTATCAGAAGACAGATGTATGAAGATGGAGAAAATGGTCAAGATCATACAAAATCACAGCAGGATTCAACTCCGTATAGGATTAAGACTGCTTGGCATGATCTCGTCAACCATAGATGTAGTCCCTTGGGCAAGGTGGCACATAAGAGGCCTACAGTGGGGCATATTAAAAATCATTCAGAAAAAAACTACCTCTTTATTATCATTTACGACTTGGAAAAGACACAGAAGAATCCCAAGACTGGTGGACGAGTGTGAATCTGAATAACAAGTCAACATCACTGCTACAACCACAATACCTAGTTGTAACAACAGATGCAAGTCAGTCAGTACGGGGAGCGCATGTCACAACTGGTAACACAAGGTTGGTGGATTCAACTGGAAAATTATTTTCTTCAAATTGAAGAGATGCGAATGGTACAGAAGGCGATACAGTACTTCCAAGACTATCTGAGAGGAACTCCTATAAGAATATTTTCGGACAAAATGACAGTGGTAACATACATAATTTGCCAGGGTGGCACCAAAAGTCAGGCCCTCATGAAAGAGGTTTCAAAGATCAGGACTTGGACAGAAAAGTATTTGCTTTCCCTTTCAGCCCTCCATGTGGCAGTCAAGGAAAATGTGGTAGCAGACTTCTTAAACAGAAAACCATTTCACCCGGGAGAATGGTAATTGAATACAGATATATTTCGAGCAATATTAAGACTCGGAGGTTCGGAAGTGGACTTAATGGCAACAGATATAAACACGAAACTACCTTGTTTGTTCTCAAAAAATCATATACCTGCGACAAAGGGCATAGATGTCTTCTTGCAGAAAGGAAACTTTCTCCTGGCATATGTTTTTCCATCTTTCCCACAGATACACTGTGTATTGAAAAAGATCAAACAGGAACAAGTAAAGGTAATAGCGAACTTATCCTATTGGCCCAAAGAGCCTGGTTTTCAACAGCATAAAAAATAACAGTGGAGGAACCATGGTTGCTACGGTACCAGCCAGAACGGACATGTTAACACAGGGTCCATTACTACATCAGAGCCCGACAGTACTCAATTTAGCGGTCTGGAAATTGAAAGGAGGATATTAAAGCAGAAGGGGCTTAAAAAACAAGTAATACAGATTATATTACAAGCAAGAAGAATTCCTCACCGGTCTACTGCAAGATTTGGAAAACATTTATCTCTTTCAGGGGAAATGAAGCTGAGGCCATGAAGGTGCATATATCATGGATACTGTATTTCTTACATGAGGGATTTATTAAAGGTTTGGCAGTTTCAACGATCAAAGTGCAAATATCAGATCTCAGTGTACTTCTGGATAGGAAGTTTGCAGAAGATGAATTGGTAAAAAGGTTTTTCTAGCAATTAAGAGGATCCATCCACAAGTTAAATGCTTCATAGCCCATGGGATTTGAATTTAGTCTTGAGAGCCTTAATGGTGACTCTATTTGAACCTATAGAAGAAGTTTCCCTTAAGCATCTAACATTAAAGTAGTTTTCCTAATTGTGAGAATATCAACAAGAAGCTAGAGTGAACTACAGGCCTTATGGGCAAAGGAACCATATCTGAACATTAGGCCAAACAGAGTAACATTGAGGACAAAGCCGAATTTCGTGCCAAAAGTGGTCTCATCTGTTTACCTAAATAAAAATATTGTACTATCAGCTTTTTTTTCTCACCCAAAGATGACAAAGAAAAAGAACTACATACACTGTATCTGGTTAGAGCTATCCATCTACATAGAGTAAGTGAATGCAGAAAAATAAAGCATTTAATTGTCTTACCAAGTGGAATCAGACGAGGCCATAGTCCTACCAAACAAACCTTTGCAAGAGAAGTTCTTATCTTTGCTTACAAGACTAGGGCAGTAGCTATCTTTTGGGCAATGAAGGCGAAGGCTTAAGTAGAAGAGATTAGGACAGCGGCAACATGGTCGTCTGTACATACATTTACTACTCATTATGCATACGACTTGTGAAGTGCTCATTTCAGAGATAAGGTGCTTCGAGTGCACCCAAATAAAAAGATATTTGTTAAGCAGAATTATGAGCTTTTGGTTATTTCCGCCCTTGTATATTAGCTTTGGTATGTCCCAAGGTGTGGCTGCCTTGGAGGAACAAAGAAGAAAAAATTCTGATTATACTTATAATTCTGTTTCTTAGAGAGACTCCATGGGTAGCCCATAGATACCCTCCCTTGAGTGTTTTTTTCCAGGAACCGATTACACTCAAAAAGACAAGGGACAAGAGGAAGGGGCTGGATTATATACAGTGAGGGGGTGGTCCCTGAAAAAACTTCCTGTCTATACTAAGGGGAACAGGTCCTATATCCCAAGGTGTGGCTGCCATGGAGCCTCCCGAAAAAACTGAATTATTGGTAAGCATAAACTGATGTTTTTAACAGCCAGCACCTTACTTGTCCATAGACTAAGGAGTGCAATCAGTGACTCAGGCCCATGTTAGCTTCCTGGTAAGAGCTGCGCCGAGCTGCAGCATCGGGTCACATGGTTGTGACATCAGAGGTCTTTTAGCCCACTTGATTCTAGCATGAACTAGAGGCACAGCAGTCTCTGACAAGAGGAGCTGCTGAGCATGTGTGGCTGCTCTAAATACAGCCCGGCAGTGTCCCATGGAGCTTAGGCAGCGGCCAGATGAGACAGAGACAAAGGTCTCTGGGCCTCATTCAGAGGTGGTCGGAGGATGCAAGCGGTCACTCAGAAACAGGGCGGCTGCTTGCATCCTGACCGCCCGCTTCGGTTTCGGTCGTTAGGCTGTGGGTTTACACCCACAGCTCTAACGACCGCTAGGGTGATGGTCGCGATGGTCATGGTCGTGCGGCCGCCTCTGAATAAGGTCCTCTGTCTCACAAAAAAAAAAAGCAATAATGATGGTGTGGCACAGAGATGTATCTGTGCAGGGGGTGGGGGTTCTAGATACTCGGAACCCCCCCCTGTGTGCGCCACCGATGCAAACTCCAACATGTAAGGAAAAAGTGACGGTACAAGGACAAGAAAACTTTTCAAAAGCCTTAAAATACCTGACCCTTGGCAACATATCAAACTACTATTTTACGTCACTAAATTTCTTTTTATCCTTACTTAATAAAAAACATTTTAAGGATATGTGTGTGTGTCGTTGTCACTATACCATGGGTACAGAGACAGATATGAACAAATAACTTTCTGATTAACCAGATATTTGGAAAATGTCAGTGTTATATGGGGGGGGAAAAAGAGTAATAAAAAATCACACTGACAAAAGGGAAAATGCTGACCACAAATTACTGTGGACCACATGTGGTGCCCTATAAATAAACCATAATAATAATAATAATAGAAGGGTCTGATTTAAAAATGAAGCAGCCAGCTCCTTCTCCCCTTATTGTCTTCTGCAAGTTTCAGGGGAAAATGCAGGAGATATATATATATATATATATATATATATATATATATATATATATCACACACCCACCCACCCCCACCTACTGTATGTCACACATACATTACACACACTTAACTTGCAGCAGCTTCGGGTTGTAGACCAGATAAGGATGGGACCTGGCAGGCTGGCACCATGTCATTAGGCCCCTCCCCCTAGTGACAAAATCCCGCGATTTGCAGGTCAATCGGGAGGGGGTGGAGTCAAATATTGGCCCTGCCTCCTCTCGATTGACATGCGAATTGTAGCATTTTGCCACGAGGGGATGGGTCTTAAGAAGATGGTGCTAGCTCTCCAGTCCGTCAGGAGGGGGGGTTCTGGGTACTCAGAAACCCCACTGCATGTGCTAGTGCGTTTGGTGTATATTCAAATTAATATTTTAACTCCCCACTTTAAGAAGTAGACAGGACTTACCTGCCAAGATTCTGGTTTGGAAACGTGGACAAAGTATGATGCCCAAATCATATTTTAATTTCAAATGTTGCAATACCGTTTTTATTTGATAGCAGAGCTGGGACACTTTGCTAGTATGGATACATACCAAAAATATTACTGTGTGGCAATCAACCTAGAAGCAGCAAAATCCATTTTTTAATTCTTTCTTTGAGTGTCAATATGTAACTATTACTTATTCGGAAACCCCTCTTTAAAATTTTGCGTTTGTCCCTATATACTAAAAGCCACAGGCAGGGATGGGGAATACATGGTCCTTTTGTAGTATACCAGCAAAATAATCTAAAAAAAACAAATGTAACTCCTCTCCTTCTAGCAGTATTATGCCATGCTCTTTATCTATTTTGATGAGACCTGCTGACATTGCAATACAGGAGGACAGAACCAGAAGCTGTTATAAAGTTTTTCAGAATCTACTAAACAGTCTGCGTCAGAGCTTCCTGGTGACTGGGACATCAGGCACATGTAGATGTAGTTACAGCACTGCTTTAAGCTACAAGTAACAACAATTCATCATTTTTCAATAAACCAATTTTGGTTCTCGTTTGCATTTGAGAATTCTATACTGACATACCAGCTTATAAAACAAACCTGAAAAAGGAGTTAATTGTGTCCATTTACATATTCTATGAGCACCTCATCATACTCCCTATGAAAACTAGGTTTTAAACTTTAGTGCTATAAAGGATTCATTAAGTTGGAAGCTACATGGCCCATGTTTATCTTATGATAGTTTAGCACATGAAATCGCCTAGCTGTGTTTTTTCTTTGCTGGACCATGTTATTTCTTTTCTGCTTTTTAGTTAAGACTTCGTCATAAGTAATCTAATAGAGGGGTTCTCCTACTATCTCTTATAAACAGTATTGGATCTTATTCAGAGTTACAAGCAAATGTAATCGCAGCTTGCATTTGCAAAAAAATTAGTAGCTTTGCAACCTATTCATAGTTGGTCGCATACATAAGTGTGTAGCTGTGGCTTCCAAACGTATACAGGTCTGATGTGGCTGTAGTGCGACAGGACTGGAGGCATGGTTTGACTGAGTTCTGAAATTGCAAAATTCGCAGTACACAATGCATACACATTAGTGTTCTTGCTGTGTAGTGCAAAATGCATAACGCCCCCTTTCCACCACCACCAAAAAAAATAACAGTACCCAGCTCCAGACCTCTCAGCCTGGGCTGCTATTGGAAAATGGGGGGAAAAAATGGCGTGGGATCCTCCTATTCTCTAATAGCAGGGAGGACACAGCACGGGGTCCCCCTGCCATCACATTAATCAGCCCCAAACTGATTAGCCCAGGGCTGTAATCCCTCAGAAAGTGGGGACCCCAAAAATTAAATGGAGTCCTCCCTCCAGAGGAGCTACCAGCCCTGGTGGCTGTGAATGCGGAGTTAATAGTAATAAAATAGTTAATATTGTTGGTTACAGCGGGACTACAAGCCCCAGGCAGTCAACAAGTGGAACAACAAGTGCCAGCATGTCCAAACATTAAAGGCCCACTGGCCTAATGTGGTAATCCTTTATTGAAAAATAAAAATCTAATAAAATGAAAGAAAAACAAAAACAAATTTATATTTACCAAATTCATGAGTGGTCGTCTCTTCAGTCCATGTAGGTTTCCATAGTTTCGAAAAATAAAGAAGCAGACACAGAGCCTCACAAATTCTGTACAAATGACTGTTCAATATGATTAATTCAAGTTTTGAATTATTATTTTGTTCTCTATTCTTAAGGCAAGGCGAAAGGAGGTTTTTGTGCAGGAAAGATATGGAAGATTTAATCTTGGTGACCCATTCCTTGCTCTTCAACGAGACTTTGAAGCAGGTGCTGTTGCTAAAGAGAAGAAACCAATCTGTAGCAACCCCATGACCATCTTAGAAGCAGTAATGGAGCACTGCAGGAAAATGCAGGAGAGGATGACCACTCAACTGGCTGCTGCTGAAAGAAGACAAAGAAAGGCAAGTACTGCTGTTTACCGCATGTCTGTTAATGTTATATATTAATGTTACATTTTGTGACAACATCCTTATGATAGATCATTTCAATTAAAGTAGCATTAATGTATATTTGGGCTGACCTTGATAAATATTTAGACATGACTTATGTACTATTTTATGAATTTTTTAGCAGATGGTACATGTACATTAGCAGATATAGCACCCTTCTAGATATATCTGAATCTGATTTTCTGTCTGTTGGTGAGAGAGATTTCTTTTCAGAAAATACAGTATTTTGCTCTTTCTCATCAGTCTCTGCCCCAGTGGAGCTTACAGTCTACAGTATATTCCCTACCCACATGTACACACTAATGATTTTGGTCAGAATCCTATTAACCTACTAGTATGATTTTGGATTGTGCTAGGAGACTGGAGTACCCTGAAGAAACCCACACAAATATGGGGAGAATATAAAAACTCCACAAAGTTAGCGCCTTGGGAAACGAACTCAATACCTCAGTGCTGTGAGGCAGTAATGTTAACCATTAAATCAACTGAGGTTGCACAAACTAATGTTTGTCTAAAGGCCTAACTCCCAGTGTTAGCTTGTCCTGAAATCAGGACACAGGGGCATGGCCGTGGCATGTGGACATATCCTTCAGGAGTTGTGCCTAGTGCCACCTGTCCGCAACTAAAGGTGGGTACACACTATACAGATATATCTGCAGATGATGGTCGTACATACACACTGAACGGCCATCATCTGTGTCTGGCTGCGGGTTCCGGCAGACATATCTGTCCATCAGCTGTGCAGCACAGCCAATGTGATATGTCGGTGAACGACAACGTTCACTGACATATCGCGGGTACACACTGGCCGACGGGCAGCAGATATATTGGCTGATCAATTGATCGCACAATATATCTGTTAGTGTAAGACACCAATTGATTGCTGCTGGCAGTGGAAGTTGTTTCCTTCACTGCTTATGGTAAGGAATACACTCCTCCCATGCATATAAAGATGAGATAATTTTCTCAATCTGGACTGTCCTGCTGAAGTTGGGATGGTTGGGAATTGTGCTAAAGTGTCTAAAAAGAAAAAAAAACAGAGGAGGACATTGTGGTAAGGAAAGCAGAAGAGAGTGGTGGACAGTTTACCAATTTGTTCCTGTCCCAGTTAATTGTTGTAAAAAAGGCAAATATTATGGGAAGTAATGACCCAGTTTAACAACATGCTTTACATATAAGGATAATATATATCAATCCTTGGAGAGCGATAAAGTGAAGAGAGACTAAGTACCAACCAATCAGTTCCTTACTGTTATTTAAGTAATATGACAGTTAGGAGCTGTGTGGCTGGTAGTTTATCACTTTGCAATTTATCACTTTCCAGAGCTTTGTACATCTCCCCCAGGCTGTGTTTGAAAAATTAGTTAGGAGGTGATTGGTTGGTTCTTTATCTCTCTCCACTTTTTCTCTCCAAGGCTTAGTACATCTACCCTATAGCACATTGAGGTGATTAACTACGTTTGAATCACCACTTCATTGCTGGTAGGAGTGGCCAGTTTTTTTGTTATCAGTTTGTTTTGGCTATTTGGTATTCTGCTGCATTGCAAATATAATTTATTTATTACACCGCACACATATTACGGAGCGCTTTACAGAGAATATATTAGTCGTTCGCATGCGTTCCTGCCCCATGGGAGCTTACAATCTATATTCAACGTGATATGGACACACATACTCACTAGGGTTATTTTTTGGTTAGATGCTAATTAATTTACCAGTATGTTTTTGGAGTTCGGGACTAAACCAGAGCAAGGATGATTAGTTTATCTGAAGGATGACTAGGGGCCCTTAATGTGTCTATTAAATAGGCAATGCAATACTTTTAATGGGATATTTTCAATATCTTGGCACATGGGATCCGGTGGTCAGAATGCCGGCGCTGGCATCCCGAAGGAAAATAGCAGGGTTGGAGGCAAGGTTATGGTTAGGCACTAGGGCAGTGGTTCCCAAACTTTTTTTTTTAATCTTGATGTCCCGAGGCACCCTAGTTTGGGAACCACTGCACTAGGGGAAGCGTTAGGTTTAGGCACTAGGGGGGAGGATAGGTTTAGACACTGACAAGAGAGGGGAAGGGTTAGCATACCAACCAACAGGTGTCTGTATGCTACCCTGATCAGGATGCCGGCGTCTGCATTGTGACTGCCGGCATCCTGCACCAAACCCCTTTTAATTTATGCCCATTCTCTACACTGGTCATAATTGCACTTTACTTGATCTTATACATTTATGGGATTCTTTTTCAAAATCCATATCCAGCTTATATGCTTTAATCAGTCAGTTGGTAAATGGGTAAAGAACAATTTCCTGCAAAATGTAAAGTATTATTACTTATGCCTTTTAATAAAATATAGAGCAAATACTTGGCGAGTCGAAACATTTACTGTACAACAGTCTTATGGGCAGATTCAATTTAACATGGGCTGTCGGCAGTTTGTGTTGCATATTTTTGTTACCCATAGGCTACAAGAAGAATCTGCCTTCTGGAGTTAATGCGAGGCGGTGCAGAAATGGTTCCCTGCTGCTTCTGCGTTTAATTCAATCTACCCCTTAATCTCAAATTTGATGAGCAGCACAAATCAGCATAAACTGAAACAACTCCATACATACTGTAGATAAAGTCTGTGAATATTCCTACCTGTTGCTTTGAAATAAATCTCTGAATACGAAATGTGTTGGCAGCTGAGGAATTTTTGCATCTGCAGACAGAGGACTGTGGATGAGGACAATCTGGTTTTGGAACTCTGGTAGGGAACGTACAGACTTTGGGCTGATTCTGAGAAGGACATATCTTTGTACAGATGCAAATAGTAAGTTTTAGCATACAGCACAGATGCGACTTTACACGATTTTTGTATATCACCGTCCTATTTTGAGTTGGACGAAACTTTGTTAAATCTGTCTTTCAGTGAAATGGGTGGGAACTAGGAGCAAAGTGTCGTGGGTGTGTAGCTTGAGGTCCGTGCTATTCTGAGTTGTGCATATTGAGAAGGGAAGCTGTGTCAGATGAATCTCTTTGCACCTACCTGGTGCTAGTGCCGATACTAATGACTATTTGCTGCGGATGGAAGAACAGTCTGCTTCCCGCTGGAAGCTGCATGGATCCTCGCATTGACCCTACAGAAACTGGCATTAGCATAAAGTAGTACCACAGAATCCTGTAGACACAGCCACTAGAGGGCAGATTTAACTGCGGCTAAAGCTCAACTATGAGCTATTCAATTAAAGGGTCTTTACCCCGTGCATAAAGCCCCAGACGGAGCCCTTCACAAAGTAACCCATAAATTCCAAGCACTTAACCCGGAGTCTATGGGTTTACGTGCATTAGACACAGGTTTACTGTGCGGGGAAATTTCCCCTATAATTGAATAGCTCCGGGCATTAGATCCGAAGCTTTGCCCTCGCTGTAAACTACGCAGCTAATTGAATTTGTCCCTTTATGTCTATATGGAGTTTTTTTTTGTGGTATGCTGATTTAAAGCTGTTTTACTTACGTATTAATAAGAGCAATTAATTATGAAGGGTATAATGCAATGTTCTGCCCTTTCATCCCCTACTTTCTTTGCATGATTCATACAGATGACAAGAACTGTACAACTACAAAAGAAAACGTACAGTAGGATGTTGTATGAAGTTTATTTATACACCTTTCAAGCTAAACACCATAGAGTCTTCCATAGGTGGGAGAGTAAAGGTCTCTTGTTCTGCCCCCTACTTTTTCACCTATATCCTCCCTTTTATTTCCCTATACACTAAGGGGAAAATTTACTAGGTGTAAGTTTAAAATGGCAATTCTAATCAATGCAGAACACGCTGTATTTTTCTTTGACCTCATATTGCCATTTTAAATTGACTACTTAAACATGCTGAAAAGTGGTGGCTTTTGTATGTTTAGTATATTTTAAGGATTTGTAAATTTACCCCTAAGAGTGAATTTGATTCTCAAGAATACTGCACTGTGCTTCTCTGTTTGTATTCTTGATTATGAGGTACAGAAAGAAAAAAGGAGGGTGGAACAAAGGGGTAACAAGTGAGATACATCATTAAATACAGTAACACAACATGGGAGCAAAAAATGTTGAAAATACGTGTTACACAATGTAAAAGGCAAATATTGTACCACAAAACAGTGGATTAAAGTTTAACACCCTCAGATTGAGGTTCATATATTTTAGAGGGGTCTACGTCTCGGGTGGGGAAGAGTAGCCTCCTCTCCTTCTGTAATGTATACATGCCAGGGGTACAATTTCTTTAGACGATGAATCTTGCATGGAATATGGCATTCCTGCATTTTCCATTTCAAAATGTCTATTTTGAATTGATTACAGGTCATCTGCATGAATTACACATTTTAAGGATCTAAAAGATTCAAGTGACTTCATAGAATTCTAGTGGCCATCTAATGTGAGATTAAGATTATTGTGTATGTTTTGACTGCGCCAAGTCTTTGTGCTATATATTATGTTTGTATATTTGAGTTAATAGTGAGATCCTAGTACACCAGAAGCTGCTCCATCTAGAAGCACTGTTAGGGTCAATTCCTTTATTGTTTAGCTTACAAATTTTTATTAGCCTCATTCCACATTTGACTGCTTTGTGTTCACATAAACATTAGCCCAGGGGGCGCTGTGCTTTTATGCTGGATGGGCTCATAGCAGTCACCATAAGTGGTACATTTCTGCCAAAAATAAGCATATCTGCAGAGGTGCATATGCATACCCCCACCTTTCTGGGTATGCACATAACAGTTGTCTTAGTAGTCTGCATCAGGCTCTTATTGTAAAATCCCAAACCCATGTGCAAATCCTGTGCTTAACTCACCAGTCTTTCTTTGTTGTCAGCAATACTAGGTTACTGTGTGTACACTCTGGTGGTCGGAATGCATTTAATACCAGTAAAATAAGTCCATTTAAACCACACTGTTTGTTTAATATGCATTTTATACACATTAACATGTGGTTTCTGTTTTTATTATTAAACATGTTTTTTTGTTCAAGGCAAGTGCATGTGAAAATAGTAAACCTTTTGGTTTTGTAATACCCTGAAATGAGTGTAAATTTTCAACTGCTGTGACGTGTCAGACACCCTTATATAAAACTGCATCATAGCGCAAGTGAACAGCACACGTAAGTACAAATATGTACAGTATAGGCTCATTAAGTACATTGATTTCAGTTTTCTTATGCACTTTAGTGTTTATAAAAACAGCGACATGTTAGCAGCAGTGTCTACCTACTCTTATTTGTAATCCTTACCATTTGTTTTGTGACAGCAAGTATTTCTTTTTGTATATGAGGATATTGGTATGCAGTACCACACCCAGTATATGCATTGACCTGACATGTCTTCATGGGAGAACACAATGACTGGTTTGATTTTCTCCGTATATAGTTTTCAAAAAGCTGCATAGTTTCACTAACGTGTAATGCCTCAGGAACTAATGTTGGGGGAAATGTTTCAAAGCTTCTAAAAAGTGGAGAAGTTGCCCATAGCAACCAATTAGCTTCTAGATAGCTTTTATCAAGTGCATTCTATAAAATGATAGCTAGAAGCTATTTGGTTGCTATGGGCAACTTCTCCACTTGTCCTCTTCTCTACTCTTTAGAAGGTTTGATGCATCTCACCTTATGTCATTCCGTTTCAAAAGTAGGGTCAACTTATCATGCTCTGAAGACTGTGTGCGCTGTGTCCTGAAAGCTTGCTGTGTATTTGTAACTAACATTTGACGATGTGTACTCAGCACGATCTTGTTAGCGACGACACCAGCGAGGGACCCGGCATCAACAAGTGCATACACACTTGCTGATGTTGGGAGCGACATCGCGACGGCAGGGGCCATGCTGCATTCGGCCGGTCTGACTGACTACACACTAGAGGGTACACACTAAACGATGTGCCCGATAAGTCATCCATATCATCTAGTGTTTATCGGCCATAAGTTAGGTAGAAAAGGCTGAGCAGGTTGCCCCAAGATTGTGGTATTTACCTATTAATTGCTGGTGTAAAGCAAAATAGATAAGCAGTTGCAAATCCATCAACAAAGTTGACAGTCAATTTCAGGAGGAAATGCGTAAGTCAGCATTAATCAATTTTGTGTGGAAGATTTAACGAAGTATGAGCTTTTTCATCCTTCTTTTTTAAGGTGGATATGTGTTTTTGCTATCATAGGCACAATTTAGCCAATAGCTGTTACTTTAATATTTACTTATTTACTTTAATATTTTCCTTTGTACATGACCTTAAGATGATCGAATACACAAGCTAACAAGTTCTGCTTTAGTGAGCCAAGGGAAAAAAATAACATAAGCAGGTTTCCATAGAATTTTGCAGGACTCAAGAAAAACTTGGAGCTGTATCCTAACAGTAGAGTGCATTAAGAATTTTCTTGAGATTTCTAACATTTGTAGAATTTGGGGAAACAATATCAAATATCGATTCTCAGTTATGGTAGGTTATAGAGCTTTTTATTTTGATTAAAGCTTTAATTAGCTATTGGACTAATGATAGATCGCACCTTGTGATGGATTCAGCATTATGTTAGGGCTAACTTTGTGTTATGACTGAGATACTTACCTGAATTATTTTTTATTTGAGCAAAGAGATGTTAGAATAATCGTATTTGTATTGAGAGAATCTTCTCTTTGAAATAAGCAGTCTTGCCAGGTCACCTGAGGGAGATAAAAGCCCCAATTATTGGGATGTTTAATGGTGGATAGTAAACCACTTTTAAATACTGCTGGCTAGAGATCTATTATGTATAATAATTTTTTCATACTTCTTTCAGTGCCTGTCCATAGTTTTATCTAAAAGATCATTAACCTGTCTTAAAGTTACATAGTTGAACAGTGAAAATAGCGATTTTGTCTGTGCATTGGTCTGTTATATACATCATGTGGAAATCATTATATATAATTATGTATTAGGGGAGGCTAAATGTTTAGCATGGTTTTCATGATGTGGTGGCCTATTTAATGGGACTTCAGTTGGCAAAATGACGTGAGACAAACTTTTGTTCTTTATTTGTAACCATATATACTGTATATATTTTTTTTTCTTTATTCAGCTTGAATCAGAGAAAAGTCAACTTCAAATCATAGAGCAAGAGCACAAAAAGCTATTGGCTCGTCTTGAAGAAGAACGTGTTAAAAATAAACATGTGGTCCTGATCCTAGTAAAAGAATGTAAACTTTTGGCTAGTAGAATAGTAGAAGAAACTCAAAAGCTTGAAGATGCAGTGTCAAAGCTAGAGGAGGAGAAGAAGCGGAGTACTGACCTGGAAGAAGCACTCACTGCTGAAAAACAGCTCCGAACACAAATGGAAGCACAGATGGAGGCTCAAATTGAGAAACAACTTTCAGAGTTTGACACTGAAAGAGAAAATCTCCGTGCCAAGCTGTCCCGGGAAGAAGCGCACACCAAAGAACTACAAGATGAAATAGACCGAATGAAGAAAATTATTGAACAATTGAAGATGTCACGAGAAGAAGATAGTAAAGCAAATATATCACTGCTTCGCAAAAACAAAGATAAACACTCTGTGTCTGGAGGATCACGGTCTGTTTCTTGCCAGGCAAATACATTAGTGGCAGATAGTGACTCTGAACATATTAAGAAGTCTCCATTGACTTTACCAGCAAAACCATCTATAGTAAACCATGCCATAGCAGGCAACACAAAGATAAATGTTTGCACAAATTCAGCATTTGTTAAACCTGTTTCAGATAGACAAACAACCCACCATGATTCATTAACTGGTCTTCCTACAAGCCATGGCATATCTCCAAATTATAGCAGGACAGAAGAGAATGGATGCTCTTCAGAGCTGTCCGGCAATCCCGCTGTCTACACAAACATTCCATTTTGTACAACTCCAGCTTCGCCAAGTTACTTGTCCCAGTCTATGCAGAGCTTACATTCAACTTGTTCTAATATTACTGTAAATTCAGGTCTTAGTCCTCGCATCCAGGCTGCCAAGTTCAAGTTTCAGGCAAATGCCAATGAGCATGACCAAAATGGAAACACAACTCAAACTCCTCAGACAAGAGAATTATCTCCGAACAGCCGTGAAAATATGGTTGCAAAACAGATGGCAAGAAATACAGTGACCCAAGTCCTTTCTAGGTTTACTAGTCCTCAGGGAGGTACACAACTGAGACCTGGGTTCTCACACGCAATGGAAACTGGCACATATCCTCCAGTTGCTGGACGTATTGGTCATCCATCTTTTGCACTGAAATCGACTTCAGTTTCAAGAGTTGATAGGGGAAATCCTCCACCTATTCCTCCCAAAAAACCTGGACTTTCGCAAACTCCATCTGCACCACATCCTTTGTTAAAGACACCACCAACTGCTGGGGGAAAGAGTGAGCATAAGCCCGTTACATCTGCTCCCTCCACTTCAGCACATGGGTTCAGGGTATTAAACGAGGAAACTGTATCTAAGTCGTCTTCTCCTCAGCTGCCACCAAAACCATCTATAGATATACCTGTGGCATCTGCAGGCTGTGTCATACCAGCTATAGGCACATCACAGGTGGGTGCTTGGCCTTCCCAGTCCCCAGGATGGAACGAACCTGCATGTTCAGAAAATTCCCTTGTCATTCCCACAACCATTGCCTGTAACTCCTCCATATACCCTGTTAGTGCCTCATCCTCTAGACCATGTGATTCAGACAGCCTCCTGGTAACAGCATCAGGTAATGGGACATCAGCTTTACACTGTGTTCTCTGCCAAATGTCTCCCTTTGTGATTCACTGTTTCTTATCTTTCATTCTTCAGTATAGTCGTTTCATAGCACATTGTATTCTCCTTTCATACATGGGGTATGACAATCTGTTTTTCTATGATATTGGTGCAACATGCACTTCTTCCCTACAAAATATTTTCCAAGAAATGTTTTGTCTTGTTGGCTTAAAGTAGGATGAGGTACAATTTATTCTAAAATGACTGCAAAATGAATGCATTAAGTGTGTGTGTGTGTGTGTGTGTGTGTGTGTGTGTGCGCGTGTGTGTGTGTGTGTGTGTTTTGTGTAGATTTTTTTTATTTATTTGGATAAACAAACTGAACAGTCCAAAAAATATATTTAGACTATTTCATATAGTTGCTCTAGTTATGAGACTACAATAGATCAGGTGTCAAGTGCTACACCCTATAATAATGGGCATGTAGCTGAATATAATTGAATGTCCTTAGCAGATGCATGAATGCCTAAATCCTGTGATGTATTGTAGCATGTCCTCATGTGCTGACCTCCAAAGCATTGCATTCTATTGTATGCCAAGCCAAAGGATCCCAATGACATGTGATGGCAGACTCTGGTAAAGTGTGGATGAGCTGCTGATACATCTAAGCTACAGATAAGATTTGTGTTTGGACTAAAGTTGCCTTTTCTTCTTATTCCTAGATTTGCCATTTTCCATCAAACAGTCTTGGCTTACTGTGCTCTGCACTTGTTCATGCAGTTTTGAAAAAAGCAGAACATTCTGCCAATTAGGAGGCCCAGCTTCACATAAAATTTCACGAGCGTTTGCCTTGATAGAAGTTAGGTCAGTAACTGCCACTGCTTTCTTAATGTAATGTTGCCAGAACTGAGCTGATCAGAGACTCTGTGGAGCCTCTTGTCATAACTCACAGTATTTCTTCTTTGTTTGCTTAGGCGTCTGTTTCATTACACTTCCTAACCCTGTAACAGATCAGAATTCTTCTACATAATGTAAGCTAGAATGTTATAAAGAACCACTAATCTCAAAATACAGGTTGCCTTTTATATAAAATACAGCTATTAATGTTCAGAAATCTATAAATATTGATCGGGTATATCGTATCGGATGAAATCTGGCTGGCTTTTCCCTGACGCCTGTGAGGGCAGTCCGGTATCTTTATCCTTTCTTGACAGAAAATGTTGATTACAGTGAAAGTCTATTTATTGTTTGTTGCATAGTACCAACATATTACACAGGTCTTTCCATATGTAATCATTCACCCTGGTCCCTGACCTGCTAGAGCTTAAAGTCTAAATTCCCTACCAGACACACGCGCGCACACACACACAAAAATGTCAAAAATAGCAGGAACTGTATAGGAAATTTAAACAAAATGTAAAACGATACAAGGCATGGAACCTTTTTCATAAATATTTGTAAGCATCATTAGCATGCCTACCAACCGCATCCATTTCAGTGGGACAGTACTGACTTCAGGTTCTGTCCAACCTTCACAATCCCGAAATGTATTGTCCCAATTGCTGGGAGATTGGAGTGGTGTGTTTCGTTCTCTGCTGCTCTACCCCCTGCCACTGGTGTGCGTGACAGTGCATTGGTGAAAGGCGGGGATTAGGGGCAGCCTACTGATTTTCAGTGCAAGCCTTATGCCCCCTTGATGTAGCCACGCTACAGAAGGTGGCTACACCCCTCTGTGATACAGCCACACCAATGACCTCATCTGGCCACCTCCAGTTGGGTGGAATGTTATTAGGACTGGAGCTGCTGAAAATAAAATAACTTGAATTCTTTGTTTAGGGGTTCCTTACTTTAATTAAAGTGTGTCTAACGAACAAATGGCCAACCCCAGATTCCTAGGATTTTTGCTTTACTTTCTTTTTTTTTTTCTTTTTAAAGAAATGACAACAGCTATAAAAAGACATGCAGCCATTTTAAATATACTTTGCTTTCAAATTACTCATTTTTATTTCAAGCATGATGCATTTGAGTTATTGGTTAATTTTAAGCTCATAGATTTTCATACCCCATGACTTTTTGTATTAAACTGCAAATTTCTTACAATTGTAAAATCACTGTCTTCACCTCCTTACAATGCAATAATTTGTTTACGAATGTGATTTGGCTTGGAAATAGGATGAAAAGATTGAAATATTGATTTTGGCTCTCAAATTAACCATCTCCACATTCTGAAGCTGATGCCAGAAGCTGTTCTTCTGTCCCTGCTCCCTTTTCCATTACTGCATGTTTTTCTGGCTTATTCAAATGCTTCACCTGTGGCTTTTTTGTATTAAACATCTTTTTTTGCTTCTTGATAAGTTGCTCTCTTGTTCAGTAAGTTTAACATACGTATATTAAGTGGAGAAATCTTTCTTGCTGGTAAGCCCTTTTTTTTTATTTTTTTTTTAATGCTTTTTGGCAAAATGTATTGTCTGTATCACATTTGCTTATTATTTTTTGTTTTATTTTCTGCAAATTGCATAGAATTGTCTTTTGCCCAGTAAGCAATAATGTGAATAAGGCTGAATTACTCATCTTAGTTCATAGTGATTTATACAGAAAAAGCTGCAGTATGTGATGATCAATCACGTTCATACTTTTCTCTTACTGCTTTTTTTGCAGTATATGGTATCAGCGTTGGCCTTCACACATTGTTCAGTTATCTAACACAATTTACAGAAATAACACATGTTGTCCTAAGTCTTTTAGGCTAGATATAGTAAATGGTTAAATAAAATATTTTATTATAAATTATATTTAGATTAATTGTGTATATATAACCATCTAAACTGAATAATGCATCAAATTTGGCACATAATTCATGGTAACCGTGTTATGATGCAGTTGAATGTGTTTAATAAATATAAGCAAGGCCTTCAATTTATGGCTAAACTAAAGGTCCCGAGATGTTGCCCCATTACTCTTGTACTTAATGTGCATATTGCAGTTACTAACTTTACCTACTGAACATCCAGTAAATGCAGCCCGCTGACTACTAAGCCTGTCTAGTCTTTTTCAAATTTGAATTATCTATACTCTAATGCTGTACATAACAAGCAAATATAGAATTCTGTATTGATACATTATATAAAGCTGAAATAATATATTAAAACCATGCTTTACATTTATGTAAATAGGCTCGTTCATCATCTGTGTGTATTAATGTCAAAATAATTGGCCATTACAATTAGGCATTCCTGATAATAAATATTCATATTGTAGCTTTTTAATATATAAATAAAAACTTGTGATGTTTCATGATGCTTTTATATTTGTTGTATCCCCCTTGTCTATTACTTTGACTCACAGGCTGGTCTCCCTCCTTAACTTCTTTGCTAACAAGTGGTGGTCCTGTTCCCCTGGGAGACAGGTCCACCATTCTTCATCAAGCTGCTGCCCAGGGAAATGTCACTTTATTGTCAATGCTGCTTAATGAAGAAGGACTGAATATAAATAACTTATGTAAAGATTGCCATACTGCCTTGTATTCTGCTGCTGCTAATGGAAATACAGGTAAGATGTCAGTTGCTATAACTTTAGTGTGTTTTGTCCATTTGAGATGCTGGTTAACTATTGAACAACCGGACTGTTTTGGCAGATGACTACATTTTTCTGCTCAAGCTAAGGGGCGAGATTTAACGAACTTCTAAAATAGGCAAGTAGAGGGATAGCTCATAGCATCCTGTCAGATTCTAGCTGCCATTTATCTAGTGCATTCTATAAAATTATAGCTAGAATCTGATTGGATGCTATGAGCGACACCTCCACTTGTCCTCTTTAGAAGGTTTAATAAATCTCTCGCTAGCGTGCATATTTATCACATCCCGCATTTATGAGTTTCTCCACCACCACGCCCCTCTCTCTCTCGCTCTCTCTCGCTCTGTCCCTATCACCACCCCCTCACTCTTTTCTGAGCATTACTGAACCTGGTGAGAGGGGTCAGAGTTCATACCAGCTGTCATTACAGGCCAATTTGGTGACAATTTTTTATCAGCAGTCGATTTTATTATATAGATAAAGCGTATTCTTCTTTCATGAATCATCATAGTCCAAATGACAATTAAAATGTTTTCTTTTGCCTTTTTTGATCAGTCATAATTGAAATTGTAAAAAAAAAATAAACCAAATCCAAAAACCTAGAAAAACCCTATCAGACAAACAAAGCAGTAATAATAATAATAATAATGACCTACCAACACACTAATGCTGAATGGTGCTAAGTAATCAAAGCTGAGGATTCCTTGGAACTCCCCACCATTAGCAGCCAATTGCAAGCGTGGGCAAAAGTTTGTGATTGGCTGCCTGTAATGGGATGTCTTGGCTTTTATTATTAAGTGGTAGTCAACAATAATGTGCAGGTGACGTCTTTCAGGTTTTTTTTTTCTTATTTAGACAATGGTTTAAGAGGGTGATTTATCAAAGCTTGGAGAGAAATACATTGGAGACAGATAAAGTATAAATCAATCAGTTTCTAACTGTATGTTACAGGCTGTATTCGAAAAATGATAGGAACTTATTTGTTGGTACTATCTCTCTCCACTTTATCTCCAAGCTTTGATAAATCTAACCCGAAAAGATTATGAATACGTTTTTGTGTATTTTGTTTACATTATTTACTAAATTTGCTATAGTGAAAAGGTTTCTTATTGAACTTTGTTATTTATACGTGGACCATTAGGGAAATGTCCCTCCAGATGTCCCAATTTTTTAAAAAATATTGTCTCCAATATACCAAGGGGTTAGGTTGAGCCCCAGCAGTTTGTTTTTTTTTTGTCAGCACAAAATCTGCCTTATAGAGACACCAAGCTTTAGCATTTTGGTATGGACACCTTACACTTGTGGTCTTCCAGTTATAGAGGAAACCAGTCTGGTTTCAAATCTTTGAAGCCACAACTGGCACAGTGGTCTGTGGGGGGTAGGGGACGAGGACAGGTACTAGTATTTCTATGAGACCGACCTCTATAAGGAATACTTGTAGAGCAACAGAATACCACCAATAAACTACAGCTGTGACCGTTGTTTTTTTAAAGAGGGATGTGGATGCCCAGTTATCCAGTATGTGTTATTTATTCTACAAATTGTTCAGAAGTTGGTAACAATTCACAAATACGCTGGCAGCAAATCTGAAATACACTATATTTCATAATTGTCTGAATCCTTTTGCTCATATCTAATTCTCAGCCATATATAACCCCGTGAAATATTTTTTCGTACATTGATATTTTACTTTGGATTCTCACACTCTATTTTGTTCACTTGCAGACTGTGTAAAGTTGCTGCTGACGTCAGAAGCACAAGTAGATGCTACTGTTTCAAATGGCTTTACAGCCTTATGCACAGCAGCTGCTCAGGGACATTCAAAGTAAGAAGCATATTACTCTGCAAAATTTGTTTGTTACTTAACTAGGTTTGCTGTTAAATGTTTACTAGAGATTAGGGCTCGCATGAAAACATAGGGTACACACATGAGTATTCATAGTGACTGCTGGATGGCACACAGACATTAGAACATGTTTCATTCAAGCTTGTACAGTGTTCACAATGCTTGTATACTGGTAACACTTTTTTTCCTGGAGCAAATTCAGTTGTTTTGGGCGGCGCGATAATTAATGGGCGACCTTCGGAGCAATTCAATTGTTTGGAACGCCCATTAATTATTGTGCTTGTCCAGCCCAAATAGATCAGGTTTAGCCGTGTACAGCATTTTTGTTGCTTAAAACCAGGACTTTTCGCACATTTCTGCTCATCGCCTCAGGAGGGGGCAAACAGAAATGCTCTATTTGCACCCAAACAGAGCAACAATTGAATTGCTCCGTTGGACGCCCAAACTAAAGTAAATGGGTGGCTACTGCTCATTTTATTAAACTATGTTGACTGCGTACCTCACATGTGAACAGAGAAAGATGGCAGTTGCAATGCTACGTTAAAAAAAAATTGTTGCCATTGTTAAGGCATGATTAAAAAAATCATGAGGTATTAGAAATATTCTGGCTCACCTCAGTAGTTGTGTATATATAAGACTACATTCTAGATATCCTCTACAGAGGTTTCATTAATATTAGGCAGATGAGTCTACTATCAGGATAGGGTTTAGAAGGGTCATAGTGAATGAATCTAATGTCTGATTATAATGGCCGTCTGGTAGGTTTCGGTATGAAAGACCGCCGGACCTATGTCCGATGGTTCAAATACCGACAGCAGAACACCGGCAGCCTCCAAAATCCCGATCGTAAGTATGTTAACTATTACTAACCCTTTCTCCCCTCTAACCCTCTTTTAGGGGTGCCTAACCCTAACCTCCCCCCCTAGTGCCTAACCCAAACCACCCTGTAAGTGCCTAAACCTAACCCCCCCCCTTTCCCGCTCCCTAAACCTAAGACTCCTGGAGGAGTGCCTAACACTAAACCCCCCTTCCCCTACCCTAACCCTCCCAAGGGGGGTGCCTAACCCTAAGCCCCCAGCCCTAAACCTAACCCTCCCCCTGCACCCCCCCTCCCACGGCTGTCCACGCCTGCCGACCGGCTTACCTTCGTTCGGTATGCTGGGCATCGGGCTCCTGGTGTAGGGATAAAGACAGGCGTCTGTATTTCGACGCCTGTCATTAGTCCACTGTCTGGATTAGACAGTCGGGAGACAGGCGGTCGGCATTTAGACCGTCAGCATCCCAACTGCATACGCACTGGTAAGACTGTCTGTTTATTAATTGTAGACCATTAATCTGTTTTGCTCTTTCCATAGATGCGTAGAAGCTTTGCTGGCACACAATGCTGACATCAATTTTGCTGCTGGAGGACAAACCCCTTTATATCTGGCTTGTAAAAATGGAAATTATGAAACTGCTAAACTTTTGCTGGACTCTGGAGCTGATCAAAGTATTGCCACAAATGTAGGTTTACTCTAAACTACAAAATGTCAACCACACAAATTTTCCATTTATTATTATGATTATTATTACTACTACTACTAAATATGGGACAGTAAACATTGTGCAGCAGATGTATAATGTGGATGTTAAACTTTCACCTTTTACTGTTAAGTTGTTGGTATTTTTACAAATCTGTATTGTAGGTTTTTATTGACTAATGTTGAAGTTTTTGTTTGTTTTAGGAAGAGATACATAATCGATAGTTGATACTAGATAATAGATTTAAAAATGTATTAGTAATATAAATATTTAATTTTAAAGTAAAATGAAAGATCTTAAATGAAAGCTTCTACTTTTAAGTGTGATACGTCTTTGAATGTATTTGTTGCTGAGCCAAGTGTCTTTAATTAGAAAGTAGGTGACGTCTCAATAAACCTAATGGAAGGTAATATTGCTAAAACATAGAAATTACTTTTGTGCAAAAACCCCATCACAAAATAAATAGAAAGTTCTGCTTTCCTGTGTTAAATCAGTAATTTAAGCCCTATATATTTCAAGTGCATAATGTGTGTAAAGTAGATTATCTGGACTATAAACTCAGTATCATGAGAAAAATCCTACCCCTCATTTGAAAGAGTATTCCAGTGGTGGTGAGGTTGGGAAAATGAGTTAAGACCTTTCACTCTGACAATATATATTTGTTTGATATACAAATTGCAATGTAATAGACAATATAAATGCATAGTACTCATTGGTGAAGCGACTACATTATTTTGCCCCAATCACATAATTTCAGCAATGCTATTAGAAAACAAAATATAATAGGTCAGTCAGTGTCCTCTCCAATCAATGTCTAATCAATTATAAAATGGAGAACTCATGAAGCACCATGAAGATGATACTCGCAAAATCCTGTATTGTATATAAATAATTGAAAGCTTCCAGATTACGAAATATCATGGAAGGAGAATGTGGGAGAGGCAAGCTGGACTAGTGTAGGCATTGGGTAAGGGGCTGGTGTGCTTTGATGACCAGGTGATATTTAAGCAAGAATATTCCATAGGAAGCGGTCATGGGAGAGCTTTTGGAAGTGGGAGCTGAATATGAATATCAGTGTGGAGCATTGGCAGAGATGAAGCGTGAAGTGGGATGAAGTCTGGGGTGTAGGGGTGGGGTAGGAATGGATGAGGACTTTGAGGATGAGGGTTTGCAATTTCAGCTTTATTCTGTAGTGAACAAGTAGCCAATGTAGGGATTGACACTGATATACACTGATATACTGATGTCTCAAATAGGCTCGTTGGTCCTGACAATATACGGGGCTCTTTCCAGACATCGCTGTTTGATGTAGCAAGTATTCTTTCATTTTATGACCACACAGGTACCGCTTACACACTTATCTTCCTAGTGGGACGCAGGAGTCTCGGGTGCATTTTGTCCATGCCTATTTGAGATAGTTTTTTTATTAAAAGACATAAGTTGCAATAAAACCTAAATATTGATTTATTTCCATGGGAATAAGGGTACATTTTGTGTTATTAACTGCGCATAATGTGACTATTACAAACTCGCTGGTAATTGATCTATTAAATGTTTGTTAGGTTTTTCCTATATGTATCTCAATTCACTGATAAGCAAATCCAGTTATCTCTGCACTGCAATAAACCCTCATGCTGAGGTGTGTCTATGAGAAGGATACATTTTGTGTTATTAAATGTGTATAATAAAACTAATGTAAACTCGCTAAGAATTGATCAAACACCTGTAAAGTTGTGTATATGTTTCCTACAGGCTTTGACAGCAAATTCTGACACTTTTTTTTTTTTATATGATATAATATATGTGCCGTTTTTAGTTTCTGCATTTGGGCTGTCAATAAGTAATGAATTACCATTGTTGAGATGCACATTAATATCTATTTTTTGTGTGTGCTAATTATCTTTAACAGAACTTGTCTTAAATCTAATGATTAGCTTTTAGACATTTTTCTTTGCATGAATAGAAGTTTGCAAATCCCACAGAAGTTTGTGTGTCTCATTTTTGATACAATTTGTTTCTTAAATGCAAATACCTGATGTGCGCATATGACAACTAAAACTTCAATTGTGAAGTAAAGTGAGACAGTATAAAAACAGGCAATTATTGCATTGAGATATAAACAATTGAATGGAGACCCGTTACTTGGGTCTACATATATTGCGATCACTGTTTCTGGAAATTATAAGGAGATATATATTTTCACCTTATACATGGATGGGAGGAGTACATGATCCAATTTTCGCTCATGTAATATACCTTACTCCTTGCCATATCTACTTCTTTGCTTGAATGTAATATTTTATGTGATTCAAATTTTTTGTTAAATGTAAATTTTTGTAGTCATAATCACAAACCAACACTTAATTAGGCTTGTATATACTGTATTTTATTATATATCGTAATAAAAGTTATATTTTAAATTCATTAAATATGCATAAAGAGTGCCCCAAAACAAGAGTCTTCCTTTTTCTGTGCTCTGCAGCACAGTGAAAAACATAAATCTGTATACTCTATATATTAGACCAGTGGTTCTCAAAATCGGTCCTCAGGACCCCACACAGGTCACGTTTTCCAGGTCACCCAGCAGGTGCACAGGTGTGCTCATTACTCACTGACACATTTTAAAAGACCCACAGATGGAGCTAATTATTTAACTTGTGATTCTATGAGGTGACCTGGAAAACATGCACTGTTTGGGGTCCTGAGGACCGAGTTTGAGAACCTGTGTATTAGACTCATGGGAGCACCACCAACATCCTAACAATTTTTTATATTTAACTTGTAATATGTACTATATGGTTGGTTTCTATTATCTTCAATCATGATTATTTCCATTATCTCTTATGAAAAACTCCTGGTGTGGGATCACCCAAACATAGATAAGTCTGACCAGTTGCAAACACTGCAAGTCTCCCCATACGCAGAGCGCTCTAATGATGCGGATGCAATCGCATTGGCTAATTTGTGCATGCCCATGAAACGGCGTTCAAATGGACAGACACGCCTGCGTTGATTAGTAATCTCCAAACGATTTCTTCTATCTCCTAGGATCATTTTCTCTCAGATCTCCCTCACTATGGCTGTTTCTTGCCTCTCTGCTTGGGCTCTGTGCATACGGAGCTCCCAGTACTCCTGCTGCTTCATAAAGGAGCTAATTCTGCATCTTATACTAAATCCATGTCTGATTTCATTAATACTGAGGCACTGTCTCGTGGCAAATCAGTCTGTGTAGTGTTTCCGTCCAAGTATGGCCTTCTGTGTGAGTGGTTGTGCGTCACTTACAGTGACACATCTGCATCTGCTTAGCCACCCCCCCCCCTCAACATTCAGGACGCATGCGCTGTGTAACTGGGACTTAATACATCGCCCAATTGTTTGCGGTATTGACTTCACTTCTCTGGGCAAAGCACTCCACTCTGTCTGTGTCTGTTTAGCCTCTCCTAGGGGGACCTTCATTTCTCCCCTCTTCTTTGGAGACCTCCTTGGTGGTGGGATTCCTTTCTTCTCCCCTACTGTCCAATGACTGACCCAGACTCCTCCCCCTATTCCTTGGTGCCGTTTCTTTTCTCCTCCTGCTTTCCTGACATCCTTGTATCAGCCCTTTGAATGGTGGCTGTAGTTTTCTTTTTATAGTGTATATCACAGTGAAACTCCAGGTGCCTATGTAATGACAACATGGCACAAAGGGCTTCTGTTGAAGTACAGGAGTCTCCCTGAGAGACCCCTGTTGTGAGAAAACCTTACTTTGGTTACAATGTAACAAGACATTACAGCACTACGACAACATTGCAATATCTTCATTAAACACTGTTAAATCATTGTGTTCTCATTTTAAATGTTCTCCTGTTGTAAATCTTTTTAAATCCTAGAGAATAAGGAATACAGTGAAATGTGCAATGTATATACCTTGTGCACTTTTTGCCAATTTGTACTGTGGTTCCCATGTTTAATACTTTATACTAGAACAACATTGTAAACAAATTTTAAAAAATCATCGTTACAGTCCTAATCTGCATTCTCCAAACTTGGCTGCAGCCTGAAGTGATGATATGGGGTTTTATGATGTTTCACTATGGCCAATGTTTTGTTTTGCTATTCCTCACTATATCACACATGGCCTGTGACTTGCATAGATTGTTCCTACCAAAATGTATAAAATTCGGAAAGTATTTACGCTGCATGTGTAAATTTTGGTAAATAGAAGCTAAAAAGAGCAATGTCTTTTGTTAGTAACTTTTATTATGTGCGGAGTGGAGGAAATCATTATCCTTGGCATAAAGTGTTAAAGTTTATTTTGATGTCAGATAGTCTTATTAATATAGGCTTGTTAATCTATGCCTTTTCCAGAATGGTTGGACACCACTTCATGCTGCTGCAGGTTCTGGAAGAACAGACTGCCTTAAGCTACTCATATATAATGGAAGTCTCAGTGATGGAAGTTGCTGTGATCCCAATGAGGAATTTGACGCAAGACTTTATGATTTGAAGAACATGGACAACTGTAAACTGAAACCTGTCGTTTCTGCAACTCTTGTCAATAGTGCAGATAGTGAGGGATGGTCAGCTGCTCATATTGCAGCGTCACGAGGATTTAAGGTAGGATTTCTAGAAGCTTTTGTATGTTGTGCGGTATGTCAATTATAATTAGTTTACTTGGAAGATTAACTGTTTGCTTGTAATGTCAGCAAAGGCCCACGAAACATGCTGCCTTGTATGAAAATAGCTACTAATTGAAATAAGGAATCTGCAAAATATTGAAGCACAGAGTCGCTTTGCACTCTGGTTTCTTGGCCTAGCCACGAGATACCAAGTTATGTCAATGTGGTCCCACTCGGAGTTGGTTTCCTTTATATTGCTAGCTTTTTGATCATCTTTTGAGAAACAGTTTAAAGGAATTAGGAGTATAGAACATTAGACATTCAGGTGCCACTAAACTACAACAACGTTGACTTTATAATTGATAATAAATTGAGATATGCATTGATCATTGTATACATTTATTTTGTCATAATATATAATACTTAAACTTAGGCATATTTGACTTCTTACTGGAGCCTTAAGATTTTTTTATTTATTTGACTGGTACAGTACATGTATAAATAATATATTTCCTGCTGGGGAAGAGATTCAGTCTCCAGAATACAGCCCAAGGCAATATCAGAATGCAGCTCATCGGTGGCTCACACTGCTGAGCTTAGATGCAGTCTTCAGAACAATTTCCCATCTGCTTTTCCATTTTTTTTTCTTGTTTTAATACATTGTTGTATATTGTTATTGTTAGCATTGTAATTATTACTATTATCGTTACTATTTTTGTTTTATCGAAAACCACTTTTACTAAATAAAACATACAGTAAATCTGTATGTCTACACCCATCTCTGAATCAGACCCTGTGTGCCTGTATAAACCATGTTGCAATGCAAGGGCTGCAAATACATGGATTTGTTTGCATGCAGGGTAAATACTGGCTGCTTTGCATGTAGCCCACAAATACTGCACAGCTTTATTTTTACACTGCAATTTAGATGTCAGTTTGGGCACAGCCCTCCCTCTCTCTGCACATTCTAAATCTGCCCCACCTGCAGTGCAACATGGTTTACAGTCATTTGCTATTTTGTACTTTACCTCAGAATGTTCATTGCTCTCCAATTTATTTAACTTAACTACATCCACTCAGTACTAGATTTAAATGGATGTGATTTAAGCCCCATCTCGCCAACTTCATCTCATACATGGCTCCAACACCCATCACATTACATATGTGTAAATGAAAGATTTTTTGTACACTGTAATTTTAAAATAATTATGGTTTTATTTTTCACTTACAAGCAAGTATTCACAAACATAGCTGCTCCGTCTACTGGCAAAATAAGCAAAAATAGGACAATTAGGAAAAAAAAATGACAAAATGTAGCAGGATGTTAAGAAAATACAAAACAAATTGTAAAACGCTTTTAGTAGCCTTAGACTGGGTACACACGTAAAGATTTTCTGTCCAACCATCCAACAAGTTGACTGGTTGGAATGAAAATCTGGTAACGTATGGGAGTAAGTGATGATCAGCAATTTGCTCCTAAATGCCAGAAAACAGATGAAAATGGTCGTCAGACAAGTTTGTTAAATGTTTGATCTAAACAATTTGTTCAAACAACAGTTTTTGTCCATTTTCTGGCTTTTGGGAGCAAATTGCGGATTGTCATTTGCTTTCATACCTCACCAGATTTTCATTCCAACCAATCAACTAGTTGGATGGTTGGACAGAAAATCTTTACGTGTGTATGCAGCATAAGAGAGGCAGTAAGGCAACTGATCTCTCCTTTAGACATCACCACATGCCCGGGTGGCCATGAACTTTTCATATTTCTAAAATAGTAGTAGTGGCAAAGCATCTAGGACAGATGTAAGTTATGCATATTAAATCAGAGAACACTTTTTTTTTTTTTTTTTAATTGTTTTGTTCTCTTTAAACTGGCTTTGGTGTGTAATCTTTATGTTCAAACTAATCTGATCTTTCCAGGATTGCTTAGAAATCCTGTGCAATCACTCTGGACTGGAGCCAGAAATGAAAGATAAGTGCAACAGGACAGTGCATGATGTAGCAACAGATGACTGCAAACAGCTCCTGGAGAATCTCAGTGAGTGAACTTTACTCCTTACTTGTCCTCTCAGTCTGGCGGCTCAACATTTAAGCTGGAAAGATCTCACATAGTCTTACCATATAATCCTATTACAGGGAGGATTATCCTGTTACATTGATTTATCGTCACAAGAAGAGAAAAATGACAAAATAAAACTCATTTCGTATTGTGCTATGAGAGATTTTGGCTATTAGAATGTTGCAATAAGTTTATTTTATCTGTTATATCATTTATAAGGTGGGAATTTAGTTGTTTTCTCGCAACCTCAGCTCCCATCAAAAGGGACGGGCAATGTTCAATTGTTCGTGCGCTGGGCGCAAGTGCTGCGGGCGCCCATTATCCCTGCTCACACCTTCCTGAGGTGGTGAGCAGAATCGCACACACAAACACGCACACACACACACCCACACACATAAAGTATGAGTGTGTAAAATATTTTTCCATTAAGAAATAATTTGTGGTTCTTGCTTTGACATTTATCCACCTTCCTAAACAGCAAAAGGCATGTAAATGATCCTCCGGGGCTATTCAATCAGCCCAGCAGTGCAGCACTTATCAGGGATTTTGTTTTTCACCACTGCACAGCTAGCGGAAAACAAATCCCAGATAACTACGTGGTTAATGGTTGCCTCGACTCTGTTAATGCACGAATCTGTGAACTTTTCACAGATCTGTGTGTTAACACCCGTTAATCTGTCATTTTAATGGGTGTTAATAAAGGTATCAGGTGAAAAAGGGAGTCAAATTGAATAACCTCGGGTGATAAAGCATGAGGTTACCTCTCTTTTTCACCCGTGAAAACTTTTCACGGCTAATTGAGTTTGCCCTTAAGTGGGCACATTGGTAGAAGGAAGGGACATATACTGGCCAACACTCCCCTATACTGGCAACCCACACCTGTGCCAGTATGGGAGAGTGTAGGGGAGAAAGGTCACATTCAGTACCTTTTCACCAATCTGTGAAACATTCAATTTTTCTATAGTGCAGGCAGGGTGATACTTTCCTGGTGATCACAGGTGATCCAAGAAAATAGATTCTAGGGGCTGCATTATTACAAATTGATGACTCCTCACTTCAAAATGGGGGTTCCCATGAATTAGTGAAAGCCAGGATGGGAAGATCTTTTCCCATGACTCTATAATTTTTCTGCAATATAGGAGTGATTGTCTGGTGATCACACTTTAACAAAAGACAATCGCTTCTGTGGGGGCATAGATTGAAATAGGAGACTGATTTCATTCAATCAAGAGTGCTCCCATCTCTCTAGGTGCCAGGAAGGGATGAGGGAGATCGATGACTTGGTTCCCTGCATTTCCATTACACTTTTTTCTCTGCAAGTGATGTCATCTTGCACAGGCACGACATGGTATCAATGAAAGGGGTTTTTTCCAGTGGGGCCCTTCACTGCGGTCAATGAGTCCTACTACTAGTCTTCAGCAATGTGTTAAAGGTGATAACTATTGTGGGTCATTTAGTGGTGGGCATGTCTGTTCTCCAAATGTACATGGGAAATAAAGCATGTAAAAAAGTCACAGGCATCACAAGGTTGATATCCCCATTAAAAATCAGATGGGAAACTTCTTTCAACATTTCTGCTAAAGTTCAAACTGAAATATCAATTTAAGTAATGTGACCAGATGATGTAATATAACGTAGCTGCAATGCAAATGATTTATATACTCCATCAGCTTGAGGAGGTCAGACATTCAGTCAGTTAGATAGTGGTTATTGCACCAGCATGAACAAGAGATGAACCTCCTTAGTCAAAACTGCCCTCTAGATCAGTGTTGGCTAACCTTGACACTCCAGCTGTTGTGGAACTATATATCCCAGCATGCCCTGCCACAGTTTTAGCATGCCCTAATAGCAAAACTGTAGCAGTGCATGCTGGGTTATGTAGTTCCATAACAGCTGGAGTGTCAAGGTTAGCCAACACTGCTCTAGATACTGTCATTTTTAACTGTTAAACCTGCAAACTTTTTTTTTTTTGGCCACATTTTTGTGATATCTTTTTAAGCAGCGCTCTTTTTTTACTTTTTTTTAACATGAAGCTGATAATTTTAGGTTGTCCACCTTCCTCAGTAGTAGGGAATTGTGGCCTAAAATTGGCGAGACTTGAATTTCAGGACTAGTGATATCGCATATGCCTTTTCAAAAAAAAATTTCTTTATGCCAGGCAGCACTCGCTCAGACGCTGCCCTGGCACCCGGCTGAGGCGCTGCGTGACGTCAGAGGTCACGCCGCGCAGCCGCACATCGGCCACCTCTGCAGCCACACCTGCCCACCCCATTGACCACTCAATTCCAGGTATCCCAGGATTCAGTGTTTCTTAATCCCAAATCCCGGGATTTAAAAAATGACCCAAGATTGGCCTCCCTACTCAGTAGTCTCTTTGTAGGAAAGTCTCATATATTGCAATCACTAAAGAACAGTCTCTCAGGTGTAAATGTACTTGTGTTTCAGCACTTAAGCTTGTTCCTGAGGAGATTATAGGGTTTGGGGAGGGGGTTGTGCTGTGAACAAGCAATGCTGACAAAGAAGGGTGTTTAAAAGCCTCTCTGCTCGTGACATTTGTCATGTGACCATGGTTGCCATAAATAGTGAACTAACATTTAGCAGTCTGTAAATCATACAACAGCTTCAAGAAGAAAAGGAAAACAAATTCCACTGTGTCCTCTTTAAATGAACCAATAATTTATGTTTAGTACAATAAAAAAAAAAAAAAGAACTTTTTTTCCTTAATAGTATTGCAGCATTAACTGGAAGACCCAGAAGTTTTAGAGCGAAAAATAGGTCACTGTGTCACACATCAATAAATGTAGTACAAAATAATTTACAGTAAACATAGTTTTTATCTTCCCTAGATTCATTCAGCACTCCGGTAAAGATTTCTCTGGATGATGATAATCAGATTTGCTACAGCGCAACTGATTTTGAATGTGAAGAAATCTGTTACCTGCGCATCCACAAACAAACGACATGGGATGATTTTTCAACAGCTGTGAGTCAGACTGTATTGAACCATTTCAGTACTGTTATGGCTGATGGATGGTGGAGCCAGGAAGACTTGACATTTAATAACACTGCTGAATCCAACCTTGGACTTGGTTCAATCACAGACCTGTCATTTAAGCTAGGTATTGGAATTCTCTTAAGCAAAATATATGACCTGCTGGGATATAGTATTATCATTGCACGTTTATATATTGTTATCACTGTAGTCCTGTTATTTGATTCAGAAATGAGAAGAGTGACTACATTTAAAGATATAAATCTGATACTAACTACAGTGTACACAACTATAACACTAACACAAACAGTGAGAATTCTAAACCTGTTACAGAGTTATCTAAAAAGCCACCTTTTTCTTCCCACTCCTAAATATTATTCTTGTAGTAAGAAACATTAAAATTCATACCATGAATATGACGACATGAAAATTATTCTACCCCTTTGGCACTTTTCACATTTTATATTCTTTGCATGAAATAAAAATGTATTTGGGAGTTATTAATACTGATCAATGCAAAATATTCCGGTAATGATGAAAAAATACCTCCCTTAGGGGTCTATTTACTAAGCAGTGTTAGGAGGCAGAGTTAACAGTGATAAGGTGCCAGCCAATCAGCTCCCAACTGTCACCTCACAGGCTGTGTTTGAAAAATGACAGTTGGGAGCTGATTGGCTGGCACCTTATCACTTTTAACTCTGTCTTCTAACACTGTTTAGTAAATAGACCCCTAAGTTTTTTTTTTTTTTATTTAAACTGACTTTTCCATACTGAATTTTATTTTTTAAGGTCATATAGTTAACTGCTAGGGTCTGCCTATGTACAATAATAGTGTGTCAATTACTTCAAAATAAATATACCAACCTGTGAGAAGTCCCCCAGTTGGGTAATGAATTTCCAAATAAGAACTTAATCAGGTATATTAAAGAACATTCAAAGGAAAAGCTAATATTTCGATTGAAAACCACCAGTCAAGGAAATGATATAATATTTCAAAGATTTCCTTTAGAACAATGTTAAGTTTATCTTAAAGACATGATGTATGGAAAAGTTGTAAATTTGCTTAGAACAGGCCATCATCTCAAAGTAATCACTTGTGTCCATCTTGGTTACTGGTGTGCCCACTTTCTTATGCTGGCCATACACCTGCACAACCAGCATTAGATAAGATTCACCTCACGACTCCCCGGAGCTCCCTGGCAGTCCTGGTGGTACGATTTGTTGTTCTTCTTTACACATGATCTGTCGTACGATCGATCGTGTGCCTCACGCGCTCATCAGGAAACAGTCATTGAAATGACTTGAATGGACGCACGATGCATCGCATGCACAAAATAAAGGGTACCATCTGCACACGATAGGATGGAACATATAGGCTGCACATCTGATCATACGATCCATTTTAGGAGCTGCGGGAGCGCGCATCGGATGGTATCCTACTCCAAAAATACACAATTTCCACACGATCCATCATGCGACATGATTACTTGAGTATGTCTTAAACCAATAGTGATTTTTTTTTTTTTTTGCCTTAACACTGTGCACTATACTGCATTATTCAATGAACACTATCCCTACTGATATAATTCTGGCAGAATCCTAATTCTATGGAGATAATTCTTTGCTTTTATGCACTAAAAACATTTGTCAATGGGTCAGGGAAAGATAGACACATTTTGTAGACAAAACTGCTGCAGTGTACAGGAGACCTAGGACATAGGAAAAGCTTTATATTCCAAAAGGATAACTGGCAAAAGCCGCATTGAAATGGCTTCAATGCGGCTTTGCCACATTTTTGTCATGGTGCAATCAAAGCCTTAGTTCTATGCTGAAATATGTGTAAATATGTTTCCAAGCTGTACATGTTTACCCAAATAGACTCACAAATATTAACCATTAAAACAAAGAATTATGTTTTTTGTTTGTATTTCTGTTTGAGGCATCATGGTGTTACAGTTGATTGCTTTGCTGTCTCACACCGTCCACGGGGTCCATGTTCTACATGAGTTTTACTACCTCTCACTGTCCAAAAAACTTACTGGCAAGTTATTTGGCTTCTGACAAAATTGACCCTAGAGTTTGTGTGGTAGAGAATTTAGAGTGTAATCTCCAGTGAGAAGGAGACGAATGTGAAAGATTAAACATTCTCAGTAAAGAACTGCATAATATGTTGGCACTATATAAATAAATGATGACAAAAAAAAACTGTTAAGAGCTTGGTAATGTTTTGTTTTCTTGTTGCCCTATTTTTTTTTTTTTTATCTTGCTCAATGGTAAAAAAAAAAATCCACAATATTACATTTTGATTTCATAATGTAAGAAAATATAATGTGACATATAATGTGAAACCTTTCAATGGGTGTGAATATTTTTAGAACCCCTGCAGGCCTATAACCCTTTTTCCCTCGGTATTGTTATTATTATTCTCACATTATGATGTTATATCTAGCCCCTAGTACACACCCTAGAGATATTTTAACGTGAAAAGTTTATCACACATCAATCAGATCAGAGTGACATAGGCGCCTAGGCCCTGGAGAGAGCGACAAACTATGGGAAGTATTTTAAATTGTGATCTCTGCAAGCAGACATTTTATAGGTTTATAAACATATAATATACTTAAAAAATATCTGTATGCATTATTTGCTTAATGGTAAAAACAAATCGGTTACTGTGTTATTACATGAATGCTGCAATGGTTTTGCAAAGCTGCAGTAGAGACGCTGAGCAACCAACACCCAATGATTCTAAATCAATAATTAAGTTAAGTCATTTCCCAGATTCCTCTATATTTACAAACCGGAATCATGTGTGTTTTATTTTTTATGGTAGGTACCCTACTAAATAATCCAGTGCTGACATCCTGTTAATTTTCCTTCCAGGAAACACCTCCTGGTCAGTTGGCCAAATTTTCCTCCAATCACCATGGGAATTTCTGAAGATGAGCAAAGTACATCAAGTAACTGTTTTTATGCCAGGTAAGTGTATACTGTTTTGTTGTTTTTTTGCCCAAAATTGTATTCTATTTTCTGAAATTTGGTTTTTAGTTTTGCATTAATAAGTAATGGTTACAGATGTGTCCACATTTTTGCTCAAATTGTGGCAAATATCCCCATTTGGCGCAGCACAGACTTTAATGGTTTAGTAGGGGACTTCTGCACAGGATCATAACAAAAATCATAACACACAGTAATATTATAATCAACAATTCCAAAGGAGAGGTCGTCTTAAGACTATTTGTGTCAAATATTTTAAGTTGGTGGTGCTCTCCACTAATTGTAATGAAACAAAATATTCTCTACCTGAGTGTAGAGTGGAAGAAGACTCTCTTCTTTTGGGGGCACACTTATATAGTTTGGTTATTAGTAATTGGTTAAAACATAACTGTTAATCATTAAAAGTTGTATTTTAACTAGTAATAATCATAATCAAACTATATAAGTTAATAATATATATGTCAATAGTCAAACTATACACTCAGGTAGAGTACCTTTTGTTGCATCACAGATTTAATGTGACTTAAGCCGCGTACACACTAGATGATAAATTTAACGATAACTATATCGTCACCGTTCAGTATCGTCCAGTGTGTATGCAAGATATTGTTAACGATGCCGCTATGCTCATGGTGCATATCGTTAAGTGTGTATGAGCCTTTAGCCGTGTCAAGTGTCCTGCCAGAGACTTTTTCTCAAAATATGCATCTTAGTCGCACCATCATTGTGAGAAAAGTTCAATGCAAGTGTACACTGACTACTGTTGCTGGCATTTCATGTACTTCTGTGTGAGACTATAGTACATTGCCAAACTCGGTAAATATGGCAAAAGACAGAGTACCAATACAAGCGACCACGCCATGCCTCTTGCCATGTACAGATGTGTCTTCATACACCTACTGTAGCCTCAATACACCATGCGGAGCAAGACACCTGGTGCGAGTAAGCTGTGGGTGCAAGACACCTGGTGCGAGTAAGCTGTGGGTGCAAGACACCTGGTGCGAGTAAGCTGTGGGTGCAAGACACCTGGTGCGAGTAAGCTGTGGGTGCAAGACACCTGGTGCGAGTAAGCTGTGGGTGCAAGACACCTGGTGCCAGTAAGCTGTGGGTGCAAGACACCTGGTGCCAGTAAGCTGTGGGTGCAAGACACCTGGTGCCAGTAAGCTGTGGGTGCAAGACACCTGGTGCCAGTAAGCTGTGGGTGCAAGACACCTGGTGCCAGTAAGCTGTGGGTGCAAGACACCTGGTGCCAGTAAGCTGTGGGTGCAAGACACCTGGTGCCAGTAAGCTGTGGGTGCAAGACACCTGGTGCCAGTAAGCTGTGGGTGCAAGACACCTGGTGCCAGTAAGCTGTGGGTGCAAGACACCTGGTGCCAGTAAGCTGTGGGTGCAAGACACCTGGTGCCAGTAAGCTGTGCAGAGTGGTGTACCATCTTTTTACATGTTTTTCACTCGAATATGCATCTTGAGTCAGAATGTGATTCGAAAAAACCAATTCACGATACTGCACTGATTAATTTGATATGCAACACTTGATTCTGTACAAAGGAGAAAAAGCTGCAGCCACTGCATTATAGCAGTTCATATACAGAGTCAGACTCAGTCGCACACAGATGTACAAGTATCGCATATCAATTTTATCTAACCAGTCTCGTGAAGCGGTTTTGTCACATCACATTGCAATTAAGATGTAAATTCAAGCGAACGCAAGCCGATTCGCAAGAGACCTGGCGCGCCACAGAGGGCTATTTGGCTCAACTACGGCAATAGTATAGGAGGGCACATCTGTATCGTTATGCTTAACTTTATGCCAAATCTATTGTGACAAAAGTATTCTAATCTAGTGTGCCTGGTACACTAAGGAGAAACGTATGCAGCTGCGATGCAAAAACTGTAAAATTCAGGAAAAAATACCTGTTGCAAAGCGTCTAGGTTGTGCCCAGCATCACACCATATGGCGCAAAAACACTAGGTGAAAGAGGACACCTCTGTATGTGTCACAATAGTTCTGCTGTAACGTGTTTTACAAATTACACATAGGGGGAATTCAGTTCAGTGCGGTAGAACAGGTGGGAGAAGGCATTTCACCACCAGTATTTTCACCCATAGAGGTGTGAGGGAAAGTTGGTGAAGATCGTGTACCATACTAGACGATAATGTGTGCAGCCGGACATAGCCCGGCAGCATATTGCTGAATTGATTCACCACCATAGTCTTTAGTGTGCTGTACATCATCTGAGAATTGTGGTACAAGTTTCAGCAATCCCCACAGTTAGCATACCAATAATTCTCTGTAGCAAAACCTAGTAATTATGAAACTAAACTAATTGCAATGATGAAAGTGAACTAGATAGTGTTTTATTTCATATAACATAGTATTTTGTACACTAAGATCTTGTGCTTCTTTTATGCAGTGACTTGAATAGGCTGAGAAATATAGTACATGACAGAAGTGTGCTGCAGGGGTATTTAATTGCTGACTGCCTATGTGAGTTGTACAAGTGAATAGTGATGAGTAAGAGATAGTGTGCCTCCAAGGGATACTTGTGTCGGTGCTGTTGCTTGTCCTGTAGGGACAAAGCGCAGCTACTGAATTCTATTGAGGCACAGACATTTCCCATGAGACACAGGTAGATGTGCGTACAGGCAACGGCAGCCTTTTTCAGAAGCATAAAATGGGGTTTTATCAGCAACAGTAATATTTAAAGAGCGAATACTCTGCTGTTAAAAAGAGCTTTCATCATCTAATACCTAACAAGTGGTTAATTCCACAATGCTAGCTGAAGAGCCTATTTTATATACTGAATCATAGCTGTCATGGGTATATTGACTTTTATTCCTTTCTGTGCCCACTCAAATACACCATTTTCTATGTCACGTATGTATGTTTTTCTTATCTCTATTTCAAAATGTGGGCCTGATTCAGAGCCGGACGCTCTGAATCAGGGCCCTCCTACCTAAAATTGGAGCGGCCCCCTGGCCGCTCGCATAGCTGTGGGTGACCACCCATAGCTTATGTGAGCGGCCAAAAAGATGGTCGCGATGGTCAAGACCATTACAACCATCAGGCTTGCGACGAGACCCTGCGGTAGGGTCTTGCTGCCGCAAGCCCAGGAGTGCTTTTGGCTCTATCAGAGCCAAAAACACTCCCACTGACGTCACTAGTGATGTCAGTGGGGCCGGACCCAGACGGTAGGCGTTCCCATGAGAACGTCTCCGGCTGGGCAGCCACGCCCCTGGCACGCCCACCAAAGGGGGCATGCTGTCACTCACCATCGACAGCACCCCCCCTTTGGTGCGAGACCCATAGCGACGGCTGGCCGTCGCTATGCGGGTCTCGCACATGCGCACGACGGAGCTCCCTCCGTCGTGCTCATGCGCACTAGGGCACCATTGACCCGCTTGCGAGCGCTCAGCGCTCGCGAGCGGGTCTGAATCAGGCCCTGTGTTCTGCTGAGGGATTTCCAGTTATTAACTGTCTCAAAATATGTAGAAATGACCCTGTCTTGGTGTCCTTGATGATGAGTGTGTGGAAGCAGCATAAATGCTGAATTGGTGCATTTATAATGTTACACTGGCTTTTAGGTGATTATGTGACTAACATGTAGATGGGCAGAATATTTAGCAGATGACAGCAGTTCATACACACAGTTAGCGAAGCAGACATGACAGAAACTTGGAGACATTCCTGTACTGTGAAAGGGATCGTAGACAATTACGGATGAACAAATGGGCTACAGTTTATGGAAACCATGGTGATAGCTTTCTGTGAGACTTTGCCTATTATCTGTGCACTTGTGGAATTGTGTCTGGTTTATGAATGTGCACACTAAAAAGCGATGCAAAGAAAATGTATAAATCTGTGGTTCATACTGATAATAATATTTATTTATATAGCGCCAATAACTTACAATTGGGGGCAAAGACCATAATAAAACTATAAGATTGTGTATTACCATACAGACAAAAGCGGTACGATGGCCATACTTAAGCAGTAAAACATCAGTGCTCAGATAACGGAGAAATGCAGGTGAGCCTAAGGAACAAAGGGAGGCAGTGCATAGACATGACCTAGGACAGCGCAGAGACTCCCACATTCAGCAATACCACATCAGACCAGCCACATTTATCTGGCACATATATGTTGTAGCCTGCACCAAATGCATATATGGGACAAAATTTGATGATAATATTTTTATAGCACTTTTTTCACAATAGGTCTCAAAGCACTTTACATTTGCATTTCAAAAACCCACAAGATACAAAATAAACTTAAGTATTATTAGTGTACAGAACAGAAAGCTAAGCATTTGTGTTGTATTTTGGTTTTCTGGACTCCACTCTTGTTAACCACATACAGTGTATAATAAAGTGTAAGCATTTGTCTTCAGTGTGATTGGCCTAAGTCTGCCTGCCAATGTGTGCTCTTTACTAATTCTCCCGCCATTTTGTAAGAGTTAGAAAATATGTGCCATGATAGACTGTACAATAGACTCAGAGCAAGGACGCTGAGATATGAAGGTCGCCTCATATAAATAACCTAGTTAAATATTTGATTTATTTATAGTCCCTCTCCCCATTACTCTTCATACAGTCATTCCTGATCCAATAAGCTGTCAATTTGGGAAATATTTTTTGACATTAAGTATGTAATAGTGAATAATAAGCCTATATACTTTTTACCAAATAGATTTCACAACTTAGTATCCCTTCAAATGCCTTCAAATTTGTCCTGATTTTTCTGTTATGCAGAGAGTAATGTAAACTTTTCCTCAAGGCTGGCATTATGGCCCCTACCATAAGCACTGTTCTACATGTAATTGTACAGAAGAGGAAGTGGAGACCAGAGCAGTCATTGCATCCATGTTCCATCTTTCTCTCTCAGTACGCTGCCAGATTGCGGCAATTTAGAGGAGACGGTTGTCTCAGCTTAAAAAAAAAATAGTACTTTGGTTTGGCACAAGACGGGGAAGGGGGAGTCTTAGTCACCTATGGGATAGTTTTAATCATTTCCCTTCTTTTGCTTATTTGCATATTTAGCAATTTACATTCATGCCGTTTCAGGTCCAAAGGAAGGGTATCTTAACAGTGTGGCTTATGCATCAATGATTCCACTTCAGACTCTTCAAAACTTCCTCCGTTTGGTAGGTTTAACTCTTGCGAGGACCCATTATTTCCTATGAGTAGCAATCGCATGTTTTAAGGACACACATAAATACAAACAGTTGTAAACAAATTAGATCATTTCTATCTTTAGTTTTTTATGAATTATTGAAATCCAGCCTCCACAAACAGGATGAGATTTTGATTATGAAATGGTACAAGAAGTAATGTACAGTATTATCTATATGTTAAGTAATGCATCAGTTATAGTAGTTAAAATTTTGGTTTTATTCCCAAAAATATAGCCAGCATTTTTCAGTGCCACATGTTTTATATATGACTAGTTTCTCCTATGTGTAAGAAATAGGTTCTTTTGTCATGCTGTAATCAGGACTGTGCATGCACAGCCCAGTGTATATCTGATGCCTTTTTTAGAGCAGTGTGGGCTCTAAAGTGGATTATGGGAGCATCAGGCAGGGTACAGGGGCATTAGGTAGGTAATGTAGTCCTCAGATCATGGGTATGGTGTACTGGCAATGATGGGCTCACCTCTGAGCACACTAACAGCTGCACTTATTTTGGGTACACCTAACCTTAATAATTGTATTTAATTTAATTGTAACCATACATGTAGAGTACAACAAATATTGCACAGTATAAAACATTCTCAGCTCACCAGACTATCTGTTATTATATGTAAATATATATTCTGAGATTTTTGGATCACAAAGAACCCCCCTCTCACTTCATACAAAAGTTAAAACGGACAACTAAGCATGTAAGTCAAACCAAATTCCTGCAACTGAAAATTCACCTTTCTAAGTTCTTCAATGGGATATCCTATTGAAGAAGCCTACTAACTAAACGAAACGCGTTGGGTCCCATTACCCTTCTTTTACCATGTAACTCAGAATGAGATGAGCATGAACTTGTTTTTAAGGACTTTTTAATCAATTCTTATACTCCTACATCTACCTTATTTGAAACTTCTGTTTTTATATTGAGTATTATATATTTGTTGCCTTTCATATTTTATGTTCGTATAATATGTATTTCCTTGTTAACAAGGAAAGCTTTACAAACCTTTAACTGGATTCTTGCTGGATTTATTATACACACTTAGGGGTCTATTTACTAAGCAGTGTTAGGAAACAGAGTGAAAAGGTGCCAGCCAATCAGCTCCCAACGGTCATTTTTTAAACACAGCCTGTGAGATGGCAGTTAGGAGCTGATTGGCTGGCACCTTATCACTTTTCACTCTGTCTCCTAACACTGCTTAGTAAATAGATCCCATAAATTGCTAGTGGCACTATAAGGCATTCTGGTCTAATTTAATTTTTTGTACATTAATTGTTTAAAGTTGTCTTCCACTACTTTAATTTTAATTTTCTATTTTCATTGGATTCAGCTAACACCCAATTGTGTTTGGGGGGAGCCTTTCACATTATTACACCTGAATAATCTAAAAGTGATAAATATAAAAGTGCAATACACAGTGTGTAATAACATATATATATATATATATATATATATATTGTTTTGAATGTACACCAGTACATTAATTACCAGTAGTTGCAATAAAATAATAGTCTTAAAATCATATGTAAAATATAGAAGACAATTTTAATTCAAGACAAAAAGGACTGACCCCATGCATGTAGGGCAGTATGCGCATAAAATCCACAAATAAATATGCAGATAGGTCCTCATAAATCTAGCCTCGTAGCTGCTTCTGCTGATTAAAATGATATGCAGCATGCCTATGTTATGTGAGCGACTGCAGATGCATCTGCATGCAAAATGCTACGTTCGTGTCAGTAACACTGTAACATAGTGTTTAGCTTTCAGATACACCCGTTGACGCACACAGGCATGCTGCATATCATTTTAATCAGCAGAAGCTGCTATCTATTCGCATCACTGTGTGATTCAGACACATTTAAAAGTAAAAAGTTGCACAAAAGACGTTCGGCGATACCAAGTCACACGTACTGCGTTGTGTGGCGCAACTTGTAGCGCATGGAGGATAGATGTACATTTACATATATATCTATAAATAACTCAGGAGTGTTGTCATTAAGGGTTTTTATTCTTAAATTGGTGCTGTAATTTCCATCTTTACATATACACACATGACTGTCAAATGATGAAAAATTAAATTTGAAACGTTGAACTACAGGAGAGGCTTGGGATCCGCTTTTTTTTATAGTATCATTACACTGAGTGTGCCGCCTATTATTACCCCCTTTTTACTGGACATATCCAATTTGGGAGGGCAGCCAGTATTATACTTTATGTGCTTTTTGCGGGAGTGCAGAGCGTGTTTTTGAAGGATATATATATATATATATATATATATATATATATACACAGTGTGTGTGTGTGTCCATGTATATAATTTCTACAGAAAGATAGGTTTTACGGTGTGCTTAATGGGTTACCTTAATATTGGTGTGTGTTAGCTATTACCAAGAATCTGCATGGCATTTCTGTTACCGTGAAGTTGTGTGATAAACAGAGAGAGAGAGAAACGACAGAACATAAGATAGGTGCCATTGCTGCATCGTTGCATGTACTAGGTCTATTGAGAACGTAACTGTACCCTAAAACACACAGACGATTGAAAGACCATCAGGCCTGAAAAATCAATATCCTTAAGCAGCCACACACAGACTAATCCTGCCAATCTGTACAAGCCAATCAGGCTGTCTGGATCACTTTTGGTGTTATTGGGGTCTCTTAATGCATTGGAAGATGGCAATGGGCCAATTGGGGACTTTATTCTAATCTTGTTACCGAATGTGTCCTATAATTATATTAATTCAGACAAAATCATCATCAGCATTGAGATTGTTTTGGGGCCATACTGGCTATGATATCAGATGCCTTTGTTTTTTCGTTGGCTACTACTGCCACCTTGTGTTCAGGTCTTAGTACTGTGCTTCTCCAAATGTAACATGGAAGCAATTACAAAGAAATTGTAACCAGTAGACACCCGTGAGAGCTGTGGATTTGCATGAATCGGCTTTGTCTGGCCACCAGCTTTAGTTTATTTCGGGCCAACTGGCAGCGGTACCAGCACAGGGGCTGCAACTAAACTTTAGTATTGGGCTAGACCCAATTGCCTGAAAAGACGATGGGATTATCCTTGCTATGCTTGTCATTCCTGTGCAAATATAGATGCAATGTATCAAAGTAATTTTAGGAATCGGTGATAAAAAGGATAATATGATGACGCAGAACAAGAAAGACCAAATATATACAAATAATTCACATAGTTATTGATGTGTTAAAACAATTATACTCCTTTCTGCTTAAACCTACATTAGGATCTAGATTACTTAAACATTTTTTGAACCTGCCATAGCCTATTACTTGCATCTGTGTTTCTCTGGGCTTTTTAATGGTTCTCTGGACAAAGACCATGCAAGGTGGTAGTCAGTGGTAAATTTCCCATTAGGCATGTGAGGCACATGCCTAGGGGAGCCACTTGTTGGGGGGGCAGTACTTGGATGCATGTTTTAGTACGGTCAGTCATATATTTACCAGTAACTACAGAATATTTCCACTCTGCTGTGCCATTTGTCATCTTGTATTGAGTATGTCTGTGTACGACATGCACGGACTGTTCCTGTAAGCTGTCCTACTTGGTATATATTTACATATTTAAAATTGTCATGGCTCATGGCTTGTTTTATTGTATTAAACTGCCAATCATCAAATGAGGGCTTATAATCAAACAATGAAAATAATAAAATTGAATGGAGGGGGGCGACCATTAAATTTATACCTAGTGGCACCCTAACCCCTAAATCCATCTCTAGAGGCAGTTTACAAGAGGACCAATCTCAGGTCATAATATCATTGTCACTTTTGGTTGATCTTTAAACTTACTTCCACCACCACCATTGACATTTCTCATTCAATTATTTGCCTACAAACAATCAATATACAGTATGTGTACGGTATTTAGAGCATGTACACAAGAGACTGCTTAATGATTTGCTCGATTGTTTAGTGTCCCCACACGCTTAGCACTCCAGTTGTCATTGGTTTTTGTTTTTCCAAGTACTGGGTGATCAAACTTGGATACGTTTGTTTCTGCATGATATTATGGATTATGTAGCATGATTTTAGCTGATAACACAAACCTAATGAAAACTGAAAGATATAATCAAATATATAATATAAAAATAATGACCGGTATATTCTGCATTTGCTTGAAAATTATTATATCCATGTGTGACGGTTAGGCAGATTGAAAGACCATAAATAAGATATATTATCTGTTATGCTCAAAATCTCAATATGTCATCCTTTATTACACCACCACCCTCGCTTACCACCAGCTTTATTCTGAGCACAAAAGTACATTAAAAGTTTTTAATTACATTTTATTACACTCTTAGAACAACTGGTATATTTATATTTTAAGCTAGTGATACTGTATATAGCAAAATTGTTGTATTGAGAATGTACCATTTGCAAGTAGATGTTTACCTTTGTACAATAAAACTACAAATGTGTCCACATACATCTTACCTCCGTGCGCTACAAGTCGCGTTAAACATAACACGTGAGCGGCGTGTGACTCGGTAGTGCCGATCGTCTTTTCATGCAACTTTTACTTTCAAATGCCTCTTATTCGCAAAATGATGCATATAGGATACCATATAGGATACATAAGCAGCTTCTGCTGATTAAAATTATATGCAGCATGCCTATATTCTGTTTGCAATTGCGGCTCTATTTGCATGCAAAATGCTATGTTACAGGGACAGCGGCTGTGGCACTGTAATGTAGCATTTTGCATGCAGATACACCCGCAGTCGCACACAGAATGTAGGCATGCTGCATATCATTCTAATCGGCAGAAAGCTGTTTGTGCGTCTGTATTTGAAGGTAAAAAGTCACACAAAAAGATGCTCGACGCTACCGAATCACGCCACAGCATGGTGCAACTTGAAGGGCTGTTTAACACGCAAGGAACTAAGATGTATGTGAACACATCTGTATTTATAAATTATATAATGTTTACATTAGTCATAAATTTTTTATGTTACAAAAACATGTTTTGTTTTTTTTTATGGTTATTTATACCATTTTACTACTATAGTACATTTATAATATAACACTGTTAAATGCACAACACGTGTTCATGCAGGTAATTCTTATCGTAATTTGCTGATATGATTATAATGTCGCTGAGCATTTTAGAAGCACAGATTTGTGCAATAGGTGGGGCAGCTTGGTTATTTGTTTTGTTTACTCATGTTTTTTTATTATTATTATTGTAATTTATATTTTTAAATAGTCATTGTGGTACAATATGTAAGGTGTTACTTCCGCTAAAGGAGGTGTTACAAGACACTTACTGAAAGTGCACAACCTTGTGCCAAATATATAAGATTATCAGGCACCCTAAGAGTCCCCTCCCCTGAAACAACACTTCTTAGGTGCTCTAACCCCCTAAAGACAGGCATTTTAGGGGGTGTCTTAGAAAGTACTTTGATGCTCCTCCATGATAGCACAGCACCACACTTTCAGGCTATTACTGACATGGAGAGCAGCAGTCTGATAGCATCATGGCACAAGTTACGAAGTACCCATGATCAATTATGTTGTATAATTAAAAAAGCACTCTCTATTGTCAGCCGATGAGAAAAGGTGGTGTGTAATTTCCTTCTTTGCTGGATGGTAATAATAACCTTGAATGAGTGACATGATGTTACTCAGTCATTGTTTTACCTTGTAATCTGTATAAATTATCGGTTTCCTTGGCTGTTCATTGAAACAAACGTTAACTAGTGGTTAATACATTTTTGCCCATAACTGTATTTGAACATTATGAACATGCCCTAATACTGGTTCTTCATGGTAATGGTTTAAGTGTCTGTGTGACTTTTAAAATGGATTAATACTCCAGCTGCAAAATCGGGTTATATTACAGCTCATGCATATTTACACGTTTATTAAAGCTGCTAATATACAGATTGTATTTTGATTTTTAACCAGGTTGAACAGTACCACAATGTGATCTTTCAAGGACCAGAAGGAAGTCTTCAAGAATACATAGCGAACCAGTTATCATTGTACATCAAGGTATCATTTATCGATTATTTGCTGTACGGCATACCTGCATTTTGTTGGAGAATACTCGAAGTATGGTGTTTTTCTTAACAGCACAAAGAAGAAGCTACTGGCTTCAGTTGTGATATAGTTAAGGTTGAAGTAGATTCTGAACTATCCAGAGAGCAACTTGTTGACATTTTCATTAATTCAGGTAAGGACAGATATCCAATACACATATATCCATTTTCCATATAAGCATCCATAATTGGGAGTTTCCCTGAAAATGCACCCCCATCTCACTCTGTTATAGCCATGATGGGCACTTACGTACAAATATGCAAAATCCTGTAATAAAATGTGTAATGAGGATAATATATTACAGACCAGTATTGCTCTGTGACTAATGATCTGACCAAACCACTGCCATACTATATTTTGTATATTGCTTCCCAACACTATATATTGTCTCAGTAAAGAATGGTTGAATGATTTTTCTCCTTTATACTAGATCTCTCAGAACTTACAACGGTGAATGTACTTTAGGTTGTTTGTCCTTTGCCAAGATAAATAAAACATCTGCTTTTCTTTTCAGGCTGTCTGATTCCAGTTACCGAACCACCTCCATCTAAAAAGAAAATCATTATAGTTCTGGAAAAATTGGAGAAGGTCTCATTATTGGAACTGCTTGGAGACCTAATGACGCCCTTAGAGAATCGTGGCTTTGAAAATCCATTTTATGTTCAGAGAGGTGGATATATTAATTGGCAAATATTATGAAATCCAAATGAAAGCTATTCTATATATTCTCAAGTTTTGTACTTGTCGTTATGACATTTTTGGTTCTGTTTCTATAGCTAGTGGTGTGTCATATGCCTACTACTTCCATGAAGATTGCTTTTTGATGGGAACAGTGGCAAGGTCTCGCCTGCAAGGGTCTGAATTACTGGTTCAGCAGCATTTCCGCTGGGTGCAGCTGAGGTGGAATGGAGAACCAATGCACACTTTACTCCAGAAAGTTTTGAAACGGAAAGTTGTGCACAAGGTATGACCTAAATCAAGGGAAAAATGATGATAATAAGTAATGATTGGTGCTTTTTTTGGCCTAATCTGTGCTACACTATTAATGGAAGTGGATGCACAGATGTAGTGTGAGGCTGACATTTTTGATTTACAACTTCAAAATCCTGTGTTGAGATAACTGTAAGCATGGCTGTCCAGCAGTAGGACGGGCGGGTCCAATTCTATATTAACAGTTTGGCCCACAATCTGTAGAACTTACTACTGTATACGTCATTTGTATAATTGGATCTAAGTTGAAAGACTATCTTATAGGATAAATACATAGATAGCGGTTTCTACAGCATGATGTGCAGAAATTCACACATTTTAATACCTGCCACATTACTTATTCTCAGTAAAAGCTGCAGCAACATTACTTTCATGTCACTGCATCCTTAAGATTGATATTGTCCTCAACATGAGCATTATGATGGAGAGAAATGTCATGATCAATGGGGCAGTCTCAGCAGCTTCACATTACTGAACTACTGATTGTCACCAACTGTGCTCATTACACACATCAGCCATTTCCGGCCGTGTGTATTACAGTCACATTGTGTACATTAACAATAGGAAGCCCTCTATGGATAAATATTTATCTTACCAGTCTACAATGTATCTTGTGTCTGAGAATTTAATATCCAAGCATACTAAAGTGGTATACATCATTTACTTTGCTCTGGGTTGATGCTCTTGCTTGGTCATCCCCTGGAGAGAAGAATGTTCCTCTATTGCAGGAGTGGGCAATGTTTTTCTCTATGGGCACCAGACGGTCAACAATGAAAGCCAAAAAAATGCCACCACCATTACAACATATAATATTTACAAGTAATAAATGGGTACTAAAAATGCTAGTTGCTTCTCTGTTCTTCTGTTAATGATTTGTAGTCCAGAGACAGGGATGTTTCAGAATTGTGTACTGTTATTCAACTGTGAGCTGGATTGACTCTGTAAGGGTTCACTTATCAGAGGCTCAGGCTTTGCAGGGTATGCAATCTACGCTTGGGTTCTCTGGTTTGGAGAAGGTCTAGCAGTCCAAATAGGTCTCCTCTGTGTTGGTATAGGAGCAACGCAGTGCAGTATTAGAGGGATGGCCCCCGCAGGTGCTACTCCCAACATTCTCAAGTGCCAGCTTATGGTACTAGTGCCAAGAGTTGCCTACACCTGCTCTTTTTCACAATATCTTCGTCTCTTTAGCTTCCAACATCCTCCTACATCTATATCAATGACTGTAGGCTAATATATCACACACCACAAAAGAAGGTAATATCTCAAAAGTGCCGTGAGATATCATTACCTTCTTTTGTGGTGTATTAATGTTTTAAGGTTGGGGGGACAACTTTTAAGGTTTTTGATCTGGTGGCTGCTGCAGCGCACTGAGACACACACTACCATTCTATTGTGACTTTTGCTAATATATCACACAGTTTCACACCCTATCCTCCATACTCATCTAGAATAATGAGGCTCCAATAGCTTCATTTTGGCAAGCCCTACCAGGTAACGTCATATCTGTGCAGTGACATTGACATTCACTCTATGGAGTACAATTTTGAAATAGGAGGAATGTACCAACACATTTTGTTCCTCATTTATCAAAAACCTTCAGTATTGTCCACTGAAAAACTAATGCAATTTAATCGTTCTGCATCGACATAGGATCATGTTCATATTTTGGCTCAAATTTATAAACCAGGATCCCTGGAAGCTGGGTTATCTTCAAGGTAGAGGACAGGCATAACTAATTGATATTACTGTACCTAACATATGTATATCTAGATGGCATTATGATTTACTCTTTACTCCTGATCTTGGTTCCTATTGTTTGACCAAACAGTTTTTCAATGTTCAAAAATGGTTTTATACCAAACTGAAAAAGTGTATTTAAAACAAGTTTTATTTTGTTATTTCAGCTTATGAATTTAATATTAAATCATGATAATGTGTCCATTATACTAAATTGACCATAAAGTATGCAGAGGTTCCTAGAATTTGAATACTATTATTGAAATTGTATTAAAGACTGCTATGTTAACCCCATTGGGGCTTTTACTAAGGGGTCAATTCAGCATCCTGGCTTTTTTTTTTTTTTTATCAGTTAACTTCTTTCTTGCTTGTGTTAGTAGAGTTCTTTTTCAGAAAAACAAAATGGGAACACTCATCTTTGTGATTGTATTTCATGTAGATTTCCCTAGTATTGGGAAAACATATTCTATTAAAGACCAGGGGGTATATTTATTAATCAGTGATTTTTCAAAGCTGCAGATTATCAGAAACTTTGATTTGCTGGATTTAAAATGGCAATATTGATAAGTGCAAAACCAGCCTAATTTGCATGTATTACTATTGCCGTTTCAAATACAGCAGTCAAAGCTGCTTAGAAACCTGCTGTTTGGTAAAAATACCCCAAGGAGCTTCTGGCTGTGAAACTTTCCATGTTACACGTAGAATCATCTATTGATGTTATCTGTGCGATACACTTTGTATTATAGATGTCTGTGATCACTATAAATAATATCAGCACATAGGTTACTTATTTTGATAGGTATGCTGGCTACTCCTCTATTCCTAATTTGATTTTGTTCACACGTCTCACCCAGCATCCATCTTTTTTTTTCCCCATCCCGAGACGCATCCTTGATGCAGCTGGCTTTAATTTTCTTATGAGGCCAAGGTTTGTAATATGTATTATTTTCTTATCAGAATAGATTTAATAATTGACACCAAAGACCTGAACCTGCCTATTATTCTGGAGATGAGGTGTGGCTTTCTACAAAGAATGCCGGGGGATGGTACTGATGAGTAGCAAGAGGGGTGTCACTGTAGAGATGTAGAGGGATGATGTTGGAGAGACGTAGAAGGATGTCTCTCCAGGATGTTTGTTCAGGAAAGTTCACATTTTGCCTTACCCCAAATCATACATTACTATGTATTATCTTGTATGAAGATGAAATATTATTCCTACCCAAACCGGGGACTACCACATGTTTTTATATGCATATAAATACTGGCTCAAGACACTATCAGCCCAGGGAGGCTCAATTTCTTTAGAGGTCCCTCATTGCAGAAAAAGCGAAGGTGATACATAGTGGTTGCAAAAAAAACCTGGGGTACTCAAGTGGCATAGACTTGTTTTTGGGGACTCCATTAAAAAAAAAAAAAAACCTCAGAGGCACGACAGAAAAATAAGTGAGTTACACTGATGATCTAGAACAATTTTTTTAAGTGACCTACCATTGTGCTAAAAAAGCATCTGAAATATATTTTACACTGTCAAAGCCCCAAAGATTCTGGGGGCCTAGGTGGCCCCCAGCCATTCACTTTAAAGTTTCCTATTTGTGTGTGTGTGTGTGTGTGTGTGTGTGTGTGTGTGTGTGTGTGTGTGTGTGTGTGTGTGTGTGTGTGTGTGTGTGTGTGTGTGCGTGCGTGCCTAGCGTGGGGTGGTGGGGGAGATGAGTTCCACCACCTCTCCAGGACCACTTTAAGCCCTGAGTATCCCCACAGTGCAAAATGCACTATGCGACTTTCACTGACATCCACAAAGTGCAGGGATAAAGCAACTGCATATTTTAATCCTCGTCGCCAGTGTTAATCTGTCAGATGATATGTGAATGCATAACACCACATGTAATTTGTGTACTGGATAACCGCATGAACTAACAATGCGACTTTTGAAAACAAAAACACGCATTACACTTATCAGGAAGTAACAGTAACAAGTTCCAGGTTATCCTTTGAAATAGTGCTACAAATACAACACTGCATACACTACTATAAGCAACTACGGACAAATCACATAGCAGCAGGTTAGTGGAACTGGGCAGCAGGTGGGCATTCACACGTTTGCTAAGAGTACTGAGGGCTTGTTGTGGGTGTGTAGGTAGAATTGCTGCTTGAGGTGAACATACGCAGAGCTCTTGAAGATGCACACTGATATAGATGTCCACTATTTTCACATGGATGAGGGCAGTTACAGTCAGATAGGTGCACACAACTAACATGTGTAAATTTGCATCTATATCTGAGCAAGCTATGCAGCCGCATTTGCTTACGTCTCTTACTCAGGCCCATAATATACACACTTTAAGTATTTTTCTAGATCTGTTTACACATTCATAATGTATTGACTGCTCTTTTTTTTATCTTTTAGTTCAAGGGAAAACTCCCTCCACCCAGTGACCCAGTGTGTAAAGGTGTTGACTGGATATGTGCTGTCTGGCACCAGCTGAACTCCTGCTTGTCTCGCCTGGGCACACCAGAGGCACTTATTGGACCACAGCCATTTATGACTTGTCCATTAGTGCCTGGAAATGCTCAAATAATGGTGAAGTAAGTAATTTCTTCCTTTGCTGTACTTATATGGTACTAATGTGTTCAGAATTACAGTTCTCTGAAGAGAAAAAAGAAATAATTACCAAGCACATCAGCAATCGCTTGTCCGTAGCTTTCTAGCATATCATTGGTGTAAGCATTGCTAGTGGAAACACATACAGTATTTTAGGCACTTAAACCTTTTCACCTTAGGTTACTTGGTGGTTTTCTGGCCCTGGGTATAAGTGATTGTATCATTATCCATGTATGACTTCATCTATATCTATATTTTAAAGGTGGATGTCAAAATTGTGGAATGCTGTAATTGTTCCAAAAGTCCAAGAAGCAATCCTCTCCATTGCCACAATAAAAAGGCCCCCTCTCCTTGGGCATGTTACAGCCACAAAAACGCCAAGTCGTGGTCAACAGGCAATTGTTAAAGCTGCTCTCAGTATCCTGCTGAATAAAGCCATTCTACATGGCTGTCATATTCCCAAAAGTGGTAAGTGCTGCATCGTACAATAAATTATGGAGGTGATCTACAACAGCTTCAATTCCATTTCTTTCATTCATAAAAGGCTGGGATTTCTTCATTCTTTTATAGGTAAAGATTTACTGAACTGGTGACCTAGACCTCAGAGCTGTCAGCTTAAAGATTGTATATGTACTGTAATATAGTAAGATTCTATGTGTACCATATGCTGTGAAGTGAAGATCTTTTACAGAAAGTGAATGTTCTCAGTCCTTGATATTATTTCACATTCCAGCGCAGACTGACTGACAGAGGTCATATGTATATGTAAGAAGCTCAGTAAGAATTTTAAACCCGTGGCTTACGTGCGAATCTATATAAAATGTACTTTCCCTTCTTGTCCAACTAGAGCATGGTAAGGTGTATGGCTACTTTGCAGCCTTTGGATCTGTTTACAGGAAATCAGTCTGCACCTAGTTGGCAGATACACATGGTGTAAAGAGTCCAATCTACTGGTACCTACTAGTAAAGATTTTTAGTGTTTCTCCTAAAAAAAAAAAAAAAAAAACTGCTTGGTTTATCTTAATTTTTTACTTGAGTTATCATGTCTTTATTATATATATGTTATTATTTATGTGGGAAAGGTGTATCTGTGCTCTTCTGCAATAGTGCAAGTTGGCGCATGATTCATCATTAGGCATAGGATAAGGCCAATCTCTGCCATCTCTCAGTTGGTAGAAAATCATTTTATCTAATCTGTACTCAGCCCAGTCCATCCAGCTCCTTCCATTGTACAGTGCAACCGTTTGTGCACCCACAGAAGTCACTACACATATTAGGCTTTAAATCCGTTCATACCGCTGAAACTGGGTACATTTGAGCAATGTAGATGTGTGGTGCCATAACAGAGTACCAATGGCCAGTTGGAATGTAATAATGCTCATGTATCTGTGTTTCCTGATTTCAAGTGGAGATCCAATAGAGTCAGGTCTCAGTTGCTCCCCATTATGCGGCGGCTCTGAGACTTGAGACTGCCATATGCCATGCTTTTCTTATCTAAGGGCCTGATTCAGAGATGGACGCAAATGCCGTCACGACTGCGTCTTTTTACACAGTGGCTGTGCGAAACTATAGAAATGTCCCAGCTGCTGGAATATGTATTGAGATGCCCACTAGTGACTTCGCAAATCCACCGCTTGTGTACAAGGATGCAACCATCGAACATACATTACTAATCAACAATCTGAGTAACCCTATGGCTGCACAGAATGGCCGAGGTGTATGCAAACCGGGTGGTTTGTTACATCTCCGATAGTGTGAGATCTGCACATCTACAGATGCCGCACTGCACATGTGTATATCTTGTTCTGCGAGATCGACCCCAATCATGCTGTATCCATTTGGGTACAGGTAGGGGCCCCCAGTGGTCTCAAAAATGAGGGCATGTCTGGTCCATTTTTGAGGCGTGCTGAGGCCAGTGTCTACGTCTTCGAAACACCCCTTCACTGGCCCCTGCAGCATGAAAACAACAGCCATCCTGAGGATTACTCAGATGGGCGGTATTCACACAGTGATTCAATACCTCATCTCCGGGTGCAGCAGCGGATCAGAGAAGCTGTCAGAAAACGTCTACAAGACGCCTTCCGTGGCATTAGCATATTATTGCGGAGTCGATGTGTACAAAAGTCTCAGCGGCTGTAATAGCGTGCAACTCCGAATCAGGCCCTACGTTTTTTATGTCACCCCTTGATGTGGCCTTTTGGCTGGATCACCATATGCAGAGCCAGAGACAGATGGCTAATGACTAACCAATGCCTCAGCTAACTCTCACCCTGTGTAACTATATTGATTACATTCCATGTCATTTTATATTATTTACAGTACCTGTTTACTGATTGGAGTTCCCTTCTATTCTTTCTCTGTGTGCTATATCAAGATAATGCATATACTTTATATCTGCTGCTGATTTACTTGTTTTTTATGTGGGGGGAAGAGAACTTTTACACGCAAATTGCATGTCTTTATATATGGCTGTCCCCCTATTCATGCAGGACTAATGGCTGACGTTTGACCTGTGTCTCGGCTAATTCTTACCCTGCATAATTATGTTTAATGCATTTCATGTTGCGTTATATTATTTATCTGTTCAGTTTATTTTCTTTTCTACGCTTTTTTCTATGGAGATAATGTATATCCTATGCCTGATGGTCCTTTAACTGCTGTTATATATAAAAGGAGAATCCTAACAGGGGAACCAGCAATCATAAGCTGCTGTTTCCTACTTAGCTGGGGAGCCCCCAGTCTTGAGGTCATTTGATTCGTTGCTCCCATTACACCCATGGGTATTCTGTTACACTGGTTGGCCTTTTAGATTTGGGGTAGGGTTAGGTGTGGGGATTTAGGTATGCCACAGTTGGGGGATTGGATTGTTGCTGTTGTTTTTATTTCTTGAGCTTTTCTGGCATTTGTCACTTTTGTATTGAATGGCTCGTTTTAGCTTTATGCAGTTCGGTATATACGATTATTCTGGGATTTTGTCTTCCCCGCGCTTCCAAAGCCACCATGCCCAGAGAGGCCAATTTCCTGCATATGTGGCCCTGTTAAGTGGCTAATTCCCTTGAGTGGGAGGATAAGTGTTTTATTATTGTTTTCTATGTCTGTTATATGTATGCTGCCTTACATAAAGTATTGACATATGCTCGGGGCTCAATGATCATCTTAAGTGATCTTTTGTACTTAAGTAGCTCAAACAATATGGCTGTGATGTTATTTGCTTAAACAAAACTCATATGGTTGGAGGTAAACTTATGTTGTTTAAAAAGTCATGGGTTGGATGGAGATATCATGGCTCTCATACTACCTCCTCTAGGAGGGTTTCAGTTCTTATAATACATCTGTTTATTTTGTTTCAGGGGGCAGGTATGTCTTCATTGATTGTAGATTGTACTGCTTGCCTCCTCATTTATTTTAGCAACTTACATTCCCCCACCATATGCCCATGATGTTTTAAAACAATCTGCTGGGTTTGTTGCATAACGTCTGACGTGCCTGCGTACCCTTTGCCTGTTTGTTTACGGTTTCTTTTTTATATGCTTTTACCTGTATCTTAATCAGCTCCCCAGACCCCACAGATAGATCCATCTATTAGCGCCGTGGTTATAGATTAATTTAGCTGTATGTCCCTTGTACCTCTCTGTCGCCGGCCCTGCTCCTTGTTGCCCCCCTGACAGCTGCCCAGTGCCTCCATTTGCCTCTGGGAATTCCAACCCTGATGGAGAGCTTCAGCTGTCTGAAACGTCAGATTAGCACAATTATTTACTATTATGATTAGTATCTAAAAATCTAAGCTTTTAGAGTTTAGTGGTCTTTTTAAAATAATATTGTGTGTTCTGTAACTATTTCATAAAATCAAAGACTGACATTTACTGGGTAGGTTTATAAATAAAAAAGGAATAAAACCTACTTGACAAATGGCAGCAAAAGTGTGTTCTTCTTGGGTCTTCCAGTAACTTCAGGCAGATATAATATAAAAAGTATCAGAACTACTTGTTGTATGCCCCATAATAATACAGAAGGCGATCATTTTTGAGTTGAGCAAACCTTTTAAGTTATCATTTTCACACTTCAGATAACGTAACATCAGTTTCTTTGTATTTTCAGAGGAGGAGAAAACCTTGCCATATTGTACAGACACATTGCACTTGCCATCACTGGTCTGCTAGCTCAGTACAGTCACTCAGACAATTCTCACTGTAAATACATTTTTACATTGTCTCTTGCATTAGGTCTTTAATATTAACATTACAGACACAGGGTAGTGGTGGTGGTTGTATAAGAGACTCCTGAATTGAGGTTACTAGCCCTTCTTGCTGTTTTCTTGAGATATAAAGGGAATCCAGAATCCCTTCAGTATGAATAGTAGAAAGATAGGCATCTCATAGGTGCAGGTATACCTACTATAATTACCGTAAGTGTCTTTCTGGATATAACACAAATCTCTCTTATTTCTCCGATATTGGCGTAGACAGTGTTTAATAAAAGCGATTTGAGTTTCCAATAATATAAATAAATGACTTGTTTCGGTTGCAGCAGGCTTCATCAAATAGGAAACTTTTAAATGTTGCTTCAGGAGAAATCGTAGATAACTTGGAATGGTCTTAGTAGGAATTCAAATACCACCTGCATTGTAGTGCTCTGTGGTGCTGCAAGGTCCGTCCATGACTTCTCTATTAGTGAGACTGTCAGTTCTACTATGTCCATTCCAGGTCTTCTGCTGGCAATCTGATCATTGCTCTGTACAGAAGGTTTTTATTTTTCATACCGATTTAATTTAACATTATTACTTATGTCATTTCAGATATAGAGAAATATATATTGGATTTTAAAGGAGGAAACTTTTCTTTATCTATGAGTCCTACATTTAAGTCTGGAGGAAAAAAGAAGGGGGAGAATGGAGCCTGGAGAAAAGTCAGTACAAGTCCACGTAAGAAGTCCAATCTGAACTCCTCCTGGAACACAGCAGAAGAGAGAGAGCAAGGTCATGTGTCCAGTAATGTTATATTAGATGGATTTACTGTGTGGCCATCAGCCTGACCTTTCTGCATATTACTTACTGCAGTGGTTCCCAAACTTTCTTGAATTACAGTGCCCGAGAATATCGCTATTTATTTTTTACGGGACAGCTAGGCAAAGCTTCTTATTGAGAAATTCCTCAAAAAATTATTACATTAAGTAAATTGTGCTTACATGTCATCTTTAGGTTAAGTTATGTGGTGGACAGGACTGTTTCTGTCAGTCTATTTATATGACTGGCAGCCACCAGCATTTGACTTGGTACTGGACCATTAACCGATGGCACCCCTACAAGTGCCCTGCAGCATCTAAGGGTGTGACGGCACCCGGTTTGGGAATCACTGACTTACAGCTTTTGACTAGCCACAGTTTGATTTCTAGGAAACAAAAAGTTACAAGAACAGACAGAGCGCCGTTTACAGACATAAGCACAACAGTGACAAATGCCCTCTGTAATATAGGTCATCCTGCCTATAGTGTGCAACTCTGGCTCACACAACAAGCACTACATCACTGTGTCTGCTTGGATTAAATATGCTCTTTCTAGAAGGCCTGTGTTAAGCATACTGTATGTCTCTCGGTCTGCATTCTAAGTCTCAAGGCGCATACACACTTAACGATACGCTCCATGTGCAATATCGTTAAGTGTTTGCCAGGCTCAATGTCGTTAATGACATTGAGCCTATACAATGAACAATATCGTTAACTATATCGTTCAGTGATGTCACCAGCAACATCCCTGAACATGCACAACCTGCATGTTCAGGCGATGAAAGATATCGTTAATGATCTGCGGGAGCGCGCATTGTTAACAATATCTTGCATACACACTGGGCTATATTGTGAACGATTGAACAATAACGATATCGTTTTCGTTCACAATATCGAAGTGTGTGCGTGACATCAGGTAATATTCCTTTTTTATCTTTTTCTTACAATAGTTTTTTTAAGTTTAGGTTTAATATTTGTAAATCGCATGCTAATACTATCTAGTTGTTGTTATAATAACAATGTTATTCCTCTATAGTAGTGATCTGTTAAACTTAATGTTTCATTATAGCTTTAATGATTTCAGTATTCTGAACTGTCAGCTTACCTGCAGAGCAGTTGTGTATGAGTTACATTGGAAGCCAAGCCTGCTACACTTGTTATTGTAGTTGTATATTTACTATATAGATTTAATATAATCTATTTCATTTTCAATACAGCTGGCACTTCAAAGAATGAACTGAAGAACGGAAGCAATTCCTCATCGATCAAAAAAAAGTATGCTCACTTTAGGTCTTGCATGCTAGAAATGTACAGTAATGCTTTGTACCAGTACTTGTGAAGTATTAAATCCTGTTCATAACCAAGTAGCTTATCCCCTCCTGGTTCTCTGCAGTGGGGAAAGACCGATGCCCCCTAGCCCTCAACTGTAAGATAATAAATTATTAATCTCCCTGTTCCCTGGGTGGTTGTCTCCCTTGCAAAGCCTTAGTTACGGCCCTGGCAAAAGCTTTTGATCAAGTGCGGTCCTGAGCAAAATGTTGCTTCTAGTACCCCTCTGCCTTCTACTTCCCCTACCTCTTGTATTGTTTTGTTCCAAGCACTCAACATATATTGTCTCATCTCCATGTAGGGACTGGGTACTTCTAATATGTGCACTTCATATCCCACAACTTCCATGTTTGTTACATGGAAACCCTCCGCGGAGTGTAATATGTTTGTACAGTCAGCAAGGCAAGTTTATTGTAAGAGAAGTACTAGTATTATAGTTGATGTTGACAATATTCAAGCATTCTTGCAATAGCTTAAGTGGTGATAGCAAGGCCATATGTGGCTCTGGGCCTGATTCAGCAAGGAACGCACGCTAGCAGACGCACGCACCCAGCCACTGCGAGAATATGCTAATCAATGTATATGCACGGAGACTGCAGCACAAGAAGCAGACACCGAGCAAAACATAGCAGTCCACCGTTGCCATGATTGACAGCATAAACATTGGGAACATCGAGTGCCATCAAAGTTGCATGTAAGCTAAGGGTAGACCTGACCCTGTGGCAGGACTTGAGAGATTCCTGCATGCAGATAGACACCCAGCTGCGTGCAGTGCCGCTGAGATTAATTTATGCACGCCCCTGTAACGGCGTGCGAACGCACAGGCACGCCTACGTTCGTCTGACCACCCCCCTGTCACCACCCACAAACAACACATTCTGTCAATCAACATCGAAGGTCTCTGCTGGCTCCCTGTGTACTCCGAGAGAGCCCTTACCGTACTCCGCAACCTGTTCGCGCACGTGCAATGCGATGCATGCGCAGATAGCAAACATTGGCTCGCACTGTGCGTTCTCTCACTTGCGTTGCCTTCTGAATCAGGCCCTCTGTACAGTAGTTGCAGCATATATGAGAACCAGGTTAAGGTATCTGTAATAATCTGGATTGGTAACTGTAGATACTATAACAGTGGCACAGTGTTATATACTTTATATACTGCTACTAATGGTGTACTTCCTACTTAAATAACTTTGCTATGCTAAAGAAAGCATTTATGTAATATTTGTTTTCCATTCGGTAATACCAGATCTTTGGATGGTGACCAGCCTAGATCTCTCCACATGGAACAGAGGCTGTCCGTTGGCTCAGATGATGAGGTGGATCTTGTGAAAGAATTGCGAGCAATGTGTTCCAGCAAGTCCGAGCCAGACATTACCAAGGTAAGGAAAGTATGGCTGCTTTATGGAATGTATAATTCTGTATATACATCTCTGCCATGTAATATAATGCCTTCAGCCACCAGCACTATTCAATAGTGATGAAAAATTATTTTATTTCTGTGTCACCCAAATGTTACGTGTGGGCAGGATAAAACTCTAAGATGCTCTTACCATTTAATAATAGCATCCATATATGTTTTTGCTATTGTTTTTCTCAGATTGCAGACCTGGATCCTTGTCTGGTGATATTTAAAAGTCCTTCAATTGGCCAGAGTTCAGCAACGGTTAACAAACCATGTTGTCAGATGCCACATAAAGTAAGTAGACCAGACTACAGGCCTGTAATGATACTATATATATGTGAAGCGTATCCTGGTTATAGCATTTTGTTTTACTTACGTAGAAATATTGCCATAGTGTATGATGATTACTGACAAATATGAGGGAGCAAAGCTTGTGGTATACAACAAGACAAATTGTATGGTGCTCAGAATTGCCTGAATATAATAAAACTTATTATATCATTTTTAAAAATCTGCCACCTTGCAGTCATAGAATTATCAAGGAATTTGCCAATGCCTCCAAATCAACATATAAACACCAAAAGTACTGGCACCAGTGTACAGAAAGGTTATCAATCATATAACAGAGAAAAATGGGTTTCATAATCTAAGAACAGGAACAGAAATCTGAAGAAAAAAAAAAAATGTTGACAATGTTTTAATGCAATTTAAAATATACAATGTGAGTGATAGCCACTCATAAAATTCAGTCAATTTGATATACCCATCTGGACTCAAGCATGGATATCCTTAAGACCTGGACAGTAATGGTGGAGTGTGGGAACCACTGGTATATTCTATAATCATTTAAACCAGATGTTCTCAACCTCAAGCCTCAAGTTTTCCCAACAGGTCATGTTTTGGGGATTTCTGTCTGTGGAAGCAGATGGGATAATTACTGACCCAGCAATATAGATTAGCACACCTGCGCATGGTTACAGACATCCACAAAACATGACCTGTTGGATTTACCTGAGGACTGAAGTTCAGAACCACTGCATTAAAACATTGTTTATATATTTTTCTTTAATATTTGTGTTTCTGTTCTGGGATTATGAAAGACATTTTCACTATTTTATGATTGATAATCTTTCTGTCCCCTGATGACAGTACTTTTGGTATTTTATATAATAAAGGAAATATTAAATGGTTTGATTGGATATGTGTGAAAGTATCATCTAAACCTCCAAATGAAGTTCATAGTAATTTAAAATCATGTATTTTCTTTTTGTGAAAATGTTGTTTTGGTGCTGCTTGTCAGTGGAGAGGATCCAGCATACCTCCCAACTGCAACTATTTAGAGAGGACTGTCCTGACCTGGACGGTGGGGTGGTTTAGCATGTTGAAACAACCCCTCATTTGTTACCGTGCTGTCCCCTTCGTGTGAAGTGGTGGCATGCTTGTGCTTCCCCTGATTCTCTAACAGGAGGACCTATGGTTCTAGTCAACTCTAGGTTATTTTTAACTTTTTTCTGTGCTAAGTTGTGCAAAACCAGTGTTTAGCATTGAATATCCTTTGCATGTACGCCATTCCATTTTTATAGACATTTTCTCTTTTGTTAAAGTGATTAGTTACCTAAAAAAAATATACTCTTACACCTGTGTTCAGTGCATTTGTAGTACCTAAACTCCACAGGAAATGTAGCGGACAGCCAGTTCTTTGGGATGCTACTGATTTTGTTTTTTATGCTGTGCAGTGCTATGGTTGCTATTCGGCAACTATCTACAGTCTAATGTGAATGTCACTTTCTGAGTTCCCTGGACAAGGTTTGTATAATGCAGTCTTGTTGACAATACAGTCTGAACTTGCATTGGATATTCCAACCAAACAAGTGGCTAATGCATATCAACTACAGCATGAACAATAAGTAGGGAGATTGCATATCCTGTGTTTCTTTACCTTAATATCTTCAACCATAAACTGACCAAGCCCCTTTGTTCTCCACAGAATGGGGCATGTCCTCTCCGCAGCAGTCAGATGTCAGAATACAGTGACCAGAAGCCAAAATTAGAGCCTGGCTGTACAAAAGTCAAATCTTTGCTTCCTATACCGAGAAGTAACCGAAGGAGCAGCAGTAATACAAGGCAAACTAATTCTAAAGACTCTAAATAGGAGTTCTTGAGCTTGCACAACAATAAGGCCAACAAACCGAGATCTGTACATTTTGTTTATATATAATCCCTGAAGTGCAAAAGCAGCCTGAAATACGTCATTTTTTTTATAATGTATGTAAGGGTTGTCTAGCTGTAAAAGGATAAGTATTCTTTGTAGGGAAAACAATTTATGTAAATATGGAATTCCAATTTCCCTGTATTATAGTATGTAAATGGTGACACAAAATACTTTATATGTATATATGTTTATAATGTGTTGATGTAAGTTGTTTAAATTACATATTTGAGTCTTGCAAAACTTGGATGTTATCAACATTATTTTTTACAAAAAAAGCAAAAAAATTTTTTTGCCTAAAGTATTAATGACAGAGGTGTTACCACAGACCACATGCAGGATGATCCGACTGATTCCTGTGTTGTATTATGCACAGTTCTGATTCACATGATATCTACATGAAAGTATATTTAATATTCACTTTCTGTACTTGGAAAGCTAATACAGCATGGCAATAACTAGATCCACTGCCCCGATCAATGCACCTTTTTACACAAGCCATAGACAAAATGTTGACTGTTCTTTTATTCATCATGAATAGTTTTTGCTTCTTGTGTATTGCATAACTTGCTGTTTTTGTTGCTTGCTCGATTTACATTGTTGCTTCATTATTGTACAAAAAGAGTTCTTAATGCAATAAACACATTGTCTCCTGTCTTGATAGACACTATTAATTTTGTGCTGTATTGTCTATTTGTGTAGATGGGCTATGCAGTATACTATAAGCTGAAACATGGTACAGATTTATTCAGTCCCTTATTTAAATACATGGACATTTTTTTGTAAGTTTCTATCTATTAGATTTTCATTCATTACTGAACATCCAATCTGTGTACAGTACATGGGTGAAGATACCCTACACTTCCTGTTTAGGTCATCAGCAAGCAAGCTATGAATGACCGCCAATGTTATGTTTTTAGATTACGCTATAACAACCAATAGCACTTACTGAAAACTCTAAACAGAATATGGGTGGACATAAAACATAACAAATCCTGTAAGGTCCAAGTTACATGGTGTTCCATTCAGTTATGGAGCAGATTCTTCTAAAGCTCCCGTATTCTGTTCCTCTTGAGGTAAGGCTAATATTTCTTCTTCAGGGTCCATAGGTCTCCACAGGGAGACATTGGGGTGTAGGTGGGACCTGGAGGACCAGACACCAACAGCAAAGCTTTTCAATCCAAGGGTGCTTCGGTCCTTCCCCCTATATCCCCAGCCACAGTTTGAGGGCACTCATTGGTGTCCGGCAGGAGCTGGACCACCATTATAACAGAGGGCTGCATTAAGCAGCCCAAGCTTTAATTTTATGATTTCATTTACTTTTTATTTTTTACCAAATTCCCGAACAGCACCAGACTGTCCATCACCCCTCCGCAGCGCAGAGACACCAAGCTTTGCTAGGTACTCCCGGCGGGACTCCGAGGGGGACTAGCTACCAGGCTCCCCAGACTCCAGCCTGGAATCCAGGGGACAGGTACGGTGGAACCTCGTTCGTGGGGACCAGTGTCTTAGTGCAGTCTTGCCTCCGGTCTCGGGAGACAGACCGGAGGCGCTGAAGTGGACAACGGCTTGCCCACTAGACCACCGGGACCCGGGGGGTTAACATCAGCCAGGGGATAAGGCGCTCTTCCTGCAGCCCCTCACCAGCTCAGGGTGCCTTTCCACTGCGGTCTTGGTGACTTGTGCTAGCGCTAATCTCTACTTTCTATACTGTCAGTTTATACCTGTCCCATTTTTCTACTATACTCTGACATACTAAGGTATTGGGGGTTCATTGTACCTCACATCTGCTATATACGTGTGAGGACTATCACATACTATATACCGCAGTTGCACACTACACTGTGCCATATATAGCGTGGTTGCACGCTACATTGTGTCATATTACACATATAAGGTGTTCATTGCATTGTATCATATTGTGTATTCTGTTATTCTTGTGGCTATGGCTGGCAGAGGAAAGAATAACAACCAGTCTGATACTGCTCTTCCTACTCTGGTGTCTTGTAAATCCTGCTATGCGGGCTTAGCCACAGAGGACCTAATTCAGGATGGTCTCTGTATTAATTGTTACACAGCCCCAGGTCCATCAGCCCCGCTGTCTCTCCCTCAGGACCCACCCTGGGCTACCTTTTCACAAATTCTGGCAAAACTTGCGGACCAAGTAGCAGTCCCCGAGTAAGTTCCCTCTATGGGATAGTGACAGCAGTTATCCCCTGCAAATCCTTAGCCTCCCCCACAGAGTTTGGCTAATACCGCTACGGTTTTTCAGCAAATGCTGCAGAAAGATAAACCTTTAACCACTAAGCCTACTAAACGTACTATGATATTTTCCCAATCAACACAGTTATCTGATTCTGATATATCATCTGGGGAGGCAGAAGACACAGACCTCTCTAACTCTGACTCCATCTCAGGAGAAGAGGAGCCACCCTCTAAACTAAATATACCTGCTCTTGTGAGAACTGTTAAAACTATTCTACAAATAGAAGAGGATGAGCCCGCTCCTAAGAAAAAACATGCACTTCTTAAGCGACAAAGTTTGTTTTACCAGAGTTTCCTCACTCTGACCAGCTATCTGATCACATGAGTGAAACTTGGAATATGCCTGGTAAAAGGTTTCAAATTCCAAAACTATTCAGTTCCTTTTAACCGCTTCTAGCTACTGATTGTACTGTACTGTACTAAATGGGAAGTTCCCTCAACAGTGGATTCTCATGTAACACGTCTGGTTAAAATTGCCACCTTGCCCATTCATACTGCAACCTCCTTGAAGGAGACTACAGATAGACTTATAGAAGCTTGTCATAATCTATATACTCTTACTGTTACTCGTCCTACTATGGCTACGGCCCGGGTGGCAAAAGCCATTGAGAGTTGGGCATAGGCCCTGGAATATACTTTTTCCCCCTGATGCTTCGACGGAACAGCTGTCCTACATATCTCACATGAGAGATGCAGCCTCCTACTTAGGTGAAGCAGCTATGGATACGGCTCTCCTGATCTCCAGGATATCTGCCACTTCGGTAGTGGCCCGGCCGTATTCTTTGGCTACGTTCCTGGAAACCAGATTCAGAATCAAAACGGGCTCTAGAGTCTCTGCCTTATGCAGGAGACATCCTATTTGGTCCAGAATTGGATAAAATTGTGACTACTTTGGCGAATAGCAAGATGGCGTTCCTGCCATCTGCATATAATACAATGCTGCGGACGTCATCCCTTCGCCTTCAAGGCAAAGTCAAGGGTAATTCCTTTCAGCGGCAAAAGAAATCAACCAAGGCCTCCAAGACTAGGGCCAAACAAGCCTGGGCTAATAGACATCCACCTGCCAAGTCTGAGGACAAGCCTGCATTCTGACGGGGTGGGCCTCTCCCAAGTTTGGCATCAAACTACGTCAGATGCCTGGGCAAGAGAAGTGGTCTCCCACGGATATGCCCTCTCCTTCCTGAGGTGACCACCCCCCCCAACTTTTGCACAGGACCTCCATCGGACTCAACCAAGGCCCTGCTGCTCCAAAAAGCCATTCAGTCATTACTGAATTCAGGAGTAATAATTTGGGTCCCTTCCTCACAACGGGGCAAGGGCTATTCTACCCTTTTCTTAGTTCAGAAGCCAAATGGGTCTCATCGGCCTATCCTCAACCTAAAGTCTCAGAATACAAAACCTGGGCATCCTGATAAATTTGTTCAATTATCCTAGCTATGGAGCCTGGAGATTTTATGGTATCCATAGACATTCAGGATGCTTACCTACATGTACCTATACTGTTTCATCAACACGATCTCTGGTTTGCTACAATGCAGCAACATTACCAATTACCCCTCGAGTCTTTACCAAGATCAAAGCAGTTATGGCAGCCTCTTTTTGTCATCAAGGAATCGGACTGCTCCCATACTTGGACGATCTCTTTCTGTTGGCAAGCTCCCCAGAGACACTTCACAGCCATCTGCAGGTAACTATTGCCTTTCTACAAATGCACGGTTGGCTGATCAACTGGAAAAATTCTTCCATGACACCCACTCAAAGGATGGTACATTTGGGAGCCCTCCTGGACTCTCGAGTTCAGAGAATCTTCCTAGTGGCTGACAAGATTTCAGCACTACAGTACATAATAAGCAGACTGCTTCACAATCGCAGTGTCGATTCACTCTGCGGTGCAGGCCTTGGGATCAATGGTGTCCACCTTCGACATGGTGGAGTTTGCCCAGTTTCAACCCCAGGCCCCTCCAACACCTAATCCTCTCCAGGTGGGATGGGCTACCCCATCTGCTCAAATCCCAGATGATGAGCCTCCCTCCAGAGGTTCGCCTGTCCCTAGCCTGGTGGCTACAGACATTTGAACCAGGGTCATCCCTTTTGGATCCCGGACTGGGCTCTCCTTAACACTGATGCAAAACTCTGAGGGTGGGGTGCAGTAACCGGCCAGCACTCCTTCCAGGGCCGATGGTCCCCAGTTGAGGCAGTGTTGCCAATCAACATCCTGGAACTTTGAGCCATCTACAGAGCTCTCACTCTGGCTCAGCATATTCTGAAAACAGGCCAGTACAAGTACAGTCTGACAACGCCACGGCTGTGGCCTACCTCAATCACCAAGGGGGCACTCGAAGTCAGTTAGCAATGACAGAAGTGCCACGCATTCTCACCTGGGCCAAACGCAATCTCCAAGCCATCTCCGCAGTTCATCCCAGGGATTCTCAATTAGTAGGTGGATTTCCTCAGTCGTCACGACGTGCATGCAGTAGAATTGTCTCTACATCCAAAAGTCTTTCAGCTTCTAGTGGACAAATGGGGTCTTCCGGAGGTGGATCTCATGGCCTCCAGACACAACAACAATCTTCCAATTTGTGGAGCCAGAACAAAGGACCCCGACGCCTCCTTCGTAGACGCATTGTTGGTGAAATGGAACTACCATTTAGCATATCTCTTACGTCCAATATCCGTGCTTCCTTGAGTGCTTCCAAAGTTCAGACATTAGGGAGGCACAGTCATGTTAAAGGCTCCAGCCTGTCCCAGACATCGCTGGTACTCCAATCTTCAAAGGCTCTCCATAGATGTTCCTCTTCAGCTCACTCTATGAGTAGACCTGTTGTCTCAGGATCCATGTCTACATCCAGACCTAGCCCATCTGTCTTTAACAGCTTGGCTCTTGAGACATCCCTCCTAACGGCTAAGGGTTTATCCAGATCTGTGGTCCAGATCATGCTAAAAGCACGTAAACCAGCCTCAGCCAGGATTTACCACAGAATATGGCATACATATTTCAATTGGTGTGCTCCAAGAAACTATGACCCTCAGGTCTTTAAGGTTTCTAGAATTCTTGCCTTTCTTCAAGCTGGATTGGATCTAGGCATCCGCCTAGCATCTCAGACAAAGCCGAGACCTGCACTTTCAATCTGGTTTCAGCGCAGAATTGCTCTTATACCGGATGTTCACACCTTCAGGCAGGATGTTCTACGAATACAACCTCCCTTTGTCCCTCCTGTGGCTCCATGGGATTCGTCAGTGGTGTCACTTCAAGAACCTCCATTTTAACCCCTGGAATCAGTGGATGTCAAATGGCTCACTGCGAAGACTGTTTCTTCTATTCTTCAAACACGCCAAGGCTTCCTTCCCAAGGTGGTTTTTCGCTTCCACCTGAATGAGGAAATTGTAGTTCCGGACTTTAATTCACCAGACCTCTCGGCAGGTGAGGCCTCTTTTGGATGTGGTCCGTGCTCTAAAGATCTACGTGGACCGCACTACTTCTATCAGGAAATCTGACTCCCTCTTTGTCCTATATGGATTCCACAAGAAAACCGACTCTGGCCAGATGGATTCGCATGACCATCTCACAGGCTTAAACGCAGACTGGCCTTCCTGTGCCGACTACAGTCTCAACTTATTCTACTTGTTCTGTGGGTCCCTTGTGGGCAGCCCGACATGGTGCCTCAGCTGAACAAGGCGGCCACCTGGTCTTCTGTCCACACCTTTCTTAGGTTTTGTGCCTTTGATACATTTGCCTCTCAGGATGCTTTCTTCGGGCGTAGGGTTCTGCTATCAACGCAGGAGCGTTTCCGCTCTTGAACAAGTGCTTTGGGACATCCCCAATGTCTCCATGTGGTGCCCCATGGACCCTGAAGAAGAAAAGGAGAGTTATGGTAAAACTTACCTTAGTTAACTTTCTTCAAAGTCCATAGGGTCCACAGGGCACCCACCCTGACATGCATAGCTTCTATGGGGTTTTTTCTCCTGGTCCCTTATTTCCTTCTCTGTGTAAGAGTGTGATTCCTCAGTGTACCAGTCTTCCTTTTCTACTATTCTGCTCCTGCCTTTGGCTTGTTAACAAAACTGAAGTGCCCTAAGGCTGTGGGTGGAGTATATGGGGAAGGAATGGAGCATTCTGGGATTGAATAGCTTTGCTGTTGGTGTCTGGTCCTCCAGGTCCCACCTACACACCAATATCTCCCCGTGGACCCTATGGACGGCGAAGAAAGAGAGTTAACCAAGGTAAGTTTTTTACCATAACTCTCCTTTTTAGTAAAGTTGGTTTTCTGAGAACTCCATTGTCCAAAGTCCATGGAGTTTCTCAAAGGTGTATAATCTGTTATATCTAGTTTTAAGGCACTGTTCTACAATCTAGTTGTTATCTCAAAATAGGGTATATGTTCAATAAAGTCTCTCAAATGTAGGCTATCATAATTTGGTTTGCTATTTTTTTTGCAGTTATTTACAACCTTCTGGAAATAATATGACCAGGTCAGAGCACATTTTTAGAAAAGAAAAAAAATACTGCTAGTAGTGCAGAGTTTCAGTACAAATGTGAGTCATTATATACGATTACAGTGCATTTACAGTATGTTCTCTTTGCATTCTTTGTGCATTGCAATAGTGTACGTGCCTGGAACTTGGCCATGTAAGGCCATTCCAGATAATCAAGTTTACGTAATCCCAGTGTGACCTGCAATGAGTTAAAGCAATACCATTATTTGATGTTTGCCATGGTTCTGTGCTAAGAATGTTTACTTTAGCTCGCTATAATCCAGCTCTGTAAAAAGAAAACCACGGTATTGGTGTACTATAAAAGGTGGTAATCCGCAGAGCATGTGGTATCAATGCCTTATAGCGCCAACATTATTTCTTTTTCCAAAGTTATATATTGATTTATAGATCTATTAATTTGCCACATTGTAAAGGTGAAGATCCCATTTAAGCTAAATTATTAACCCTGAAAGTGATTGATAGAGAAAGCAGATATGGTGAAAGCCAAAATAAAAGCCTCTGTAAATTGATAGAAATAATGTCAGTCAGGTACATAAGCGTTAAAACAATATATTTATTGAAAGTGCTGACTCCCTCTATGTAGATTCACTCATGTGGAAATAACAATACTATTTTCCATCCTTATGCTGATAGTTAAAGAGCAGAGCCCTGCTTATTTGGACCAGGAGGTCAAGAGGACATATTTAATTGAAGGGCATACATGTATAGGAAGTACAATGGTTAGTATTGCTGCATTATAGTGCTTTCGTACTAGCTGAATCTAGTTTGTATGTGTTTCCTCTGAGTGCTACAGTATTCTACCACAGACGAAAATACGGGTTATGTTAGAGTGTTTGTCTGATACACAATATAGACTGTGTCCCTGGGACAGGGACTGATTTGAATGGTGAAAGCATTCTCTGTAAATTAGGTAAAATGTTGGTGCTATTTACATTGGCCAGAAAAAGTATGTGAACCCTTTGGAATGACCTGGATTTTTGCATAAATTTTTCATAGATGAGGATCAGATCACATTTTAAGTCACCTAGTGTTCTGCTGTTTCCAGAGATTTATGTGATTGTATCTATTATTGAAAGATTCAATAATTGCTCAATGTTTAAATATTGTGCAATTTGCGCAATAAACTATATTAAACTTGACCTCTAGTGGTAATTACTATATCTACAGGTACAATCTCTGATTGCAGCCAGTATTTATATCTGTTTTAGCTAAAGCTGTCTACACACTGGCCGATATATTGGCCGATCAATTGATCAGCCAATATATCCTGCCCCCATAGGCCAGTGTGTACAGACGATATATCTGTGAACAACGTCGTACAGACATATCGCATTGGCTGTGCCTCCAATGAACAGATATGTCTGCAGACATATCTGTCCATCGGCAAGTATGCACGGAATATCAGACGATTGCCCATACACAGAGATGCGGGGGGGGGGGGGAGCCGCAAGCGGGTACTACTTACCAGGGTCCGGCACAGCTCCCCATCCACAGCAGCCCAGCACGCGCTGCTGTGTGCTGGACTGCACTGAGAGACTGTCCGAGGCTGCTAAAGCAAGCCCAAGCAGTCTCCTATGCCAAAGGGGGGGAGCGGTCACGCTGATTGCACTCCCCATTGGTTGTGCGCCGGGCTGAGGGGCACACTGTGCTCCCCTCCCCAGCACTGCAAATGTGTGTATTTTGTTTCCTAAGGGGGGGGGGGGGCAGCCACTCCTTCTGCAATTAGGCCACGCCCCCTACCCGCCGGGACCCACTGCAGCATGCAGATGATGGTCGTTCAGTGTGTGTGAACGATCGTCATCTGCAGATCACTCGAAACAGTTCAGTACAAGCACTTAAGGCATTCCATTTAAATTGCACGGTTGGTTAAAGTTGCTCTGCTTTATAAAAACCAATCACAAATGTTGAGTTTGCTATTCACCAGAAGCATTGCCTGATGCAAATCATGCCTTGAACAAATGAATTCACAGAAGCCTTAAGATTAAGAATTGTTGACTCTAAAAGCCCAGATGTTCCTCAGTACATGGTAAAACAAATGGTCTATAAATGGGGAAAGTTCAGCACTGTGGACCTCATTCAGAGGCGGTCGCACGGAGCAATGTTTTTCAACTGCGCATGCGTGTACATGGCAGTGCGCATGCGCAAGCCTGTCTTTCCGACTGCAATCCTCTTGCTCGTTAGTCACTACGAGGTTGTAGCTGTGATTGACAATTCGTGCCGTTTGTGGGTGGTTACAGGGGAAGGTGCTTGTGAACGGGGTGTGGTGGTGCGGACGCAGGCATGGTTGACCTTTAAAAAGGGCGTTTTAAGGCCGTGCATATATTACTGAGCGAGTTATCACACACGTCATCTCGTTGCAATAACAATGCTACTGGTCGTAGTGCTAAAGGTAGCCCAGGGTCTACCTTAAGCATTGCGAGTGCAGGTGATGGTTTCTGCCTCAACCGATGTCTGTAGGCAATTAACACTGTAACAGGTGTTAATCGTGCTGACGTAGGTTGCCGCCTGCGACTGACTCTGAATTAGGCCATAGAAATAGGAGGTGCGCTTTCATTGTTGTGGGTGTTTCCGCGCTTACGATGTGCGTTGCGATTGAGTGCTCGTTTTGCATATTCTCGATCACTTTGGGTGCGACCGCCTCTGAATGAGGTCCTGTATCCACTCTCCCTAGGGGTGGCCATCCTGTGAAGATGACTGCAGGACCACAGCACAGAATGTCAGCTAAAGATTTACAGAAATCTCTGCAACTTGTAAATACATCTGTTCATGAGTCTACAAAATGTGAAACACTGCACAATAATTGTGTTCATTGGAGGACACCACGGAAGAAGTCACAACTGTCAAAATATATTAATGCACATCTAAATTTTGCTAAAGAGCAGCTGGATGTTCCACAGCGCTACTCTCAAAATGTTCTGAGGACAGATGAAACAAAAAGTAGAATTTTTTTTGGAAGGAACACACATCACTGTAAGCAGGATGCACCAATATCAGAAATGGTTCAAACCCCCGAAAATGCAGTTTTTGGGGGGTTTGACCGCATTTCTCATGCACCAAGCCACAGAATGCAATACATTCCGGGGCTTGGATGCGGAGGGTAATGCAATCGTTAGATGATGTTGTCTATGGGCTTCTATTCGTGGCTCCCCTTCCATCACCTCCAGCAATGCGTGCGTCCTTCTGTGCATGTGCAGAAGGTCACCAGAGGGCCTTCTGGGTCATTAGATCCAGAAGTCCCTCACTCGCAAAGGACAGCTCTTACCGTGAGAGTTGTCCTTTTGGGTTTTGTTTCATGCATACCAGCGTAATTAATGCCGACATACATGTGATGAGTGGCGGGATGCATTGCATGCAAATTGCGAATAGTCATGCATTCCGCCTTGTGTGTGAAGTAAAATAAAACAACTTCAGAACCTCATCCCAATTGTAAGGCATGGTGGATGGAGTATCATGGTTTGGGGCTGCTTTTTGCAGATGTAAGGCTAGTTCTCCACAATTGAAGTTTAACAGACGTTGGGAGATACAACATCGCAACAACCTGTAACAGAAGTAAATCAACAATGGAAAAAGTCACCTTCTAGAGTGGGCCAGTCCTGACCTCAACCTGACTGAGATCCTGAAGTATGACCTGAAAAAAAAGCAGTTTACAACAGACATTCAAAGAATAGTGCTGAACTGGAACCATTTCAACCGGGACCATAACCCCCCTAAAACCTGACCAGGATCCAACTGGACCACCTCGTGTTGGTTTCATCCCAATCAGTGCAGGGGTGTCCGAATGCATAACCAGACAGACCGACCAATTAATTTTATATATAAGATAATGGCTCTTTTTTTTGACAGGAGGGTACAATCCAGATGGGGTACTAACATGGCCCAAGGAATCTAATCAAAAAAGAAACAAACTTCCGTAGTTGATGCTGGTATTTTTTTTATTAAACTACTGTATATCATTTATTTATTTGATAAATTCTCCTACATACAGCTGCTGGATCCAAGATAATTTGCTGTTCACTTAATGATCAGCCATAACATTAAAATAAGTATAGGTCTGCCTCGTGCCTCCAAAACAACTCTGACCTATTGAGGCATGGACCTCATAAGACCTCTGAAGGTGTCCTGTGGTATCTGGCACCAAGACTTTAGCACAAATCAAACAAATAGGAATCTGCGCTTGTTCAATTTTGTTAGTTCAATTGTAAAATGAGAAACAACAAAAGGTATCCCGCTCAAAATGATATCGGCAAAAATATTTGAAAAACTACATGGTGGTAGATAATTCAGAGATCTTAGTTGCATATGTTTGCAAAATTATGTGTAAGCTTCCAGGCCACGTTACGGTATCTCTGATACTGGAGGTTCCTAAGTCTGAGTCAAAGTCTGGGGCGCGGAACCCCAAAAAGCCAGCAAAGGCCAGCCACCCCAGGGTAGCACACCAGTGAAAGACAAAGTGTTAGTAAGTGTTAATAAGAAATTTAATAAATCAAAAGCTATGTGTTAGGGGGTGATACACAGGTGAAGGGTGTAATTTAAAATGCTAAATAAAGTAGTATTAGTAGAAAAAAAGTATTAATAAAGTGCTAAATAGAGTTGTCACGAACCCGGGCTGACTCACAGATACAACAATCTGGATCAGCTGGTTGTGATGACGGCGCACCGCGGTCACTTACCAAAATACACAGTTCTTCTGCCACCACGCAGACTATTCTCCAGAGGTCTGCGATCTCCCAACAGATTAATAATAAATCACATTCAAATGAGACACAAATATGTAGCATGGGCCTATCCAGGCACGCAAGTTCAACAAGAATCACAGAGAATATGCTAGATTAAATGTGTTTAATCCAAAAAATATTTTCAAGGCTTAGTTACAAAAATATTAATAAAATGACAAACAGATTATAATGCAAATATTCTCTTACAAAATAAAAGAGAGAAATAATTCAGAGTCCCTAAGACAATTTACACTAAAGTTCTTAGCACTGCTGATGGGGTGGGGGATCTCACCCACAGGAATATCCTGATGCACTCCCAGACCTGACTGTCTGAACCCCAAGGAGTGAACATTGAATGTTGGATGGTATTCTCTTTTTATACATCCCTAATTCTTTGTTCATACTTAACAGGGTCTCCCAATCAGGTCAGCAGGGTTTGAGATTAATAGATTTCCAATACAGGGTTACCTGGCCAAACTAACAGGGTCCCTGCTTTAACGATAAGTGATGATATAACTCACTCTTCAACTTCCCCCTTCTTGAACTATAGTAAATACCAGAATCCTTATCTTAGCCTCTATAGCATAACAAGAGTCCTTAGAAGTAGGGCACTGAAGTAACAGGAGGTCTGGTTCTGGGATTATGATCTAGGACACTGACTTCAGGGGTCATAAAAAGGGAGAGTTGATCACACATGACCTCACACTGTGAGGGATATACATTAGTTTGATACCTGAAAGCCATTCACTTGCTAATTCCAGCCCTTTCTGACCTGCACACCAAATAGCAATGGATATACCATGTTTATACAGTCTATAGAACTAAAGGAGACACAGTTATATAACACTCCTCAAATCACAGGACATAGATCATTATCATAGATTCCTCTTCCTGGAATGCCTATCTTCAAAAGAGGTGGGGTAATACCTCAGCCCTTCTAGGCACACACAGGTCAATTAAAGGACTTCATAGTTCACAAAATATTATTTCTGGCGATTAATCGTCACAAGAGTGTTCTAGTGTGCCACCCCAAAGCAGTCCAGCCATACTAACCCAGGGAGCACCGCACCACAAACTCATCCCCAAAAATAATATACAATCTAGGGCATATAATTGCCCAATGTAAGGCCACATGATAATGGCACATACACAAACATATCTAAAAATGAGAGCCAGCTTACCTTGGAGTCACCCCTAGGTCCTCCACATATGTCCATCAACATATTTTTGCAAACATATGCAACTAAGGCCCTCATTCAGAGCCGTACGCTCTGAGCAGAGCGCACGCTCTGAATGAGGGCCGGCCTCCATGAAAATGGAGCGTCCTTCTGCGAATTTGCGAGCCGGAGCCTGCGGTTGAGGTTTTCAACCGCAAGCTCCGGAGTGATTTTGGCTCTATCAGAGCCAAAATCACTCCCACTGACATCACTAGTGATGTCAGTGGGCCGGCTTCTGACGGGAGGCGTTCCCGTGGGAACGCCCCCGTCAGGGAGGCACGCCTACCAAAGGGGGCGTGCTGTCAATCAACATTGACAGCACGCCCCCTTTGATCGGACACAACGAGCGAAGGACTTTCCTTCGCTCGTCGCGTCTGGCGCATGCGCACGACAGAGCTCCCTCCGTCGTGCGCATGCTCAGTCCAGAACATCGACCCACTTGCGAGCGGACAGCCGCTCGCGAGTGGGTCTGAATCAGGCCCTAAGATCTTTGAATAATCTACCACCATGTAATTTTTCAAATCTTTTTTCTGATGTCATTTTGAGTGCTGGGGGATACCTTTTGTTGTTTCTTGTATAGACTAACCCCCCCTTTCATGCACCTGAGTGATATTACTAAGGTGATTGAGCAGCTACCAATATGCGTTTCAATTGTAAAATGGCAGAATTAAATATCAGTCAGGACTCAGTTGTATAAGTAGCAAAAGACTTGTTCATTTACTTCAATAAAAATCTAATAAAAATTTACATACATAATAGCTTCACATAATGCACATAATAAAAACTCTTTATACAAGCTGGATCCAGTAGACCACAGGTTCTCAAACTCGGTCCTCAGGACCCCAAACAGCGTATTTTTTCCAGGTCTCCTCGCAGAATCACAAGTGAAATAATTAGCTCCACCTGTGGATCTTTTAAAATGTGTCAGTGTGTAATGAATACACCTGTGCACCTGCCAGGATACCTGGAAAATGTGAACTGTGTGGGGTCCTGAGGACCTAGTTTGAGAACCACTGCAGTAGACTAATGGTAGGGGAGTGCTGTGATAATAATAATTAGAATTTGTGTATACAGAGTAATCCCATTTGACGATATTGCCACAGCTCAGTTAATATCCGCATAAAGTCAATATCGATCATATTAATTGATCCGCTCCAAAGCTGTAAAACACCACAGAGAAGCCGTGAAGTTGGCCTGGTGGCTATTTGCTAATATCACTGAATTTCTATTACCATATAGTTTTCAAGTATTGTTGCATGTACAATTTAGTGTGCTGGGGAATGCCACTCTCAGTTTTTTTACCTTTCTATCATAGCCAGCATTTACTTTTTTTTTTTTTTGTAAATTCTTTATTTTCATGAATATTTATGAAAAAAGATCAAAAATAGTAAGCAGATGAAACCAAGTAATATAATATAATACTGATTGACACTTAAAAATATCACATATCTAGAAAACATCTAGTGTAGAAGAGATAGATAACTATCTAGAACAAATACTTCAAGTAACATTTCTCAAATATAAAAGAAAGAAAGGGAAATGAGAAGATAATTGGAGGGGAAAGGTCAAATCCAGAGACCAGCAGATGTCTTAGCCAGAAAATAAATGAAATTCAAAAGACTTTTTCCTAGGGGGTAGCTCATAAGGCTCTCTTTCCATGAGGATGACCTTTTAAGAGGGAGTAAATTTGAATTCAATCCAGAGAGACCACAGTACTTCTCGGGAGCTGCATAAAAATATATAGTCCATGGACATGTAAAAATCAAGTCGTTGGCACCATTCCCACATTGAAGGGGGGAACGCCCTAGCAACTTTGTTAATATTCTTGAGAAGGGATTTTTTTTTGGACTGTGATACTGGGATCTTAGAATGAGAGAGTAACCAACAATCATGGCCCTTGGGAACTGAATAACCTACTATTTCTGAGGCCAAGGCTATAATTTTCTGCCAAAACGGGGCAATAAGGGAGCAATCCACCATATATGAATCAGCGTACCTGGCTCCTTGTGACAACGCCAGCAAAGGGTACACCAAAGGGAAGAATTTGTGAAGGATTATTGGGCAACGATACCATCCTTTGTATTAAATTTCCAATACCTCTAAGCTGAAAGAACAAATACTAGAAACCTGAAACTTTGTCCCATTTAACCTGTATTTCTCTTGGCGATAAATCTCAGTTCCCTGCAAATCGTAGTTTTGCAGATGCTTAGGACCGAGAATGTAATAAAATCTTATAAATTCCAGAGACAATATATATAGGGGCCTTTTGATGGAAGCACATAGCCTCAATGGGGGTCAGGTCTCTAGAGAGAGCCGAGAGTCCCCAAGGGACAAAATAAAAAGTGTTGAAGCTGAAGGTAAAACCAAGAACATTGAGCAGCCAAAGAAGTAGCAGAACAGAGCTCCTGAAAGGAAAGAAACCAACCCTCAGAGAGTACATGGCATATCCTAGTTAGCCCAGGCTCTGACCGCATGGAAAAAGCCTTCCCCGAAACTCCAAGAGGAAATTGGGAATTGTATAGAAAAGGTGTGAGAAGAGATGGTGCAGGAGAGAGATCACTTTTACCTTGTAACTTCCTCCATATGTCCAGTGTAGGCCCAACGGTTGGGTGAGATTAATGCACTATTTTAGAGTACCACGAGAGCATCCCCAGGTGAAGGTTGGAGGATGTGGATTCTAATTCCACCCATTGCTGTCCTCCAGAGTCACAGGTCCAGCTCAGAGTCACAGGTCCAGGTAGAGATCATGGGGGCTTGTTTCCCCCCACAACTTTTTTGCCTGCAGAAAATTACATGATTAAACCTAGGTTTTCAGAGTCGCTCAGATCCTCGCGCTTGCCCATTTTTCTTGCTTCCAACACCTTAACGTCGAGAACTTAATGGTCACTTGCTGCCTAATATGTCCCACCCCTCGACAGGTGCCATTGTAACAAGATGATTAATGTTATTCATGTCAGTGGTTTTAATGGCTATGGCTGATCGGTGTATATGTATTATACTAGTTTTTTGGAACAGATATTTGGAAAATATTGAAAGAACTGGTAAATAGTTACATGATTTTTTTAATAAATAAAATTGTCCCAAAATAACAAAATACAAGAGTGGATTCTCTCACAATGCTGTAAATGGTGTCACTTATTTACAAAATGCCATTGATGTATATAAGGATGTGTACAAGGATACAGTTTCATGTTATAATAAATATATATGATCATATATTTTAAATATAAAAAAAATCAACAAAATTTTATATAACATAACACAAGGTGAGAAACGACGATTACTCCGTTCTAATGCATACTTTCATGAAATACTGATCTAAAATTGTCAAAAGACCCATAATTCTCATGGGCAGCCCTAAACACAATGATCCAATTAGGATTTGTGATCTCTTTGAAGTAAAATTGTGAGCTGTATTGGAAGAGGGTTTATGCTCCCTTCCTCTAGGATTAGATAGAGACACATTTAAGAGATTTCTGCCTCTTTCTTTTCTTTTAACCACTTAATAATTGTTATTTCAAATTTGAATTAAAGCAAAACACTGAGAATTGTACACAAATTAAATGTCTTTTATTGACACATTTAATGCATTGGAATTAACTTAAATACAGAGTATACATTTGAGCATAATAAAAAATTGGAAGGCAGTATATTGTCCAAACAATTATCACATCACATTCAATTCCAATAAACCATAAATTATGTTATACTAATTTGGCAGTATTTGCAGCTCTAATACTCTCAATCAAACCCAGTGTTTAGCTCTCTTATCAGGAAAACCAAACCACCAATATTTTTTTTTGTAATTTCATTCCGAGGTCAGAAAAGAACAAAGACAGAAAAGACCAACAAGATTTCGTAAGAAAATGTTCTCCCTTATAAAACTGCAAATAAGAAAAAAATAATTTTTTCGGCATAGTGCGTCTTTCATTTAAATACAAGATTATATTAAAACTCTTAAAAATATAGAAATAAATACTAGGTTGTAGAGAAAATGTCCTTACAACCTCCATAATTGTAGTGTACAAAAAGATGTAAAATATATTTATTTTCACATATATTGTTTACAAAGTGCAATTATCATATACAATAAAGCATACAATTTCAGAAAAACATTCTAGATTTTAAGTTGAAAAACTAAATTCATACGAGATCACAATGTTAAAAAATATATTTAGAGACTGTAGGTTAAAGGTCGTAGTAGATATCACCTGAGGTTTTCAATGAATTGCGTTAAAACTACTAACACTTCTAGCATATAAGTACACTGGTGTCACAGGTTCCTTAGTCTCACCATGAATGTACTAACAAGGTAAAAAGCTGGAATTGGAAGAAAAAAGATTAATGAGCTATATTTTTGCTTTCTTCATTTTGATTTACCTGAATTTGTTCTCATTCTTAAAAAAAAAAAAAAAAATGTGAACTCTAATTTGCATATTAAAACTGATTTGTCCAGTAGTACAACTATAGAGGTGCAGCTGCTTGGGGAACTGGAGATGAAGACGGCCAGGCAATGCCATGTTGTCACCTCTAAGGTTAAAGTGCACCTTTTGCCGACATGCAATTAAGGCAGATGTTTGTGGGCTGAAATATTTTCTAGAATCAGTCAAAAGGAATCAATGCTTCATGAATATTTAAAAAGAAATTCCCTTCAGAACAATTTGGACAGTATATTACTCCAGTTGATAAAATGCTGGCATTAGCATCAAAGGAATTAGCGGTGCCTAATATAATATATAGTAGATGATTCAATATGTGTCATGATAATCCCCATTTCCACTCCCAGTGCTATTAATTATGGTGATGTCAATCCCGGTCTCTGATCTTCCCATCTGAAAAGATCTCACCTATGGTTTCGTGGTACTTTGGGGACATCACTGGTTCCTAAGAAATGGTAGGCTGTATTTTCAGGAATATTAGTTTAACCCACAGATGGATCTCCCACTGTATGTAGGCAACCTTTTCTCAGTAATTGCCCATGTATACATCTTTTGTGCTTGTTATGCAATCATAGAGCTATGAGCGTAGCTTCTCTTGTAAGGTGGACCACATATACACCACCCGAAGATGGTTCTGCTAGTAATAGCTTCTAATGTGGGGTTTGACATACAGTAAAGTACCCAGGGAGGGATGAGAATTATGGCAGTGATACTATGGCCTTATTATATGAAGTATAAGCAATGGAAGACAAAGCTGACCATTATTTATAACATTATAATGAACATGGACTATTGCTTTGCATGTATTCCTGAACATGTAACATAAAAATTTGTCACCTTTATCCAAAACCTTCTTTTAACATAATATATACAAATCAACCTCTGTATAATATGAAATGTTTACATTTTTAAAGCTACAGCATGCTGAGGGTTTTAAAGGTATTCTAAGGCATTGTTAATAAATACTGTCATCTGCTATGTATATTAAAATAAAGTACCATATATAACTATGGAAATTGAAGTGTAAAATTATATTTGTATCTACGATAATTAAACACCTAGAAATTCATATCTATTGCTTATGCTTTCAGATGTATCTGCATGTAGTTTCTTGAACAGTGCGGTATAAAATTAAATGTCTGACTAAAAATAAAAGAACTGCTAAAAAGAAACAAAAAAATAAACCTTGTTTTAAGTAAGGGTGGCAGTAAAAATAGTATCAAAGGCAATAAGTTAATGCAAGCAATAAAAATTGCAGTTTTGTCCATCTAATTACTTTCTACTGTTTGTAAACAGGAAGTTATAGGAATGGCGCTCTTTGTATAGCCAGGGGTATAATGCACTGTCCCTCCATGCTGTATTATCGATAAGAAACAGTAAGTAGTGGACCGTATAGGGGATATGACACACAAGCATTGGTTTGTGTTTTCTTTTTGAAGCACAGAAACAATATAGTTTCCTTAGCTTTGGGCATCTACACACGATTTATGTTAGCATGACTGCACCATCCACTGTGAGATGTCATCATTTGCATCATTATGGAGCAGGGGCTGAGGCCAAGTTTGTGCCACAATTTGCTATGAATTTCATCACAAAGCCCCCACCCACTAAACTAGGGAATTAGGTGGGATCTTGGGGGGGGGTGTCCTGGAGAACTCATCGACATTCTGGGAGAGTAGTTAAGTGGGAGGGTAAAGAAAAAAAAATATCCACAACATTTATGAGTTGTAATAGTGAATACTGCAGCCCTCACGCTTATATAGTTCTGCAGTTACACTTAGTGTTACTGAAGTGCATATGGCTTTGCAGGTGGTCATGAGACACAATGTAAAAGCGGGATTTTGCTTTGCAGGATGAGGTAACGTAAATGACACAGAATGAGTTCAGTCCCAAGGCCATTCCCTGCTTTGTCCAAGAAGACCCAGCCTGTTCCCCCCCCCTAAGTGATTTGACTTTGAACATAGATCAAGGTTACATTTTGCAGGGAACGGGTCATGGTCATACAGTTCATTGTTAAAGCTAGCACTCTAAAGTTGCCCATTGTTCCTCCCCTGCATGATCATCCAGGGGGAAGTCCCAGAATTTGGACAACTGTGCAAGGAGGTGCATTTGCGTACAAGAATCGCAGTTTTGCAACAACACAAATTAGTTTACAGTACACAGTTGTGTTATTTGTTTTCTTTGCATTGTTGCACTTCTGCCTATTTTTCACATTTTATTTGAGTTTGATTTTTCCTCAAATCTAAATGCAGAAAAAAAGAAAAAGCAGAAAAACTAAAAATACAAAGTAAAACTGCTTTTGTGTTCCTGTCCTACAGCATTACCTGTCCAGCTTATTCTGCTTGGAAAATAAGGCTGAAAAAACAAAAAGTAACATTTTCATAATCCTATAAAAAAAAACCTAGTAAATCTATCTAAAGGTGATTAAACTTGAAGTGATGTGAATTACTATTTCTACTGTAGATAAATGGCATGTACAGTACTTTACTGACACGTGTCAGGCTTTTCATACAATACATCCTCTACTCATCACATCATGCGCACGTGTTTCCTAGCTTTATAAATTCACTTTATCATCACACAGTTAAAGTGATAAAGGGTAAAGAGATACATGCCATGTACAAAGTACCTAAAAAAAACCTTTGGGTTCTGTTATCATAAATTGAAATCTGGATATTGCAGGCACTGCGTTATGTATGGTAATATAAATATGAGACAAGCACCACAACTAACTCATTTCAAATGAGATCATGCTGTAAAGTACCATTATGTCCAATGTTACATTGCTTTTCCTGACTGGCATCTTCACTACCTGTAGAGGGGGGGGGGATCTTCTGAAGAGTTTCTAGGTGCTTGATCAGAGCCTCGTCTCTTGTACTTCTTCCTCTGTTTCTTCCTGCAGGGCAGTGATCTTGGGTCTGGATTTCCTCTTACTGGAGTTTCTGCGTTGTAGTGGAAATAGTTTCACGCGGTCAGAATGACTAATGGCCTGCTTGAAGAAACTCTTTTCATTCATCAGTTTTTGTAGAGAGTCGTACTGCCGCACCGTGTTCTCTTCTATCACCTGAGAGGATTAAACATGTTTCAAACTAACAATCATATGCAGTATTTAATTTAAATAACATTTTCATACTTAATATGATCAAAACATAAAAGCACTGTTTGCGAGCTCTAAAATGTACGAATTTTAACTATTTCTCCAAATAGTGTTTATTAAAAATGGTGGACATTCATTCTATGGGGCCAATTTAGCAAGCAAATTGGTTACTAAAATCATACAGAAATGAAAGTATACAATTCTCCTCCATTAATGCCCGGCTGCTCAGGGGCTTAGAGAGCTGGCCTGGGCCCGGGGAAGAGGGCGTGTTAGTGCGTTGTAACGCCTTTGCAGGGGCGTGGCCACTGCGTGGCCATAAGCAGCCATAGCACTGATAGCGTGCGTGGCTGTTAGCAATTTCTGAGTAAGGTCAGGGCTTGTAGAAGTGTGCATATGGGTCCAATGTTACTCGATTTTACCGATGGTTTCACTATGTTACCCTAGTATACGGATGTGAGTAAGGGGAAGTGGGCATCCTTATGTCAGGCTGCAATCGCAATGTGAATGCAAACATTTAAATAGCACCTCTGAAATTAGCAACTGCGGTGCGTGCGTTATGCAGCTTGCAGAAAACATTAAGCAAATTATAAAATGCTGGCCTTAAAAAAATCCTTCTCTCTGATAAAAACTGCATGGACAGACCTGTCTTTTCCCATCAGTCCCTGCAGTCGGCTGCAACTCCTCCCACTCTCCTCCCCTCATTTGCTAGTGTGCCTGTGCTATTGTTGCTGTGTATTATAAGGCTTTCTATGGATATAAAATAATATACATAATCTCTCTCTATATATACATACAGTATCCACACACATATCCAGGTAAATACAAGGCCCATTTCTGTACAAAGCTGTATTGGGATGTGTGCTATCCTCATATGCAGTGACACATGGTGATGAGACACCGCTGTAAGGAGATGGGGCATTGAGATGAGCATGCCTGACCTGCAGTTGGAGCATTTACAATACTGAATAGAGGAGGATATTCATTTTGTCTGGAAGAAAAGAATGTCGGTGGGGACTTTGTAGGAACAGCGTGTTTACATAAGCGCTGTCCCTGGAAGGATTTCTGCTGAATAGCAACAAATATTAGAGTCAATATAAAGATTATTGATAAATAGACCCCTATGTACCATGACATGAGGTGAGAATTGTGAACCTTCTCATTACAATATGCCTCCAATCTGTATGTCTGTTCCATCCTCCTTAGCTGTGATCATGTATGCAGGACAATATGATGGCAGGCTAACTGCCACAGATGGCTGCTCAATGCTACTGTCCAATACAGTGTATATAGCAATGCAATGATAGATTGCTTTGTCTGTTCTCTCCAGGACTATAACTACAGAATCAAATGTGACAAATTGCCCAAATCGATGTAAACTTTGATAATCTTGTACTTGTAATTTTGCATATCACAGAAGGTTGCCGGGTGTGGTGCCCGCACTGAACGGTGTTCACTGAACGTCATTCAGTGCAGGAGACCGAGCTCCTATCTGTGAACATATGAACCTGTCGATCGTCGTCAGGTTGACGAGCATGTTCCACAGATAATCGGCTTCGGCAAGGACCCAGCGTGCACGCACATCGCTGATCCTTGCCGGCTATCCATTACACGACTTTCTGAACGTTCCGACCAAAACCTCCTGGTTTTGGTCGGATCGTTACAAAAGTTGTCTAATGGATAGGCCCCTTAAGTGTGTTAAAAAAAAGAGGGTAAACAATTCTGAACAATGGTTCCTGTTATAAATGGCAAACTGCAATAATTTTTTATAATGTACTCCATATTACTGTTCTACATTTGTATTGTGATAGTGTGTAATCACGCATTTCCTATATGGTTTGCATACAGATTTGTCCGCTTACACTATCTGTCCACATACATGTGTATTTAAGACTGCATCTGAATCTGTATACAAAGTGCTACAATTCAGTGGCTGCACCTTTTTTTCTCGCTTGAGGCTTGGTGTATGAGGACACATCTGTCGATATGCTTATGATCTCAGTGTAGGGACAATACCAAGGCTGATTATCATTAGGCAGCTGGGGGGTGCCAGTGAGTCATAGTTGTACTTAATGCAAGTGGTGGCAGTGGAACTTATCTGCCTCCTTGAGAAGTTGGGAAGTGGGTATTGGTAGTGGTGGGGGAGGGGCGCTGTGCATGCACAGGTCTCCTGGAACATGGCAGCATATCGACATATGAAATGTCAATTTATGCTGAACCCCTATTTTCATATCATAAATCCCCCCATACCATGTACCCCATCAATCACCCCAATTGTCACATCACTTTACCATGTAATGTCACACAGTTGTACCCCCAATTTACATTATGCCAAATACAACTGGACAGTGTATTTTATACAGTAAACTCTCTATACTGCTGTGTCCTCAGCTCCTCTAGAGGCAGGGATAATTAGGATGCAAAGTAAAGGGGAGTGCACCTCTGCACTACTATTTCTTGTGAGCCAAAAATTGTCTAACATGAGTTAAAAATCCACAACAGCAGTGTTTTGCTATTCAATTAGTAATGTGCATTAATTTAACACGGGTCTCAATGGGACAAATGTATATCTTAGTTCCCAGCTCCAGACTAGGTGAAAAGTAGGGGGAAATCCTTGTGTAAAGAAGGTATTTAGAAAAATATGGCCAATAAAGATATGTCCCATTTCACGTCATTTTCTCTAAAAAAAAAAAAAAAAAAAAAAATACTGCAAAATGGGTTACATAGTGTGGGACATGTTGTGTTGGAGTGAAGGGAAGGTTTTTGTTTTATTAACTTGCAGAGATGGGGGTTACAAGGTTTTTTTTCTAACTTTTTACAAACTTGTATATTTGCTAAAATACACTTGTTGGGTAGTATTTACCTGTCATTTATAAAATTTGCCAAGATAAACAATTTGAAACCATTTATCCCTCTAATGACCTTGCTTATGACCACTAACAACCTTCTAATCTGTCCTGTTATATTTGACACTTTTCGGGGGGACTCAGGATGTTTTCCCCTCTTTCATGTACTATAATTCACATACAGTAGGTCGCATACTGCAGAACTAACGCGCAACAACTGAAATTTGTCGTTTCTAATTGAATTGCATGGGTATCGGGGGGGGGGGACGCTTTATGTAAATATTCCTCCAAGCGTGTGTAATGTTAACCCTCTAACCATTGGCATATCTATAATGGGTTCAGGGTGTACGGTGCACACTGGCCCGTGAGCCCCCCTGCAGCCATATAATTAGTATATGTACCTCTCCGGAGTCCCACGTCAGCCAATTCTGCAGACTTTAATCAGTTGAAAACTGTTGCAGCGCCCATATTCCTAGTGATATACGCAGTAGTGATGTCCCCGGGAATAAGGCGGGAGCTCCATGTTCTCAGAGACCTGCGCATACGCAGTAGACTCTGCCACAAAAGACTACTGCACTGCCGGAGAGGAGGGGGCCTGCATGTAGTTTGCACACAGGCCCCCTACTCTGTTAAAACGCCCCTGCATCTTGCAGAGGGCATGTAACTCATGGCTAATTGAATCTGCACTGTTATCTCATCAGAATGCCCTCAGCACCAATAATTTTGTTGGCAAGCATGGATGTCATTTAGGTTCTTGTGGTGGTATTATTCTTATATCAGTGCTGGTTGAGGTTATAAATTGGAGGCCGATGGCAGGGTCAGATTAAGCCTTCGGGGGTCTGGGGCAATTAAGACAGGGGGATCTCTCCCACTTGTCAGCACAACAATCACTCATCATCCAGCCTGGAGCACTTCATCCTCCTCTGGTCTGTGGGAGTATTAATAATATGCAGTTGGGGTGCTAGCAATATAGGGGTCTATTTACTTGGATGGAGATAAAGTCAACGGAGATAAAGTACCAGCCAATCAGCTCCTAACTGCCATGTCACAGGCTGTGTTTGAAAAATGACAGTTAGGAGCTGGTTGGCTGGTAACTTATCTCCATTCACTTTATCTCCGACCAAGGCTTAGTAAATAGACCCCATAGTCACATTGGCACAAATGAAATACTGTGGATGCCCACTAAGGTACAGTGGAATTGCCCAACGGTAGAGTTATTTCCCTCAATAGTGTTTAGAGAAAATTGGCTGCACTTAAAAAAACGCTAATAAGTATTTATAACCTTTAAATACACAATTTGATAGTATATCATACCATCATATAGCATTAATAAAATCAGTCACAGACACATTAGCACACTGGCACAACGAGGCTTTGCTATTTTTCACTAAGACATTTATACTGGACAACAAACAACCTCCCTAGGATTTACTCACCTAAACAAATAATAAACACTCATATGGACGGCTTCTTCATTTGCAACAGCCCTTTACCATCAGGATTCCTGACGACAGACAATACACCAGAGACAAATGGCTACATATGAGACTTTACTGGAGAATCTTACTGGTGAACTTAGGGCCTGATTCAGAGCCGGTCACTCTGACAGAGCGCTCGCTCTGAATCAGGGCCGGTCTTTTTTTTTTTTTTTTTTTTTAGAACGGCCTCCTGGCCGCTCGCATAGCTGTGGGTGACCACCCACAGCTATAGCGAGCGGCCAGGAAGATGGTCGCGATAGTCAAGACCATCGCGACCATCGGGCTTGCGATGAGACCTTTGCGGTAGAGTCTCGTTGCCGCAAGCCCCAGAGAGATTTCGGCTCTAACAGAGCCGAAATCTCTCCCACTGACATCACTCGTGATGTCAGTGGGGCCGCCCACAAATGGAGGCATTCACATGGGAACGCCTCCGTTTGGGCAGCCACTCCCCCGGCCCGGCCATCAAAGGGGGCGTGCTGTCACTCAACATCGACAGCACGCCCCCTTTGTTGCGAGACCCGGAGCGACGGATTGCCCGTCGCAACCCGGTCTCGCGCATGCGCACGACAGAGCCAGCTCCGTCATGCGCACTGGCCCATCATCGACCCGGTTGCGAGCGCACAGCACTTGCGACCAGGTCTGACTCAGGCCCTTAATGAGACTCTGCATATTACTTTTAATCTTATGAGTCAGCTTTTGGAGTATATAGATTGTCCTCTAGTCATCTGTTACTGATTTTACTAATGCTATATGCTGATAGAATATTCTATCTACATTTTTATTGCAAGGATCTGATTTACATATTAGCTTTTTTTTTTAAGCTCACCAGATTTTCTCTTTTTTTCTAACTTAATATTGGGGCTTGTGGGGGGAAATAGGACTATTTATTCAATGTGAATGCTAATTAATTTAATGTTGGAACTGGTGGTTGGGATGGGTGGTGGAGTCCTATATTGTCCACTCATTGCTTGGCTTTTTAAAAGGTGAACAGTACCCATCCCTTTTCCAAACAGGTCCCCAATATTATAGGACCATGGCCAAGCATTAACTGAAATAATGACACCAGCAGCAGCACTAGAAAGCCCAAAGCTGCAAGATCTGTGATGTTAGTATTAAATGCACACTGCTGCTAATGGAACTCAGCGCTACGTATATTTTCTAAAGGTCAATATTAATCGATTTTGATCAATTTAAAAATTATCAATATCGATATTTTATCTCTAGGGCGAAATCATACATTTACTAACAGAAACGTTTTGATTTGGATCTTTAAGTATTAGTAAATGACATGTGTGATTTAGAACCAGAAACACAACATCGATGTTGATCAATTTTAAATCGATCAAAATCGACCTTTAGTAAATATACCTTCAGACCGCTTCATAATATGAATGATTACTGAATTTGAGAATGGTGCACTATTTTCTCATCAAAGTATACAGACCTAACACATAATAATAGTTAGTAGGAATTGTATCTAACATGTAAAACATTAGGCGTTTGATCGTGCAATGGGTCAATAATAAACAATATGAATATGAACATTTACACAAACAAATCTTTACAACCTGGGACCATCCCTGGAAATAAGAGACAGTTGGTAAGTAATTGGAGTGGTTACAAGCTTCTCTCAGGTCTGGAAAATCTGAAATAAGAATTACCTATTTCTTCTAAACATACTAGAATGTCTGATATAATGTCCCAATGTGATGCTTGATGTAATCTCCCTAATTCTAGCTGGTGTTTTTTTCACTAATACATGAGCTCATATAACACATTATAGTAAAATATGTGGCACTAACTTACCAGGAAGAACTGACATTCCAGCATGGCTTCCAACCTGTGCTCAGACAGGATGACCGTACAGTTTGCAAATGCATGCTTTAGAGTTTTCCTAATAATCTGAAAAGTTCTGAAATAAAAATATTCCCACAATGAATTAAATGTTTATGCCATTTAGAACATGACTGTCAGCTGTATTTAAATACTTACATGGGATCCAAATGAGCACTAGGCTCATCCAGCAGGAGAATTTTTGCTTTGCTGAGTACTGATCTGGCCAAACACACCAGTTGTTTGTGGCCGTGACTTAGAACACATCCGCCATCCAGGAGGACAAAATCCAGCTGACCTGGAAACTGCTCAATTATTGACTTCAAGCCAACCTACAGAGGGGATTGTGAAACCCATTCATATTAACTGCACATTCTATTTAATAAGGTGCATACACACACAACGATTTTTTGAACGATTATCGTTAAACGATATCATTTAACGATAATCGTTTGTAAAAATCGTTCACTTTCTGAGGCAAACGATGAACGATTTTCGTTCATTCACGTTTGTAGTTTGTAGTTCAGTCAGACTTGTCAACTCAACGATTTTCAGTAAGGGAATATGCAAAAATCGTTTGTAGTTCTAAAAAATCGTTCATTACATTTAAATGAACATAGTAAATGAACAACTTTAGTAAACGATTTTAGTTCATTTTTTCAAGGGAGAAAATCGTTTACTAAAATCGTTCATTAACTAAATCGTTGTGTGTGTATGCAGCTATAGTGTTTGACCTTAACATGAATGAGGCATGAACAGTTAAAGTAAATAAGGTTGTGACAAATAGTTGTGTTTATAAGTTTTGTTTTTCAGATATTTACTAACATAAATTAACTTATAAAGAATGTATATGTTGTCTGAGATGATTGTATTTGTCTTATTTTTTTTCACATGGAAAAATTAATAAAAGAATATTGGAATTAAAAAAAAAAAGAATGCTCCAAAGGCATAAAGGAAGAGAGCCAACAGTGACTTGTGAAGGAACACAAAGGACGGGGTATGTCACATGACACTGTTCCCTGGTAGGTTCAAATTTCTACAGCTTATAGATAATATATATAGCAGTTTTCTCAGACATGACGTCATTCTTTCAAACCACAAGGTGGCAGCACTGCACAGAAAAATAAAAAATCTGTATGACTTCTTAGTGTAGAAAAACACTGCACTATTAATCTTCAGTAAATCTTTTGGCATGCAGAGGGGATGGAAGCACACATCCAGCAAGCAGTCTTTGTTATTTGTCATATTATCAAGATGTTCACAATGCAGCTCATTGTCACCACTGGTAATTTTGTAATCCTTGCCATGCATATAGGACCAATGTGTAGCTTTACCTCTTCAGCAACTTTTAAGATATCTTCATCACTGTATTTTCCATAGGGATCAAGATTTTTTCTAATACTTCCAGAAAATATGAATACTTTCTGCGTGGAAGAGAAGAAAAAACATAATCAAGACCGGTTTTCAGCATTTTTTAAGTATAATCATGCTATTTATTAGGAATAAGCGTGGGTAAAATAAGACTTCCTTGTGTAACTCAGGTGAGGTTGAGCCAACACTTATTACAATAAAACTAAATCTGTTTCCTCCTTTATCTGAAAGAAGGTAATTGTTAAGTACTTGATTATAAAAGGCATTCATTTACTAATTAAACATATGCGTTGCATAATTCTTACACAAATACGAGTTCCTCATAATAATGTTTGTCTCAATTTTGTGCTGCACCGGGGGAGTGTACATGTAGAGCTGCTGCAGCCAGGACAGAGTCCCAGGCTGCAGGGCTGAGTGCCCTATGCCGAGGACTGAGTTTAGCTCCCAGCACTGCAGCTGGGCAGAGTACTGTATACAAAAACACTGCACATGTTTAAATTAAACTGTATTAACAATATATATCGTACTGTGCAAAAGTTTTAGGCAGGTGTGGAAAAATGCTGCAAAGTAAGAATGCTTTCAAAAATAGAAGTGTTAATAGTTTTTATCAATTAAAAAGATGCAAAGTGAATGAACAGAAGATAAATCTAAATCAAATCAATATTTGGTGTGACCACCCTTTGCCTTCAAAATAGCATCAATTCTTCTAGGTACACTTGCACACAGTTTTTGAAGGAACTCGGTAGGGAGGTTGTTTCAAACATATTGGAGAACTAACCACAGATCTTGTGTGGATGTAGGATTGCTCAAATCCTTCTGTCTCTTCATGTAATCCCAGAGAGACTTGTTGATGTTGAGATCAGGGCTCTATGGGGCCCATATCATCACTTCCAGGACTCCTTGTTCTTCTTTACGCTGAAGATAGTTCTTAATGACATTGAGGACACCATTAATCCTGACCAAATCCCCAACTCCATTTGCTGAAATGCAGCCCCAAACTTGCAAGGAACCTCTACCATACTTCACTGTTGCCTGCAGACACTCATTATTGTACCGCTCTCCATCCCTTCGGTGAACAAACTGCCTTCTGTTACCGCCAGATATTCAAATTTTGACTCATCAGCACATAGCACCTACTGCCATTTTTCTGCACCCCAGTTCCTATGTTTTTGTGCATAGTTGAGTCGCTTGGCCATGTTTCCATGTCAAAAGTATGGTTTTTTTGGACGCTATTCTTCCATAAAGACCACTTCTGGACAAACTTCTCTGAACAGCAGATAGGTGTACCTGGGTCCCACTGGTTTCTACCAGTTCTGAGCTGATGGTACTGCTGGACTTCTGATTTCGAAGGGAAGCAAGTATGATGTGTCTTTAATCTGATGCACTGTTTCCTTGGCCGACAACTGCGTCTACGGTTCTCAACATTACCCATTTCTTTGTGCTTCTTCAAAAGAGCTTGAACACCACATCTTGAAACCCCAGCCTGCTTTGAAATCTTTGCCTGGGAGAGACCTTGCTAATGCAGAATAACTACCTTGTGTCTTGTTGCTGTGCACAGTCTTGCCATGGTGTATGACTTGTGACATGAAACTGTCTTCCACAACCTCATCTTTGTAGCAGAGTTGGGCTGTTCCTCACCCAGTTTTAAGCCTCCTACATAGCTGTTTCTGTTTCAGGTAATGACTGTGTTTTAAACTACATATGAAAATAATTATCATTATCACCTGTTTGGTATGATTGGTCAATCATATACCCGACTATAATCCTACAAAATCCCTGACTTTGTGCAAGAGTATCTAGGCTACAAGAATTAATACGGTTTTGAAAGCAAAGGGTGGGCACACCAAATGTTGATTTTATATAGATTTCCATTCATTCTTTTTGCATTTTGTAAATTGATAAAAATAAACTATTAACACTTCTATTTTTGAAAGCATTCTTACTTTGCAGCATTTTTATCACACCTGCCTAAAATGTTCGCACAGTATTGTATATTGCTGTAAAGCACTGCTGAGCTGCAGTGCATTAGTATGAAAGCCTGGTGCAGGGAACCAGGCACAAAGTATGTATATATTTAATGTTAAAATTTATGCATTATTAAAGTAATAAACTACTTACCTTTTTCCCTGGTGGTCCATGGTATCAAGAGCCCTTTAATGGGCTGCTGGCTTCCCAAGTCACACTTCCAGGGAAACGGAATGTCCTCCCATGCAGCCTCCTACAGCAGAGTAGTATGAGGAGATGCATTGAGAACTGGCCAGCACAACTGGCTAATTGTTTCCTGGGAGTCCCAAAGACCTCCCACTTGGCTGCCATGAATCTACTGCCAGGGGATCTTAACTGCTTGTCCTTGGAGCCCAAATTTGGCCAGAGAGGGTGGCAAGGTTTCTTAGTAGAATCCTGGAAGTAAGTTTTAGAGGGAATTATCCCCCCACTCTAGACAGGTTATCTGTCCAGGTGGTCTCAGGCACAGATGAGTCACACTCCCCACTGTCCATTAGAGGCAATACTAAATGTGTGCATGCATGGCACATGCACTTAGCTTGCTTGGGACCCAGAGTAGATATCCCCAGTGGTATTGTGTGGAAGAGCAGGATAAAAGAGGGCTTGTTTGCCCTGCTTGTGTAGGTATCTTTTGAACATCGAGGTGGATTGTACTTCTGTAACACCTGTGTGCTGTATGCTGTGATTGCTCAGAGCGCCTAAAGCGAGGGAAATAGTTTTTTCAAGACATTTGAGCAATAAACATCTTTTTATATCCAGTGACCACCATAATAGAACAAAATGCTATTCCATTCTCTGGGCTGTTCTGGGTCGAGTTCAGTATCTCCAAGCTCAAGCTCTCTGCCAAATGCCCCCCTGCAGACTGGTGCAGAGTAAGGGACCAATGAGAATTAGTCTCTACTACAAAGAAAGTGTTGCAACAGAACCCATTCATACTCAGAAGTGAGTGTGTCCCAGGTGCAGGTTTAGGAGCCTGGGAGAAGTGGTTGCAGGTGCCAGTGTAGGAGCCTGGTGGTGGTAGTGAAGTACCCACCCACTACACAGTGAGAGGAGTGCCCTGGAGAGGGGTACCCCTTTATTGGGAGGTCCACACCTCCCCAGGGATCCCCGGCCTGATCTGACTAGCGGTCAGGTGTAATGCTTTGACCCAGTGAAATGGTTCCCCTGGCTGTGGCATTACACCCCCTACTAGAAAGAGTCCTGTGCTGCTTATGGAAAATACAGAGGACCCCCTACTCATTTTGTCCACTGTATTTCCAAAACCATGACCGGCTCACTGAGCCAAGTGCTGGTTGTGCTAAATACAGGGTTCCCCTGTATTTACGCAACCAGGACTGGCTCTAAAAAGTCTGGTGCTGGTTGTGCTTTTATGGGGGGACCCCACCTAATAGTTTTTAATTTTAACACGTTATGCGTTTTACACACAGATGCATGCATGGATCTAATTGATCTGTGCATGCATCTGTGTCATTCCTACCTGTTCATGCTAAAATCACCAGCATCATGCAGGTCTATGAGAGGGTAGTGTCGAGGGAATGCCTGTCAAGTGATGGCCGCTTCGTCCAGGTCAAAAACAAATTTAATTTTTCGTTTGGTAGTGTGTACACACTGCACGATAAGAGAGGAATCATTCATGAGATTGACAGATCTTCCTGCATGTACAAAAGATCTGAAGATGTGACCAACGACTCGCGGAAACACCATCGCATCATGATAGAGTGTACACATTGGACGATATGAACAATTTGTCGTTCCGATGCGTCGTATTTGGCCAAACCGCTCAAGATATTATCTAGTGTATAGGGGCCATAACTCAAACTAGGTATATCCAGCAAATGTAACTAGCTGTATTCACCTATATATAATAAGATTGACTGCTGATAAAAATCATCTAATTTTGTGGAAAGTGTCAGTGATTTTACAGGATTTAAGGGGGCAGTGACAGAGACAGTGGGGAGAAGGAGAAGTGGGATGAGAGTGGAGAAGAGAGAAAAGGGGGAAGGTGAGAAAGGTGGGAATAAAGCATCGGAAGAGAGAAAAGGAGTAAGATGAGAGAAAAAAAAAGATGGGGACTGGAGACAGATATGAAAAAAACAAATTACATAGCTAAAAGTCAGGCAAGGCCAAGCATTACAGCAAGTTTAAAATGAAACCCTGTTCCAATAGTACAGCAGTATGTATGTCCAGACAGAACTTATCACATTTTAAAGGTTTATGGCATAAAATACCGCTAACTAAACTTTCTTCTAGGCTCCAAACTTTCAAGCAGGCCCCGAAAACCTACAGTATGTCTTCAGGCAAGCTTATCAAATTCCTGAACCATCCATATAATCAGCTTCTCCTTTGGAGTTAATTAAGGGCACCAGGAAGCTCCAATAAAAAACACTGCTCCGTAACAATTTTTCACATTTTCCAAAACCATATTGGACACAAATGAAAGAGATTACTATATTTGCATGATATCTGCAAAACAAATGCAGAAAACGCATAAAAACACTAGGAACTCATTTAGTTTTCTTTCAAGCATAAGCTACAAACAGATTTTATATATCTTCAAGAATGAGGTTGCATGGGTGCCCGGCTAGCGAGGGGTCATCTATGTACAGGTGACTGAATATCATGTTAAACTTCATAGAACCCTAACGGGCCAAGAAGATGCAGGTGCTTAATACAGTGGAAGGAGTGCAACAAGCGACATTTTTTTATTTGGTATGCAAACTTGCACTTAATAAACACTTGCCACTTATATTAATTCCCTACACTTCACTCTCTGGGCCTGATTCAGAGCCGGACGCATGCATATGCATCGCAGTGCGCAGACAAGCAGTGGATACGCAGAGACACAAGGAAACGAGTGACAGCAAGTGCCGTTTGGGGGTGGAGAGGGGGGTGGTCAAAGGAACGCAGGCGTGCCATTACAGGGGTGTGCATAATTAAGCGACAGCATAGGCAGCCAGAGCTCTGCATGGCCACAGGAAGCTTCGCAGGTTGTGAGTCATGTCAAGCTCAATCACAACTCTGCATATGGGTCCGATGTTACTGATGTTTTTGCAGACTTGCTGATGTATGTAATGGGAAGTGGGCGGCTTTATAAGCTGGGGGCGTCTTAGTATAGTATACTGTGATCGCATCATTTGCATATTTTCGCAGCTAGCGGGTGCGTGCGATTGCAGACTTACGATCCGCTGAATCAGGCCCATCATTTCTTGATTGAATAGTGGATACAGGGCCTGATTCAGACCCGCTCGCGAGCACTGAGCGCTTGCAAGCGGGTCGATGGTGCCCTAGTGCGCATGCGCACGACGGAGGCTGCTCCGTCGTGCGCATGCGCGAGACCCGGCTAGCGACGGGGAAGCCGTCGCTCCGGGTCTCGCACCAAAGGGGGCGTGCTGTCGATGTTGATTGACAGCACGCCCCCTTTGGTGGGCGTGCCGAGGCGTGGCTGCCAGACGGAGGCGTTCCCATGGGAACGCCTACCATCTGGGTCCGGCCCCACTGACATCACTAGTGATGTCAGTGGGAGTGATTTTGGCTCTAATAGAGCCAAAATCACTCCAGGGCTTGCGGTCACCGAGACCCTACCGCAGGGCCTCGTCGCAAGCCCGATGGTCATGATGGTCTTGACCATCGCGACTATCTTTTTGGCCGCTCGCATATGCTGTGGGTCAGGAGGCCAGGAGGCCGCTCCAAGTTTAGGTAGGAGGGCCCTGATTCAGAGCGAGCGCTCTGGTCAGAGCGTCCGGCTCTGAATCAGGCCCACAGTGCTGTACAGTATTTAAATACACACGCACACACACAACTGTTGCACCACGCTTCCGTTAGATGATATTATGATTCATATTTGCAAACACTGTCTGAGATCAATAAGAAAGACACGTTTTCATACTTCATTACAGCAAATAAAACTGGCTCTAAAGTAAACAATGTGAGCAGTGTTGATGGGAACAGATATAATCCTCACATTAGCAAAACAAAGCTCACAGCTATTTTGCTGCATGACAATTATAGAAACCTTTTTTACTGAAAGTTTAAGGAAGCAAGTGGGAAATACTGGTGACATTGGCATAATTCTGAGACACACGTAATCCGAATGTAAACTGTGCATGTGTCACTGCTGATGTATGCAACAGATCATATATAAAGGATTCTGACTTATACACATTTCAGTCGCATCTCGCCAACAGTTGAATGGGCGCTACTGGGTGGCAACTGGCCAACAAATGAGCATTTGCATATAAAAGAAGTGTGTTGTGGGTGTGTTGTCAGTGCTGTGACCTATTCTGCGGGGATGGGTACGGGATGCTGGTGCTTGGGATCCCAGCGGTCAAAATCCCGACGTCGGCATCCCAACAGGGATAGGATACCAAGACCTGTCGGTAGGTATCCTAACCCTCCCCCTCTCCCTACCCTAACCCTCTCTGGTTCCTGAACCTAAACTCCCCCCCAGTGCCTAAACCTACCTTCCCGCACCCTAAACCAAACCCTCCCCCCTAATGCCTAACCCTAATACTCCATACACATGGGATGATTTTCATGAAACGATAATGATATCGTCAAATGATATATCGTTCCTATCATTCATTTTTAGGCAGTGAACGATCGACCAAGGACCAACGATGCGCGTTCCAGCATGGACGATAAAGATATCTTTCATCGTCCATGCATGCAGGCCAACTTGGACGATATCGTCAATTTTGCCCTGTTCAGAGATGTGGCAGGATGACTCACTGAAAGATATCTTTGAAAGATCTTTGAACGATCCATGAACGATAACTATGAACGATATCTTTGAAAGATATCTTTCAAGACGTTGGTGGTACAGATCGTAACGTGTGTATGCACCTTAACACTCCCCCCAACCCCGCTACTTACCTTTGGGATGACGGCGGGTGGGATGCTAGCGCTGGGATTCTGACAGGTGTTGGGATTCCGGCGCCGTTATTCCTTGCGCCGGCATGCCCTGTGTCGGGATACTAACTGTATCCCATTCTTATGCAAAGTGCGCTGTATTTTCAGTTGCACCCTCAGCACGAAGCATGGGGTAGGTGTAAGGGCTATTACTAGTGATGACGCCTGCCATCATGGTCAGAGGGCCTGGGGTGGTGCTGCCACATAGATGCATTAGACTCAGAATATGGGCAGATATGGGTTGGAGGTGTCAGGAATTGTGGCCGCATGATGTGTGTGATTCAGAATCAGGCCCTTATGTATAAAAATCTAAAAATAGAATAGCAAATGCTTCTCTTCTGTCCATGCCATGTACTTTTTATTTGTGGTACAGATGACAATGTTTGTAATGTTTGTGGATTGTAGAAAATCGCACAAGGTGTTTATAAAATAAGTAATAGAAACAATTAGGACCAGAAGAGGGAGTTGAAGGTGGCAAAGAGGTAGGGAGGGTTGGAGGCAGGGGTGTATTACGAGAGGAGGGGCCCTGTGTGCAGTCTCCATCTGGGGCCCCCCTCTCTACCCGGCAGCCAGCCGCGCACTCAGTGCAGCAGTAGACTCTGGACACTAGTCTGTGCCAGAGCCTACTGTGCATGCGGAGGTCACCAGGGAAATGGCGTGACAGCGATTTTCTCAGTGATTTCCCTACTGTGCATGCACAAAACGCCAAAAAAATGGCTATTTTCCAAGCAATTTGTACAGCAATGCTACCACTGACTTGGGACTCTGGAGAGGTAAGTATTGATTAAATGGGTGCGGTGTGGACCTATGTGCACCATACACCCTGCCCCCATTAAAGATACATGGGTTGGGTATGAGATCCTGGCGGTCGGGATGCTGCTGGTCAGATACTGACAGTGGCATCCTGACAGTCAGAATCCCAACTACCATAAGAACAGAAGGTAAGCCTAACCCTTACATCTAACCCTCCCAAACCGGCACCTAAACCAACCTCCCCCCTAGTACCTAAACCTAACCTCCCCCTCCCCCTCCCCCTCCCCTAAACCTAACACTCCTTCCCTGGTGCCTAAACCTAACCTCCCCCCTAGTGTCTAAACCTAACCTTCCTCCCTAGTGCTGAACCCTCATCCTAATGCCTAACCCTGCACCCTAACCCTCCGCCTAATGTTCGATACTTACCTTCTGGATGCCGGCAGTCGGGAGTTTGGCGCTGGTATTTTGGCCATCGGCATCCTGCACGCCAGGTTGCTAACTACATCCCTAGATACACACCTGTTAGAATGATTGGAAGATAAGAGATTTAATATTAGACTGCTTGGAGAGAGAAAGAGCAGAGCTGTAAGAGGAGAGTATAAATTTGAGTGAAAGAAGTCAAAGAGCAAAGAAAAGTTTCTATAATGCCTTTCCACAGTGACAGAACATCTTTAGGGGTAACAGACAAGTCTAGAGTGCCAGAGATGGAGGTGAGGATGCTCAGAGATAGAGAGTAACTGCTTGAGCAACAGCATCAAGGGCAGAAGTAAACGAGTTAAAAAAGAAAGTAGCTTTATCAGGGCAGGAATGGGAAGAGATGGGGGACAGGCTAGAGTCATGGGATGTGGAACAAGAGTCAGGGTCAAGGGCGTTAAGGGTGCACTGAATGAGGGTTGTCTTGAATGAGGGGGGGTCAAGTAAAAAGGGAGAGATAGATAGACAGAGAAAGGAGGTAATGCTCAGAAAGAGGAAGGGGGGTTGGAGAAGTCACATCACAACATTAGGAAAAGACTATGGCCACTGGAAGGACAGGGGTAAGAAGACCATTGAGAATGGTTCAAGGAGGAAGGAGAGACGTTTAGAAGTAGCAGTAGCCACTGGATTATCAATTGGGATATTGAAGTCTGCCAGTATGAGGAAGGGGAGGTCAGAGGAAAGAATGTGGGGGAAGCCAGGCGGCATAGTTGTCAAGAAAAGTTGAGGAGGAACAGGGGTACAGTAAATGTCCACAACCAGAAAATGGACAGAGTGGGAGAGACCGATACAATGGACCTCAAACAAGGAAATGGAAAGAGAGTTCAGTGGGAATGACATGATCGGTGCAATCCGGTGAAAGGTGGATACCTATGCCACCTCTAAGCGGGAGATGTGGGTGAGGGAGAGTCCACCAAAATGTAGGTGGCTCTCTTTTGGATGGTAATATTGGATCTATTTAAATATACAACTTTGCAGGCCCTTAAAGAAGGTGGTGACACACCGTAACAGCTGTTGGGCTGACATTTGATGCTATGTATTCTCTACTGCCTACTATATACATTAAGATGAGTATTGCACTTGTACACTTTCATTGGATGGCTTTTCTTGCCCATCAATAAATGCATTGATAATTTTTTCTACATATTGCTTTTTCAAGAACCCCTGGTGGAGTTTGGAAAGTGACTGTCATTTTAATTATTTTTGCCGGACACCCTCCTACATTAATGAAAGTGTGTGCGATTTTCTTTAGTATATAGTACACAAATGATGCAACATGGCACTCAATATTATATTTTTGTACCCTTATAGAAAAAGTACTTTCCATTATTTACATTTTTCATAATTAAGATGCTTGAACGGTGTTTAACGATATAAAGACCAAACTATGCAAGATATATCATTCCATCGTTTGGAGGATACCATAGTGTTTACGCACCATATCATTTGTTATGGAGATGAAGGGATATCGGAAAGACCATCACGCCATTTGCACATTGTCTAGCGTGTACCCAAGTTAAGAATAGTATTTTCAAAATGTCAGAATATCAGGAGAAAGTATCTCCCAGATAATCATCACGACTGCTGCCATTAAACTCAGGGCCTGATTCAGAGCCGTACGCTATTTGCGGACAGCCGTTCTGAAAAAGGGGCTGGCTATTTAAATGAAGTGCTCGCTCTTTGCGGTCTGTTGACTCCTCTAAGTCTGAATGAGCGAACAAAACCTGCGGCCGCTATTTTGATAAAAACGCCCCCCTGGCCGCTCGCATCCTACGTCATCTCCGCTATTTATTAGATTAATCGAGTACATCGAAAGGCGTCTGAACTGCTCGCAGTGCTTGTGGATTTTCCTACCGCAATCATGCGAGCAGTTCAGGCTAAGAAACAACCAAGTGACGTGGTCGATGACGCTGCTTTGTTAATTATGCACACCCTTAAAACGCCCGTTTTGACCTTTTGGCACGCCTGCGTTCGGATCTCCACTCCCAGTTTTCAAGCACCTTCCCCTGTTACCACCCACAAATGCCTCATCCTGTCACTCAAATTATCAGGCATTCGCTATTTTGCAAGCACATGAATTTCGACTGCACTGACTGGTTCGCGCATGCGTATTACGAGCCGTACGCATGCGCAGTTGTGCGAACATCGCTCGGAACAAACGAGCGGCCGCTTACGAGCGGCTCTGAATCAGGCCCTCTGTACACTATGCAGTCATGTTGTTGAAAACTGCCAAAGTCTTAGGTTATAATTATGAGTTCTTAGAAATTATTTATTTGCCCAATATCTTATAATGGAGACTCTCTTATAATGCATAATCTGTTATATTATTACCCAAAACATTATTTTAGGTGGCTATATACCACATCAGAGTATTTCTGTTTAATATAATCAAATCCTTTTGATTTTTCTTGTTTAATTTTTTGTCTGTAGAGTGTCACCCAAAACACAGATATTCTATTGTGAAGACACCCATTATCTATCTTTTACAGGAGTGTTGTTTTCCTTTTTTTACGTTAGCAAATACTACATTAGGGGGTCATTCAGAGTTGTATGCAGTAGGGATTTTCACTCAGTTTTCCGATGTTAGGAAAACTGCGCATGTGCAGGACCCGTACCTAATACCTAATATTTCTGGTCCCTTTATTTCATTTTGGCATTCATTTCTATGAGGACTGCCAAAATTGTTAATTTATTAAGCTTTGTAAAGCTAAGCCCTCAACCACTGATTATTAGCAACCATTGATGGTTTGCAACAAATGATAAATGGTTTTGCCATTGATGGCGGCAATCCGATGGCAATGATTTTTGTTTTCTCAAACAGCACAGAGGGTATGAAGCTTAGCTCCACCCCAACATGCCCAGCATAGCCCCAGCCCAGCATAGCCCCTTCCGATTGGCCTGCCGCACATGAGTCTCGCCTCCCAATGTGTTATAGCTGCTGCCTGCACTGTTATGATAATCTATGGTTCACAATCAATGGTTTCCTTCCATCAATTTCATATATTGATGGCACCATCAATGGTGACCATTAATGGTTGTCTCTTCAAAGGCCACTGCAGATTTTTTCTTATACACTGTATCTTTAGACTTCATGAGTCATTGAATTCAATAGGATGCCTTTTCACAAATATTTTGCCGGAGAGGAATCTTTGATACTCTTCCTTGAGAGCCACATGCGCAGTCTGATGGCCATGCAAGGGCAGAAAATAAGCCAGGTCCAAAGTCGACAGTAAAGTAACTGCATAAATTATCACTTTACTGTTTAATTTCCCCGGGTCAGGCTCTTACCAGAGCCTCTGTTCTGAGAAATTTGATAAATATGGTCTAAAAAGTAATTTCTTACTGCAGCAAAGACAAACCTTTAAAGTAAGTCAGCCATAAAGGTGCGTACACACGTAACAATTTTTTGAACGATTTAACTATAATGACGTAGTTATCATTAAAAAAAACCTACATTTTTTTGGGGTGAACGATGAACGATAATCGTTCAAGCGTGCTCCCATTTGTAGTTTATCGTCCATTCTGACTGTCCAACATAACGATTTTCGTTCTGAAAATCATTCATGTTGTACAGAATGAACGATGAACGATGTCCATTCACTGTATGCATGATTAAAAAATCGTTCATGAAAATCGTTGACAAAATCGTTCATTAATTTAGTAACCAACGATTTTTCGAAACGATTTTCGTTCACTTTTTCAAGGGAAAATCTGAAAAAAAATCGTTACGCGTGTATGCAGCTTAAGACAGACATTTATTTCATGCAAAGAAAAAGAACAGTCCACACTAGTAGTTTTGTTTATGGTCTAATAATAGACTGTTATTATTTTGCAGGACTAGACAGTTAAATGAGTAAAACTGATTATTTGCCAATGAATCTTCCAGCAAATGTGCCTTTTGATGCTGATAAACAAAAAACTGTTTATCACAGCAAAGTTCTTCCATTGCGTATGTTTTCCTGTTGTGTAGGAAGTAAGACACAGAAGTAAACTAATGCTATGTTTTAGTAACTATAACCCTATCGTATAACGCTATCCGTCTGTTGAATGTAGTCACAAGTGAGCAAAAAAAGATGTAAAAAAATAAATGAACAAAATTTGTGCTATTATCATGAAAGTATCTGTTTGGGGGTTAAGATATGATACATGTTTATGCAGTGTCCGACTGGGGCAGGAAGGGCCCACCAGGGGAATGCAATGGCAGGGACCCACATGGGCGTGACCAACCATTGGGTAGATTTAATAATCAACTACAGGTGTGTGGCCATCCCACAAAGAACATGGTATAATTTTATAATCTGTGCCCTTTTAGTCTATATTTGCCCCCATTATTAGAATTGTAATCATATGTGATCCCTCTTAATTTTTAAATATAAAATTGTTCTGGCGCGCCCCCCTCCCCCCCCTCTTAAAGTGTAACGTGAGGTGTTTTAACCTAAATACCGGCACATTACTCCTCCTCTTCCATGCAGTGCAGGGGCTGTGCGGCCATAGCTCCTTTGAAATGTTTTTTGGGGGGGGGCATGAGCCGCCCCCTTGATCCCCGTTGAGATGCCCATTGCCTCATGTGATGTGAGGTGGATGCATGTCAACTGCAGTCTCACTGCATTATTGTGTCCGATTTTGCAGCCCAGTAAAAACATGAAATGTAATTTTGTGTGACAAGATATTTTAATGAACGTGAAGACTTGGAGATGTGCCTGTAGGAGGGCAATCGCACTGGATGAGCGATAGTACGTAACTTAGTCAGGGCCTGAATCAGAGGTGCACACTATGCTGATGTCGCACACTAGCGGCTGATATGTTCATTCTGTGTATGCATCTGAGCCGCTCTGCGCATGGTTACTGCCAAAAGCCACAGAATGAATGTAGATGCAGCGAGAGGCATTTTCTGTGGGCATCTCTGGGTGATAACAGGGAAGTGGCTAGCCAACCGTGGGCATGTTGCCGTCAGCAACTCTGTCTTTTCCCACAGTTGCACATGTTTGAATGTAGATTCTGCATCTCCATAGGGCTGGTGCAAAGCTCAATGGTGCAGCCAATAGCATGTCTTAATACGCACAGCAGCGGATTATTGCCACAACTGGTGGGCATCTCTGTACAAAGCCCATCGGCAGTGGCATTGGCATAAAGATGCAGCCACCCTGCGGAAAAAAGGCAGCTGCATCTGCGTGCATCTCTGAATAAGGCCCTCAGTGTCGTAGATGGCCCTAACTTTTGGCCATATGTCTTCAGTTCACACGTGACGCTGATTGTTATGGTGTAAAAGTTTTTTAAACAAAACTTAAAATAACATACGCTCCCTCTATGGTCTTTAAAATGGACTATTATATATATATATATATATATATATATATATATATACATACACTTATGTGAAAATGTATATTAATACTATGCCAGCTTTCTTGACTCCTAAGAATTACTGTACCATCCACCTAACCACCTAAAGATATAATAAGTACAACAATGCTCTAACAAGCATAGTATCAAATCCTAGTACGCCTATATTATAATTACAAATCATCAGTAATAGTAAATCATGTACATACAGTAGGAAAATGGATACTGTATAGATAGTATTGTAATATTAATCTAAAAAAAATCTACTATAATATACTTGTTAGGAGGAATCAATTGAATTGATGTATTTTCCTTGTATGTGACTCCAGGCCTCTGTGTAGGCTTATGTAGAATTGCAATAACGGTTTACTGATCTTGTACATACCAGACTCATTCATTTACTTGATAACAGCTCATACTACCTTTATAAAAAGCTAAATATTTACTTCACTCTTTTTCCATCCTGGTATTATTAAACTCTGCCAAGCCAGTATTGACTTTACTTTTTATGTCCTCAGCATGCTAATGACACAAATACTAACATATATTAATAGTAAACATAATTAAAATCAATTGTGTGCATTCATAATTTACTAATGATGGTAAAACATGCATTAATCTGTTGTAATAGAATGCCTCTGTTTTAAAGTAGGTTTATATTTACAAATACTGTAGTGTGCTCATTTCATATTTAATCATGGAATAGAACAGTAAAAACCTAAGTATAAAACATCTTGGCATCAAAAGACTCAGGACCTCATTCAGAGTCGGTCGCAAGCGCCGATGCGCTCATAACCGACTTGATGGTTTGGCCTGCGTCTGACTTGCCTTCCTCACTGCTTTGTTACAATGTTTGCTTGCCTTTAAGTCACCTGAAATAGTGACTCCTAGATCCCTTTCCTCTTCAGTAGTTTTCAGTATAGTGACATTAATACTATATTTAGCCTTTGGATTTTTGAGACCTAAGTGCATGATCTTGCATTTTTTTGGCATTAAACTGCAGTTGCCACGATCTTGACCATTCCTCTAGTCCACAGGTTCTCAAACTCTGTCCTCAGGACCCCCAAACAGCGCATGTTTTGCAGGTCTCCTCACAGAGGCCCTGATTCAGAGCCGGACGCTCTGACAGAGCGCTCGCTCTGAATCAGGGACGGTCTTTTTTTTTTTTTAGAACGGCCTCCTGGCCGCTCGCATAGCTGTGGGTGACCACCCACAGCTATAGTGAGCGGCCATGATGATGGTCGTAATGGTCAAGACCATCGGGCTTGCAACGAGACCCTTGTGATAGGGTCTCGTGGCCGCAAGCCCCAGAGAGCTTTCAGCTCAAACAAAGCCGAAAGCTCTCCCACTGGCATCACTTATGATGTCAGTGGGGCCGCCCCCAGACGGTAGGCGTTCTCATGGCAACGCCTCTGTCTGGGCAGCCACCCCCCCGGCCCGCCCACCAAAGGGGGCATGCTGTCACTCAACATCGACAGCATGCCCCCTTTGGTACCCGGAGCGACGGATTGCCTGTCACTATTCGGGTCTCGCGCATGCGCACGACGGAGCCGGCTCCGCCGTGCGCATGTGCTCTGGCCCACTATCGACCCGGTTGCGAGCGCTCGGCGCTTGCAACCGGGCCTGAATCAAGCCCAGAATCACAAGTTAAATAATTAGCTCCACCTGTAGATCTTTTAAAATGTGTCAGTGAGTAATGAATACACCTGTGCACCTGCTGGATGACCTGGAATACATGCACTGTGTGGGGTCCTGGAACCGAGTTTGAGAACCACTGCTCTAGTTTACCTAGATCATCAATCATTTGTTTTACCCCTCCTGGTGTGTTTACCCTGTTGCATACCTTTGTGTCATCTGCAAAAAGACATAGTTTTCCTTCAGTACCATTTGCAATGTCACAAATAAAGATATTAAAAAGCACTGGTCCCAGTACAGATCCTTGAGGTACTCCACAGGTAAAATTTCCATCTTGAGACTGCACCCAGTTTACTACAACTCTCTGTTTCCTATCCTGCAGCCATGATCTTATCCATTCAACTATCTTTGTATCCAATCCCATGCTTTCCAGTTTATTTAACAGTTTGCAATGTGGAACAGTGTCAAAAGCCTTACTAAAGTCTAGATAAGCTATATCTCTGCTCCCCCCCCCCTTTATCTATTTCCTTAGTCTGCCAGTCAAAAAGTCAATAAGATTTGTTTGACATGATCTCCCCCCAGTAAATCCATGCTGATTGGGGTCCTGCAAATTGCTGGATTTGAGATAATCTACAACTTGTTTTTCCATAAATTTCCCTACTACTGATATAAGGCTCACTGGTCGGTAGTTGCTTGCCTCTTCCTTGCTTCCACTTTTGTGCAGTGGGACAACGTTTGCTCTTTTCCAGTCCTCTGGAATTACTCCATTAGCTAATGATTGGTTGAATAATTCTGTTAATGGTGTTACCAGGATCCCTTTAAGCTCTTTTAGTATCCTTGGATGTATCCCATCTGGCCCCATTGATTTATCCACTTTCAGTTTTGAGAGTTCTGTTAGGATCTTCTCTGTAAATGTGCTTGTTCCTACCTCATTTTTCTGATTACACCTGCAACTTAACTGTGGCCCCTTTCCCTCTCTCTCTCAGTACTGAATACTGAATGATTATTAAGATGATCAGCTATTACATTGTCTCCCTCAACAAGACTCCCTCTTTCTGTCTTTAGTCTTTTTATTCCACCTTCTTGTTTTTCTCCTTTCACTTATATACTTAAAAAAAGTTTTGCCCCCTTTACCCACTGACTGTGCCATTTTCTCCTCAGCTTTTGCCTTTGCACATCTGATTACTTTCTTAGCCTCCTTCTGTTTTACACGATACACCTCTTTGTCTTCATTATTTTGCGCCTGCTTGTATTTCTTAAAGGCCATCTTTTTTGCTTTCACAATACTTGCTATCTCATTCCCAAACCACACTGGCTTCCTTTTCCTTGTGGTTTTCCTAACCCTTTTGATACAAAGGTCTGTTGCCTTTAATATTGCACTTTTTACATTTTCCTACCTCTCCTGCACTCCTATCAAGTTCCTCCACTCTGCCAAAGATTTGCTTAAACATCTTCCCATGCCTGCAAAATCAGCCTTCCTAAAATCTCACACCTTTGTTTTTGTATGGGGTGAGTCAGTATCTGTCTTTATTCTGAACATACTGCTTGATGATCACTGGACCCCAGGTTTTCACCCACTTTTACATCAGATATTCTGTCTCCATTTGTAAGTATCAAGTCTAATATTGCGTCTTACAGAGTGGGCTCTCTCCACTTCAGCCCTTCAGTTAGAGACAATGCTGCTTTTTAGATATAGAATATTTCTGAGTCCCATAGGGGTCAAAGTATTTAATTGATATATCTATCTTGCTTTGTTTCTTGAATGTAATATGATCTCTAACTTGCCAATTCTTAATTTTAGGATGCCACAAAAGTTTAACCCCTTGTTGTGCATTGTTAAAAAATGTAGAGGTACTATGGGTGGTGAGACCACTTTATATATGATAGATGTGTTTGGCCACTTTGATTTCAATCTGTCTTTCTGTAACTACATTATTTTTATTCAAGAGGAATAAATCTATTTTGTGCTTTAGATTCTTTGTTTTTAATGTATTGTACATGGGTCATAGGGACCATGCATTGTTTGACATTATATGCACACCCATCCACCCTATTATTCTCAGGACATACCCTCATTTCCACAAACAATTATACTGGTGATGCTTTACCAAAGTACAAATTGCTATTTTCTGTTATTTAGTTATAAGGCCACCTATAAGAATGAATGCATCTTTTATGCAACATAAAATATATAAATAAAATATATAACAATTTTACTACATGGATTTGTAAATAAACACATAGTTAATGCACAAAAAGCACAATGTAAAGGAAAACAATCAGTCTTACCTGTGGAACAACTCCAAAAGCTTTTCTCCACTTCTGCAGGGGTAATGACTGCCAAGATACCCCATCAATTTGTATATCCCCTTGGGTTGATAATAATCTCAAAAAAGCAGACAACAGGGTGCTTTTTCCTGAACCAGTTCTTCCTAATAACCCAACCTGGAATGGTAGATATTCAAGATATGAATGCAAAGCATATGTGATAGGGAGTGCTATGTCTCAGAGAGCCTATTGTTTAAGATATATGTGCTCAGACAAACAGAAGCAATGTACAGTAGTTGAATCTTGGGAGTCATTATTATGTGGAAACATTACAAGCATCCATAAGAAAGAATGCTTCTACGGGGGCAATTCCAATGTTTAAGGAGAAAAAAACTATAGTTAGTAATATATGTGAGAAAGAAGGTAATAGGGAACAGTCCCATCAATAAATTTGGAATAAAAAGTATTTACATTAGAAATAGCTTCCAAACAAATGTAATGTTTTCCATTACTATCAACCAGTATTTATATAGTGCCAATATCCTCTGTAGTGTTCTACACAAACTAGGGAAGGGATGGGGGGGTTCATTTCAGCCACAATGTGCACAGAGTACCTCTGCAATGGTCGGTTAAAGGCTACTGTGCAGAGCAGAGCAGCACATAGCAGTGATATCCGGCAGCATATTGCACTGAATTGAATCCCTCCCCTATAGAGTGCCTCTATTCAGAGATGTACAGAAACCCAAGGCTTACGCATAGCACTGATGATTTTAGATCTGTGCATGTGCAGATCTGGGGCTGTGATGTCGCTCGCAGTGCCCCAAACACTACTTTACTGACGTGCTGCTGGTGTTTGGGGGCGGCGACAGGAAGCATTACAGAAAACTAGGGCATGCCGGTCCCGGTTTCTAGGCATGTCGAAGCCAGTAACTGCTTCCTTGGAAACAGCCTGACTGACCCCAGCTGCGTTATTTAACGGCTCATCCTGAGTAACCTGTGGGTTACTCAGATGTCTGATGGTCACACAGTTTATCCCATGCACTATCCACAAACGCAGCAGCAGATCACAGAAGCCGGCAGTAGGTGTCTTAACTCATAATGCCTCCTGCAGCATTTGCATATTTTAGCACAGCTGCTGCATACAAAAACACAGCAGTGTTGCTAACTGCGTCTATCTCTGAACCAGGATCCTTGCTAGAGTTACAATCTATAAGGAAAGGAGAGTGACACCAGGCAGGCATGCCTGGAAGAATAGATCTTTATATAAGGCTAGATCCACATGAACAACATATTTTTCAGGATACATGGTGAGGAGCAGTGTCACTAAATATGCAAATACAATTCCTCACAATACATTTTCCTGCCACCAGATGACCTTGTACAATTGTATTATGCCAGGGGAATGAAAATTATATAAAGTATATGCCACACATGTGCATTGTACTTTATAAATCAAACTGCCCTAGCTTAAATGAATGAACCAGCAACACCTGTGGTCTGACCCGAGGTATTTGCAAAAAGAAAAAGAAAAAACATTTGGTTAAATTGTTCATATATTTAAAAGATTGTCTGTTACTAAAGCTCAGATCGCAGATGTTGCACTAGTGAAAACCATGCCCACTGTGGTTATTTATGGCAAATAAATGTACCAGTCCTGTCCACAGACGGTTGTCCCTAACAACTTTGTCACTTTATTCAATACTCTTCTTTCTTGTATTGAACAAGGCACAGGTAAAGATAGGGTGTGGCAGGCTGGCCAAGAGCCCTGAGTGATGAAGGGGGAGGGGACGCTAACAGGAGAGCATGGGTGTATTGGCTATACGCATGCTCTCAGTAGGTTAATGGTGTAACCAGAATGTCTGAGTTTAATTTTTTCAAATTGTTTTGGGCAAATCCGGGAAGCTAGGCCATTAATGCAAAATGCTATGCGGTAGTGTGGACTGTGGAGTGGAACATTTCTCCTCTCCCATAGCTTGTCAGGCCCCATAGATAACACAGGGAATGGGTAATTAGTGCCTGCCCCCTGTTTAGCAGCTCTGATTATAAGGTGGTCACTGTGATGGTCTATGCACTATATAGCGGTCACTGTAATGTTCTCTACATTATATGGCAGTCACTGAAGTTTTCTGCATTATATGGCTTCCACTGTGATGTGTTCTGTATTATATAGCAGCCACTGTTTTGCTATCTGTATCATAGTGTGGACACTATGATGTTCTGTACATTATATGGCAGTCACTGTGATGCTCTCATCATATGGTGGTCACCATGATGTTCTCTATACTATATGGCAGTCACTGTGATGCTGTCATTATCATATGGTGGTCACTATGATGTTCTCTATACTATATGGCAGTCACTGTGATCCTTACCTTTGAGTCTGGAGACGGTGCAGCCTGCATGCTCCATTTAAAAATTAAGACACACCAGAATAAATGCAGGAGACACTGGCACTTTAATGTAACAGGACTAACATTGGTTTTTGCACTCATTCTACAAACATTTCAGTCTGCATTCAAGTAACATAAAATCCTAGCTTCACCCCTGGAACAAGGATACTGTACTCAGTCATACACTGCTGTTACCTTCATCAAACAACATATGTGCCTCCACTGGTGTATAATGGCTACTTCTCTAGCAACAGGTATTTTAAAAGGTGAAGGGAAAAACTAGAAAGCTGATTTAAGCAGGCCCAAAAGATGTCCTCCCCATCTCCCAGGACACTTCTGTTTTCTCTTCTACCTTCCATGAGTTTCATGGCTACAACCCCTGCCATGACCCATCTTTTTAAAATACAACAAAAAACTGTATGATTAAAGTAATATTTTTTATGTACTGTTGTGCTAGAATGTGTTTGCCAGCAACATCACTACTACCCGCAGGTGTAGGAGCTGATACCCCCATGTGCAGGGCTGATACCCACTCACGTGTAGGGCTGATACCCACTAGGCTTTGCAAATCTGCTACCTGAGCGCTTATGTGGTGTATAATAAATCCCAACCTGATTTTAAGAGCTAGGTCTGGGATCGTGCAAGATCACTAGTGATATTCATGTAATTTGAAATTATAAAACTCTCTACCTGATAAATTAACCTATGAGAGAAATTCGAGAATTTACTGTGTTGGGCTTTTACATTTAAAATGAGATGTCCTGTTTACAATCATTGGCCAGTTATATAATCTCCATTAAACAATTGTCATGTGCATGCAGACACAGCAGCCATTTATCTCTGTAGAAGATGATGCCCAGTGCCCACAGTCTTCTGAGAACTCAATTCAATCACAGTCACATTCAAGTGCAACTGTGGAGCAATGTATAAGGTTTCCCCATATATATTGGATCTAGTAGAGACAACTCCTATAGAACCAACATATATTAAATAATTAAGGGCTGGCAGCACATCCATCTAACAGACCAAGCTCTCATTAAAAAATTAATTAATTAAATTAAAAAAAACAATATCAAATAAAAAAGTGGAAATTAATGTACACATCTTTTATTTATAATCCTGTCACAGGTTCAAATGTAAAATAAACTTATTTCATATTGTTACATATTTCATATTGTTACATTGTTCATACAGTAAAAGTAGCTTTTTCTTTCTTAGATAAATTAATGATAAATTAATGAGCTTGCACTAATTGTGTAAGAGTTAGAAATAGTAGCATGATGAAAATTTCTCCTTCAATTTTCTTTATTTAATAGCCTCTCCTGTGAATAATCTAACATTAAAATGAGTAAACTAACAAAAAATCTCTATGCAAATTGGACCTTTACTTTAATAAATTGAATTTGGTATTGTATTGTTCTTACCCTCTGACCAGGATTGATCAAGAATGAGATATTTTCCAAAACAGCATGACCTCCTTCCACGTACTTTGCAGAAAGGTCTTTCACAGACATCTGACCACCGGATGGCCAGTCTCTGTCTTTCTTTGTATAGTCATTCTCAATGATAAGGACCTCTGACAGTTTATTATCTTTCTTGCTATTATTCTGGCTCATGTCTTCTCTTGGGAAATCAATAAATTTAAATATTCTACTAACAGAGCGCATCTACAACAAGGGAAATCACATTTGAGTATTACAACAATTATCTACAACATAGAACTTAAGTCTCTTTACCACATTTCCAACAAAGTCCCAGGTCTGACCCGGGATTTGGAACACAGTTCCAAACTGGGTCAGACCCCTTTTCCACCTCAATGCCAATCTGGGTTATTCCCGGACTGGTGCCATTCACACTGCACACAAGGGTAGTGCCAGCAAAATTCTCTTTAATTGCCATACAGATATTTATTACCCCATGACATTTGTTGGATAACATGCCACAGCCATGTAAAATCAGCCTTACATTGGTTTAATTATGTTTTAAAACTGCTCATATCTAATTTGGTTATTTAAACTGGTTGCCCAATATAGCTGTTTTTAACCAAAAATGCCCAACATTGCTAAATGTGTGGCCATAAATCAGTTTGTCTTATGAAAATTTATTTGGGCTAGATGGAACTTTATATGCGCAGGAGATATAATTCTGACTGGGCACTGGGGCTGATACATTGAAAAATGAGTCACAGACCCAGCTGTTGTTGGCATTTCATTGGACTACCAGATTTGTCACTGTGGGGCCAGGGTCAAGTACATGCTTATACACACATATACTGTATCTAGTTTATTTGATCACTATAAGATGATTCTGTAACCTTTTGCATCTGAAACATTTTATTAAGTGAAATAAAAGTTATAATAAAAGGTATGTAATAATAAGTGATGTCATATAATTGGAGAGGAAACACCAACTTTATCATCAAAACCAAAATGGAAAGCTAGATTAAGGGCTCATAATGTCAGAGCTATATTTTTGAGTCCTCACACAATTTTTAAATGTTAACAAAGGATATGCTGCCAGTTTATTTGAACAGTACTTGCCCCCCTAAAATTAAATGACAGTGTGACAAGGTGGCAGAGTACGACTGAAGACACTTACCTGTTCATTTACCTACCTGTTCCTGGAGTCCGGAGCTGGAACCACAGGATTTTCTGTCATGGTGGAGGTTGCATTCATTGAGATTCAAGCTCCACCAATGGCTCATCGCGGTTTCAAATTTGGCGCCAACCCTAAGCCAACTGTGACTCAAGGATGGTCAACCAATAAGGAGCTGCCACAGCCAATAATGGCTTGCTGCATCATAGCTCCGCCCTCTCACTGCATCTTATATTAGATGCCACAGGGGCAGCCGGTTCAGTTCAATGGTGGCGAGACAGAAAAAAGGAATTCCAGAGAAGAAGAGCTCCAATGGCTCGCTCATGCCAGAAGACCGCATGGGCAAAAAGAGAAGTCCCAGTAGTCGGCGAGAGTCAAGACTGAAGCTGTGGACGGGATTGGCCTACAGCGGTGGGAAGCAAATGAGCTTTATGAAGCTCCCCACAGCAGCCTTTCCCTCCACTACTGGTAGGCAGCCTTGGGCCACTGTGACTTACAATACTGTGCAAATGTTTTAGGCAGGTGTTGAAAAAAATGCTGCAAGATAAGAATGCTTTCAAAAATAGAAGTGTTAATAGTTTATTTTTATCAATTAAAAAAATGTAAAGTGAATGAACACAAGAGAAATCTAAATCAAATCAATATTTGGTGTGACCACCCTTTCTTCTAAACAGCATCTATTCTTCTAGGTACACTTGCACACAGTTTTGAAGGAACTCGGCAGGGAGGTTGTTCCAAACAAGAACTAACCACAGATCTTCAGTGCATTTAGGCTTGCTCAAATTTTTCCTGTCTCTTCATTTAAACCCAGTCACACAATGGAGATCAGGGCCATATAATCACTTCCAGAACTTCTTGTTCTTCTTTACGCTGAAGATAGTTCTTGGCTGCATGTTTGGGGTTGTTTTCCTGCTGCAGAATAAATTTGGAGCCAATCAGACGCCTCCGTGATGGTTTTGCATGGCGGATAAGTACCTGCCTGCATTTCTCAGCATTAAAGACACCAAGAAACGAGCAACGTTGAGAACCATAGACGCAGTGGTCAGCCAAGGAAACTTAGTGCATCAGATGAAAGACATCATGTTTACTTCTCTTTGAAATTGGAAGATGTCCAACAGTGCCATCAGCTCAGAACTGTCAAAAAGCAGTGGGACCCAGTTACACCAATCTATTGTTCAGAGAAGTCTGTCCAGAAGTGGTCTTCATAGAAGAATTGCAGCCACAAAGCCATACCTTCGAGGAAACAAGGGCAAGCAACTTAACTATGCACGAAAACATTAGGAACTGGGGTGCAGAAAAATGTCAGCAGGTGCTCTGAACTTATGAGTCAAAATTTTAAATATTTGGCTGTAACAGAAGGCAGTTTGTCTGCAGGCAACAGTGAAGCATGGTGGAGGTTCCTTGCAAGTTTGGGGCTGCATTTCAGCAAATGGAGTTGGGGATTTGGCCAAGATTAATGGTGTCCTCAATGCTGAGAAATACAGGCAGGTACTTATCCATCATGCAATACCATCAGGGAAGCGTCTAATTGGCTCCAGATTTATTCTGCAGCAGGACAACGACCCCAAACTTACAGCCAATGTCATTAAGAACTATCTTCAGTGTAAAGAAGAACAAGGAGTCCTGGAAGGGATGATATGACCCCCACAGAGCCCTGATCTCAACATTGAGTCTGTCACAAAACGGATTATGGATGCTACCCGTATTCAGGGAATTGGCTAGACCTATTCCTTAGGCGCAGAGTCTAATGTGCCGGCGGTTTTCACCAGGGACCCTTGCAAGAAGGTATGGACTTGGCTGCATCCGACACACAGGTCGCGGCCCTCAGGTTAGGTTTCCCTATACAGGTGCTGGCGAACTTGGTTGGAATGCAGGAGACTTTAGCGTAGTCGACTAGCCGGGTCAGGACCAAACAGACGAGACGGTACCAAGGAGCAGACATAAATGGGTCACAGGGAATAGCCGAGGTCAGATACAGATATCAACGCAGAACCAGGGGTCAGGCAGAATCGGAGTCACGAACAAGCCAAGGTCAGTACAAATAGTCAGGATATGCTCAGGAACGCTGGAGTATGGTAATGGAGTGCTCCCAGGAACTTCCTTATATAGGTCAGAGTTCAAACCCAGCCCCAATCAATACTCCCTAATCTTGCGCCTGCCCCTTTAAATCCTATGCGGAGCGCCGTGCGCGCTCCTATGGGAGCCACAGCCGCCTGCACACAGCCACTATACTGTACTTGTAATTCCCCTATAAAACCAGGCATTCTGTTATTAGACCCGAGGCACTGTAATCAGGCACTAGGCCTGTGCCCTAGACCACCAGGGATCTGGGCATTAGGCCCGAGACATAGATTACCAGGCATTGAGCCATGTCTCTCCTATATCTTCGGGCATTAGGCCCATGACAACTAGCCCCTTTTAGGGTGTGGAGGGCTTTCTGGGGGGTTGTTTTCCCGCCAAAAGCATTTTTCCCACCAAAACAAAACCCTGAAAAACCCATTCAGGAAAAGGGCAATAGGTAATCCAGAAAAGTTGGTGTGTGTGTGTGTGTGTGTACATGTAACCCAAAAGATGAAGGATAAATATATAGGATAATATGTTCTAATAAAAACATGCACATAAACAATAAATATAAAAAATACACTTTCAGTGGATTTGTCCCACAGTGGTAAGAATTAAGCAAATTACCAGAATGTTCTCAAAGAACTGTGGAGCTGATTCAGACTTGCTTGCTAGGATGCGAACACTTGTCGCTGCCCGATATTTGCACTCTGCACATGCATCGTAATGTGCGTGCGCGAACCACTGCGAAAGATCGGGAAGCGCTCGCTCACTCAGCATAGACAGTTGAGTCAGTGACAGGAGAGGCTGTTTGTGGGTGGTAACAGGGGCAGGCCATTTGAAACGGGGGAGTGACGGTGCAAACGCAGGCGTGCCTGAGTGTTTCAACGCCATTTCAGAGGCATGCATAATTAACAGGCAGCGTCATAGTACATGTCACCTGGTTGTATTTCACCGTGAAGTGATCGTAGTGCTTGCGGAAAGGTATAATCAATCTCAAGCGCTGCGAGCACATCCGATAGTGCTCGATGTACCAATGTTTTCATGCACTTCCAGGAGATGATGTGCGCAAGTGGGCGTCTTAAGACTGGCTGGTGGGCATCTGCATATACAAAGTGATCGCACGCCAAGACATAGTGGGTGTGCTAATGCCTTGCCGTGCATTCGCCTTCCTTGCGGGGCGTGCAATGGATTTGCATACGCTGGGAGCTAGCGAAAGCGTCTAGTGGTCAGGTCTGAATGAGCTCCTGTATGTCAAGCAGCTTTTATAGGTAATGTGAGAGAGGCATATGGAGTCTCCTCCTGGTCATGCCTTATATCACCACCATATTGTTCTCCTCTACCACCAGTGGATTGTCCACCTGCGCTGATGTGCTTTGGGGACAAAATATGGCCCAGGAGAAGTGAAGTAAATAAGAGATGGGATTGCAGAGGTGTCTTTGGAGACAAGTCCTCAGGAGGTGCCCACTTGTTTAAAATTTCTTGGGTTCCAACCCATAGGCTCCTGTTTTAAAAGTGTGCACAGAGTATACATTTTTGTTTTAAGGGCCAGTGGGCCTTACACAGTGGTGTAAGGTTGTAGTTTCCATCTAGTGCATAAGAACCTATAAGTGAAACTTGGGATCTGAGGCCACCAGTGCCAATGATGATCTTCCATTCTACCCCAAGGAGGGATACTTGTTTAAGCACGGAGTTCCTACTAAATGCAATAGAGGCCTTCCTGATCCCTTGTCTTGTTCTTTTTTTATTACTAGGTCCATTCTGCATCTGTCATCCATACCACGTCAAACTGAAAGACATACTTGCCGACAATCTGGCTGCCTCTTCCGGGAGTAGTCAGCCAGCTCGGCACAGCGGTGGGGGGAGAAGGGGGCGTGACTCATTTTCAGGGGTGGAACAGGGGCGTGGCCGCATGATCACATCATTGTAGCCCCACCCCCGCTACACAACGCAAATATTATCAGCATTGTGTAACCGCGGGCGGGGCCACGATGATGCAATTCAGCGCAATTTGCGTCATCAGCTCCTCCGACCCAGCCACTTTGACCAGGTAAGAGGTGACGCCGGTGGGGGGGTGAGCAGACACATGCGGAGGGTGAGGGCGGGCTGCACTGGCCGGGCGACACCCGACTCTCGGGAGGCTCACGACCATTTCGGGAGGGTAGGCAAGTATGCTGAAGGATTATCCTTGTTAGGGACTCTGATAAAGCAACATCTAATTGAGCATCTAAGAGGTCCACCCCTACCATCTCCCTTACAACAATTCTTACATTTGTAGGCAAATTGCACATTGACCATGTCTAGATCCATTTATCAAGGTTTATAAAGTTTTACCTAGGAGTATAAACTGAAGTATACATTCTTACTCACCAGACTATCCACATCAATACTCGAGTTTACAGCCCACTGCAAGGTATTCATGATATTCATGGCTAGTGTCAAAACTATCCCAACTTTTTCTTTACCAGCACCTGAGTGTTATGAGGAGACTGACATCAGATTTAAATGAAAAAGTCTACACATATTTTCTGAATTGACAATACAAGTTTAAGTGTGTACAATACATGCATGGTCACTGGGTGGCCATTTTATATTTCAAATGATGGTGGAAGTAGATGCGGCAGGCTACAAGCCTTTGACCATGCACTTAATGTGTTTAAAAAAAAAACATTTCTAGTTCAGTTAAAAAATGTTTTGCTATTTTAGGGTTTTACATTTGCAGTGCATGCACACACTGCAATGCATCTTTTCATTTTGTTGGGACGGGACGCAAGCTAATAGCATGCATGTGTCATTTTACTCTAAATTGTATTGCGATGACTCAAGTCACAAATATCTTTCCATTAAATATTTTACAGGTAATATATATATATATATATATATATATATATACACACATACACACATATATATATATATACACACACACACACACACATATAGGATTCAGTATAATTTACATGGCCGGCAGTTCAAATCCCGACAGCGGCAACCCGACAAGGATGAAAATCCTGATCGTCCCAAGGGAAGTATTCACTAAAATATTCTCCCCCTAACCCTCCCTTAGGGGTGCCTAACCCTAACCTCTCCCCTAAGTGCCTAACCCTAACCCCCCCTCTAAGTGCCTAAACCTAACCCCCCCTTCCCCGACGCCTAAACCTAAGTCCCCCGGGGGGGGTGCCCAACCCTAACCTCCCCCCGGGGGTGCCTAACCCTAACCCCCCCTTCCCCTAGCCTAAACCTAACCTCCCAGGTGGGTGCCTAATCCTAAATCCCCCCGAGAACCCTAAACCTAACCCCCCCGCGGCTGTCTGCGCCCGTCGCCCGGCTTACCTTCGATCGGTAAGCCGGGTGTTGGTCTTCCAGCGTAGGGAAAATGACAGGCGTCGGGATTTCAACGCCTGTCATTAAACCCTTGCCACGATTATACAGTCAGGAAGCCGGCGGTCGGAATTTCGTCCAGCGGCTTCCAGACTGTTTCTCATATATATAGTGATTTTCTCTATGGGTGCTGTCCTTGGGCAAATGATTCCTTCCTTCATTAGGATATGTTTGATAATTATGTATGGTTTAGGGGTATCTAAATAAAAGAACCACTTGATATTGTCTTAAAGGGTAACTGCCATTTATGTTATATTTTTTTGACACTCTTTCCTTGGAGATGAACAGATCAGTTGTTGTTCAGCCCCCGCGAGAACCACTGTTTTGAAAAAATAATTTCTAGCAAGAGAAATCTTGCTAAAAATGAATCCACATACACCTATCCTCATATAACCCCATTTAGCACAACTCAGACTTTGCACCATAACACTAATCTTAAGTACCTAGTACACTTATATAAGATGGAAAATTGGGGAAAAAGTAGCACGATAACGGAAAAAGTACACAATCTAGGGTACTGTACAAAGGCAAAAGACAAGTCCAATACCAGTGACCTGCACTTCGCATCGTTATGCTTTACCTGTGGATTTATGCCAATTCCTTTGTGACAAAAATTTAATCCTAAGTATGTAGTACACAATGTCAGATTGGGACACAAAGGGCTCATGGGGGGCTGATGTTGTAGGAACCATGCCAGCCACCAGTCCATGGTCCTGCTGCACCAAGTTACTGGCCAGAGTAATAGAGTAACAACATAATACACCAGTGTATGGTTTGGAACCTGACCCATTGGGTGGTATTCAATTGTTATAGCGCGCCTGTTCTCCCGTCTAAAGTGACAGGAGATCGCGGAACGCTATTCAATTGTTGCAGTTTTTGCGCTGATCGTGCCCAAAGTGGTCGGGTTTAGCCGTGTAAAGCAGCTACCCCCGACCAAAGTGCCTGGCGCGACCACAAAAAGTGATGTTTGGGCGCCCAAACATGTCACTTTTCACCCATTTCAGCTTGCACCAAGCTGGGGCTGCGAGCTGAAATGGTGTGCAAGCAGCTGATCGCGCCTGACAGGAGAAATAATTGAATAGCTCCTGTTGGGTGCGTACAGGTGTGTAACAATTGAATACCGCCCTTAAAGTAGGCAGAGGGGCATTCAGGCAGTGGGGCCCTTCAGGGATTTCCCCTGACTCTCTGCGGGCCAGTCCAGTGCTACTAACTATATGCAAACTAAGATGCAAAATTGAGAAAAAGTAGCAAAATTAAGGAAAAAGTGCACAGCATGGGAAGTGTGCCAGGAGTCTTGTGCCATATGGTGCAAAACGGACAGGTGTATGAGGAAGTCTGTTAGTAGCTTTGTCAGATTGATTTAGCCCATGTGCAAAACTAATGTGACAGTTCATCTATAAATCTATGTGATTTTACATAAAAGCCACATTGAAGATACACACACTTCAACTATATATACAGCATACGTAGCTGCTCAATCTCCTCTAATCTATACGAGCCACAGATATTATAGATTGTAGGAAAGAGATACAAGACTGAAAGCACTTATGGGGCCTGATTCAGAGATGGACGCTGCTGCATTCGCTCTTATGCCTGTTTCCAGAATCGCAGCTGTGATAATATGCAATTGCTGGTATCAGCCCTTCCCCTGGTGTACAAGTGTGTGTCTGAATGTGCACTCTGTGTCTCTACACACTAATACTGCTGGTGATTCTTTAGATGCCACCATCATAGCACCATCACTTGCATTATCGCCACTTGCAGAGACCGGCAGCCGCATAGGTGGGAGATACAGAGACGGGGCTACAATTCTGAGTGGGGGAGTGTCTGAGTTGAAATACAGCGGCGGGGACAGACACAGTGAGCAAATCCTTATGTATCTCCTCAGCTGTAGGGGGAAAAGTATCACTTTTCCGAAAAACTGACTCCGCAGCATTTCGGAAATGATACTTTTGTTAGTGAGGCATGATGAAAGGTTTATTAAACTCGCAGCAAGTTTAAAACATAATTATCACTAGTGGTAATTATGTAATGATGAATAGACCCGCAAGTGTGCAAAACTATCTTATGTGTTTCAGTTTTAGAACTTCATCAGGGATGAACCCGGTTTCAGATGTCTATCCATCTTTTACTTATGATTTTAGCTTCACAATAGTTTGTTCTAGATAGATAGATAGATAGATAGAACATAATTTCTGCTAAATAACACAAAGTGCTAGCTGCATTTTTATGAGAGGCTCAGTAAAGACTAGATCCTGGTGTACCTGATGTTGCAATCGAGATAAACGCAACAGCGCAGAAGAAGATGACGAAGATCATTTCGATAGTCATTTGGAACCATCGCAGTGTAGACAAATAGAGGAACCAGTTTGCGGTATGTACATTCAGTGCCTTGTGAAAAAGGGTTTCAAAATATGGCTGCCTGCCAAAGGCTCTTAGTGTCCACAAACCCTTTAAACTGGTTATCAGATGAGCAAAAATCGGGCTACGGGCTGTCAGAAGAAGAGAAATCTATTCACAAACATATTCAAGATTACATGATAAATAATAATAATAAAAAATAAAAAAACACTCAGTTGTTATTTAAAAAATAAACCAAAATCATCTAGTTGTTCCAAATTCAAATAAAGAATACTTTTAAACATGTCAGTACTAATAAAATAATGCTATGTACTGTACTACAAACACTTGATGCAGCAATTAACACTTTATTTACATTCTGTTCTCTTCCCATTTTAAAGTTTTCATAGAGCAAGGAGATAAACCAAAGGGAGTAGCTTTCCATGTGATAAAGGGGATTATCACTGTAAATACAGTAAAATAATCCAATAATGCATGGGACAAATACGGATTATGTATGAATATGAAATAGGGATCAAGATGTGCAAACTAGATGGGTGACTTGGTTCTTTTCTATCATCATACTTTAAATACCCTTGTCCCTCATTGAAACCAAACAAGCATAATGACCAGTTTGACACCTGCAGGCTACGGGACATGCCATGTGGGCACTACCAGACTGAAGAGCAGGCTCAATACGTAATTAATATGGATAGAAGTGAATAGTTATGTTTTAGCAACTAAATATGTTTCAATAACATTTACACACCACTTACATTACATATTGAAAACAATTTATATCGCTATGCAATCAGTTAGAGAAGTGGTTAATTTAAAGTATACGTATAAAACATGCAGTACAGTATGTCTGTCTATGACAAGTTTTCTTTCACCTTGACTGTCTATTAGTGATTATCCCAATTTTACTGTGGTGTAGATTTTTTTTTTACTGTACTTGACCCCTTTCAAACTTGGAATCCAGGATCTTTTCCACAATATATTCACGATGGACTTGCACTACAACTGAAGAAGGTCTACTAGGATGCCAGACTCTGAATTTCCTGGAAATAACTGCTGGTTTCAAGGGAGAACAGTGGAAGGTATTATTGATCTTGAGAGTCTTGGATAACTTCAGATGGAAGGCGACAGGATTGATGCATCTGGTAATCCGGAACTGACCAATATACCTTGGACCCAACTTCTGTGAAGGCTGATGCAACTTGATGTTTCCAGTCGAAAGCCAAACTAGATCACCCACTTTGAAATTACAAGGTTTTCAATGTTTGTCAGAAGTCGTCTTAGAACAAAAGGAAGCCTACTGAAGAGAATTGTGCACCTTTCTCCAAAAGGTCTTGAGACGGGAAATAGTATTAGATGTATCAGACTCCTTGGACAAGTTCATTTAGAAATATAACATCGGAGATACTTTTCAAGGGACTGCTTAACTCGTTCAGAGGCTGACATTGATGTTCAAGACGGAGAAGAACGACTTCCAGAAGCGACCTCTATCCAAAACAATGTCTTGTGGCAGACCATACAACCTAAAGATATGTTGAATGAACAGCATGGCCAGTTCTTTCGTAGAGGGCAATTTGGGTAATGGAATGAAATGGGCCATCTTGCTAAAACAATCCTCCACTGCCCACATATTGTTACATTTGGAGGATACCTGAAGGTCCACAATAAAATCCATGGAAATATGCGATCATGGTGTGTAAGGAATAGAGAGTGGTAAAAGATGGCTGGCAGACGGAGTACAAGGAGTCTTGCTCTTGGCACAGGTTTCACTGTCTTGCATGAATTCTTTGACATCCTGTGTAATAGAAGGCCACCAAACTGAACAGGATAACAATTCAAGGGTCTTGAAGACACCTGGATGTCTTGAAGTCCTCTTGGCATAAGTCGATTATGACTGCACCTAAATTTTTCAGGAATGAATAGAAGCCCTGAAGGAATTTCAGAAGGGTGCCTGAGCCTGCATGGACTGAGTTTGTACTGCCAAATCCTGAGCATGAATGTGAGTATTAGAAATTATCATAATTTCAGTGGATGTAGCGTGTTGTACCAGCAAGAAACTACGGGACAAGGCATAAGCCTTCACATTCTTTGACCCAGATCTAAAGGTAATTATGAAGTTAAAATGGGTGAAGAATAATGCCCAATGAGCCTGTCTTGAATTTAATCTCTTAGCTGATTCAATATAAGACACATTTTTATGGTCCATATATATAGTGACCCGATGCTTAATTCCTTCTAACCAGTCTCTTGAGTCCTCGAAAGCCCACTTTGGCCCTCATTCAGAGCCGTACGCTCTGAGCAGAGCGCACGCTCTGAATGAGGGCCGCCCTCCATAAAAATGGAGCGTCCTCCTGGACGCTCGTACAGCTGTGGGTCACCACCCACAGCCTATACGAGCGTGCAGTTTGATGGCCGGGATGGTCGTGACCATCGCGACCATCGAAACTGCGAGCCGGAGCCTGCGGTTGAGGTTTTCAACCGCAAGCCCCGGAGTGATTTTGGCTCTATCAGAGTCAAAATCACTCCCACTGACATCACTAGTGATGTCAGTGGGCCGGCTTCTGACGGGAGGCGTTCCCGTGGGAACGCCCCCGTCAGGGAGGCACACCCCCGGCACGCCCACCAAAGGGGGCGTGCTGTCAATCAACATCGACAGCACGCCCCCTTTGATCAGACACAACGAGCGAAGGACTTTCCTTCGCTCGTCGCGTCTGGCGCATGCGCACGACGAAGCTCCCTCCGTCGTGCGCATGCTCAGTGCAGACCATCGACCCACTTGCGAGCGGACAGCAGCTTGCGAGTGGGTCTGAATCAGGGCCTTTATTGCCAGAAGTTCTTGGTTACCCACATCATAATTGATCTCCGCAGATGAGAACTTGCGAGAGAAGAAGGCTCATGGGTGAAGTTCAGTGTTCTGAGGATCTCTCTGGGACAGTATGGCCCCAACTCCTACCTCTGAGGCATCCACTTCAACCAGAAATGGAAGGTCTGGATTGGGGTGACAGAACTGGTACTGAAACAAAGGCCTGTTTTAGGATCTCAAAGCCTTGGATATCTGAAGGCAACCAATGAGAAGCATGTGCTCCTTTCTTGGTTAATTCAACTATAGGCAGTGACTATGGTGGAGAAGGATCGAATGAACCTTCAATAATAATTTGCATACCCTAAAAAGCACTGTATCACCTTTAGGGTAGATGGATGGACCCAATCCAGAATGGCTTGAACCTTGGTGGGGTCCATAGAAAAGCCTTTAAGGGAGATGCTATATCCCAAAAAAGAGATCTTGTCCACCTCGAATCCACACTTCTCCAATTTAGCATAGAGCTGATGTTCTCAAAGATTCTGGTGTACCTGCTTTACATGATGGTGATGCATATCCAGTGATTGTGAACAAATCAAGATGTCATCCAGGTACACGACAACAAATCTTCCAAGAAAATCCCAGAAAACTTTGTAAATTAAATCTTGAAAGACAGCAGAAGTATTGGACAGCCCAAAGGGCATGACAAGATATTTGTAGTGCCTTGAAAGCATATTAAATGCCATCTTCCATTCATCATCCTCTTTTATTCCCACCAAATTATAGGCTCTCCGCAAGTTGATTTTAGAAAAAATAGTTGCCTCTCTTAACTGGTCAAACAGGACAGATATTAAAGGCAGCGGATATCAGTTTTTGATCGTGACCTTGTTAAAGCCTTTATTATTGATGCAGGGGTAAAGCGAGCAATCTTTCTTCTGGCCAAAAAAGAATCCCGCTCCTACTGGTGAATGAATCCTTTGGCAAGATTCTCCTGAATGTAGATTCTCTCCATAGCTTTGGTCTCGGAAATGGAAAGAGTATAAACTTCCTTTTGAAAAATTGGAACCAGAAAACATATTGATTGCACAGTCGTAAGGCTGATGCGGGGGAAAAGTGTCTGCTTTCTTCTTACAGAAAACATCCAGGAATACATGGTACAGAGCTGGTATTTCTGCTGAAATGGATTGCAGGACTCAAAGAGGAAGGGACAAACATTTGGCACTACATCCTGTACCTAAACGAAGGATCTCGCCTGTAGTCCAGTCCAGTACAGTCTTGTGATCCCTGAGCCATGGTAGGCCCAAAACAATTGGAGCCATAGGACACAAGTAAATAGAAGGAAAGATCATCCAAATGTAAAGCACCTATGGAGCCTCGAAGGGGAGGTGTCTGAACGTTCACTTGCCCATTCAAGAGAGGGCTTCCATCAAGGCCACAAATAGAAACTGGACAAGCTAAATCTCTACTTAGGAAGGCCTAAGGATTTGCAAAAGGCGAGGTTCATAAAATTTCCTGATGCTCCTCTGTCCAAAAAGGACAGTCACAGTCTCCCAGTCTCCATACCATTGAAACTAATCAAAACTGGAATCAAATGAATTTTGGGGAGAAATAGTTGACAGACCTAAGTGAATTTCTCTGTACTCACCTAGGCCTTGTCTTTTCCCACTTTCTGAGGGCAAAAGTTCACCAGATGTCCCTTTCCACTGCAATAAAGGCACAGATTGAGGGTTCGTCTCCTAAGTTTTTTCTCGGCTGACAGGCAGAACGCCCCAATATGCATGGGCTCTTCTGGCTCCAAGATGGGTTCGGCAATGGGCAAACAGGGGGCCCAAGTTAGCAGTTCTTTCTCCAATCTTTATTCTCCAATTTGCCTGTCAATTCTTATGGCCAACTGCATAAGACTGTCTAAGGAATCTGGTGTGGGATATTGGACCCAATAGTCCTTAATCTGTTTGGTGAGACCTAGGTGAAATTGACTCCATATAACCGAATCATTCCAGCCACAATCGTTTGGCCCACCTTCTGAACTCAGTACAATATTCCTCAGCGGAGTGCCGCCCCTGTTTGAGTAAGTGTAGATGAGCGTCTACTAAAGTTTTCCTGTCAGGGTCATCGTACAGAACTCAGAGAGCATTAAAGAAGGCATCAACAGACTGTAAAGCCTGATTTTGTAAGCCAAAAGCCCAAGTCTGTGGGTCGCCATTCCAGGAGAGAAATAATTATTCCTACTCTCTGGGACTTCAATCCTGAAGACAAAGGCCTGAGATTGAAATAAAGATTGCAGCTCTCCCGAAAATGTAAACATCTTCTGGTCTCCAGAGGATCGATCCGGGAGATTAAGTTTAGGCTCTCTTAACTCACCTTTAGCTACTGAGGCTGACCGAACATCCTGCACCCGGAAGGTTAAATCCTGTAGCTTCTGAGACAAACTCTGAATTTGACCGGCTAATACTTGTGCTGAATTCAATAGCGACGGATCCATATCAACATTTTTCTCCTAACCGCTGTTTTTGGGCCGGTTATAATGTTATGATGACCGGAACTACTATTGTGCAAGACCTCTAGAGTCTTCATGCCAATTACAGCTCCCTTTTGTTCCTTTAGAGCTGAGCATGCTCACCGGTACTTAGATTGCCATCTGGACATGCTCAGAACAGTAGAGGCTTACACAGTAGTACAGATATCGCTGGGGATGTGTGTGGCTAGGGATCTGACTGGAGACAGATGTAGTGAACTCCAATATAAACAGGAGTGACTGAGCCACTAGTTAGGTGTGGAGTGAAGTAACTGGGTAGCTGGCTGGATTGCTATGCTGAGGTAATCTGAATTACAGGGCTGCGTATAGAAATCGCAGAATTGCGATTTATCTGAATTACCATTTGTGTCTGTTTCCCAGTGTTTGTGAGCAAATGGTCGATTGTCATTTGCTCCCATACATTACCAGATTTACATTCCAACTAGCCAGATTGGTCAAATATCTGACAGATAATTGTAGAGCACAGTGGTTTCCAAACTCTGTCCTCAAAGCATCCTAACAGTCCAGGTTTTAAGGATATCCATGCAGATTGTGTTATCCAGTGGTTCTCAAACTCGGTCCTCAGGACCCCACATAGTTCATTTTTTGCAGGTCACACAGCAGGTGCACAGGTGTAATCATTACTCTTTTGGGCCTTCCACTGGATGGATTTGAAGATTTAAACCCAGGCAACGCAGTGTACTACAGCTAGTACTGTATAACTGTACACCAACTAGGAAAATGGAAACCATGCACTATTTGTGTTCCCTGAGGAATGAGTTTGGGAAACACTGATCTAGAGAATATGGTCTTCTATTTTATATCATACAAAGTAATTGTGTCAAAAATTAACAATTATTTGACCTCTCTCGTTGCAACAGTATTGTAACGCCATTAACTGCACACAAAATTCCCCCCAATTCCCTACCCTCCAACATGTCCCCTTCCATCCGCTACAAAATCCTCTGCTCCTGAACTTCCCACCTAATTAATGATTGCAGACACCTGTGTTGAGCTCGTTAATAGATGAGGCAGGTGTATCACCACAGGTGGCTACAATCAACAACTAAGAGAGAAATCCCGAGCAGAGCTTTTTGTACTGGGTGGAGGGGTCATGTTGGAGGGTCTGCAATTCCACCCCCAAATCATGTACTGTTGTTTAGGCCCCATAGGGGTACATTTTAAAATAGCAATTTCGGGGCTACCTTATGTGAGGCATATGCACGCACTAGATCGTAGCCACAACTAAATTGACCCCATAGCCATAACCATGATTTTGAGATTCATGTTTCTTAAATAATATAAAAAAAAATATTTTACAATTAATCGATTTATTTAAAATAATGTTTCTTTTATTAATATAGTTCTATAGGGAAAGTATTCTGACCTCTTAGCCACCTGCCCAGTCAAAGCTGGGACATTTCACACCTGAGACGTAAAGTCTGTGGACACAAATCAATTATGGGTGTGGACTTCTACAAACAATTGTTCTGTCAACCTTCATCTGTTGACATCAGCATTAAAACATCCTCCTCCCTGCATTCCATGCAATCACACTAAATCAATATGTATATTAGCTATATGAAGAACAAATGAGTGCTGGAAGAGCATTAGATAATATGACAGTGGGAAAGTTATATTTGCAAATCAGATAATGTGTTTCTGTTGTCCTTACCTTCAGATTCTAACTGTTTTAGTTGCTGGGAGGTGTGCAGAAAGTAGGACCTTAGTAAAATAAAGGCAATGATCACAGGCACTGTAGCCAAGAAGATGTAAGGTTCTAATATGGAAACCACTGTTATTGACCCAATCACAATGAGGACCAACTGGAAAGAGAAAAAGAATGTTACATGAACAGACATTATTTGTAAATTGAGTACAATACTGTAGACCGGGGCATCTAATGGTGTCACAACTATACATCTGTGGTATGTGTGTTCTTGGTCAGTGTCCATACCAGAGCCGGACTCGACATCTGGCACATGCCAGAAGGGGCGATGGGCCGGTCTGGCCATCTGCAGGTCCACCCGGCAGCACCGCCTCCCGGCGGCACTATACTCAGCGGCTGAAGTTTCATGTGCGGCTATGTCATGGCGTAGTGACGTCATGAAGCAGCCATGTAGTGCAGTCAGGATGTGGGCGGGCACGGCGGGGGCGGATGGCCAGACACCATCTTCAATTCTGACAGCTCCTGTGAGCTGGCATGCAGGGCTGCCCGACATTTCTGCCTCCCGTGTGGCAATAGGAAGAGATAGATCCCCTTCCGTTTCTGTACGATGACATCATCTGCCAGTGTCCAATGTCATTCCCTACCATCCAAGTGGTCATAGAAGGAGAATATATACTTGTGGCGAGCGAAGCAAGCCACCGAGTCCGCAAGGGGCCAACTTTTTTATTTTCGTGGAAAGTGGGCAGAAACCTCCACTTCTGCCCTCACTCACGTCACTTCCAGACTCGGCTAGTGAAGGGGATTTATACTCTTCCATGTGGCAATGTAGTGACATCATGATGCAGCCGCATAAAGACATCATAACGCGACTGGGCAGGGTATGAAAAGTGTGGCGAGGGCGGACGGGCATCTCAGGCTTTCAGCGGATGCATACCTCCTGTGAGTGTGACCAGGCCCGGCAAGAGCCACGGCAGGCCCGGGTAACAGGGGGCGTGGCCTAATCACGGGAGGCATGGCCACACCTCCTTCTGATCGCTCCCCCACACAGGCATAGGAGACTGCTGTGGCTGATGCTTAGCAGCCACGAGCAGTCTCCCACTGCAGCTCAGCACACGCTGTGTGCTGGGCTGCTGTGAGGGAGGGGGGGCGGCGTCAGACCCGGGCCCCCGATGGGCCCCTCAGGAAGCCCGGGCAATATGTACCCGCTCCCTCCCCCCTCTCGGCGCCCCTGTGTGACCTGACAGGCACCATCTGCAAACGCTGCCCGGACATAGTGCATGCAGCATAGTGCATGCAGCATAGTGCAGCATTTCTAACCCCCTTGGTTTGGTGGGCTGCTCCGTGGTCTGTGCCAACTTGCAATGGCTGCCATATAAATAAGTGTTTTATTATAAGTACTGTACAGGGCCATGCATGCATATGTGGGACTGTATATTTCTGTTTTCTCATAGTCCCACTGTTATAAATTCTATAAATAGACAAACGCCATACCGGCTGCTGAAATACCTGTCAAGCATATCTCCAATAAGGGATGAAAAGTAAAAAACACAAAAATACCTCCCAAAATGTCCACTGCCATGAAAGAGAACAATAAAGTATAAAATGCAGCATAATGGCTACAGTGCTTATTGTACATGACGAGTAGGGCTTCAATCTGTAATCAACAGTGGGAGAGGTGAGCTCTAGTGTCAGAAAAGCACCATCACCGCTGGAGCTATTGCCCCCTGGATGCCGCACACCGTGCATGGACCTGGGCTTGGATGCTAGAGGCCAGATCAGCACTCTAGTAGACAGGAATAGGCGAATGCGCGGTAAGCAGTACCCTAAAGTGCAGGGACCACTACTTGCCAGTAAGAGAAGGATCTATCGGCAGCCGTAAGAGAAGGATCTATCGGCAGCCTTAAGAGAAGGGTCATGGGCATATAAAACTCCAGACAATGAGAAGTACAAGGAAGCAGGGCAGCTACAGTCAAGGACACCTGGATAGGAAGCAGCCTCCCATCTTGGTAAGAATGAGTCTGGCATGTGTAGACATTACTGATTGTGGCATTATGTTATAAAGGGCATTACTACTGTGTGTGGCATAATGTGTTAAGGGGCATTACTACTGTGTGTAGCATAATGTGTAAGGGGCATTACTACTGTGTGTAGCATAATGTGTAAGGGGCATTACTACTGTGTGTGGCATAATGTGTAAGGGGTATTACTACTGTGTGTGGCATAATGTGTAAGGGGCATTACTACTGTGTGTGGCATAATGTGTAAGGGGTGTGTAAGGGGCATTAATACTGTGTGTGGCATGTGTTAGGGTCATTACTACTGTGTGTGGCATAATGTGTAAGCGGCATTACTACTGTGTGTGGCATAATGAGTAAGGGGCATTACTGTGTGCAGCATAATGAGTAAGGGGTATTATTGTGTGCAGCATAATGTGTTATAGGGCACTACTACTGCTTGGCATAATGTGTGGTGTAATGTGACTAAGGTTGAATTGGTGGTACTATTGTGTGGTCATGCCTCTTCCCAGCAAGACCACTCCCCTTTTTTTTTTAGATGTGTGCTCTCTCTACTTTACAATGTGTGGGGGAACACCAATGCTCTCTATATACACAGGGGACCAAAATGTAGTTAAGGCTCTGCTTTGGTGTGCACAGATGTGTCCTCCTCTGGGTTCAGCACCCCTATCCTAAAATATTCCTACAGTGAATTCCATCTAATCCTCTACAGCTGCTAAGCTAGGGCCTGGTCAATTGGGAAAATGCCTTCCCTTTTCTTTGTGTGTGACCTCCACCAACGAAGTGCCAGCTTTACCTAATAGAACCAACCAAATGCCAAATGTCTGACTGTGGCACATATTTGAATCCTCTGGAGGATGAGCTCTGTTGTGTATATTTTAATGCAGATAATGATATATACTCAGGGGCGGATTGGCCCTTCCTTTATCGGGGAAAATCCCGGTGGGCCGATTGGTCTGTGGGGCCGCTTCTCAACCTTGGCCCCGCCCCCCGAATCGCGTCACCCGGCTGTGATTTTTTTTTTTTTTTAAGCATGACAGGCAGCTCGGCATAGAGATCAGTAAGCTGCCCATGGCCCGTGGCCTGCCCACCTCTAGCACGAGAAGAGGCTTCTGAGCCTTGGCCCCGCCCCCCGAATCCCAGTCAGACACTGCGCCGGGCCGCACGTCAGCACTTCGTAGGAAGAGTGCTCACTGCTCAGATGCGCGGGTCTGCAGCCGAAGTCTCCTGTGGCAGCAGCGGCAGCGGCAGATCCCTTCCCCTCTACCTCCTGCACGTTTGGAGCAGAGGGGAGCGAGACATGCGGGCGGATCCCTCCCCCATGCACGTGTGGAGCCTGTGGAGTGAGACATGGAGGAGGAGTGATGGGGGAGCTGGCCGGGTGAAGAGAGAAGCTATTATCTGATGGGGAGATTCCTGTTTAGTGGCGGCTTGGTACTGGAGCTGGCACTGACCCCTGTGTGTGTGGATGAGGGGGGCTGGCACTAACCCCTGTGTGTGTGGGTGAGGGGGGCTGGCACTAACCCCTGTGTGTGTGGGAGAGGGGGGCTGGCAGTAACCCGTGTGTGTGTGGGAGAGGGGGGCTGGCAGTAACCTCTATGTGTGTAGGTGAGGGGGGCTGGCACTAACCCCTGTGTGTGTGTTTGGGGTAAGGGGGGCTGGCATTAACCCCTGTGTGTGTGGGGTGAGGAGGGGGGCTTGCAATAACCACTGTGTATGTGGGTGTGTGTGGGGTGAGGGGGGCTGACACTGACCCCTGTGTATGTGTGTGGGGTGAGGGGGGCTGGCACTGACCCTTGTGTATGTGTTTGTGGGGTCAGGGGGGATGGCACTGACCCCTGTGTGTGTGTGTGTGGGGTGAGGGGGATGGCACTGACCCCTGTGTGTGTGTGTGTGTGTGTGTGTGTGTGTGGGGGGGGGGGGGGTGTGGGGATGGCACTGACCCCTGTGTGTGTGTGTGTGTGTGTGTGTGTGTGTGTGTGTGTGTGTGTGTGTGTGTGTGTGTGTGTGTGTGTATGGGGTGAGGGGGGCTGGCACTGACCCTTGTGTATGTGTGTGGGGTGATGGGGGCTGGCACTGACCCCTGTGTGTGTGGGGGGGGGTGAGGATGATAAGATCACTGGTACTATTAGAAGACTGGGGGACAATAATCTTCAGTAAGACAACAATTGTAACAAAACCATATTACTGATGCAAAGGGAACCAAATTAGCAAATATATTTTATTAATATAAAATTGTTTGATATGGGAAACCCATATTTGTCCTGCCCCAAAACATCTGATTGTATGGATGTTGAACGATAATGACATTGGTTTTATTACTACACAAACAGGCGGCTTCCAGACCATGTAATCTCCTGCATGAATAGTGAATACCGTCTCAAGACACTGCCTGTCCAGGGAGGATCAATTTCTTCAGAGTTTCCCTCGTTGCAGAGAAATCATATAGGTAAGAAAATGCTCATTGTCATTAACATGTTTGCTGTGCTTATTCACTAGAAAGAAGGATTGGGGGCTTTTGGAGCGGTGGGCATGCCCCCAGCATGATGAAAATGGGGGGGAGTGGCTTGCGGGCATAACATTTCACATTAGGCCACACCCCTACCACAAGGCCACACCCACTTTCCGGGAGCACGCATGGGGCCACTTTCTCCGTTTTTTTCCAGGGCCACTTTAAATTCCCAATCCGCCCCTGTATATACTTGTATGTTTTTAATTATTAATGTTGTTAATTATATTTGTAAGAGCATAGACTAGGTAGGAGGAGTCAGGAATAGTAAGGGGGGTGGGACTCTATGCCTGGGGTCAGATGCTGAAGCCGAGGTGGGCCTGTGTGTTTTAAATGCGAGGGTCTATTTTTAGTGCCAGTCAGGCCCTGGTCCATACTATATGGCAGAGGTTCCCAAACTCTGCCATTACAGTCCAGGTTTTAAGGTTATCTATGCTTGAGCCCAGATGGTTAAATCAAATTGACTGAGGTACTAATTGAATCACCTTTGCTCAAGCATGGATATCCTTAAAGCCTGGACTGTGATGGCGGAGTTTGGGAACCTCTGCTATATGGAAAAAGAACACATGTATACAAGAGACACTAAGATCAATGATCAGATCAGTTGGGCATGTTGGAAGATTTTTCATGCCCATCATTTATCGGTCAGAGACATACAGTACATACACTATGCAATAATTTCCCAGATACGTCGATAAACTATGGATCGGGCCAATAATTGCATTATGTATGTATTAATAGTAGCTAGTATATCTGCTCTATAATAGCTATGCTGGACTCCTCATGTGTACAACACAGAATATCTTGGAGGTACTGTATATGAACTCTTTAAGATACATAGTTGTAGGAAATTCTTTATTCTTACAAACAACTAAAATCCACAACCCAGGTTGTAACCATTAATATTCTGTCTTCTGCCCTGTTGCATTATATCAGTAGCAGTGGCGTCACAAGGGGGGTGCGGGGGGTGCGGGCCGCACCCGGTGGTCACCCTCCGAGGGGTGACACCAAGGTGCAGGCTCCCCCTCAGTGACAGGTGGTGGGTGCTGCACTGTAACATCACGTGAAGCACTCTGCTCCTGTCACAGAGATTGAGCCTGCACTGCCTGCACCTCCGGCACCCCCCAATGATAATGAAGTACCGGCGGTCTCGGGACGCGAAGCCACGCCCCCTTTCCCGAGGCCACGCCTCCTCAGGCGAGGTCACGCCCCCTATCGGCGAAGCGCGCGGCTCCGCCACTCTCAAGGCATCCCTCCCCACACCGGGTGTCACTGATCAGTAGTTCCCAACTCCAGTGCTGAAGCCCCTATAACAGTCACAATTTTAAGCATTTCCATCCTATGGCACAGATGGTTTAATCAAATTGGCTGAGACATTAATTATGTCTCCCAGGCAGGGCCGTAACTAGGGTGGTGCGACCAGGGCAGGGGGCACTGTTGGGGCCTGTCAATTTTCCTGTTTATTATCATTCTCACTTGTATCTTCCTCCTCTTTTATCCCCAGCATCTCCTGGCCTCCCCTAACTCTTCCCTGGCCCTTCCCCATGAGGCCACGGCCCTTTTGCACTATCTTATGTCCCTATTTAAAAAATGGGGGGGCGCCAATGCTTTCTCTGTCACAGGGCACCAAAAAGTCTAGTTACTGCTCTGCTCCCTGGGCCATAGCAAGGCGAAATTCCGGCCAGCTCATCTCACGGTACACCATAAGTTTTAAAACCATTTCTATTCACCTTACAAAATTATGCAGTTTTTCTTTTACATATTTAGGGAGACATTGGGGTTAATAGCAGTGTACACACCCAAAAAGTACTGGCCACACCCTCACAATACTGGACACACCTTCTCTGCTTCTCACAATAGGTATTTCATCATTTGTAGCCCCAGGCCCATATGGCACTTTAGTCCTTATTCAGTACGGATCGCTATTGCGATCGCAGCTCCGTAATTGCACGCAGTCTCAATGCAAAAATATGCTAATGATTGCAATGCCGTCACAGCCAAACATAAGGACGCCCACTGTACCTTACACACATCCATAATACTTAGCAAGTCTGTAAAAGCATCGGTAACATCAAGTACCATCGCAGTATACACTTGCACAAGGTCTGACCTTACTCAAGAATTGCTAACTTCATCGCACGCAGTGAAACCCCAAGCTGCGTATGGCATTGCAGTGGCTAATTTACGCATGCCCCTGTAATGGCATTCATAGTCATACGCACTGACACCGCATTTCGCCGACCTCCCCCCCATTACCAGCCCCAAATGGTCACTTCCTGTCAATCACTCTGCAATGGGTCTGCGCACATGCATTGCAATGCATACACAGACCGCAACAATCGGCCAACTGCATGCGGAATCGCAGTTGCGATCGGTAATGAATCAGGCCCTTTATATGGCCCTGAGATCAGTAGTTGCTGGGAATAGGAGTCAGTGGAAAAGCTAAACTAGAAAGCTCAAACTTATCTTACAGTATTTCACCCACCTGTATGAAGTCAAATATTGTCAGAGGAAGTAGATCATCTAATATAGCTGTGTCCTTTGAAAATCTGTTAAGGATCCGCCCTGTAATTTACCAAAGACAGCCTTGTTAAAGACACTGCTTAGTTTTTGTATAGCAATTCTTATGAAACATGGAAGCACATGTTTACAGGAGGTCATCATTGTCAGAGAAGGTCTAAACAACAATTTAATCAAAAAAATATAATTTTTTATAAAATATTGAGGTAAATTGCATGATCAAACTTAATGAGCTTTCTACTTTTATCATAGTAACAAGGTAAAGTGATTGAGTCTTTCCTCTCCTTGCATCACATACACTACAAAAAAAACACCCAATAGATTTCTGTTAACTAGGAGACTGAAAATTTCTTGGAGAACCCAGGGACTAATTCATCACAGATCACAACTGCAACGGTGTACGCAGATCGACCGATAGTGCGTACAGCACGTGCGTATGCACCATAGTGTGCATGCGCGAGGTAGCGTTGCGATTACAATGTGATCACATACGCAGAATAAAAGCCATCGCAGACTAAGAAATAGAACATCAACATTTGGAGGTGGCGACGGGGGAGTGGTAGGAGAAACGCAGGCGTGCCTGTCCATTTGAGCACCTTGGCTTGGGAGTGCATAAATGAGCCACTGGGACGGCATACACAGCTTGTGTACTCACTGCATGCAACAAGTTTAGCAATTTCTGAGTGAGGTCAGACCTGTTGTAATTGTGCGCGAGGGTCCGATGTTATTCAATGTTCCCGATATATGCAGGACTGCAAAGTATTACAGATGTGAGATAGCGGTAGTTTTGGGGGCGTCTCTATGCTGGCTGGGCAATGGCTTTGCGATTGCATTCATTAGCATATTTTCGCAGCAGACCTGCGTGCGTTATCGCAGCCACAATCGCAATAGAGATCCGTAATGAATCAGGCCCCTAGTTCACTAATGTGAAGGGTTTGGTTTACTTTATATGTATTATATATTAACAAATATATTACTGCCCTATAATCAGAATATTTGCTCATTCACAGACTGCAGCAATTCATGTATCTAGCACGCAAGTTACTGCTCCATGCATGTGGGAGGGGAAAAACCATTCAAATAATGAATAATGCAGAATATAGGAAGTAATAAATACCTGAATGATTACAAGGCTTTCCAATAACATATAAAGGATAAAGCACAGTTTCCATAGGCCATAGAACATATTGTTTCCCAAGAGAGGAAAAGAAAAAGAAAGAACCAAAAAGAGTCATCATAAGCAGTGTTCTGCATATAGGATTCTTATCCCCCTACGCCGGCAGCCTATAAACATACCAGCTCTCATAGTATTAAAAGTGGACATCGGAGCATGAAGAACTGCGTGTAGCATTTTCTGGTGTAACGCCTTGGAAACAGATATAAGACCATGCACAAGAGGCAAGCCACGGAAGATCCCCATTGCCAGCAGAGAGTCAGCCACGCCAACATAAATATAAAATACATAGTAAGAACTAGTTGAGGTCACAATTACTGCTGACTTGGAGGACTCGTTCCCATTAGCTGTCCTATTATTTCTAAATAAGAGAAAAAGATAAATTAATTAGGATACACACATTTAGTAATACAAAAAAAATGTAGATGAAAATATAGGGACAGATACATAGCAAAGCATACGATTGTTTATGGAGCATATCTGTGCATGTTCTAGAGCAGGGGTTCCCAACCACGGTCCTCAAGGAACACCAACAGTCCAGGTCCTTGGGGATAGCCATACTTGAGCACAGGTGACTTAATTAGTACCTCAGTTATTTTGATTTAACCATCTGTGCACAATCATGGATGTCACTAAAACCAGGACTATTAGGGTGCCTTGAGGACCGAGGTTGGGAATCACTGCTCTAGAGTCAAGCATATGCATGTATGAGCAATGCTGAGTCTTATACTGTACATTTCCGTCTCATCTCCACTTGCAACTGAAGGGGCAGAACTAGTCTGTAATTGGGCATTCTCACGTAGGCAAAGTTCAGAGACTGTGTGTCTATGCAGACTGATCTATGCAGAGTTAGATGGAAGTATAAATACACCTGTTTCCAGATGTTTCATGTGCATCAATGTATCATTACTGGTGCAAGTGCCACCTGGTGATGATGGTGGTAGTGACTCCAATTACTAACAGGGCAAGGAGTGACTTCCACATGCTACAGAAGTCTGGGGCTGTTTAGTTCTTTCCAACACCTTGTTACTTTGGAAGTACCATCACGGCTGGCACAGTAGTTAGATTAGTAGGTATGATAGCTTGGGAGGTCTATGTAATGATATCAGTGTGTAGTACTCCGGTGGAAGAAAGTCTTCTTTGTCTACTTACTAATCAGGCTGATCTGGTGCTTTCATGGTCACAAGGTAATGGGAATGGAGAGATAATGAGGGAGCATACAAAATACAAGGTCAGATGGGCAAATGACAGAAACAAGAGTCAAGGAGGAAGAATTGTGCAAGTGTGGAAAGAGACACAATAGGAGACATATTTAGAAGCCCTCAGAAGGGCAGACAGCATGAGCAAATTATTCATGGGACAAAATTAACAAAATATGGATGAGGTTTGATGTATGTGATATGTGTATAGGATATACATGACATGTGTGAGTGTGTTAGTCATAGCGCAGAATTGATAGTGAGGAATGTAAGTAGCTGCCTGTAGCGGGTAAGTTCACACGACCAATGGGAGACTGGAGGTGTTGCAAACAGGTAATCTTTTTATTCCAGCCTTGAAAAGGCAGAGCCAGTGCAATGGCTTCTTACATAAGGCAAACACAGTTCAGGAACAATAATACAGCTTACATGAGACAGCAGTTCAAACAAGCAGAGTATTCCCAGCACAGTCATGGTTCAGATTGTCCAGCATAGAGAGAGCTGCTAAAGGTGCAATCTCTCTCTCACATTACCACTGACTAACTAAATTTATCAGGTTTTTATACCTTAGCTGGTCTTAATTAAGGGTGTGGTTCCTCCCTGGCTACAGGGAGGTTATCCCTTTCCTTAGAATGTGGGAGAGACCCACTCTATCACACTGCCCACTACTGCTATAAGGTTTGATACATTTGCAAAAGTTTATACATTTTATTTTACACTAGAGAGACTTTAGTACATTTTTATTTTCATGTACTGAGAAAATAAAGTGAAAGAAAATTAGTGATCATATAGTCCCTCTAATCATCACCACAATCTCCAGAACTCAATATAAAGGGATGTTTAAAGATGTCTTTAGTAACGGAATATACTTACTGACTAATAAGTAACAGACCGGCTAACGATGCCGCCACCTACAAACCAGGAAAATACATTCATTAACATTCAGATGTATAGAATGTGTATTTATTTTTCGGTTACCATAAATCAGGGGTGGACAATAAGCGGCCCTCCAACTGTTGTTGAACTATACATCCCAGCATGCCTTGCAACAGTTTTAGCAAGGCCAAATAGCAAAACTGTGGCAGGGAATGCTGGGATGTGTAGTTCTGCAACAGTTGGAGACCGCTTATTGCCCACCCCTACAAAACTGAATATGGTATAATTAGGGTGGCTGTTGCTGCTGCAGTGCTGCTACTCTGGCCATGGCCGGCCGGGTCCTGGCGCCTGCGCAATGAATCTAGCAGGTGCCAGGACCAGCGCATGAGCGGTGGTGAGCATAACACCGGCTTCTGGAGACTGCATTGTTTGCAGCCCCGAGAAGCCCTGTAGGGCCGCCCGATAGGCAGGGCAGCGGCTTCCTATGGAAGCCGCTCTCTGCTAATCGCAGCCCAGACTGGCGGTCCCAGGTGGAGGAGACACATCCCCATGTGGCTGCCTGTCCTGTGCATGACTGGCAGTTGAGACTTCCAAAGGAAAGCCACCTTCAGTCACAGTGTAGCCAGTGCAGTCATGGACTGCTGCACTGGTTCACTGAAGTGGAGGATTTTACTGGGGTGCATGCAGCCTGGCAGCCCCTAGGTAAAATCTGACACTGAATATGATAATAAGTCTATATAATCATGTACAATCAGATCCCGTTTGTGTTTTTGTGTGCAGAACAATTGTTTGAAAGAAATTTGTATCGTCCAATCCAGTTAAATCCTATTGGAGGAAAAGATGTGATAAGCACTAGCAATACCATATCTAAGTAAAACTTCTACTCAGCTGAGTCACAGCGTCATGATGTCATGTACACTGCTGTTTCGGGCCACAACATCATGGAGGTTCTGCCACAGAGCCCACAGCCAGGAGCTCAGACCAAAAGGCAAGGCTTGGTCAATTTGCAGAAAGCCTTCCATGGTATTGGGCAGAACATTAGGGGTTAAAATTTGTAAGTGGCTGCCCCAGGTGCCCCCCTCCATGGCTAGCGTCCCCGGCCCTAGCCATTCGGCGGTCACTTCCCCAAGCACAGTCACTAGTATTATGTGAATTACATATAAGAATCCTAGATCATAGACTTACAATGGTATCTATAAAATCTAAAACCCTACTAAAAATGCAATAACTAAGGTAACATAATTTAATGTGATCACTGTAGTCATTCAAACTTACATTTCCATTATTTTCCTAATGGAAGAAAGGGAGACTTTTACTAAAAATATGGAAAAGTACAAATGTGCAATAACTTGTAGCAACCACTCAACAATTAGACCTAAATCAAGTGTTGGCTTGAATTTCAAGCAACAGCACCCATTCAAAGTTGGTCAGATCAGATGGGTGCTATTTAATGTGTCTATCAGATGACCACACATAAGCCAACAGTGGTTATCTGCTGACCAGATCTCTGGATATACCCAAAACTGATTTTTCAATTTTGGGTATTGCTTGTTCCGGGGCCACCAACAGCCGGAATCGGTATGATATCCGGCTGCCGCATGGCCGGCAGTTCGAACCCTGGCAGCGACAGCCCGACAAAACAGCAGAGCCTGGCAGCGGAAGGCCAACAGCTCTGGAAATCCCGATCGTGGTAAGGTAAGTATCAACTAATCTAACCTAACCCCCCTAACCCTAATCCTCCTTAGGGGTGCCTAACCCTAACCTCCCCCCTGTGCCTAACCCTAATCCCCACTCTAAGTTCCTAACCCTAACCCCCCCTTCCTTGCTGCCTAAAGCTAAGTCCCCAGGGGGGTGCCTAACCCTAAGTACCCCCCGGGAGTGCCTAACCCTAAGTCCCCCCCGGGGGTGCCTAACCCTCCCTCCCCCTAGCCTGACCCTAACCCTCCCGGCAGGGGGTTGCCTAACCCTAAGTCCCCCCCGGGTGCCCTAAACCTAACCCTTCTCTCCCCCGAGTGGCTGTCCGCTCGCAGCGCCCAGCATCCCTTAGATTGGGATGCCAGGCGCCGGTTTCCCGGCGTCGGGGAAGTTACAGACATCTAGATATAGACGCCGGTCATTTATCCCACGCCGGGATAAAGCAGTCGGGAAGCCGGCTGTCGGGAATCCGGCAGCCGGCTTCCCGATTGTATACCCAACAGCCATATTTGGTTAAGCTGTTTTCACCACCGGCATTATCACAGCATGTTTGGCCAGCTTTAGGAAATGAAAAAATGTCTGAATGGTTGTTATGGGATTTTCCATATTTTACTGTGATAGTATATAACCTCGAGACTGTATAATAATAATAAACCAAACCAGTGCATGTTTACAACTTATATGTTAGATATTTACTGTACATACCTCTGCTAAGAAAATGACTAGGACAAGTATAAGGATAAAGATTAAACTCTTGTGAGCAGTAACATATCTGAAATAAGTGTTCCATGTTGTAGTCGGTGTTGCACTGTCTGTATCATCCAAGAAACACTCCTGCAAAGAAAGACAAGCGTAGCTACATTAGCTACTGTTTATATGCAGTTCAAATAATAAAAACTAATGTAGTGAGGAAAATACAAAAACTCTTTCTTGGTACCAATCACAAAGGTCAAATACAAAGTAGTTCAATTTCACCAGAATGTAAATCTACAATTAACAGGTAATTAATATCTCATCAAAATAAATGAAATGTCTTGGTATTTCCTTTCAGTTGAATCTTGTTTCCATGCTAATCTAGCCTAAAAGAGGGAGCATGGATGATCTGAAAGCCTAATAAGTCAAGTTACAGTATTGGTAAATAAAGCAAGCATTTTAAACAAATGCACAGTTAAGTGAGTGTAAATGTGATGAAATAAGCTAATATTGTTGCACCCATAGTTATATCCAAAATAAGGCAATTCAAATGCCAATTTTAAAAGTGCTTTCATAAGAAAGTCTCAATAAAGCTTAAGAAATGAGCAAACAATACATTCCCAGAAAAGATAAACATTATGGTAAACCACAATGAAGAACAGGATATATGTACTTAAATTAGTATTGTAATGAACATTTGGAGCATTGAGTTTAAATAAATGCTGATTTCACTACATAGCTTCCTTTGCTCAGTGACTAGTCCAAGTCAAATACTTAATGAGTATATGGAAAGATTGTGTAGGCTAGGAACGCTCTACTGTACTTTAGTCTTCATGCAAGCCCAACGTGTTGGCAGCCCAATTTTTAGACTGACCAGGCAACAGGGCTGGATCAACCATTAGGCTACATACAAATCCACCCCCCTTCCCAGTGCGGCACTGCAAAACATATTACTTTTAAAAAAAAATGTTTTGGGTGGGGGTGTGCCACACCTCCCTGATTTGAACATGCCCCCAAGACCGGGGCCCATCACTGCTCTCAATGGCCCTGGTGACGTGCAAACGGTAAGGTCAGAGTTTGGTGTAAACAACATGAATCCATCCTGCCCAGTGGCAATGGTTAAGGCTGGTGGAGATGCTTTAGTGGGGACTGTTACCTTGGCACACATTAGGCCCTTTAATACCAAATAAGCATTCATTAAATGATACAACCTATCTGAGGATTGTTGATGACCATGTGCATCTCTTTATGGATACAATCTACCCATCTTCTAAAGGCCACTTACAGCAGGATAACAAATGCCATATCACAAAACAGATGTTATCTCAAGCTAGTTCCACATTGAGTTTTGTGTACTCCAATGGCCTCCATAGAAAATAGAACACAATCCGATATAGCATTTGGAATAATGTGACATAGGAGAAAAGTGTACCTAATAAAGTTATCATGGAGTTTTAATTCATAGTTGACAAGGTGCTTGGTTGTATGGGGTACTTGAGTATGGGCCACAAAAATGACTAAAATATCTATTTTCAATAATGCATCCACGTAACATAAAATCATACATATTAGTTGGTAACTATGGAATGTAAGCTATGCAAATTGGCTCATTTCTTTCTTGACACCAACACATTTAAATTGTCTCTTCCCATTCTGGGATGTCTCCAGAAAATATAGAGTGCAACATGAATAGCTTAGAATGTGTCTGTTGACAGGAGATCAGCATTTTGCGCTGTCTCCGTCACTTCAATAACTAGAGCCGTCAGGCATTAGGTCCCACCGCGACTCTCTCTGGAGGTCTCTCCTCCAGCATATGCTACTGCGCATGTGTGGCACTGCCATACTTCTTTCTGAGTCCTGGGAGCATAGATATGCCCCACAACCTCCAGACCCTGCTATGCCCAAAGGACATACCAGGACATACGCTGTGCCACCACCACTTAGGTGCCCAAGTGCCCTGCCTCAACAAATCATGTTTTGAAGATTTACTAATTAATTTTCTGTTGAATTATGTATTTTATTTGTTTTCTTCTTACCCAAACTGGTATAAAATGTGACCATACCACTAGGAACAGTCTCTATTGTCCACCGTTAATATTATGTACATTTTTATTCCATTAAATCCTATGCTGCCCACACATAGGTAAAAATATGCAGCCTCCACACACTTTGGACTAATTTGGACCAATCAAATATTTGGAAACAAGACCGATCATTCAGATTCAAGCCATGCAGTCAGCTATATACCACACTATCTGAGATAATGGTCATCAAATAGTCAAGTTTCCAGTTCTAACCCAAATCCTGTTAATTGGTTAATCATTTAGGGCCCATACAAAAAAATATATACATCTTGGTTGAAAATAATCAATTTGTTAAAACACTGTGTTAACACAAAATATAGAATTAGCAAGACACCTACCTTCAAATCTTCTTCATTAATTTCTTCACTTATCTCCATGACACTGTCTTGTGAAGAGCGTCTGCCGTAAATATCTAACTCTGGTGATAATTTGGATTGTGGAGCAATAGAAAGTTTTCTGATGGCTGCACTTCCTCTTCTGAAAGCGCTCTGACTTTGGGAAACAGATGTACCCGTCATTAGGTTTAATACAGATTGTCTTCTTCGACCTTGAAAAGTTAGGCCTGTGTTGAGAATGTTACTCCTTGGGAGGATAGCTTCCCCTTGTTCTGAATCTGGAACTAAGGACAGTTTTCTTTCTCCTGGTTCTGTGGGAGATTCTTCTTCAATTCCACCCATTTGTGGCTGAGATTTCTGCTTCACAGAAAATTTTCTACTCGATTTCCGAGCATTAATAATGGAGTTTTTCCTCCTTTCAATTAAATCTGCAGCTTGCTTGAATGACTTATTTCGGACTTCATTTCTGACAGTTACTGGGTCATTCTCTATGGAGAACCGCCGCAAGGTCTCTGTTAATATTGAGTTTCTTCTCTCTGCACTGAAGTGATCGAAAGAATCAAACCCCATCAGCTGCGAGCTGAAGTCGGGACGTTGTTCTTGAAGTTCTGCAAATCTTCCATAAAAATAGCAGCTTCCTTCATGCAGTAATAGTATTTTGTCAGCTTTTTTAAGCTGCTCCAGCTTTGAGGTAACTAGAATTCTGGTCTTGTTGGCCATTAATTTACAAATGCAGCTAAACCAAACAAGAAACAGCTATTAATCGTAGTGAAAACAAATAAGCTATTTTTAGAATTTGCACAAAGCAGGAGGACTTTCATTTTTTAAAATACTGTATACATACATTTCTAATCGTGTGCATATATAAAAGAGATAGATAAAAAGATAGATCAAATAGATAAAAAAATAGATTAGTTAAAAGGATTTGTAATGTTGCCAATGTCTGAAAATTGCTAATTTCCTTGTCAAATGTCATAATTCAGATATTCTGATGAGGATTTTGCTAAACAGAAGATAGTTAAGGTTGGGTTTAGGAGAAAGCATTCAATGTAATACCTGGAAGTGCAAACACCAAGCACCAAAGCTAACAATCTACTGTAAAATGTCTATCCATAAATAGACTTCAATATTAGGAAGAGAAGGTTTTGCATTGTATCAATAGTGTATGAATGAGTTTATCTTCAAAATCCATATGCAATATCTCTAAAACAACTTGTAAAGAAAATACACACATGCATTCAGTTCAAGTTGGTTGGTGGAGGGTAAACAGCAAACTCAAAAACAAATTAGTCATAAGGAAGTTATCTACTATGCACCAATATTCCTTTTACTGCAAATTGAATATTCTCGGGGTGCAAATACATTTATTTTATTTATATATTTATTTATTTTTGCATGCAAGTTAAATACTGCTGTACTGTAGCCCATAAATGCTGGATAGCTTTATACACTGCAATTTAGATGTGAGTTGAATACACCCTTCTCAAATCTAAGGGGTCAATTCATTTAGCAGAAAGGGGGGCAATTCGCTGTTGTACCGGCATAAAAAGATGCCAATGTCACCATAAGTCGACCCTCTCGCAGTCTGATCTTGCCCCGGACTCGTGGATATTGGTACGCAGCCCTCCGGAGGTACTGTAAGTGTGGCATATAGCTGCATTTACTCCCACCACAAGAGGACTCACAGCTAATTGAATTGACCCCCTAATCTCTCTTTACATTTTAAATCTGCCCCACCTGCAGTGCAGCATTTACCAAGGTGAAAGTTACTTATTTTGTTTTTTGTTTTTGCTTTGCTCCCAAATCAGATTCAGCCCCTCTATTCTAATTTACAACCTTCTCTCCTACCTCCGGAAAAATCCACTCTCCATCCTTGGCCCGCTCAGCCTATTTATCTAATTATAAAAAAATTCCAAAGAGATACAGGGGTAGATGTACTAAGCCTTGGAGAAAGATCAAGTTCCATCCAATCAGCTCCTAACTGTCATTGTTCAAAGTCAAACACACCCTGTAAAGTGTCAGTTAGGAGCTGATTGGTTGAAACTTGATCTCTCTTCACTTTTTCTCTGTCCAAGGTTTAGTACATCCCCCCTACAGTATAAATTAGACTAAATAGTGTAGATGCTTTGCAGTATAGGAACCATTTAATTATATAACATCCAATAAAATTACAAATCTGGCTTGCTTCCCACTAGAAAATGTCCATGATACTCAAACACACAATGGTCAGTGCAAAGACATTTGTTGCCAGGTGGAGGAGTAGATTTGTTGTGTAAACCTAAAAATAATAATGTACTGTACCCAACACCTGGTAAGAACAGACCAACACTGCTTAATTATATGTTGTACTTGTGTTATAAATCAAACTGGTTATTATATATATTAGTATATCAATATTTTCTTTTCAAACAACAACAGAGTGATTAAAAAGGATTAATAATTAAAATTAATATATTACTAAAACAAATACATTTTAGGTTTAAGCCATAATGCTTCTCATATCTCCCATTCACCTACCAACAGTGGTTGAAGTGGGATTTTTGATGTGGGGGTTTGGAAAATTTAAGGTCATTCTTATGCGTGTGCTGAAGGGAAAGGGGGCATGGACACTTTAAAGAGGCGTGTCCTTAAGCCACACACCCTTTTCATCAGTGTAGTGTACCAGACCATAGTATCCCGTACACACATTATGCCACACAATAGTAGTGCCCCTTACAACACATAATGCTATGCAATAGTAGTGCCCCTTATACATTATGACACACATTAATGCTCCTTACACATTATGCCACACACAGTAATGCCCCTTACACATTATGACATACAGTAATGCCCTTTGCAAATGATGACACACAGTAATGCCCTTGACAAGTGATGCCACACAGTAATGCCCTCTACAAATTATACCACACAGTAATGACCCCTATAAAATTATGTCCCATAGTAAAGATCCCCCCCTGCAGCCTCTTATCTCCCCCTGTGTCCCTCCAGCAGCCTCTCACCTCCCCTTCATGGACAACCAGCAGCAGCCTCTGACCTCCCCCTCATGTGCCAGAAGCAGGTATTTGGTGCCAGGTCTGGCAGGCAGCCATGGAGAGACAGCGTCACAGCACCGCCATCATTTAGAATCTGGCTCTGCCCACTAGTCAATTGTAGCTGCAGCCAATTGTAGCCGGCAGCCAATCAAGAGCCGCCCCTGCGGCCGCTACTGTTTGGCTGTCAGTCTGTGAGTTCCAATTGGCTCATGGGCAGTGGCAGATTCAAAATGACATTTCCATGGATGCCTGCCTGTGCACCAGCTGTAATCAGCTAGCGACCGGGCACCAGCACCCCCTCGATCTTCTGGCAGACGGGGAGCAACACAGCAGGGCTCAGTGCTTGAAGTGCTGGTATATCATACCATTGTATACCGGCACACTTCGAGCACTGCCTACCAATATAATATTATAATTTTTTATTACCTGTGTATATAGAGCCAAAAATGTTGCACAGCGCTTTAACACATACACACACAACCTATGGGTACATGTTTGCTTGCAGCCAATTTACCAGAAAGTAAGATTTTAGTCTGACTCTAAGCCCATTCAAACACAGAGAGAACATACAAACACCACACACATAGGGCCCTGCATGTAAGCGAACCCATGTCCAACATTGCGTCTCCAAGCTGTCCAGCATAAATCAAGCAAAACTCTGCCTTAGGAAGCAATCTTTTCAAACACTTCAGTAAATAGTTATGGAGAGGAATCTTCACAGCAGAACAGGAAAAGGACAAATGCAATGCTATGTAATAGTTGCTATGGATTATTCACAGAGCTGGACTGGCCTACAGGTGTACAGGCCAAATCCCTGGTGGGCCCCACTGCCTGTGGGGCCCTCCACTAGGGATCAGGTTCCAGATCACGCACTCAAATTATGCTTTGTTACTCTACTAGAGTGGCCGTAACTTGGTGGGGCAGGACCATGGATAAACTGGGTGCTTGGTTTGTTTCTATGGGAACTTCACTATTCTACCAATCACTTTCTAGATGCACCCCTGTCCCCTACTGTATAAAGTGGGCCCTGTTCTTTGCAGGCTGACTATGGGCTTGATTCAGTAGGGATTGCTATTGTGTACACAGCTGCAAATTCGTACAGAACGCAGCTGCGAATGTATGATAATGCCTGTCATAGCTCATCTGGCATAGAGACGCCCACTGCTGATTTCTTACATCTTTAATACCTGGCACTCCTGCGTATACATTGGTAACATCGACGGACATTGGCCAGTCACGCACAATTTACACCAGGTCTGACCAGCTGCAGAAAATGCAGTGAGTACTCGTACTGCATATGCATTTGCAGTGGCTAATTTATGCACGCTCATTTAACGGCGTTCCAACGGACAAACACTCCTGCGTTTCTACGACCAGGCTGTGTACCCAAATGCTCAATTTCTCTGTGATGATTCCTCTGTGTGTGCAAAATCGCAGTGCGATCGTAGCGCATGCTTATATGCATATGCAGTTGTGAACAATCGACCGATGTGCATATGTAATTGCAATTGCGTACACTGCTGAATCAGGTCCACTGTCCTCTCTCATAATTGTCCATGTCCTTTTATGGTGACTATGCCCTTTAAGTTTCAGCCCATACCACTACATTTCCCGGTGAGCCTTTCATGCCCCAGTCAGACAATAATTATTCATATCAGTGCACTGGAATTATGGTTTCTCTAACGTTACTCTCAGGTTGGAGTTTGACAGCAGCAGAACCTGCTATGTACTGGAATGTCTTTGCAATACTACAACTCCTCTATATCTTCTACAATAAATGGCAGTCAGTCAGTGATCAACAAGTTCAACGTATCTATTATACTTCTACCACCATTTCTACCACCCCCACATATAGCTTGTTCAGTGATAGAAATGTAGTCCAAAACAAGTTTGGGATAATTTAAAAGACAACCTACTGCAGTTTACAAAACACGAAACAATTTCCCAGCTACATTTTTTTAAAGTGTGCTGTCAGCAAATGATCCTGGACACATACATACCTTTCAAATATTTCCTTTTCTGTAAACAAGTCAAGGTAACTAAATGGAGAGTCCAGTAGGTAGAGGTCAGCATCCTTATACACCGCTCTAAACAAGAAAAAAAATACACTTATGGTTCTAGGTCGTTGGCTAATCCTCAACCAATTGTATGACATGGAAATAAATAAAAATTATCCAAACAAATTCTATTTCACTTTCTTTTGAAAGTATGTGACCTCCGATGCCCTTCACCTTCACAGTTATTTTATCTCTGTAACTGAGTGGAGTTAATCTCTTGATCTTCTTGTTCAATGTTTGTGCTTCATTTCCTACCTATTTCCTTTGTTAAACAGGTCTATGCTTCGGTTGTTCTCTAACTACACTATCTTTCTTTGGTATCAATTATCTCAGGAATATGCCAGCCTTTGGTTTACTAGCAATACTAATGCCTGGAACCACGTTCACCCTACAGGATTGCCAGGGTCATGGAAACCAGCAATATTCATATGTGGTTCTCTCAGCTCTGGTGCTAAAAACAATGGACCACATTCAGACCCGGTCGCAAGTGCTGAGCGCTCGCAACCGGGTTGATGTTTAGGCCCCTCTCTCGCTCCGGAGCTGACCACATAAGGGGCGGCTGTCGATGTTGATCGACAGCTCTACCCGTTTTGTAGGCGGGGCGGGGGGGTGGCTACACAAAAGGAGGCGTTCATGACGGAACGCTTGCCGTTTTGTGGGCGGCCGCACTGACATCAGCAGTCATGTCAGTGGGGAGCTTCCTGCTCAATCAGAGCAGGAAGCTCCCTGGGGCTTGTGGCTGCCGAGACCCAACCTTAGGATCTCGTCGCAAGCCCTGATGGTCGCGATGGTCTTGACCATCGCGACTATCATCCTGGTCGGTCGCTAAGCTGTGGGTGGTAACCCACAGCTTAGCTAGCGACCAGGAGGCCGCACTAAATTAAAAAAAAGCGGCCGCCCTCATTCAGAGAGAGCGATCGCTTCTGAATGAGGGCCAATGTCTACTGAAGGTCTTTATGTCAATTACAACATTTTACCTTTAGTTAGTGATCTTTTACTTTGTTGCCCCCCCCTCCAGTAAAACCCACCACCAGCAGGGACTGTCTAGCAGTGGCATTGGAAGCGCTCCCTACTAATCACAGTCGGACAGGCTATCCCAGGAAAAGGTGTTTTCTCCCTATGGGACTGCCAATCCATACTGCAATTAGCAGAGGTCGCTCTTCCAATGAAAAACCACTCCCCTGCTGTAACGGCAGCCCCATCTGGCTTCTAGGGGCTGCAGCCGATGCAGTACAGTAGAAACCCCCCCCAGAGTTACAGTTAGGAACCGCCACTGCTGTTTTCTATTAACACACATGTTCTTACATTTCTTGCCATTCAGGAAGGTACATGTAGCTAAAGTATTTAAAATTGAATGAATGAACTAATTGTTTCTCACATCTCTAATGATAGTTACATAAAACAAATGGATATGTTTATAGCTGTCTAGTCCCTATCACAATCATTATATCCTACTGTATTATGAAGCTACCAAAAAATCAAGGTGACCTTTTAAATGAGTGCCAGATGCTATTATAATTGCATTCACAGGAGGATTATCAACACCATAGGAAGCAGCATTATTGAAATGGATTTGCAGTGTGACATTTATGTAAAGAATACAGCAATCTAATGCTGTATTTTATAAGATATGCTGCTGTAAGCTCCAAAAAAAATAAGCAACCAAAACATTACCTTGCTAGGGAGATTCTTGCCCGCTGGCCTCCACTCAGTGTTATTCCTCCCTCACCTAGAACAGTATTATCTTTTTCTGGAAACTTTTCAATGTCCTACAAAAAAAACAAAAAAACAATTGAATATGTGAGCATGAGCTTCAGTCGATCTGCAAAGTAGATTTAAACTTTAGGGTCTTCAACCTTTGGCCCTCCAGCTGCTGTGGAACTACTCATCCCAGCATGCCCTGCCACCGTTTTGATATAACAGCATGCTAAAACTGTGGCAGGGCATCCTGGGATCTGTAGTTCCACAGCAGCTGGAGGGCCAAATGTTGAAGACCCATGCTTTAGTTCATACTGGATGTAGAAATAGATTTTAATACACCAAAGAAAAGTGATTTATAATTTGTTCTCCATTGAAAATACTTCTATTGCATGCTGGGGATGTCATCAGTCATTTATGAAAATGCTAAAATGTCTTTGTTTTATATGAGACAAAGTACGTAGACTGTAAATAATTATCTTAAAAAGTTTACGGAGAAAATCAGTTTTTCTTATATGTTGATAGCTGTATATTTCAATTAGGTGTAATATGAATGGTACACTTTTTATTCCTAAGATATATGACAGATGGGTTGGGTACGGGATGCTGGCACAACTACAGAGCATAATGCATGAGTTCCACTGGGTCCCAGCATACTCCCTGGATCAACAGCACATATTCACCGCACTGAGGGCCTGATTCAGACCCGGTCGCAAGCGCTGAGCGCTCGCAACCGGGCCGATGGTGGCCCAGAGCGCATGCGCACGACGGAGCCGGCTCCGTCATGAGTATGCGCGAGACCAGGATAGCGACGGGCAATCCGTCGCTCCGGGTCTCGCACCAAAGGGGGCGTGCTGTCGATGTTGAGTGACAGCACGCCCTGTTTGGTGGGGGCGGGCCGGGGGGGTGGCTGCCCAGACGGCGGCGTTCCCATGAGAACGCCTACCGTCTGGGGGCGGCCCCACTGACATCAGAAGTGATGTCAGTGGGAGAGCTTTCTCCCACTGGGGTTTGCGGCCACAAGACCCTACCACAAGGGTCTCATCGCAAGCCCGATGGTCGCGATGGTCTTGACTACACTTCGCATACATGCTTACGATGACTCACTATGGACCTCATTCAGACCCGCTCGCAAGCGCTGAGCGCTCGCAAGCGAGTCGGTGTTTAGGCCCTGTGCACGCGCAGTGGCCGCACTGCGTGTGCGCAAACCCATGCGCGAGAGAGAAATTCTCTCGCTCTGGAGCTCACTACAAAAGGGGCGGCTGTCGATGTTGATCAACAGCTTGCCCCGTTTTGTAGGCGTGGCAGGGGGGTGGTTTCACAAACGGAGGCATTCCTTAAGGAACGCCTGCCGTTTTGTGGGCGGCCGCACGACATCAGCAGTGATGTCAGTGGGGAGATTCCTGCTCGATCAGAGCAGGAAGCTCCCTGGGGCTTGCGGTTGCCGAGACCCAACCTTAGGGTCTCGTCGCAAGCCCCGATGGTCGCGATGGTCTTGACCATCGCGACCATCAACCTGGTCGGTCGCTAAAGCTGTGGGTGGTAACCCATAGCTTAGCTAGCGACCAGGAGGCCGCACTTCAAAACCCAAGTGGCCGGCAACATTCAGAGCGACCGCTCGCATTTTGCGAGCACCTCTGAATGAGGGCCTATGTCCTTAGAGAAGATCAGGATGTCGTCCAAATACACCACAACGTACTTGCTTGACAGGTCTCGAAATATGTTATTCATGTACTTTTCGAAAACAGCTGTGGCATTCCTTATACCAAAAGGCAGGACCAAGTACTCGTAATGACCATCACGCGTGTTGAAGGCCGTCTTCCACTCATCCCCCTCTCGGATCCTTATTAAGTTATAGGCCCCACAGAGATCTAACTTGGAAACAACCTTAGCTCCTTTTATGCGATCAAAGAGTTTCGAGATTAGTGGTAACAGATACCTATCCTTGACGGTGATGGCATTCAGGCCTTGATAATTGATACATGGTCTCAACCCTCCATCTTTCTTCTTAACTAAAAATAACCCCACTCCCATGGGTGATTTAGACTCCCTGATGAACTCACCCTCAAGGTTCTCCTTGATGTATTCAGATACTGCCTGGATCTAAGGAAGTGAGAGGGGAAACACTCTCCCACGGGAAGGCATTTTTCCAGGCAGTAAATCTATAGCGCAGTCCCACTCCTGATGAGCTGGGAGTGTTTCAGTGGCCTTCTTGCTGAATACATCTCTGAAATAATGGTATGGGGCTAGTAGGGGATCATCCGAAAAGATGGACGAATTCTGGATGACACGATGTATAGGCAAAATGGTTGGCAAGCACATCTGACGGCACTGAGCTCCCCATGACAGGATTTGGGGTTTACTCCAATCTAGTGTGGGAGTATGCTTGCGTAGCCATGGAAGACCCAGGATAATAGGACACTCGGCTGATGGGAGTATGTAGAAGGATATTAACTCCCAATGGAGAGCACCAACTTGCATGGTAACTTCTATCATACGGGAGTGGATGGTAGCCATTGGAAGTTTATTCACATCCACTATGATGATACAGAGTGGCATCTGTAGCAGCACACTAGGAATTCCTAACTCCTGAATCTTTTTTGCAGTAAAGAAGTTGTCGTCGGCGACGGAGTCCAAGAAGACCTTGAGAGTCTCTGGGGTTTTCTGTAATAACAGAATCACATCAATTGAGAACTGGGAAGGACTACCCACTTTTTAGGTGTGATTAAAAGCACCTAACCTGACCACCCCTTGATCAGTTAGGGCCTCTCGTTTCTCGGATGCTTGGAACAGCTGGCAAGGAGGTGACCACAGTACAGACATAGCATATTTTGAATCTCCTTTCCCTTTCTAAGGTAGGGAGACAGCCTTCCCAATCTGCAAGGGCTCTTCTGGAGACTCAACCTGAGCTGTGAAATGTGGGGCAAGCTTGAATCTGAAGCACCAAGACTTTTCCCTCTCTCATGCTCTCATGCTCATACTCTCTCTGTGACAAAGGTCTACCCTGAAACACAAAAATGCCAGTACATCCTTGATCTGCTCTGACAGACCTTGCTTAAATGCGGCAACCAGGTCTTTGTTGTTACATCCTAACTCTGAGGCCAGGGTTTGGAATTGCATGACATATTGTCCAGCAGATTGGTTGCCTTGCTTCAACTGCAGAATAGCCGACCATGTAGAGTGTACTCATCCGGGCTCATCGAAGACCTTCCAAAAGGCTGCTAGGAAATCAGTGCTATTATTGACCCGTGGGTCACTACTTTCCCATAACAGAAAAGCCCATGCCTATGCCTGTCAGGACAACAGCGAGATAACATAGGCCACTTTTGTCCTCTTGGAAGGAAAATTTTCCACATGGAAGTAGTTGACCTACACTGACTAATTGCATAAGCATCTGTAGGTGCTGCATAATCTGGATCTGAACTTGCTCTTGCTTTACGACTCTGGCTAGGAGATTCTCCAGCAGATCTTGAGGTGAAAGATTACCAGCAGCATCCATGGTGGGCCACAGTCTTCTTATGGATAGATAGTGTATGCTAACCTGTATTTCGGGATTGACGAGACCCAGTATTGAGGCATGGAGTCTAAAGTGCTGGCATTATTCTTTAGGGAACCCCACATGGAGCTCAAGACTTGGTTCCCTAATACAGGTGTTGTTGTTCTCTGGACAGGTATAAAAGCTGATTCAGACCCTCTCGCTAGGATGCGATCATTTGTAGCTGGCATATATTTGCAATCTGCGCATGCGTATGCATCGCAATGTGCATGCGTGAACCACTGTGAAAGATCGGGATGCTCGCCCAGCATAGATGGCCCAGCAGAGTGAGTGACAAGAGAGGCTGTTTGTGGGTGGTAATAGGGGTAGGCCACTAGAAACGGGGGAGTGGAGATGCGAACGCAGGCGTGCCTGAGTGTTTCAATGCAGTTCCAGAGGCATACATATTTAAGAGGCAGCGTCATAGCACATGTCACCTGGTTGAATTTCACACTGAAGTGATCGCAGTGCTTGCGACAGGGTATAGTCTACGTCAAGTGTTGCGAGCACATCCGATGGTGCTCGATGTACCAATGGTTCCATGCACTTCCAGGAGATGAAGTGCGCATGTGGGCGTCTTATGAATGGCTGGTATGCATCTGCCTACACAATGTGATTGCACGCCAAGACATAGTGAGCGTGCTAATGCTTTGCTGTGCGATCGCCTGCCTTGCTGTGCATGTGCTGGATTTGCATATGCTGGGAGTGAGCGAACGCATCTAGCGAGCGGGTCTGAATGAGCTCCAGAGTACAATGAAGTCATCAAGCCAGGTCAGAACCAAACGGACAAGACAGTACCAGGGAGCGGATGAATGCAGGTCATAGAGGATAGCCAAGGGTCAAAACCGGAATACTGAGCACAGTACCAGGGAAGAGACGTAGTCAGTTCACGAACAAGCCAAGGTCAGGAACAAGCAACAGTATCATAGGTAGAATGCTAGAGTAAAGTTTGGGAGCTTATACTCTGGCATTAGAGTGTCCACAGGAACCTTATTTAGGAGGAGATGTGAATTTGGGGCCGATATGACGTCACCACGGCGCGACTGGCCCTCTAAGAATATCTCTGAGCGGCCCACGCTGCCCTATTGGAGCCGCAGCCGCTAAGCGGATATTGGAGCCGCAGCCGCTAAGCGGAAGGGGAACAAGCTGCAGGGTCCGCATATGCCATGCCCTGGGTGGTTGCAGAGCAGGAGAGTTGGCCGGACTATGACGCATCAGGCGCCGGGAACCATCTGCCCACTGCCCCATAATACACCAGCGCTGCCAGACCCAGGGCCGGTGCTACCATGAGGCAACCTTAGGTAGCCGCCTAGGGGCGCCAGCCACTGGAGGGCACCGCTGAGTCCACAAAAAAAAAAATCAATGGCATAATTTATGGCTGAGTGGCATATAATAAATTTGTGGCACAGCTGTGTGGCATAATATAAATTTGCGACAGTGTTATGAGGTACATTATGATTTTGGCGCTCTACTGTGTGTAATATTATATATAGTATATTATGAATTTGGGACACTGCTGTGTGGCATGTTATTTAACTGGGGAGACTGATGCGTGGCATATTATGAATTGGTGGTTGGAGAAATGGTGCCTACGGCGTCCGGCAACCTTGCACCGGCCCTGGCCAGACCCACTAACTAGATGCCGGGATCCGGCGCGCTGTGACAATAATAATTCTCACTTGTAGCTTAATATCCCCCTCCATTTGGCCACCTCCTAAAGCACCTTCAGTCACATCCTCTTTCACTCATTTCAAAATACTGTCATACCCGGGACTCAAACGTATGATCTCTCATATGGCAGTCAGGCACCTTACACATGGAGCTATCTGCCCCACAATTTTTTATTGAGGCCACCGATTCTCGACTCAGGAGTTACCAGCACACCTCAAGTACCTTTGCCAATGAGTTCAGCTGCCGACACAGGGTACATATACGTATCTCCACACCGCTATTTGCTGCATATACACTACAGTAGCACTCTTACACTCTTACTATACATTTTGTCAGTGATCTACATTGCCGTCTCCACACTTGTGCACGGCTGTTCTGATGGGCAAATCCTGCTGCAGGTGCAGCTTCACCAGCGCTCTCCTGCATCTGGAGCTGGTGAGTTATTCTGCATAATTATTGTGTATCATCACTGCAGCCATTGGATTCACACTGTATTTGTCAGTGACAACCGAATAACAGTGATACAACGGGATCAGTACCCCTTCATCATCGTATGGGACAAATCAGATTTGTTATGCCCCTTCCCCATGAGGTCGCACTCCTTTGTCTTATGTCCATATATGAAAAATAGGAAAGGTGGGCGCCAAAGCTCTTTCTGACCCAGGGCACCCAAAAGTCTAGTTACAACTCTGCCATCAAAGAACAAGACTGCATCTTTGTCAGCCAACTGGACATAAGCTTTGGGGGTTCAGAGTTGCACAACTATTAAATCAAACACTTATTTCAGTCAAATTGTTCCTACACTTATACATGCATTTCTATGCTTAGACTACTGCAATGCCCTAAACTTGGGTCTCCTAGCAAAAGAATCGCACCGCTTGCAGCTGGTACAAAATGCAGCAGCCAGGCTGTCAACTAACCAGCTACATTCCTGCCAGTGGCGGATCAAGAAAGGTAGTGATTAGGGTGAGGAAGAGAACTGCTGCTGTTGGGTGTCAGCAGCTTCCCCAGATCCTCCCCAGCCCAGAACAGAGCAGATTGTTTTGATATTTGATTTTATTAGAGCACAACACAGCTTGTTAAATAAATTATTTCCTCTGTACAACTCAAGATAAAAGGTGACATGTAAGGTAATAAAAACTGGTTACATTACTTAACATGTGAAAATTACAACATGTCTCAAAGTATATTTATTTTGCAAGAGATGCAAGTATCCGATGCAAAGCAATTCATGGCTGAAAATACCTCTTCTATCGACTATTGTTCCGTCAAACATAAAGGTCAGCTTGCCCTTCGCTCACAGGGGAGTTAATAACTGATGTTCTTGTTTTCTTTTTGTCAAATATCAAGGCTCCATGGAGCATTTGATTTAATTTATTATACTTATTATACTGTGAGCACATTCCCTTAGAATAAAAATGACACTCATTAGCACTCCATTGGAATGACTAATGTCGCCATATGAGACCAGTAAAATGTTTACTGATAAGAGATCATGTAATTCATTATGTTATGTAAAAACAAAAAAGACTATCTCCTACCTACTAAAGTGTATACCCAGTTTGTATTTTACCCACCTGTAGGAAAAAAAATCTGCAAAAATGTAACTTTTACCAATGTACAATCAGATATCAACTGCTGTTTTGGTTGAACATGTGATAGTTCATTCAGTTGTGTGATGCCAAACATGCAAAGTAAGATAAGTCCCCTAGAGTTGGTTATATATGGCTTTCACCTACAGCGGCCCACTTTCACATAGAGAGCAATATGCTCATTCAGCGCTGTAATAGGTCAGCAGTGCACCCTGTGCTGGCTCCGCCCCCTAAACCAGTGATGTCATGGCTCTAGGAAGTGAATTAATTCTTGGAGCCTTTTAAGGACTCTCCAGGCAGCTCCAAAGTCTGCAGGGTGCCTGGCCAGAGCGTCCCTTGGATGCTCCAGTAGGCTCTGCAATAGCACTACTGGCTGTAGGATGTTGTTACAGGCACCCTGCAAGCCACATGCAAGTGCCATGTACGACCCTGTGCTCAATGGTACTCAGCTGACCCCAGATCTTAACATGTAGGAGTAGGAGCTTATACCATTCCTGGCTCTGGCACAAACTGATATTGAAATTGAAGAAATAGACTGGAGTGCACAGGTTATGAATCAGACAAGTAGCAACAAACAGGACACACCAAGGTGTTAGCAGAACTTGTGGTGCTGCTAAAGATTGTGAAACTCCAGAGGCAGCGGGAGCCAGGAAGGGTCAGCAACTTTCTATTACCTCGCGGTGTTGGCTCGGGAAGTGAAATATGAGTACCAACACAAGTTCATCATTCATTCACAAATTGTGATTAATTATATACCCTAGTTCAGTGGTTCCCAAACTTTTTTGAATCACAGCCCCCTAGATTAACAGCATTGTTTTCACGGCACCCTAAGTTTGTTTGTTATTGAGAGATACAGAAAAAAAATGTAGTGTAGTAAAGTGTGCTTATATGTCATCCTTAGGTTTGGTTATGTAGTCGGGGACAGGTTTGAGCTCTGTTTGTCCACATATTTACATTACATTGACCATAAATAATTTGATTTGGTGCTAGATCCACCAACCTGAGGATCCCCTACAAGTGTCCCGAGGCACCCCAGGGTGCCACGGCGCACAGTTTGGGAACCACTGCCCTAGTTACAGTCACAAAGTACTATGAATGATGGAATTATACAAGGCTTGAACAAATCAATAATGTCATTGTTGGTGTGCAATATCTGGAAAACTGTACTGTAACTATTGTGATATTTGTAAGAAGCAACTGGCCAGATTGTAAAGGATAAGTCAACCTTTGTGAACATTATATTAACAAAAATATACATAAGAGGTCAATAGGATATATCCTGTGAATACAAATCCCTGCCTCTTTTTTGCTAGTTAGTTACACTCTGAACTGAGTGTAACAAACATTAACTGTATCTGAAAACTCTTCTGCAGGAAAGGCATAGTCAGAGCTGGATTTCTCACTAGGCATGTGAGGCACATGTCTAGGGTCACCACTGGCAGGGGGCATCACAGCAGTCCTCCTGCACTAGGGGGAGTCTCAGGTGCGGGAGCTTGTGCAGTCCATGAGCAAGAAGATTAGGTTCGTAGCAGGGGGCAATATATACAGCTGCTGTAGATTTACCACTGTCTGAAGCTAGTATACTTGAAGTCACTGCTGAAAATAGTTTTCCATGCAGATGATTTTCTACATATGTAGAAGACTATGATGCCACTTCTATTGAAGAAAAGAGGCTTCAAATCTAGGCAAATTATTTATTTTTATTTATTACCAGTTATTTATATAGCGCACACATATTCCGCAGCGCTTTACAGAGAATATTTGGCCATTCATATCAGTCCCTACCCCAGTGGAGTTTACAATCTATGTCCCCTATCACATGCACATTATGGTTAATTTTGTTGGGAGCCAATTAACCTACCAAAACTAATTATTTAATGAATTTAGTTCAACATTTGTATTCTGATGAAACCTTTGTATTGGGAAAATGGAGAAACGCGTTAAGGGACTTAAACAGGAATTTTAATAATACCTGCTGCTCCTGCTACTGATTGAGACCCTGTGGATTACAACACAGATGCTTAATATTCCAGTGTTAGTGGCTTTCTCCCTCCCCGCGATTTTGGCTTTACAAGTGTTGCTCCAACTAGACGCTGTCTTGTACCACTACAGGCGTGTAGCCTGATTCCACCTAACGAGGAGCATAATACACTGTGGACTTCCTCTATTGCTGTTAATTTCAGCTAGACGCTATTCCAGCATTATCTTGTTTGAGAAAATATTCTAACATATGGAGATCCTAAAGCACTGAGGATGTCACCTACCGCTGCCACTCTGTGACTGTGTCCGGGGACTGTCATCTGCGCTAGTGGTGAGCTGATTTCCTAATGGAGGAGGTTGAGATTTATGCCTGTTTTCACATTTATTGTTGCTTTCAAGTGACTACTACTTTGGATTTCTCTTCAATACATCACACTGTGGTGCTCTTTAGCGGAGCTAAAGAAGCAGAATAATATTTTGTCATTGGAATTTCTGATTGCCTATATACTAAAAGTTTTTAAGCATGAAATATTTCTATATATGTATGTATATGCTTGTATAAATTTTATGTGTTATTTAGAATACAAATGTTGAACTAAATTCATTAAATAATTAGTTTTAAGCGCTCCCTATGTGCCTTTTATTGTTTTTTTCAGTTTTGTTCAATACTGAGTATCTCCAGAAAGACTCTTGGGAGCTGCTAAGTAGAATAAATCTTCAGTTAATTTTTAATATTGTTGCGCCTGATGTAGATTTTTAGAATCTTTTGGTGAATCAATTAACCTACCAGTATATTTTTGGAGTGTGGGAGGAAACCGGAGTACCCGGAGGAAACCCACGCAAGCACAGGGAGAATATACAAACTCCACACAGTGAGGGCTGTAGTGGGAAATGAACCCACGACCTCAGTGCTGTGAGGTGGTAATTCTAACGATTACACCCTTTGTGCTGTCCCCAAATTAAGGTATACTCTACTAATTCTAATTTTACCTTGCAAAATGATCCATAAAACAAGTAAAAACAAAATAATGCTAATTTCATTATACATAACTTATAGGTGTCAGCGAGCTGACATTGTAAAGATGTCAATAAACAATGTTACAGCATTTGTCAATAGCAAAGCTTACACATAACAAATATATTACTATAATTAGAGGAAGAACCTGCCAATGGAAAATATGCAGTATACAAATAATAATTAACAAGACTCAATATCACACATTGCCTTATCGTAATGTTGAATATTTACACACAGCAAATAATATAAACTGTTATATCAGCATATTAGGAAAGCTGAATTAATGGTAGTAAATATTTGAGTATATCACACACATGTTGCACATTGGGTTTGTCTTGATATTTTCTTTCAGCAAAGATTTTTATAAAAGTTAAGATTTCACTCTACATCCGGTGAATTGTTATTATTGGATGATTTTGTAACAAAATAGAGAACAAATTAAATAGAAAATATGTGATTTCTAAAAGAACAGTTATCAAAACGTTTTTTTCATTGTTTCATCTAAGAAAGCACTAATGAGATTGAATCAATTGCTCAAGTCATTATGCACAGGGACAGGCTTAAAATCAGGGTGAAATGTGTCTACCCATTAAAACCCCCATCCTCCCCACCCCATCACCGTTGTTTAATTGATTGCTCCACAGTCTCTCACTATACCCAAGATCACGTCGCTCCACTAATTAAATTAATTGTATGCATTTGGATGGAACAAGTCTGCCCAGTCTATATTTAGTTTACTACAGCATGATCCCCTACCTATACCTACTAGTAACCTTCCAAGGACCCCCACAAGGGAGTTTGGGCTTTGCTGCACCTGATATGTAGGTTGTGGCCCTCTGACTGGGTTCCTATGCATGGGCTGGTATACACTAGAGAGTTTAAAGACAGACAATGAAACTGGTCACTGAGAGGCATACTGGAGCGTAGTTATCAGAAATGGGTCAGAACCAGATGGGCAATGCAGTACCAGGGGACAGGCAGAATCAGGTCAGGAGAAAACCAAAGTCTGAACCTGGAAGAAACAAGAAGCGCTACCAAGGGAGCAGGGAGCAGAATCATCAGATGGACCGGATCAGAATTCAGGTAAGTACACTGGAGAGTTTTAGCAGATCAAAGAGATCAAGCTGTCAGCCTCAATACTATGGCATTTATTCACACTGCAGTTTAAATAGGCTGTGTAGTTTCAATTTGGCACCAACGTGACACATCAAGGGTCATATGACTGCATCTATAAGCTTAAGAGAGAGCTGGTCGCCCGCGTCTAAGCATGGCAGGGACAGAGAGCAGTCCACAGCAGCAACCAGCAGAGGGGGAACAGATCAATGAGCTGACCCGCGGACAGTAGAAGACAAGCACTCGCCTGCATACAGGTGGTGTCCTCCTGTCACAGTGAGAACCAGTTATAGCATGCAAAGAACAGGCCAGAATATCCTAGGAAAGTTGTGCTGCAAAAAATAAAAATGTAGGTCCCCTGAAATGGCACACCAGATTTGTGCTGAAAGCACTAGGGCTATCCTAAATTCAACATCACCCACCCTACCAGTCTAGTGGGGTTTGGAAGAGATGCAGTCATATTGCCGGTGGACACGGAATGCCGGGCGTCGATATACTGCCGCCTGAATCCCGCAGCCCGGCAATGTGCCGATGCTGATATCCCGAAGGTGAACAGGATACCGATGTCGGCATCTCGAAGCGCTGAAATCCTGATCATCTGGACGGGTAAATAACAGCTCTGTTCCCGGGGAAGGGGGGGTTGGGTTTAGACACCCACGGGAGGGAGATTAGGTTTAGGCACTCCCTGGGGAGGGTTAGGGTTAGGCAAGGGGAAGGGGGTTAGGATTAGGCACCACTGGGGGCGGTTAGTTTTAGGCACCCCCCGGGAGGGTTAGGGTGTGGGAAGGGGGGGGTTAGGGTTATGCATCACCGGGGGGAGGTTAGGGTTAGACACCCCCTGTGGAGGTTAGGGTTAGGCGCCATCAAGGGAGGGTTAGGGTTAGGGGGGGTAAGTGGGAGGTTAGGGTACTTACCTACTGCTTTCGGGATTCTGCACCATGTGGGCTTCCAGTGTCGGGATTTCAGCCATATCATACTGATTCCATTTGGAATAATATATAAAAATTATTTAAAAACAAAATTACTATACAATGTAGCACTACAAGTCCCAGTAAGCCATGGCAGTAATTAACAGTAATTCTACATAGTAATGTAACAGTAAATAGCTACAAACAGTACAGAAACAGAACAAGATTCCATCATTATTTTACTCCTATATACATTGGGACCTTGCTTTCTTCTATCTTCAAGTACACTAAAGGTTAAATCACCACCTGATAGATGAAGGTGTAGGGACCACAAGTGCAATTTACACTGAACTTTAAATTCCACATTATGGAGCATGTACAAGAGAGAAATGAACTTACGTCTAAGTCTAAATCAGACCCACACTGACCAAGCTACAGTATATGATTATATAGTATACAGCAGTGGCGTAACTAGGGTATTTGGAGCCCAGGGCAAATTTGAAAATGGAGCTCCCCCATGTGTGTGGAAAAATGGGCATGGCCACTGAAAAATGGGGCGTGTCAACATGACACACACCCCTTTCTTGTCACTGGGAACATTTCTTTCCATTTGCACCTTAATGCAGTCCCCCTATGCAGTGCCCCTAGTAGTGGTACCCCTTATGCAGGCCCCGATTAGTTCCCCTTATACAGGCCCCCAGTAGTGGTCCCCATATGCAGTGCCCCTTACACAGTGCCCCCTGTAGTGGTCCCCCTTATGCAGCCCCCCATTAGTTCCCCTTATACAGTGCCCCCAGTAGTGATCCCTCATATGCAGGCCCCCAGTAGTGATCCCCCATATACAGTGCCCCTTATACAGTGCCCCCAGTAGTTGTCCCCCTGTAGTGGTTCTCCCTTTTCAATGCCCCCTGTAGTGGACCCCCCTGTGCAGTGCCCCCAGTAGTGCGCCCCTTATACAGTGCCCTTTATATAGTTCCCCCAGTAGGAGTTCCCCTTGATGCAGTTCCCCCTGTAGTAGTCCCCAGTAGTGGTCCCCCACAATGCAGTGCCCACAGTAGTATCCCCCCCCAGTGGTAGTCCCCAGTAGTGGTCCCCCATGATGCAGTGCCCACAGTAGTATCCCCCCCAGTGGTAGTCCCCAGTAGTGGTCCCCCACGATGCAGTGCCCTCAGTAGTATCCCCCCCCAGTAGTATCCCCCCAGTAGTGGTGTCCCCCCTCCGAGGCAGTGCCCCAGTAGTATCCCCCGCAGTAGTTGTCCCCAGTAGTGGTCCCCCCCCAAAGCAGTGCCCAAAGTAGTATTCCCCACCCAGAAGTAGTCCCCAGTAGTGGTCCCCTCCCACCTGAAGCAGTGCCCCCAGTAGTATCCCCCCCCAGTAGTAGTCCCCTTCTTTGTAATAGAGCGCACCCCCTTCCCGAAATACACACTAAAATGAAACAAAAGAAAAATACTTACCTGTATCCACGCTCCTGCTCCCGCTGCCGTCCGCACGTCCATCCTCCCGGGCTGGGCCGCTCTGCATTATGGGACAGACGTCATGACATCATGACGTTTCTCCCATTACCACTGCAGGAGCCGGACGGAAGCCCGGTTTTTGCAGTGGGCGCGCAGCAGTCAATGAGAGTCTATCTGACTCTCATTGGCTGCTGATTCACACACACATCGCTGCCGCTTGGCAGTGATGTGTGTGCAGCAGCAGCAGCCAATGAGAGTCTGTCTGACTCTCATTGGCTGCTGATTAACACACACATCACCGACAGTGCTGGCGGCGATGTGTGTGTTATGATTGGGAAAGCGCTCAGGGGGAGGGATGGGGCTCAGCTGTGCAGCGCAGGACCGGCGCTGGAAGCCTAGCGCCGGTCCTGTGTAAATGTGTAGCGCTGACCGCACTCACTGCGGTCGGCGCTACACTGGCTAACTAGGGCGGGCCGGTACCGTGGCTGGTGGCGCCCCCCACGCCGCTGGTCCCACGGCACCAAGGGCATGCACCCCGCTCTCCTTGCCCAAGTTATGCCACTGGTATAGAGTTAAGGTTAGGTCTACACTATACAAGGCTGATGGACCTGTAACGTCACACACACGTGACCCGGCCTAAAAGGGGGAGGGGCGGGGATACTAACAGGGGACCAAAAGTGTCCTCTCACGGGTTCGCTACGCTCGCCACGCTTCGTGCACTGTGGCTCGCTGCGCTCGCCACAAATATTTATTCCCCCTCTATGCCCTAGTGGATGGTAATGCAGGAGCGGTCCAGCCTCCTGCAGCGGTCACATGGTGGATACGTCACAGAGGTCCTTTAGCCACATAGGAAATAGCAGCAACCATACAGTTAACGTTTGCCATATCAAGAAATATTGCAAGGTTTACAGTACTAGAATTATTCATATCTGGTAAATATTAATGGTACAAATAGTGGCCAAAATGTGAAGGAATTATAAATGTTAGTATCACTAACTAAATCAGCATGAAAAACATATCACTTGGACTCTTTACAGGCCTAATTATTGCAGAATTGAAGAATGACGTATAGTGGTTAATATACACAGTATGTGTCCGTGAACATGTTTTCCTAATTTTTGCCCAAAATTAATTTGTGATGGCTAGCTGATGCCAATTTAGGTTTTCTTAGAATCTGTGCACCTGGACGGCTTCCTGTATATTTATGCTACAGTACGTCACATATTCCGTGACGAATGGAAGATGTCTTTGTGGTCACACCCTAGAAGGATTTGGCAGTATTCGGATGGTCTGCATAAATTGGATTATATTTTTTTTTTTGCTTTGTAATTTCCCAGTATTACTGTTTGTTATGACACAGCAACAGTGTTATTGTAATAACACAACTGTATCATTAGTGCATACAACATTAATGATAAAGCATATTGCAAAATACAGCTGAAAATTAAGTTCATTATTTAAATCACAGGAAAATCTCATTTCGAGAAGTGAATATACTAGAAGTAATTTAAGGCTCTGACATAGACCATCTAAACCTCATCCAGGTTTGGTTTAGGTTAAGGATAGATATTATTGGGCTGATGCTGAGTTCACATTATTTTATGTAAATGATGCAAATGTAAAATGTAAAACTATGTATTTTGTGCAGTATGTGGAATCAGGCAAATTAAGATGTGTCCAGCTCTGTAAGTGTAGCATATATGCCAGGATTACGCCAGGGGAAAATAGTAGTAAATACACCACATTTACACTAGGACAGTAGTTCCCAAACCCAGGGTGTGACACATATTAGGACAGAATTGCAAAGCTGCACGCAAGCAGCTTTGCAATTCTGTCCTTGGAAATATGCAAATGCAGCTGGAGGTATATGACACCCCCTGCTGCATTTGCGATCCCAGCACTGCGACCGAGGTCGCAGGCTGGGATAACCATCACGCCTACCAGTCATGATGGTGGACGGTGCCGGCCAGCTGAGTAAGCCTCTTCTTACACAGGCTGGCCGGCTTGTAAGGCCAGGAAACTGCATCCATGGACACAGCCCCTGGCCTTTCCACTCCTGCAAACCTGGTCCGATATGCCCCATTTCCGGGGAACGCTGGCCATCCCCACACCACCCCTGTCAATCAGGCAGAGGCATAGATGGGCCTGCGTGCAATCATGCAGAATCTGTTCTGCACATTTGCAGAACAGGTGCTGCACACGCGCAGATTATTGATAATTGGGAATCTGCTTTCAGCATTCCACATACGTGCAATGCGTAATTATCCCCTCAATCCTCAAGGCACCCTAGCAGTCCAGGTTTTCAGGATATCCATACTTAAGCACAGCTTACTTAATTAGTACCTCAGTTTGATTATACTATCTATGCACAAGCTTGGATATCCTTAAAGCCTGAACTGTTAGGGTGCCTTGAGGACCAAGTTTGGGAACCCCTGCACTAGGATAAATAGTAGTATATATGTGTGCTTAACACCAAGAGATGTGGCATGTCAGTGTTAGTAGTAAATGCTAAAGTTACAATACCCCATTTGTACACAATATAGTAATTTAGTGAAGCAATAAATATACAAAAGACAGCCTGTCTGTGTCTGGCCAGTGTTGTTAATAAATACTAAAGGCACATTTACAATGTAAAATACAAATAAATACAAAATAAAAGTACTAATTATGTTCCAATAAATACATAAAACACCAGATTAGACCCTAATGTTTATAGGGGCCTACTCAGTTGATATGGCATAGAGGAAACACCAGCATTAAGGATATGGTGTAACTGCCAAAATACAAAAGAACCAATCATAATTCAAAGTAAAAACATTGTTATGCTAAGTTGTGTTGTTGTGTCTTTACCTCTTTGAGATTTATATGAAAGAATCCTGATTAAGGAATGCATTGTCTAAATTTTAGCATAGTAGTTTTTAAGGAACATTTTGTAGTTCAGAAGGTGCATTTAGCATGTAACATGGACCTCCAAACATTAAATATTGTGACATTGGGACAAGTGAAGACCAACAATTTTGAGTCCGACGTGGTGCATCCTTCATCCTGTTTCCTCCCATGAAAGCACAATTTGCATGTTGTGCACTCCAAGGATGGTGTTTGTAATACAAGTAACTGAACAAACCTCCTAAGCTTTCAGACTGATCAGTTCTGAGCTATCCCCATCGGGAAGGAGGGGCAAAGCTCTCAAACAAGGGCTGTCCACTAGAAGGTACACATACAGTACCATATGTCTTTGCAGTTTATTCTACTGTAGGTAGACCTTAGGATGCTGCAGCCCCAATCACAAAATGTTTACTGAATATCATTTCATTTTGTACAATCTTTCCCCCAGTTAGATTATACTTGCTATGCTTTTCCCCATTCCTTCTATCTGCAATTCTCCTAGCCTCAAAATACACCATGGGTCTCCAGTGTGGTGGAAAGGAATATATGTATGAAACCAATTACTAAAATGCATTAATAGTCAAACAATATGAAGGATATAATGAAGGAAGGGGCAATCTGCTCTCTACTAGAGTCCAGCCTATGTGGCCCCAAATTGTATATGACAATAGGATGGTTTTGAACTCTCCAACAAAAAATATTACTTTACAAAGCCGTACAGTGAGAAATGCAACTGGTATACGGAATAATCCATTAATTGTACTGTCGGTTAATCGGGACTAAAATATGATTAGAAATGACAGGGTAAAATCTGTAAAATCTGGGACTATACCAGGAAATTAGGCACATGTGGCAACTGCAATACACTCTTAAAACTTTCTGTACATGAAGATGTGAATTTCTTTCACATTTCATCTGATAACAAAAATCTTGTTCCACTTGAAGAATGTTACTTCTGTGCCAGGTTTTCCTCCCAGTTATGTTTTAAACATTTCCAAAATAAAACTGTCCAAAGTGGAGGTCGGTACAGGTTACAACTCAGTTCCTGCCTGTAAGGACACTCAAACCTCAACATGTGTGAGAAACTCAATCCAAAGGTTCCGCTAATAATCACTGATGAATACACCTTACCCAAAGTTTGTGCTACAAAATGGAGTCTGGCTAAACATTTCAATTGTATCTCTGGGTTGTGAAATGGTTAGCAACAGAACAGCATATTGTTCATGGTTTATATGTAATACTTTTCATATTTTTTTATTAAAATACTCCCCACTTATTAAAAAGGAAGAATACAGTTTAAATCAATACAAATTACTCACATTCTCCATAGCAAGTGCACTACATAAAGTAATGTGTAAGTCATAGGTAATGACCTGAAAGTGTTTGAACATAACAGTGACTATAAAGTTATGTTACAGGCTCCTCACTGAGTAACTTTGGCATTGAAATGTCTCTTGTTTCTTAATGGTGTATTCTCTGACAGCTTATGCAGACGACACTCAGGGTATATGTAAGGAAAAGTTACTCATGCTGTGTACTGATACTGTGATCTACACATACTTATGGTTTTATCACTGAGGAACGCAAACAGATGTATATTTTGACAAAATTCTGTGACCCTGAGAGAAATATGAAACCGTGAATAAGCTCCATTGTTTAAAGCTGGAATGTACAGTATGATTAATCAAATGTTGTTATTACTGCATGCAACAAAATACACAATATAACAAAAAAGATGAAATAATGATACAGAAGCAATAACTGAAAGAAACCTCACATACCTCTTCAAGCTGACAGGCTTTAATGACACTCAGGTATCTGTACTGGTCATAAGAAACTCCAAACACTATGTTCTCCTTGATGGTCCCAGGCATAATCCAGGAGACTTGGGGCGAAAATGATATCCTTCCACTGTGCTTTATTTTGCCTGAAGATGGTTCTAATTCCCCCATGATCATCATTAAAAGTGATGTCTGCAATATCATGAAAAGAACACTAAATATGTACAATTAGCAATAATAAGGCAACCGATAGCAATCCTACTGCATGCAAAGTGTTTTTTTTTTAAATGTAGCATTTACACCATCATACAGCAGTGCAATTACCTGTTACTAAAAATATAATCATAACTAATAATCTACAGTAGGTATTCTGCAAATTAGTGTTATATAAACCATCAGGTACTAAGCTTTAAAATAGATTATATAACTAGTAGCAGAACTAGTAATGAACTGCTTTTCAGAAGTAATAAAGATTCTTTAACACAAATATATTGCAATAGGAAAACTAATAACGTGTTTCACGGAGGTCTGTAGGAGTCAACATTGTGTGATTTTAGTCCCATCATAAATGAAATGTTCAAATTAGCTCTCTGTGTACTATATGTCCTTGTGTGACTTCTGTAGGTGTGGTCAGAAATATGCATGATGCATACAGTAGCTCAAAATATTCAGTCCTAAAAATAATTTTACTTACATGCAGTAAGAAGAAATACCCCAACTCAATAAACCTAATCCTCTCTCTTTGGGTACATTGCTTGTCTGCTTCTGATTGGCTGATTGTATAGTGACCCAACTGACTAAAATCATTAGCATGGTAGCCATATTAAATAAAGTCACGCCCATTATTTAACTGACATTTCCATTTGGACTACTGCAGGAAAGAAGTTTACTGTTTGATTGTTTGACTTACATGTGAAAGTATCAGATATTTGTATTTCATTTCATTTGAATTTTATATTTGTATATGTATTTATTTAATTACATTCCGTATGGAAAAATAAAAAATTGATTTATTAATAACAGAGAAGAGAATATTATTTTTTTATGTATACAGTATGTCATTTAACTTCATTATTATTTTATGTAAGGAGATTTTAGAACTTACTACTCATTCTGTCAAGCCACATCTCTAGTTATTGTGGGGTGCAAGCAAACACATGCTTGACAAATGCTACTTTTTTTTATCTGAACACATTTTGAGATGCATCCAATCTTATATATAATATTAATTGGTCTGTTAGTTTGTCTGTGCGATTATACATTCGGACACCCCTGCACCGATTGGGATGAAACCAATATGACGTGGTCCAGTTGTATCTTACCAGGTTTTAGGGGGTTTAGGGTCCCATACGGACCTTCCGTTGGTGTACGCTGGGCAGAACTTTGACCCGGGGAAAGTGTTCTGTGCCTTCCACTGGATGGATTTAGACAAAAACTTCACAGCGTGGTAACATAGGATCCCAGAAGACATGCTAGGGGGTTGAGGTCTCGGATGGACATCCTGTTGGTCTATGCTGGGCAGAACTTTGCCCTGGGGAGCCTGTTCTGGGCTTCTACTGGATGGATTTGGATAAAAACTTCACAAAGGGGTGGCAATTGGTCTGGGATGCCTAACTTCATAACTTGAAGATTATGTCCCAGTCGGATATCCCGTTGGTGTATGCTGGGTAGAACTTTGAGCCGGGAAGCCTGTTCTGGGCCTTCTACTGGATGGATTTGGATGAAAACTTCACAAAGGGGTGGTGATTGGTCTGGGATGCCTGCCAATTGGTCTGGGATACCTAACTTAATAACTTGATTATTAGGTCCCGGTCTGAGCTTCCGTTGGTGTATGCTGGGCAGAATTTTAACCCGGGGAGCCTGTTCTGGGCCTTCTAGTGGATGAAAACTTCACAGAAGGGTGGCAATTGGTCTAGATGCCTAACTTAATTAGAGATGTGCGCTGGACCATTTTTGCTGGATTTGGATTTGGCTCTGATTTGTTGTCTGGCTTTGGTTTTGGATTTGCCAAACCGCTGTGACTGGTTTTGGATATTTTACAAAAATAGCTAAAACCACATAATTTAGGCTTTTTTTATTCCTAGAATATTATTAATCTCAATAACATTAATTTCCAGTCATTTACAGTCAATTTTGACCACCTCACAGCTCACAATATTGTTTTCACCATTATTGGCCAAAGGCTGCAGTGAGCTGGCTGGTTACTAAGCGACAGAGCAGCAGCACAGACACCGCAGTTTAAAGCACATCTATGAAACATTGCCACACTGCAATGGCAGAATTGAAAGGTAGTGCAAGATGGAATTGTCCTTGGGCCCTCCCACCCACCCTTATGTTGGATATTAAAAAGGACATTCACATATTAACAAACCAAGCACTTCAGCAACTGGGACTGCCACTTTTGTGGCTGAAGTGCTTGCTTTGTTTGGTCCCCCACAAAACAAGCTACCAATCGGCTTAAGGAAACAGCTCTACAGTGGCAAGATGTCACTCATCATCAGTGTGTACATCATCCTCACACAATATCAATTCATCCCCGCTGGTATCCACCATTACAGAAGTCTCAGTACTGTGATGCAATTGCCAGAATTTCCAGTTCATCTTGATGAACATCATCTTTTCCACATTTTGAGGAAGTAGCTTTCTACACTATTTGCTCCCAAGGTTCCCGGCTGTGCTGAAAACTCTCTCCGAGTACACACTGGAGGGTGGGCAGCTTAAGTAATGCAAAGCCAGTTGTACAAGGGCCTCCACATTTCCTTTTTTTCCTTCCAGTACTCAAAAGAGACTCTGTGACATGTCTATTTGTACAGTGTCATGAAAATAATCCTCCACCATTCTTTGGATAGTGATCGTATCAGATGGAGTAAAGGTAGAGGTGTCACTAATGTTGGGGAATTCTTTTAGACCCGTCCAGATGTCAAAATGTTGGGTTGACTTATCTGCATCACCACTGGGTCTTTTTGGAAAGCTGAATTTTTTTGTGGCTGCTGCTGAAAAAACTGAATGAGGAGAGCTGCCAACTTGCTCATCAGGAACTCTTTGCATCTTTTATGATCTGGGTCAGTTGGAAAGAAAGACATAGCATACGACTTAAACCTAGGGTCAAGCACAGTTGCTAAAATGTAGTGCTCAGATTTCACGATATTGGCCAGCCGTGGATCCTGGCGAAGTGAATAAATGACTTGATCTACAAGTCCGGCATACTTTGCGGATTCGTTTTGTTTAAACTCCTCCAATTTATCCAGCTGATTTTCCAAAAGCCTAATTAGGGGAAACACCTAACTCAAGCTAGCAGTGTCAGCACTCACTTCACATGTGGCTACTTCAAAAGGGTTTGATCACCTCAAACAAGAAAGAAAGTACTCTCCACTCTGCTGATACATTCCCCCTCCTCTCCCAATGTCATGGCTTGTTGTATAGCTATGGATGGCTTTTGCGGTTCCTCCATCCGCTGAAGCATATAAAGGGTGGAGTTCCATCTTGTTACCACCTCTTGCTTCAGTTGATGGCAGGGCAAATGAAACTGTTCTTGCAGGTGCTGCAATCTTCTGTTGCTGAATTCCGAAAATGTCCCAACATTTTTCGGGCCACAGACAGTACCTCCTGCATGCCCTTGTCATTTTTTTAAAAACCCTGCACAGCTAAGTTGATTACGTGAGCAAAACAGGGGATGTGTTGAAATTCAGCCAGATGTAATGCTTTCACAATATTTCTGGCATTATCAGTAATCACAAATCCTGAGGAGAGTCCAAGTGGGGTAAGCCATGTTTCTATGACATCTCTTAGTTTTTCTAAGAGGTTGTCAGTGGTATGGCTCTTATTGAATCCGGTGATACACAGGGTAGCCTGCCTCTGAATGAGCTGACGTTGTTTGTTAGATACTGCTTCTGCTGCTGCTGAAGGTGATTCACCCACCCAGTGGGTGGTCACAGTCATGTAATCTTTAGTTTGCCCACTACCACTTGTCCACATATCTGTGGCACATTGTAGGCCAATAATTAGGGTTTTTTTTATGTCCTCTTACAGCCGAGGAATGGCTTTTCGGGTAAAATGAAACAGAGATGGAATTTGGTACCGGGGACACAGGATCTCAATTAACTGTGTAAATCCCACTGCATTAATTGTGGATATTGGACTCAGATCTAATACTAGCATAACCATAATGGTATCAGTGATCCGCTGTGTGACTTGGTGAGAGCTGTCATACTTGCTTCCTCTTGCAAATAATTGTTTAACAGTCAATTGTTTTGTTAAACTACTACTAGTAGTCTTCTTGGTCCAATTCTGGGATGAAAATCCACCCCCAACAGGAGCAGCAGCAGCAGGCCTAGCGCTCAAGGATTCTTCTGAGGAGACCTGGAAAGGGGAGGAGTCACCTAGCAATAACAAATTGTATGCTGGACTACCTCTGATCATTACTGAGGATTTTGACGTTGAAGGTGTTGGTGGTGGAGATTGCAGGTGCTGGAATCTAGTAGAGAGAAGGGAGCTAGCTGATGTTGGACTGCATGTTGTTATTTATTAGCACCAGTTTCTGATGTTATCAAATACTTGTCATGAGCTTGTTGCAGATGACTTAATAGCGTGGAGGTTCCTAGATGCTTAACATCCCTACCTCTACTTAATGTGCTTCCACAACGGCTACAGATGGCTTGACAAATGTTGTCAGAATTTGGGTAAAAATAATTCCACACATAAGAGGTGGATTTGTTGGTAATTCCACACATAAGAGGTGGATTTGTTGGTCCTATGCCCAGACATGACAAAGGCCTTCTTCTTATCCTGGCCAAGAGCTGCTTAGACTGGTATCTGACTTACACAAACAACATCCTCATCCTCAATATCCTCATTAGTGCCAGCATCAGCTACCTGTACACACATATCCCCCTCAACCTCTTACAATTCCACATTGGCATCCTCCATTTTCTATGTCATCAGTATTACTTATGCTGCTCATCCCCACAAATACAGAGGGAGCAGAAACCATGGAAGGCGGCTACTCTAAAAGGTCAGGCTCACACATAGCACTCGTGGACATACTTAGACTCTCCTCAGGGGTTTGTGACATTTGTGTTTCTGAATGCACAGTTTGATCTACTGCCTTACTGGTTTTCAGTTTTTTTACACTTCTTCTAAAGTCTGAGTGAAAAGGTCTTTCATTGTCATGAGAGGCAGAAGATGCATCACTGACAGTTACAGAACCACCACTCTGAAATAAAGGCCAATGCCTGAGCCTTTCCTTGCCACTGCGTGTGGTGAATGGTATGTTGCCAATTCTGTTTTTCTGCACTAACCTTTAGAGGTGTTTTGGTCTTTACCCCTTGTCATGACACCATGCCCAGGTTGCGCTCAGATATGCCAACCTGACGTAGCTAGGTTGTTGTGACGTGGGTTTTACTTATGCTGCCACCATGAAGAGTATTAAAATAGCGCTCTTATGTTCGCCAGACACATAAATCTCACTTAAACTCACAGTGATTACACAAATATAGCATGGACCTCTACAGGCACGTGAATTCATTAGAGCACAGAGATAACACTGATAAAGTTTTAATATTTATTGAGAAATATCTCCAGGGTTAAATTACAAGAAAAATAGGTAAATAAAGAAGACATATATATATATATATATATATATATATATATACATATATATAGTAATAATAATAAATGCACAGATTGATTACAGATAAGTAAAGGTTAGAAAGTCAGAATCCTAAGGTATCTTACGCTGAAGTCTTAGAGAATCTGAGTGGAGGGAGACCATCATAGACCGACATGGGGAGCACTTCTTCGCTCTCAGCTATCCCTAGAAGTGAACACCTAGCAGTGTGGAATGCTGAGTATTATAGTTCCACAGCAGCCCCCACCCTTCCCAGGCTCAAAAGTACAGTCCTTTGTTCTCCCAGGTTCTTGTGTAAATGCAAATTAGCACAACTACAAGACCTGACACTAATATACTTCCCTGGAGCCTTTATTGGTATTTTATGATAGGAAGACTGCTAGCATGAGGTGTTACAAATGACCTTTCTCGCAGCCAGTGTGACTGCACTGCTCCTTGAGCAGGGCCACCTAGTGTGTGAGCTGACATTACGTCCCTGAAGCTTTTCTTCAAAGGCTAGGTGTCACATGGCCATTTGCTCTGATTAGCTAAGGCAATCCAATTTTGACATACTGTATCCATTCATGGCAAGCAGCCATTCCTAAAATATATACTTTAGGGAATTATGATAATACACACACTTTATACAGAGCACACAAAATACGTACAGTCATGACATGGGCTTTTGATGAATCGCCGTAACCCATGGCGATGGTCACACCCCTGTAAAATGTAAATTTTTTATTTCAAATACCATAATATTTTAAAGCCTCTATGCCCTTGAGCATCAGCTTTAGATGATAGTGAAGGACTAGTATCATCATCATGACCGGTTGCAGCAGCTGCAGTGCTAGCATTTGCCTGCTGCTTCTGCTCTCCTTTCGGTTGGTTGTCATGATCCGTATTGATGAAACTACTCAAGTTGTACAAAAACTACTTACTAGTATTATGTATTTACTAATCACCACTCACTGCATAGTACTTGTTTGTTATGGACACACAGAGGGCTGAGGTCCAAGGAGTCATGGTGCTTGTATAAATATAGGGAGGTATTGCGCACTGGATTCTAGAAGGAATTGTTACAGGTGAGCTGCACTATTGGGACGGGTGTCTGCCCTCCTAATTAGAATGCAAATGTTTGATCTATGATTATAGATCACTATAATGCGCTCAAAACCTGTGACTGAATAGTCTGTGTCAATTACAGATATGTGAATTAATAATATTGATATTCAATAAGTTATTGAAGAATTTTATTGGGTAAAAGTAAATAGCTTTAAATCTCAGGGATGGTAGTTCCTGGGCTGAATATGACAGTCAATCATTTGGACATATGCCGTCTAATGGCAATGTTCAGTCTCTGAAAGCAAAGATAGAAAGTTTGATAAAACAAGAAAAAATTCCAAAATTAATCACTCTGGATCTGTGGAAGCAATATTGCTCCAGTAGTGGAGCAGGAACTGGAGACCTTTCAGTGTATAGTCAGTATTGTAGTGTAATTGGATATTGGTGCGGCGTCCCGCACTTGTGATTAAGTAGTCATCTGGGCTGTTGATGGATAATACACAGCTGGCGGTTCTCAGTGTGATCTTCCCGGGATAAGTAGTACGGACCCTCTACCAAGTGTCTGGAGGTGTGTTGCCAAACCTCACCGTAGCCGCAGATCGCTTCCGCAGCTCACCCGGTGAAATCAGGTGGTCTGTGGTGCGTCCCGCCGGTCCACGGTTAGGTATGCAGCAAGAGGGGGAGAGACGGCTGTGGTACTGAAACCAGGCACCGTCTCCCCTACTACGCTGTGGACTCACCTCCCAGGGACTCAGCAGAGTCCGCTCTTCCCCTTGCCGGCGTGTTGCAGTCGCGTCCTCCTCTTCTCCAGTATCTCCCGGCGGAGTCAGCTGCTGGAAATGATGTCTGTTCAGCGCTGTCTGCTCACGTGTGATGTCCTTCTGGTGTCCAGTTCCTTGCTTCCTTGTTTCTTTCACGGTGATGTGCCAAACGCGTTTCGACCCACGTGGGGTCTTCCTCTGGGCGGGATTGGTGGTGTGTCTGAGTTCTCGGTTTGTTTAAGTACACAACTTCCGGATACGCCTCGCTTTCTAATTGGTTGGCAGGAGGTCAGTCTTAGGTGTTCCTGGATTAGTTCTACTGCCAATTTGCATATGTTAGCAGCGTCTCCCATTCAGCCTTGATCTCTTTAATTGTAGTGAATTACTAAATCATTACATAAAGTGCTAATCCTGCACATGTGAATTCTACTTGATAAGCCAGTATCTAGTTAGCTTTGTATTGTTTATACTGATGATGTAGCGTGTATCCTTATTATTATGGCATTTATAATATGGTTATAATCCGCTAATGGATACTCTCTATAATGGACCTGGGGGGCTGTGTTTATTATAAGGAGCAAAAAATAGAAATGAGAACCTAAACGTAACTAAAAGGATTTAAATAAAAACAGAAATAAAACTGGAAACATCAGGGCTATTGGTGTGCAACATTATTAATGGTGATATATAATCAGAACTTGAATGAACCTCAATTAGGTGGACAACAATGTTAGTGTTGATAGTCAGAATTTCAGATGGATATCACTTAAACCTTATTTGTTCTAAGGCAATGTGTACCCAATAAGTGAAATTAGACCCACCTTACAGTTCCTGAATATAAGGTTCTTTATCATGTTAACAACAGATTAGAGGTGAATTGGTTATTGTCCCTGTGTATTTGGATACAAATAGTGACTATAATTGGTCGCATAAAAGATGATTACATGTTTGTACTGACTTATTTAGTCACATACGATGGACTTGATTTCATTATCTAGATTGAGTCCCTTTGGGTATAGGGTACCCATTTGAATCATGGTTTTGAGTTCCTCTTTGTTGATTTGTTTAATGAAATCCCCACCCCGCCAGTTCTGCCTAACTAGCCTTAATGCACAGAATTCCAGACTTGCTGGGTCTGACTGATGAAATATTTTGAAATGTGCTGAGAAGGGGTGGTTGTCATTACCCTTTGTTATATTGTAAAGGTGTTCCTGTAGTCTTGTTTTTAGCGGACGGATAGTTCTTCCGATGTACTGTTTCTTGCATGAACATTGTAATAAATATATAACCCCTTTACTGTTGCATGTTATACTGTCCCTAATTTTCCACGTTGCATTATTGCTAGTTGATCTCACAATTAATTTTGGTTTCGTACTTCTTTGTTTGGTTACGGTACATGCCTTGCATTTTCCACAATAGAAAAAACCTCTCGATCCCCCTAATTGTTTTAGATGCCAAGTCTTTGTCAGTGTGTTTCCTGTGGAGTCGGTGTTCTTTGGTGGTATATGGTTATTGGTAATCTGCATCTTAATGTCAGAGGATTTACGGAATATTACTTTGGGTTTCAGTGGCAGGGCTTTGCTTAAAATCTCATCGCCTAATAGGATAGGCCAATGTTTGAGTACTAGCTTTTGACACAGACTATTCAGTCACAGGTTTTGAGCGCATTATAGTGATCTATAATCATGGTGCTTGTATACACAGAGGGTTAAGGCCTAAGGAGTCACAGCGCTTGTATACACAGAGGGCTATGGCCCAAGGAGTCACGGTGCTTGTATACACAGAGGGCTAAGGCTCAAGGAGTCACAGTGCTTGTATACACAGAGGGCTAAGGCCCAAGGAGGAAGTGCTTGTATACACAGAAGTCTAAGGCCTAAAGAGTCACAGTGCTTGTATACACAGAGGGCTATGGCCCAATAAGTCACGGTGCTTATATACACAGAGGGCTACAGCCCAATGAGTCACAGTGCTTGTATACACAGAGGGCTAAGGCCAAAGGAGTCACAGTGCTTGTATATAGTACACAGTGGGATAGAACTAAAAAAAAAAATTTTTACTTTTATAAAAAAATTTTTACTTATTTTATACTTTAAAAAAAATTTATTTTACTTTTTTCAACAGAGTATAGTGCAGCATACATCAGCGTGCAGTGTTCCACCTATACACAGTCAATTAACAGGAGTCTGGACACAGGCTACAGCCACTTTAATTAGCTGAGTAGCGCAGCATACATCAGCATGCAGTGTGCCCCCTATACAGTCACTTAACAGCACAGCCACTTGGGAGTCTGGAGTCCGGATACAGGCTACAGCCACATTAATCAGCAGAGTAGCACAGCATACATCAGCGTGCAGTGTACCCCCTTATACACAGTCACTTAACAGCACAGCCACTTGGGAGACTGGAGTCCGGATACAGGCTACAGCCACTTTAATCAGCAGAGTAGCACAGCATACATCAGCGTGCAGTGTACCCCCGTATACACAGTCACTTAACAGCACAGCCACTTGGGAGACTGGAGTGGACACATGCTACTACAGCCACTTTAATCAGCAGAGTAGCGCAGCATACATCAGGCTACAGTGTGCCCTCTACAGTCACTTCACCAGCACAGCCACTCTGGACACAGCCACTGTAATATATGCAGAGACATTGCAGAGCAGTGCACAGCATGCGTGTGAACAGTGAAATGGCGCCAAATCCCGGTCGCGGCGCCTTATATAGAAATGAACTCTCGCGAGAGTCCGATGTCGGGGGATGACATTCGGCCTCGAAGTGGGACCCGAGTCAAGCGGGGTGGACTCGAATCCCCGGTGTTCGGAGCGGTTCGGATTCCACAGAATTCGAACCGCTCATCTCTAATGAGTACTGGGTAATGGGTACTTCAGCTAGTTCAACATGTAAACATAAGTACGCTTTTACTTGCTTGCACCTTTTCTTACTTACACACAGGGCACAAATGAGTGAAATATTAAATGTAAGATAAATACAGTATATATACTGTATATAGAAAGAGAGAGAGAGAATGTATGTCTTTTTCTTTTGAAAGATGTACTGTATGTGTCATTTATGAATGCATTGTATTTGATTGTAGCTATTCGAAATTATATTTCTCAAATATGTCACTTGCTGTGTAAAACTACTCCACAAGTTATGACAACGACCTGGACAGCTATGCTTATTTGGCTTGGCATGCAAAGCACATGTCATGTACCTATAAATTCTTTACATTGAGCTTGTGTATCAGGGAAAGGGATCCCCACAAAATTATTGCTAACAGGCTCCTTCATTTCTAGTTACACATATGGTTATATAATACTAGTGCTATAGTTACATTACACTAGAGATGAGCGGGTTCGGTTTTCAGAGATCCGAACCCACCCGAATTTTGTAGATCCGAGTTGGATCCAAGTCGGCTCGGATGTTCCCGCCTTACTCGGATCTCTTAAGGGAGGGTGGGTAGTGTAGGGCTAGGGAGAGGTGATGTGCTGTTCTGTCTGCTGTATCCTGGGCTGGTGCTGATCCATTCTGGGCTGGTGATGCTGTGCTGTCTGCTGTGTCCATCTGGGCTGTTGCTGATCCATCAGGGCTGGTGCTGTGCTGTCACTGTGCTGTCTGCTGTGTCCATCTGGGCTGTTTCTGATCCATATGGGCTGGTACTGTCTGCTGCGTCCATCTGGGCCCAAGTTCTGGACCCCCCCCAAAAAAAAAAAAAAATTTTTGTGTAATATATATTTGTCTCTGTGCGTGTTAGGCTTAGCCGCACAACATCTAGCAAGTCGGCAACGAAACCTAGTGCTGCCTGACTCCAGTCATCATCAATCTGTGCTCTGGGCCCAAGTTCTGGAGCTGGGAAAAAAAATAAAAACATTGTCTTTTTTTTCAAATAATTGTCTGTGTGTCTGTGCGTGTTAGGCTTAGCCGCACAAGATCTAGCAAGTCGGCAATGCAACCTTAGTGCTGCCAGACTCCGGTCATCATCAATCTGTGTTCTGGGCCCAAGTTGTGGACCTGCAAGAAAAAAAAAATAGTGTCTTTTTTTGTACATTTTTTTTCTGTGTGCGCACGACTGCACATGTGTGAATTTTGTAACCGCACCTTAGCTACACTATTGGTGCTTGTGACACTGCTTCAAGACCGCAGAAAATATGGAGGGCTGTCACATGACAGGAAAGCAAGGCCAAGAACCACATGTTGTAGCTGCCGCCAGCAGTGCAAGGCCATCAACTTCCTCGTCCTCTATGAAGGCCCATGCCCCAGGGCTTAAGTCACACCATTGATATGGTAAAGCTACTTTTCCTGAAGTTAAAAAAAAAAATTGCAAGGAAATTTGCCTTTAGATAAACAAAAAATTGGCAGTATGCCATTCACTACACGAAGTGGCAAGGAAAGGATAAGTCCTTGGCCTTTCTCTATGAAGACTGCTGGTTCTGATTCTGATAGCAGTGCGTTTGTGCTGCTGCTCTGTTGCTTACTTTAGCCAGCCAGCTCGCTGCAGCCTTTGGCCTGTACTGGTGAAAAATAGTGAAATCAATATTGTGAGCTGTGAGGTGGTTAAAAATGCCTAGAAATGCCTGAAAATGATTGTTATTAAGGTTAATAATACTGTAGGAACAAAAACAGGCCCAAATTATGTGGTTTTAGCTGTTTATATAATTTTTGGGAAAAAATACAGATCCAAAACCTAAAAACAAAACACCAATGAAAAAAATCCAAAACTAGATTCAGATCCAAAACCAGGGGAGATCCAGATCCAAACCCAAACCCAAAACACGGGGGTCGGCGCACATCTCTACATTACACACATGGTTCTTCTTGGCATTACTCAGGGATTGCTAAGAGGGCATAACTACAGTTGGTTACATTGTGCCACAATGAGATACAGCCAAGACAAATAGTTTATATAAATATACTAACTGTAAATCTGAAAAGTTTTGATGTATATATCCAGGCAACACATGCAGCAATACACAACATGTCCAAATATTGAATATTAATTCAACAGCAGTATTAGTGAAATTTTGGAAGAATGTAGTATTTATTCTAATGTATGCTGGGGAATATTGATTGTACAAGGATTTCAACCTTTGAGTTAATTATTTTGCAAATAAACCCTTCAGTATCAGTATGCTGAAATTATTATGCTAAGTCTGGCAATCCAATAAAGGTATTAGTTTTATATGAGTTAGATAAGATAGGAAGACCTTTAATTAGGTGGGCATTGTAAAATAGTTTTAAAATGCTGGCATAGAACTTATTCGGATGAGTAAGAGAAGTGATGGTGACACAATCATACTATACATATGACCACAGTAGGTATAGATATCACTAATGCACTACAATATGAAATATATAATATCTCGACAAAATTACACAAACTAAATGAGACATTTGTAATTGGCAGGAATGTCACATGAGAAAAAGGGGAAAAGAATAGAATTAATAAATTAATGAAGTTTAAAGGGATTTTTGAGATTGTAAATTTAGGAGGCATAGAACTCTTGTTTTACTCATACAGAAATGCCATGCAGATATTTATTTACTTTGAGATTGGATATTTTGTTCAGTACAAAGTCAATAATATGCACTTAATGGCAGCAATTCAATTGATATCTTTGTAGTAAAGTGTGGCACACCATCCAACACGACCAATGTCCCCAGACAGGCAATAATATGCTCATCTTTATCCAACTATATACTGTAACCAGTAAGAGTACAATTGTACTCACTCGGAATACACATATTCAATAAACCTGATCCTTTCTCTATGGGTACACTGCTTGTCTAATTCAATCAGGCGGCTGCACTGTCCATGCACCTTCTCTGTGAACTTCCAATTTTTGAGAATAAGACAATTATAGGGGGTGGATTTGACAACCCAGCTGATAAAAATAAGACAGGCATGAGCGAGGATTTCCTATGCTGGACCATTGTAGGCTATGTGGGGTACACTAAATTGTGGTATTGGCAAAGCACTGGAATGATTACATATTTTATTTTATTTTTTTTATTACTGTACTTTATGTCAACAAAATAAGTGGCTCTGTGTTTTTGTTAAGTACCTGCTAAGAAATAAATATATTTCTGAAAAATGTGGATTTTGTATATTAGGTTTCCTTTAGGTCTCATACTTACTGGGTTTTTACTTGAGTAATGCTATTAATAATAGCACATCTCAAATGTTTTTAAGATACATTTTTATTTTTATTAATATTTTAGAACCCACTGTAAGCTTTCTATGTGGTATGCACAGAAAATGAAAGTAAAAGTACACATGGGCACTAAATGGTTTCTAGTGTCAGACCTGTTTACATGTTTCCTTAATGAATCGTGAAAAAAAGTAAAAAATGCAAGTGGGTACGAGCCCTTAATGATTGATCTCCAAGGACAGTAGCAGGCGGGCAGTGTGACGTGGAGATACTGTACGCCTATCAGTACCATGGGTGTAATACGGCGAGCTCAGGGGGGAAATATGGGATCAGTTTTCTGTTTAGATTAACTAATACTTGAGAACATAACCAATTTCTATTAGTATAATCTTTTGGTGAAACCTGTTTGGTCACAATAGGTGTCAGCGGTGCCAGTGACAGCAGAATACACACTAAGTATAGGGTTAACAACAGTAACAGTAACGGAGGCCATAGCATCAGTAATAACAGGTCTCTAGCAGGCGCTAAGCACTGCACATCCGTACAATACTACGGTACTCTATACAGTGGTGTGAATGGGGTTCAAGCTCGGCAGTGATACCATCCCACCAGCGAGTCACAGCAGAGGAGGAGACAGCGTAGGAGAGCACTCCCCTCTAACAATTTAAACAGGGACAATGTTCTGCTCCTGATTCCCTAAATACTTTCTGTGAAATAATGTCTATTCCCTTTCAGTTATCTCAGTTTTGTTTGACACATACACATGATACTGTAGGTTCATTCATCTTGACCGATTTTTGTAATAACAAACAGTTCTGTATGTAGGATCCTACGCCCATGTCATAAATCAGCAGATAAGTAGGGGAGATTAAGTTGCAAAGCATTGGGTTGTAAAACTTGGCGCTTCTGATCATGTCCTGGTAGTAACAACACTGCCCTTTGGAATATCGGGAATACACATGACTAGAAGCATCGGGTATTGCAACCTGACTCTTCAGAAATAAACCATTGGAGAGTGGTAAAGTAGAGAAGCAGCCAATCAGCTTCTGTTAATTTCTAGCACAGCCTGTAAATTGTTAGTTAGAAGCTTTTTGGTTGTTATGGGCAATTTCACTTTCTCTCTCTTCAAGATTTAATATATTTTTAGATTGGTAACAGGGAGAAATCACCAAACCACCCTTATAGATAGTTAAGAGAAAGGAACAGATTACACATACTTGAATCTAATCCTGGACACAGGCACTTGTGAGGCTGGTCCTGAAGACAATCAGCCATTTTGTTAAGAACATAACATAAAATATGTAAAAAAAAATAAAATGTACAAGTATTTCCACTATGTTTCTTACAGAAACTATAATTTACTGCAATCTACAGGTGATTACTGGTTTTGTTGGTACTGAATGCTTTAACAGTTGCAGAACACTGGACATATATACTTTTGCTATTGTCTGTTTTTCTATATCATGGCTCCTAACTAGTAATCTGCCTATCTACACTTTACATAGAAAAGAATAGTAGATAGAGATATATATTGATAAAGAAATTAGTTAAACTATTGAAAATGATGCATAATATAAAACAAACAAGTAAGGGATGTATTATATAATTCCTTATTGTAGATGAAAAGTTTAAATTTCACTCTACTTTTATAGGAATAAAGTAACAGACCCATTCATTATAAAGTATATATCACGGATATCTCCTTTTTACCTTGCAGTAGCAATGTGGACTGACACCATCTTCAGATGACATTAGTTCCCAGAGCCATGTTCCTTCCTATGTGAAGTAGATCCAGGTTGCAAAGAGCAGTGGCGATAACACCATTTGAAGGGGTGACAACGAAATAAGACTTTCTGTGCTATTTTGTTGTACACCTTTGGATGGTGTCACCAGGCAGAGCATGCACACGTCATACACACTGTGCAGGGAGAGGCTGGGGGCTTCCCAGCAGCTACTGGAGCACTGGGCAAGCCCCCAGCATGAAGAGAACTGGGGGCATGACCATATGAAAATGGCATTAATTAGGGGGCATTGAGGTGCGTAGTGTGATAAAATTTCCACGTCTAAAGGGCACATCAGCAGCTGAAATTCATTGCCAAATTGTGGAGGTGTACGGTGATAATGTCATGTCAGGGAAACAGGTTTGGTGCACTGCCTTTGATAACGGCAGGACAGACATTCAAGTTGAACAGCGATTCAGTTACTCAAACACGAGAGTTGTTACGGCGCTAGCATTGAAAGGTACTGGACCATCCTCCCTACAGCCCTGACCTGGCACTGAGTAAATTCCATCTCTTTGGAACATTGAAGAAGCACCTGGGTGTAAGGTGATTCTCAACCGATGGTGAAGTTCAGCAAGCCATCATGTCCTGGCTTTAGGCACTTGACACTGAGTTCTTCTATGCTGGGATAGATGCCTTGGTGTACCATTGGAACAAATGCTTAGACAATTATGGGGACTATGTGGAAAAATATTCTGTACCAAGGCCATACTATTGATTATACATATATGTACGAGTTGAATAAATATACGCAATGAGAGGTCTTGTTACCTTATTTATTGGACCACCTTCGTAGATAGCGGCAAAAGTGTTAGTGATAGGGCTTGTGGGGACAGCTGCTTTTTAGAGCAGCTGTCCCACCTCCAATATTGAATCGCTGTATTAGTTTGGTATCCCCAGCCAGACAGTTTTGAATTCAAAGTAATGGTGGACAGATAGGGCTAGAAGGTGAATGGTTCCCATAGTTTGAAAGGATCAGTGGTGAACAAAGGGTTAATATCAGCAGTAGTGGTGAGCACAGGGTTAATTTACTCCTGAATTTAATAATTATGGTCATTCCCCCAGTCCTCTTCACTTCAATGGTAAAAAGCGTATTGGTGTTTGATATTATCTAGGAATAGTATAGAGCAGACCCTCCAATATGACCCCTTGCATCAGGTACAAAATGCTCTGCTCCTGGACTTCCCACCTGATTTATGATTGCAGCCACCTGTGTAGAAACACCTTTCTCATCATTTACCTAGTTCAACACAGGTGGCTGCAATCATAAATTAGGTGGGAAACCCAGGAGCAGAGTATTTTGTACCTGATGGAAGGGATCATGTTGGAGGGTCTGTATAGAGCAGTGTTTCCCCAACTCATTTCTTAGGGAGCACCAACAGTGCATGTTTTCCAAGTCTCCTCACAGAATCAAATACAAATAAAAAAAGGAGAAGCGGTTGTATTGGTATGGCGCACACTAGAGAAAAGATCCTATAAAATGGAACTTTTATTAATCTGTATTAAAAAGACCTATTCCACATCCTTGGTGTCCAGGTCCATGCATAGTGAAAGATATTGGTTAAAACTTAATAAATGAAGGTAAGTGCTCAATTGAAATAAAGAGTGTTTTTAAAAGAGGAAAGTGTCTTATAATCCTTTACCTTTATATTTTTGACATATATTAACTTTATAATCCTGGTTCTGGGGTCAAGATGATTGAAGTATGTCACATGCTTTTTAGACGCCGAAGAGAGGTGAATCCTATTGGCCGCAATATAACATGTGACCTGCATGACACCAACAGTGGGATTGCATGGATAAATAAGAGTGTCATTATTGGTTTTAGCCCCTCCACATGACTCGGCTGTCAGACAGCGGGACAAGTGGGGTGAGACCAATAGTAAATCAAGCCAGAAGACTACACCAGGATGACATAGTGGGTGTGATGGATTGAATAGCTCAAGTGACCTTCTAATGGATCGGGATTGGTCTACATAATAATTAAATATCCGGACAGCAGAGATTACCGGCTAAGCCTTGAAAAAGCAATCTAGTGAAACGCACACATTGGCATGTCTGTTACTGATGTCACTATGAGATGTACATATATGTTGTATCTATACTGCTCCACAGATCTATCCATATGGTATAATATAAATACTATCTGTAGGATAAAGCCAGAACGAGGCAGTGAAATGATCAGCAACATAACTGTTACTATCAGTCTATAAACTTGGTTGATGATACAAATGTATCCACTGAAGTAAGGGTTTGGATGAGCCTTTGTTTTGGTCACTGGACCAGCAGATATATTATTGAATGTGAAGCACATACTTTTAAGTATATCTGATGAAACAACAAGAATTATATCAAATAGATTAGTAAACTAAATACTTCAGTCATACAGGAGTTCTACTTATATAGTGTTACCTATGAGTAAATATCATAAACCCTAAATGAGAGGAATTAGTACTCACTAATTTAAGTATTACAACAATCTCGATATAAAGTTGCGGTGTCACCCTCGATCTAATATATACACCTATACTATATTTTATGATCAAGATCGAGATATGGGTTACCCGTAACCTCATGGATATTTATCCTATATGATTTTAGGTAATTAGCGGGGACCTTATGCCAGAGTAATCGGAGATATTAATCTCCATGTGGCTTGGGTCAGAATAATACCAGGGATCATATGCAAATAATTAAAAATTTTGGGCAACCCACTATAAGTGTATGATAGAGGTCCTAGATTATTATCTCGCCCAACATAGGGTACATTATTATCTGTATACCTAGGATACCAACTTTATGAGTGGTCTCTGCACCTATATTTTAATTTACTTGTGACCTATGATAGAGGTCCTGGAATAAGAGGGTATCACTCTGCCCAATATAGGGTATATCATTATACCCATATCTAGGGCACCAATTCACAAGTAGGTTATATACCATTATACCGATTGATTTGTGACCTTTCACTTAATAAGTATTATTGGGGATTTTACTCTGTAACACTGCAGGTGAATCACACAGTCTATCTGTGGACAGTTTACAATAATAAATGTGAGAATCAATTAGACACAGAAAAACCGATATTTTCACTATGCATGGACATGGACCCAAGGATGTGGAATAGGTCTTTTTAATACAGATTAATAAAAGTTACATTTTATAGAATATTTTCTCTAGTGTGCACCATACCAGTACAACTGCTTCTTTTTCTTTTTTGTATAAGATCTGTTTGGTTGTTTAGGCTGCAACCCCATGTGTATTGGTCTGATAATAGGAAATGGGGTACTTACAAGACATATAGTTGACTCAATTTTACATTCTCAAAGATTTTTTGTGTGCAGATATAAAAACCCTCTTCTCTTATTACTCCTCACAGAATCACAAGTGAAATAATTAGCACCACTTGTGGATTTTTTAAAATGTGTCAGACAGTAATGGATACACCTGTGCACATGCTAGGTAGAATGGAAAACATGCACTGTTAGGGCCCTTGAGGAATGACTTTGTGAAACATTGGTGTAGAGAGATAGCGTATGTGGTAAAGGCACCACCCATTATATTTTTAACACTTTCCAACCGCAATAATCAGGATTTAACTAACTAAATAAATAATGTTAAATGTGTTTTTTAATAAAGCACAAGTTAATTCATCTGGAAAATTAGTGATAAAAGTGAAGAGGCCATTGAGTACCAAGTGAAATACGACATGCAAGGTATGTAAGGGGTCTATTTATTAATACTTGGATGGAGATAAGGTGCACGGAGATAAAGTACCAACCAGTCAGCTCCTGACTCATCTTTCAAACATAGCTTGTGACATGGCAGTTAGGAGCTTATTGGGTGGGACTTTATCTACGTTCACTTTCTCTCCATCCAAGGCTAGTAAATAGACCCCACTGGGTGAGAAAATGTATGTACTACTCTTGTCAAATGTTACTACATAGTACTTTGACAAAGAACACCTTATATTAACTTGTAAAATCATATTCCCAGATATTTTATAAGCAGATAATCAGGTGATAAAACGACAGCGCAGTTTTTGACAGCCGTTATAATTTCTTAGTTAAATAGTAGCCAGCCTCCATCAAAGCAATGGTTGAGAAATGCAGAGAAAGGTGTTACATGTATCAGTTTAATGCCAGCCTTATCTTTGATGTCAGTCTGAGGTCAACAGGAAGACAGGGGCTTAAAGCATAAATCATTTTGGAAAACAATTTGCACAATTTCTGAACGTCATAAAACCGAGGAACAGTTTGCACATAGCTACAAATTAATTTGGATGTTTGTGTGAAATTTCCTTCCTTCTAGTAAAAAGTAATACAAGTAATGGGTTGCCCACAGAGAGCATTTGTACGAATATATCTTTAAAAAATATATATTTGTTTAAAGTCCATAATAAAGATGTTTCATGCACATTATGATATATAATATACATTTTATACAATACATCACAATGGTTTACAGATTAATCATGTAAACACATTAAAATAAAACAAACATGCTACATGACTATTCTGCATAATGTAATGGGACACTGACTGGGACTCGCAATTTAACGGCTGTATGAAAGCTTCTCCAGCCATTTGTTTATTTCCTATCAGTAAACTTTCACGTTCATTATCAGCCACTTTCCATAGTTAACTTTGCCTTATTTGTGAAATTCTATTCTACTAGAAATTACTGCTATTTACTATAAACATGCCAGACTCTGCTGCTGGGTACTGCCATACATACTTTGTAGCCAATGATCATTCATACTACTGGAAATAATTCTATACTAGCTGTACTCTACATAGCCTACATTCACTGTTTATTCGTGTGATAAATACCCACAAAGGCTTATTTGCAAATACTGATTAATAGGCCCAAACTGCCACATTAGTTAAGCAAATCATTTGGCAAGTGCCCACCCACTTTCTGAATCTTCTGAGTGCCCCCATAAAAAAAAAAAGATCGGGGTGCACCTTCTATGATGCTTGGAGGAAACAACCAAACTCCAGCTTACTATCATCTTAAGACCACAATAATAAATTATTATTATTAATTATTATGATGATGATGATGATGATGATGACTGGAGGGAACATTGAGTCTTTATTATGTGTGATACTGTATGTACAGATTTATTTCAGGATTTATTTATCTCAGTCTCTCTATTTTGCACTCTGGGAAAGATATATCAAACCTTAGAGAGAGATAAAAAGAAGTTGCCCATAGCAACCAAGCAGCTTCTGTCATTTTTAGACTGTGCTAATTAAATAATAACTAGTAGCGAATTAGTTGCTACGGGAATCTTCTCCATTTTATCACTCTCTACATTTTTAAACATCTACCCCTAATGTTACAGTAGCACAGGAATTATGGTGTAAAACAAATGGACAAGATTGTTGCAATAAATGTGTAAATTCAAAGACAAATATTAATACAAACTATCACAAATTGCACTTTCATCACTGACCCAATGAAGCTGAGGTTTATTACAATAACAGCGGATATAGAGTAGTATTGTATTTGCTATATTAAATAACAAAATACACAATACATATAATAAATGCAAAACACTGATTACCTTTCCAGACCCTGTAGACCCAGCAATTGCCAGAAGCTCTCCCTTATCAAGATTAAAATTGATGTTGGAAAGCACTGGGGTAACATGCAGTGAGAGGTTACTGAAGAACAGGTTCGGGTCGTCCTTTGAAGGGCTGCCCCCATTTTCAAGCATGGCTTTTCCAAAAGCTTCTCCAATCCCCTGTTCGTAGATAATAAAAGAGACATTTGACACATTCATCCAGTAAGAAGTGGGATGATTTTATAATTCCATTGTGACTACCCTGAAATACTCTGATAGCTCCACAAGTTTTGTTTTTCTTTTACTAAACTTCCTTAAAGATCACTCAAATTATTTTGACTATAGAGGATTTACACTAAACACAGACCTCATCCCAGGAAGCTGTAACATTCTCCATGGCCACTTCTGTGGTTGTCAGGTTGTAATCCAAAGATTTATATTCATCTTTTTGCAAGAATTCCTGTTGAATATATTAAAATAAAGATTAAGCAACAACTATTTTACCCCCAATAGGCAAATAAATAGACATGCTTTATTGTGCAAATAATGTATTATGGCATCTAATACCACTTCTATTTTGAAAATGTTGTCAACCAGTTCTCGAGTTTTCCTAAAACATCTCTTATTAAGCCCGGTGAAGTGTGTAGTGGACAACATTCACTCCAGGGAACCCTGTACCTAGTATGTGATAGGAAGTGACATCAAAAGTTGTTTGTGTGTCACCGAAACAACTAATCTAACCATAAAAAGAAGGAAAAAGTTTTCAACAATAAAATCTATTCAATTTCTATTATCAGGACAATGACTACATTTATTGTATGAAATAGAATGCAGGAACTTTGCTAATAGTACCCTATATAGCTATCAACATAGATGTATAAGGCGATAATAGTGGGAGATCGATGGATAATAGGTCAACAATGTATAGGTCTACACCAAATGTCTAACCATAACCTTCCACCTGGTGCCTAACCGTAACTCTCCCCCAAGTGCCTAAACCTGATCATAGCCCAACACTCCCCCTAGTAACTAACCCAACTGTCCGCTAAAAATGTTGGAAAAAAAAATGTCGACCTTGAACTGTCAACCTTTTGTCAGCTGCACCAATTTGTCTGCCAAGTCCATGTTAAGGTAGCCACCCATTTTCCAGGTCTTGGAACTTCCCCCATAAAAGGGGTGCACTTGTCTTTGAATCCAGCTGAAACTATGCCAGATAGAAACAATAACAACCTCACTTCAGATACCAACTTACTCTCACCTTAACACCATCCTAACTCTCACCTTAACACCACCCTTCTTTATATGTCATCTTCTACATTATTAACCTTTAGACTGAGGGGAACAATGAGACTGTCTTAGTTGCTTCAATAGTTTTTGTACACTGGTTGAACACTAATACACTTTCATAAATAAGCCTGCAGATGTGTCCTCATTAATCTATGCCCAAAACATGAGCATTAAAATGAGAGTGAGCCCTGCCATGCATCCCGTCGCTCACCATTTCAGGAAATTGCGAATGCACAAAAAGCACCAAGTATGAACACCCTGAGCACTACAGCAGTGTGCGACACAAGTGCTAATCTGAGACAAAAGCAAGAGACCAGAGGACAATAGGACTGAGCCGCGCCATATATCACGCCATGCAGATTCACACACAATGTGCTAATTTACACTGCCACAATTGCAATTCAAATACAAATCCTAAGCACCTAGGGCCTGATTCAGAGATGGACGCAAAGACGATTACGCATGCAATCAAGCAATTGTTTGCCATCGCACATGGGAATCCATTGCAGAGTGAGTGACAGGTTGTCAGCGTTTGGAGGTGGTAACGGGGAGTGGTCAGAAAAACGCTGTTACATGGGCGTGCATAAATTAGCCACTGTGAGTGCATACGCAGCTCTGCTTGTCAGGAGAGCTTCCAAGGCTGCAGCAGGTCAGACCTGCCGTAAGAGCAAGATGGCCGACGATTTGCGGCAATGTTACCAATATTTTCCGCAGGTATGCGTCTTCGCACGCAAATGAGAAGGCAGCAGTGGGGGTGTTTATGCTCAGGTGATCTTTGCTAACATTAGTGTATTTTCCCTGCTGCATTGTGTACGAAATCGCAGCTGCAATCGCATTAGCGTCCGTCTCTGAATCAGGCCCCTAATGCACTACCATTTGTATGCAGCTGTGGTGCAAAAGAAAGACTCTGGGGTCTATTTACTAAGCAGTGTTAGGAGAGTGAAAAGTGATAAGAAAGTGATAAGGTGCCAGTCAATCAGCTCCCAACTGCCATCTCACAGGCTGTGTTTGAAAAATGACAGTTGGGAGCTGATTGGCTGGCACCTTATCACTTTCTTATCACTTTTCGCTCTGTCTCCTAACACTGCTCTATATTGTGTGAGATTTAGGTAAAAATGCAAAAGTTCATGTTTCATTTGAAAAGCTGATTAACTTGCTGAAAGTTTTGTAAACTGTTTTACTTGTTGAAATGTATTGGGAAATGTTGCTTATATAAACATTAGAAATGTATACTGACTTATATCATTTGTTCTGTATATACTGTATGTAGGCGCAAATCATTATTATATAGCTTAATATCTTGTGTGCTTTGCTAGTTTTTCAATCTCCTTCTTCAGAGATGTGGATAAGGCTTTAGCAATAAACATTAGTATACAATAAGGCATACCTGTATTTTATTTATTACTCCTATAGAGTCGTACCAGGTCTGTACAGCCCAGGGAAACTGGCGTGTAACTGTCATTCTCAGCACTATGGTGAATGAAATGGTGGTAAAGATTTTCCGGAGGGTGATACCGGCTGTAAGTAAATGGGGAAGTATAGAAAGAAACACCACAAAGAACCCAGAGAAGAAGAAGGCAGAGCTGTTGAAATATCTCACGTAGGCAGCTTTTCGGGTGAGCTTCAATTCAGTCCTGTGAGAAGACAAACAGCGCAGAACTCATACTGATTATACATTTATTGCTTGTTTGTTTTTGCACACCTAACATTTGTAACACACATTGAAAGTGACTATGTATAACCCTTAACATTTCACTTGACATTCACACCCTAACTGGAAGAGGTAAAAGTTATGGGGTCTAGATACTAAGGCCAATAAGGAGAAAGGGGTGCCACATTTCCCCTCATTCCTCCACATCTGCCTATTTCGGTCATGCAGCAAGGCAATCTGTTGGGGGAGCACCCAGAGAAGGAGTTGTGGCTGAGCTACAGTGTGCAGGCAAGATAATCATTACATATAGCGTATATACTGCTCACACCCCTCCTCAGCATGACAAACACCTTCCTCATCTCATTTTTGGTGTAGAGCTGCTTGTATGTAGTAAAGAGACCATTCTAACATTTGCAACCTCTGCTTCAAAACAAAGCATTGTGGTAGCTCAGGCGTACAGAGAGCCTTATGACTGCACATAGGGACTGATAAGGATGCATTCATGGGCACATTTCTATCTGGCCGCGGATGTCTGCTTGCTACATTATGCTAATGTGAGAATCCGGCTGTGTATACTAAAGATCTGCACAAGTACATGTGGAAGTCTATTCTGCCCTTGTTCTTATGTCCGCAGCTGCAGTTGTCATCATTAGTATCGGGACTCAACCCCATGCTGAGTGCAAAAGATCCACTAAGAAATAGATATATCACCAGCAAACTCCATCTGTGCACATAAGTCTGATTTGGTGCATGTACAATTACTGACTTATTAAGTTGCCGTATGTGCAGTAAGCTAAAATCTATGAGAACCGTCTGCAGTTTAACTTTTTAAGCTGAATACACACTGAACAGATATATCTGCAGATAATGGTAGTCGACCATCATCTGTCTCTGGCCGCAGGTCCCGTTGGCCAGGGGTGTATTCCGCCCCCCTCCCCGCAGCCTGTACTGCATGTGTACGGCCGGTCAGCAGACCACCCATACACACTGCCCGATGGACAGATATATCTGCCTATGGCTGTGCAGCAGAGCCGACGCGATAGATCTGTGAATGACGTCATTCACAGGCATATCACTGGTACACACTGGCTGACGGGCACCCGATATATTGGCCAATCAATTGATTGGCCAATATATCTGTCAGTGTGTACCCAGCATTACTTACATTATTACGAAACACCGTTGTGTCAAATGTTGGGACTTCAGGCTAGATAGATTACAAGTCAACTATTAGTATAGAGTTTGTATAGTATTTAATATTTCAAGAAGCCAGTAGACAACATAAATGAAACAATGAGATGAAATACAATCCTGTAGCACATTTACACATGCCTATTCTATGTTCATACCATGTAATCTCATCACAGACCATATAAATGTAAGCAAAACAGCTTATTGAATACAATATCAAAACAGAAAGACAAATATTAGCATTTCCCATGAAAGCCAATTAGATCAGCCATGTGTAATACATTTTAACTAAACTCTCGAAAAACTTGACACTTTCTGTGGGCAGGTTCCAGGTAAAACCATCATCAGATGCAATGCATTTGCTTGGACTCACAGTCACAATGTATTATTTATTTAGTCTACATACATTATTTTCTCTAGACCTTTAATAAATGTCATTACTAAAGAATACAAAGAACGTAGGCAAAGTATTCAAACTGCTCTTTAAACCTATAAAGCCTGCCATCCATTGGATCTATATTTGGAGATGACAGCACCTGTCTGCATGGCCTGATCTAATCTGACATCATTGCTGTCCATGCCTATTGAATACAGTAATCAGTGCACTGAGCTTGGTAATGGCAGGGGGTGAGTGAGAGGGGCCAGTCCCAGTCAGTAGTCCAGTGGAATACTATAAGAATTTATTGTATATGTTATTTGTTGTCCCAACTTCATTATATTTATCTGCATGTATCTCCTTCATTGTTGTTTACATTGTTCCCCTTTATCTTTATTTACAAACCTTGCATGTTTATTATTTTCCTTATTGTGTATATTTGCATATTCTGATAAGTAAATCATTCAGGACCCAACACAGATAAATTGGCACTCACATAATTTCCCAAAGGCGATAAAAGATAATTGCAACTGAACAGAAGATCATGGAAGTGTAAAATAATTTAGACTCATCAACCAAACGCAACTCAAGAAACATGCCAGAAAAACAGCGCGGCATACAGAGCTATTGATCCTATGTTGCTCTGCCTATGCTGACCACACAGAACTGTGAGAAAAAGGCGCTGATGGCATGATGTACTTCCTCAAGGCAAAACATCAATCCTTGTATACCGTTGCTGCCTATCTGGAAGCCAGTCAGTGCAGCACACAGGTCAATCCAATCCATCTCCATGCCACAGTATCTCTCCTGCAGTTTTCTTAAGTTGCAATTGGGGATGCAGCTCAAGAAACACTCAAGACACAGTAACAAACTGCATCAAGGATACATCTGGGTTTTGTTAAACCTGCCATGTGTGTAGACACAGCATTTGTCAGACTGATCTACTGATGACAGGAACTGTTTAAGCAATTAAGCGGTAACCACTATTTGTATTAGTGTGAAATTGTGGAATTGTTCATATTACATATTGAGGGGAATAGTGTACAATTCCACATGTTTATAATTTCAAAATATGGCATGATTATTAGGCTAACACTTATGAATATATAATGTGAAAACGTGTGTATATATTGTCAAGGATCATACTTACTGTCTGATAGTTTCAATTATTTTCTCCATGGCATCCTCCCAACAGTAGGCTTTTACTGAGTGTATGTTGTCAATGATTTCAGATGTGATCACAAGCCTCTCATTGATCTTTCCTGCCCTCCTGTCTCTATAAGATAGTAATGCAATAATACAAGCTTCATTTTAACATTGATCATTAACGCCACTAATAAACATATAAAATAATACTCCACTGTAGCCACAAAATACACATTTCTTATTAGTGTCATATATACTACTAAAGACATACAGCAAGGATTAATTCTATAAATATGTAATGTTTGGACAGAGTCGGATACCAGTTCTGTAAATACTATTTTTTAGAATTGGTGCCTTCTGATATCAGAAAATGACAATTATACACTACAGGCACTCCACTTACCTCTGATGATGTATGAAAGTTCTGCGCACTCCACTCATGACAGCAGCAACAGGAGGTTACCTGTATAGGGAAAGAGGCGCCTCCTGGGACTCAACTAGTGCTGCAACTATAACATGAGTACTGAGAGATTGGCATCATATTGGTCCAATGCAAAGCACCAAGAAAGGTAAGAGAACAGGTGGTGGGGAGGGCTTCTGTCACTGTATGCATGTCTGTCTTTGGGGACAATCCAAATAGGTGCAAGTTCGTGAAAGTTAACTTGCATCATCAAACTCACATACACCGCAAGAACGAGCACAATTAGAAATGCTAATTTGTGGAACTCGCAGCGAAGTTGTGTGACTTTTGTACAAATGCAACCTGGGAGTAGGGCATGAAAAACTAGGGGAATCATTCTGAACCCCCAAAATCTGACTACTGAGATAGCAGGCCCATATAGGAGGCTGTTAGTGGCCATAAGGAAAGTACTGAAAATTCTAGGTGTCAAATGGCTGATTTTTACATTTTTTGTAAATGGTGGAAAAATGATAGCAAGCAGGTGTTATCCAGAATTTTGGGGTACAAAGAATGTCTGTAAATTGATTTTCAGTGTTTTTATACAAGTTTGTAAAATGTTGGAAAAAGCGCTTGTTACTCCCATCTGCTAGTTCTAAAAACAGTTTCCCATCAATACAACACTCACATTCCTGTCCCACATTATTTTACCCATGTTTGAGCTTTTAGAAAAATTCACCTGAAAACTGACTTCTTTATTAGCCAAATGACGCTATTTAAACCCCTCCAAGTGCATAATTATTCATTGGGAGGGGTGTACCAGAGATTCTGCACTGTGTCACTATATTTGTACATTGAAATAAAGATTTCTCGATTTTCTTAGCTGCTCAAGGTTATATCAGTGTGACTCTATATGTCAATGTGACTCTATATGTCAGTGTGATTCTTTGTAAGTATGATTCTGTGTGCCAGTGTGACAATTGGTTATTGTGTTTGTGATTTGTGTCTGTGATTTGAGTAACTGATATCTTTATTTTTTAAATTACATTTGTGTATAAAAAATAATGTACCCTGTACTTGAAATTATACAGTTATTAACAGTAATTTCATAGTCCTGTACCCAGGAGTGCCAACGGGGATTCGAGGAAATCCCTGGTGGGCCCCACTGATTTGTAGCCACGCCCTCTATAACAGAAGGCTGTGGCCTATGGCGCTGTTCTTATGGCAGGATGCTTGCCAGGCAGTCATCAAGGCTGTGTGGGCACTAGAGGTGACATAATGTGTGGGCACTACAGTCTGGCATAATGTGTGGGCACTATAGGTGGCATCATTTGAGGGCACTACAGTGTGTAATAATATTGGAGTCACGTGCATAATGTGTGGGCCCTACAAGTGGCATAATGTGTGGGCACTACAGTGGCATAATGTTTGGGCACTACAGTTGGACATAAAGTGTGGGCACTACTGGTGACACAATCTGTGGGTACTACAGGTTGCATAATTTTAGGATACTACAGTGTGGCATAAGTGGGGTGCACTACAGTGTGGCATAATGTGTGGGCACTACAATGGTATAGTGTGTGGGCACTACAGTATGGCATAATGTGTGGGCAGAACAGTGTGGCATAATGTGTGGACACTACAGTGTGACAATGTGTGGGCACAACAGTGTGACAATGTGGGGGGCACTACAGTGTGGTATAATGTGGATGCACTACAGTGTGGCATAATGTGTGGGCACTACAGTGTGACATAATGTGTGGGGCACTACAGTGTGACATAATGTGTTGGGCGCTGCAGTGTGACATAATGTGGGGGGCACTACAGTGTGGTATAATGTGGAGGGCACTACAGTGTGGCATAATGTGGGGGCACTACAGTGTGGCATAATGTGGGGGGCACTACAGCATGGCATAATGTAGATGCACTACACTGTAGCATAATGTGGGTGGCACTACAGTGTGGCAGAATGTTAGTACATGTGTAGTGGTCTCATTTACCCACAACTGACCAGCATTGAAAGGGTTACTGGGTGGCTCACCACTACCTATCTGCTATTCTACAATTAAAACAAACTTTGTAGTATTATTATTAATATAATAATAATAATAAATACATTTAGATATGTTTTTTTTTTATTGAATTAATAAATTACAAACAAAATTAGATTCTTACCTATAATTCATCATCAGTCTTCCCAACCATGCTTGAAATAGTGCAAGAATGACAAGAAAACCCAGACCACAGAAAGCAGACGCCTGCAGCAAGTCCCAGATCAGACCAATCAAAAGGACCACTTGCAGTGGAGCAATCCATACATAATGAGCCAGGGCCAGGCCCTATCAGGTCAAAGCAGAATTTAGGTCAATTGGGAGATACTATAAATGACTACACATATAATACAGCATATTGATTTTATCATTTTTAGAAAAGAAAATACAGATACGTTACACCAGTGGGTGCTCTCTAAAGAAGCAGCCTGAATGTTAAATGTTACAGACACAGAGAAGCAATAACCTGGTGCTATATAAACGTAAGAGACCGTCCGCTTTTACAACAGAACAATTTTAAATATTTTTCATAACTTCCACTCAGCTCATGATATTTGTTCTTTCTTTCTTCATATCTGGTGGTAGCACACACATAAATGTGAGGGGAAATCCCCCTTTCAGATCTATTCACGGAATCAGTATGATTTCAAATCCCGGCAAGGGTGAAAATCCAGATCATTAATTAAGGTAAGTATCGCTAACCTTTCCCCCCCTAACCCTCCCTTAAGGGTGCCTAACCCCCCCCCCAAGTGCCTAACCCCCCTCTAAGTGCCTAAACCTAACCCCCCCTTCCCCACAGCCTAACTCTAAGTCTCCCAGGGGGGTGCCTAACCCTAACCTCCCCCCGGGGGTGCCTAACCCTAACCTCCCCTTCTCCTAGCCTAATCCTAACCCCCCCAGGGAGGCTGCCCAACCCTAAGCCCTCCCCGGGAGCCCCGAACCTAAACCCGCGGCTTTACGCACCCGGTTTATCTTCGTTCAGGCTCCTGGCGTAGGTAAAATTACAGGTGTCTGGATTTCGACACCTGTCATTAGACCCTTGCCGGGATTAGACAGTCGGGATGCCGACGGTCGACATTCAGACCGTCGCCATCCTGACTGCATACCCTATGCACAGGGGCTGACTCTTAGGGGTAAATTTACTAAAGTGAGAGTTTTTAGAAGTGGAAATGTTGCCCATAGCAACCAATCAGATTCTAGCTATTATCTTCTAGAAGGTGCTAGTTAAATGTTAAGTAGAATCTGATTGGTTGCTATGGGCAGCATCTCAGCTTCTAAAAACTCTCAATTTAGTAAATATACCCCTTAGTCGGATGAATCTTAGTTGGATCTTGCTTTGTGTGAAATGTGATTTTAAAAAATGTTTTATAATTGTAAACGTTTCTGAAAATCACTTGGTGGTTATATCATTCACCTATTCATCTATCTATGCTACGTTTGGTTTTTGTTTTGTAGTTTTTCCACCTGTTGTTCTATTAAAATGTAAACAATGAGGTTATTTAAATAAGTTTCAAACAGCATCACCAGAAGAGCTACAATATGTTTCAGAACAAACGGAATGTATATGGTAGGAAGGGTAACGATATGTATCTAAATTCCACATGTTGTATACAGTTTGTATTAAGCTAGTCAAGTTACAGGCTGCTATTAAACATGCAAGTGATACTTTTTTTTTTAAAAGGTATTATATTTTAAACACAATCTACAATATTCATCTAAATATTACACCAAATTGGAGTAAGCATTTGAAGGCATGTGGGTTTTATACTTTTACATATAGGACACTGTTTGTAAACAATGTTATAACAATGCAATTACATATTTTTAATTTCTTTTGTTTTACTGATTTGCAATCATAATGCTTCTAAATAGGCAACTCGTTCTTACTACAGTATATCTCGCCCCATCTAATCATGTACTCTGGCTGAGGTTACCTGGGCTGTAGACAATCCTGTCAATTATAATAAGTACCTATTGTTTGCAGCACAGTGAAAGTGACAAGCGATCGAGACTGAGCAACAAGGAGACAGCTGTATTATTACAAAACAACATTAAACAAACTGGTCTCTTTGCACCAAATGTTATCTCACATTCCCCATCTTCACAAAACAGCTGCTAATTATATGTTTCTATTGGGCGTATTCATTTTCCTTTAAAGTGGATGAAAATATATTTTTTTCACCTACTTTTGTAAAATTAAAGTACTGGCACCATTCATGAAACATGTTACACAGGAGATTTCAGTGAAATCTCCTGCTTACCGGTCATCCCTGAAGTGGATCATGGTCCCCATACACTAGAATGGGGACCTCTTCATTTCCCAATTCATCAATCTCCTATAATACAAACTTTTTTCAATTTGATTGCGGGAACAGATTTCAACTTCAGATGTGCATAGCTTTATATGCCTTAAAACCTCAATGTGCTCGCCATTAGACAGGATATATCTGTGTATTTTGCACCCATAGGAACTAGAGATGAGCGGTTCGGTTCTACTCTGTTCTACCATGTTGCACTGCAGGTAAGGCAGATTTAAATGTGCAAAGAGTTTTAGATCTGGGAAGGGCGTGTCCTAGATCAAATCTAAAAGTTGTCCAGTATTTGTGGGCTATATGCAAAAGCAGCCAGTACTTTCCCTGCATGCAAAATAAAATATTTGCACCCCTTGCATTGCAACATGGTACAGTATGTCCGGTTACTCCTTTTTTTGCTTTGCTCCCAACTCTGAATCAGAGCCTCATGCAAAAGCAGGTGTAGTGATATCATAGCTGCTGTGCACTGCCTGGACACACTAAATGGCTTCCAAATGTACAGTATATTCTCAATGCATTCTTCTTTTTTTTGAATCCAGGGCATATCTGACATCTGTGGGTACACAATTCTTGTGCCATTCAGACTGACAAGTGTTATGTTGGACAAACATGTTTAAACATGTTTACATTTTTTAATCAGATCTTATTTTAATTGTGCAAGACAGGGACAGAGGGCCGATTTAGCAAGGATCGATATTCTGCTTATACGCACGCAACGCAGTTGCTAATATCAGCGGTGATATGTAAATATTTTAATTTGCATTGCAATCGCAGCCTGACATAAGGACGTCCACTTCCTCTTACTCACATCTGTATACTTTGGCAACATAGCAAAACAATTGGTAACATCGAGTAACATCGGACCCATACGACAGTTAAGGCAGGTCAGACCTCACTCAGGAATTGCTTACTTCAGCGCACACTATGAGCTCTCATGCTGTGTATGGTATTGCAGTGGCTAAATTATGCACGCCCATGCAACGCTGTTCCAACGTACTGGCACGCCTGCGTTCAGCCAACCAACCCCCCCCCAATCACCCACAAATGGCACTTCCTGTCAATCACTCTGAGATGGGTCTGCATAGCCTCTGCGATCGCAGTCCCAAACGCAGTGGCTGGTTCGCACACGCGCACTGCGATGCATGTGCAGTACGCAACAATCGGCCGATTGCGTGTGCATAAGCAACTGCGATCCTTGCTGAATCAGGCCCAGAGAATGTACTGTTGTCAGGTAATTCAGCAAAAATGGACCAACCAAATCTGCATGTACTGTACAGTATGTGTCCCAAGTAGTAATGTTTCAGCATATTTCAACCCTGTTTCTTCTCCTGCCGTGCCTTGGCACTGACATATTGATGTAATATTGTTAACAATATAAAATATTCTAACTCAGTACTTGGGGATTAGCGGAACTGTCATCACGTGCAACTTGTATCATTGGTAATTATGGTGTGCTTTAAGTAATGCTAGGCATACATTGTTCAATCATTGGCCTAATCAGCTGATAATCAGCTAATCAGACCGATTAATAATTCAACAGTGTATTGCCGCAGCTGAGCAGTAGTTATCGGTCTGTAGTCCAGCACGTCCAAAATATCCGATAATTGGTGCTCTGATTTCAACTATCTGACATGCTGACAGGCTAAAAGCATCCAATATCAGTACCATAATCTGACAGTACATAACAACAATTTTAGATATTGCCAGCGTCACATAATTGGTCTGTCGGCAAGACAGACATTTTAATCTGTAGGTGTATGCCCAGCATCTAAATTGTACTTGACAATATAAGATGTTAACATTACACTCAGAATGTAACAGAAGACAGAAACTTATAGTACAGTACAGATGTGTCCTCTTACACCCAGTGTCTATACGCCATATTGAGCAAGTGACTGAGCCACTCTGAGAGATGTAGCGTACTGTTTTTTTCTTAAAATTTTGCAACCTACTTGCATGTCAGATACAGCAAAACACCACTCACAGTGTACTTCAGATGCTGGGCTGCACACATAAAACTCGTTACTAAATGAGGCCTTATCACCAAAATGAGTGATAAATGTCACTGTGTATGATAAATGGTGCTTCAGCCAATCAGCTCCTAACTGTCGACTGTTAGAAAAATGACACTTGGGAGGTGATTGGCTGGAGCAACATTTATCATACACAGTGACATTTATCACTCGTTTTGGTGATAAAACTCATCACTAAATGGGGGCCATAGTTTATTAAACATATACAAAGTCGCAGATGAAGCACAATGGAAAGTGGCATGAAAGAAAGCCACAGCCGCTGCATTGTAGCACTTCATATACAGATTTAGACTCATTTGTACGCAATGCACATATGTCGGTCATCAAATTGATCAGTGTAATCTAGCAAAGTAGTTTTGTCACTTCGTTATTTTATTTATGTGAATGAGATGCACATTTTGAGCAAGAAAGACACTTGGTGCGGCTGAGTCGCCCAGGACTTGGCGCGCTAAGAGGGTCTGTTTGGCGCGACTGAAGCCACAGTGTATGAGGACACATCTGTATGTGCTGTTTGAATGTATTTCATAGGATAGACCAGGTTAATTTATGCAATAATCATTACGTAAATATTGTTAGTATTTTATAAAACTGTATACACAGTTGGTGATTGCAAGAGATAACATAGCTAGCAGGATAAAGTTGCACAAATATTATTCTGAAAAATACACAGATTAATGTGGCTCAATCTTCAAATGTACAGTAGGGATGGCCATCAGTGGGGTGTCCATCGATGGTCACCATTGATAGTTCCATTGGTGATTAGCATCAATGGCACAAAAACGATCTATGGTGAACCAACACTGGTTTGCACCCCTCAATGACCACTGCTGCTGCAGGCATGGCAGGCAACAGGCCAATCAGAAATGGGGTGGGGCTGAGTGGGCACCAGGGGTGTGGCTAAACTCCATCCCATGAAAAAAAAAAACATTGGGTCCAAACTTGGACATCGGTGGCGGAGAACCATTGACTCTCTGCCATCGATGACAAAACCTTTGACCATGGTGTTAACTATCAATGGTCCATGGCCATCCCTAATTTACAGTAGATAAAAAAAGTGGTTTTAACTGTGGAAAACATTTATATGTATAAATAAAGTTATACAACCACTGCAGTTTTAGATGTGACCAGCGCCCCTTATATTTGGAAATATACACTCAGAGTTCTTTAGGTTGCTGCCACACATGCACTTTGTTGGAGCATATCACTTTCCCCCACTGCAGTGTAGTCCATTATCTGTGCTCTTTGAAACACTGAACTTGCATACATACATTGCCAGGTGTGATGTGTGGTTTATAAGATGTAACCTGACTACAATATCCTTTCCTGTAATGTTCTTTTAGGTTTGTTTTATATTAAACTGGCTGTAGGCACCACATGTTGAATGTTGCAGACAACAGATATACGGTTGTGTGTATGCTTAGCCTGGAGCTTTAATGAAGGCACTAGTATCATGACTCGCTAGCATGTGCTTCTGCTCACTTCACTTTGCTGTTCATGCTTTTCACCCAAAGTTCCTCCCTGACATTACATTAGTCACTGCTGGTCATAAGACATTACCAAGTTGAGCTGTCTCAGTCACTGAAGATCATGTCAAATGCAACTGAACAGTCATCGAATTTCTAATTCACTGAGGGTTTGTGGTTGTCTATGGGAAACCAGGACATTTCAGGACTGGATCCTGACCAAGCTGTGATGTTGTTTGCTGAATTAACACATGCTCCAAACCTATATAGAAGCCTTTACTTTCTAAATGCTTGGTATCCCTCATTTAACCTGATGTTTCTAATGTTTGGTCTGCTACCTATAAACGCCATTGTTCTTCTCATCTAGATTTGATTATTAAAATCGGGAGTGGTTATCTCTCTCTCTCATTTTAATCAGACCAAAAGGAAGATTAAAGTGAGGGCAGAACACTGCTGATTCCAGGGTTAGTTTTTCCCAGACAGCTTATGCATGGCATCACAGAGTAAATGGCAGGACAAACTATTCCCACAATTCTTTACACAACAAACAATGTAACAGACTGTAAGGACTTCATAAATCACAGAGACCTAGAGTAATGAATGTATTACTGCTATGAAACACTATCTGTGCCATAATTACTTACAATGTTGTGAACCATAAAATATAACACACAGACATAATCCACCATACATCATCGCAGTCAGCCAAAACTCTCCCCATTGGTCTGATCAAGTTACAATGCATGATAAATTATCCACGTAATCATTAACAGGCAGTTTTATTGCACTTTACGAAGTGTCAACTTACGTAGAATGTTTAACTTTATATCCGTTCAACCAATAATACAGACTATAACAGTATCAGTGATGTAAGATTCCACCAACTGAGTGAATTACATTCCTTTGTAAGAGGAAACTGTAGAAAACAATTCATATAGGTATAATGTTTAACTATGTGTTGTTACGTAAGTGACATTTTCAAAACTGATACAAGAAATTGTCATGTACATTTGGCAGTGTAAATGTGCACATTAAGGGGCTGATGCAGAACAGGCCACAAAATGAATGACCGAAAAAGTCACACTCAAAAATAGTGTATTTCTTTCTGTCTATATGCAGAGCTTTAGATACGTTCCACCAGCAACAACAGTAAATGTGTCTGGTATCACCATTCTCACCTCACAGACACTTGAGCACACGTTGTAAACCATTTCATTTATGTGCGACAAATGTATTCACTATTAGGCATCAATTAAGCTACAAATGCCTCTGTAATTCAGCAGAAACAACTCCCCGTCTCACCTAGGTAAACTATGAGCAAAATAAAACAAAAGATATGCTTAAACACACTCACAAAAGTATAATCTACAACAGGGGTAGCCAATCTCAGTCCTCGAGAGCTACCAACCGTTCACGATTTGTAGGTCACCCAGCAGGTACACAGGTGTAGTTATTACTCACTGACACATTTGAAAGGATCCACAGGTGGAGCTAATTATTTCACTTGTGATTCTGTGAGGAGACCTGGAAAACATGCACTGTTGGTAGCTCTCGAGGACCAGGGTTGGCTACCCCTGATCTACAATATGCCCAAGTGATGAAGAAAGCACCAATTAGTATCACCAGAGTATTCACAAACAGCCAATCCCAAGTAATTTGATAGTGCTGGTGTCCATCAGCATCACCGTCTGGTATTTGCACCTGTCCCTTACCAGAATAAAGTGACCATTATCATCACAGCTCACAGACTATGAATTCAGCGAAATGCAAATTCAGAAATTTATTTTGGCAAAGCAAAGACAAACTCAAAGACAGTAACACCCTGATGTGCAAATGGCCTGTTTCACAGCAAACCCTGACTCACATGAAATATCACCACAAGTTTTCTCATCTCTATCTGGGACCAATTGTACTTGCATATTTTTTAATCTGAAGTTTTGTTGTTGATTAGATAGTGGATATAAATATTATCAGTCACTGAAGACTTGCCTGACAGCATAGCAGGAAAATATTCTTTTCCACAATTCACAATACTATGAAGGGTAAACTCAAGCAGGTGAAACATTAGAAACTGTTTTTATTTTCATGCTCTTAGCCACAAATTCATTTTGGACAGGATAGTGCCCACTGCATTCAACTGAATTACATTCATTGTTTTTTTTTTTTGGTTTTTTTAGATGTTTATAAGGTTTTCCTTGTGTTCATAGAATTCAAAATACATCAAATGATTTATGCCATAAATACAGATTAGACATGAAATCTTACCTCATCAAATTTATTTAGGTTGTTTGAGAGAAGACTTACAAGTTGCCCAGTGCTTATTTTATCCAGAACTTTACTTGACAATTTTAAAGTCTGTAACAACAGAAATGCAACAGAGTAAGCCATCTATTTATCATGAATGATTTGTGGGTGGCAGTAACTATCACTGTATGTCACTTCCATACAGTACATAATCAAGTTTTACTGCCATTAACCATGCTGGCGCTACTCTGTCCCAACAAACACCGTCCTCCTCTGCAATGATAATTTTCCTTTTACATTTTTCGGGGGTTTACTCTTTTAAAAATAATAGGAACTGGTGACAGGGACTCGTTCTTGAAAAAACAGACTTTTTGCAGGAAAAAGGCACTTTCATTGCTTACTCTTCTAATACAAGTTTAATAATTGTGTGTTTTACCATTTACAGTATATGGATCCATTTATTGTAGGATTCTCCTTATTTGATGGCACAATATATATATTTGTTAGTGCTGCCTGTACAAATATCTAACCTTATTTTATATGTTGGGTCCGCCTGTTTGTGAACATATATATGTATCTTTGTTTTATGTTCTGTACATTGCTTCAATAAAAATATATTTAAAAATAAATAAATAGGTCACAATTTGGATCACAAGGCAAAAATGAGTGCATACTACAGATAATGGGTACATTTACTAAAGATCAGATCTGCCGTCAGAGTAAAACCGATGAATATCAACATCAGATTGCAGTACTAAAAACCATCATTTACTATGGATAGGTTTTGATTATCATTCATAATCAACCTCTATTCTGCAGCAGATCTGATGGCAAACTCGCCATCAGTCTTCTGCAGAGTGGAAGCCCTGCACAGATCACTATGATCTGTACAGGCTTTGTTTGCTTAAAATGTTAAAAATGGTAAAAAATAGGAATAAAAGTCTGAGCTTAGGCTGGTATTGTAAAATAGGGGGTAAAGGGTTCCCTCTAAATTCCTATAACCAGTCTGAACCAGCTATATAGCAGGGTTGTCATAATTGCAACCACCCTCAAACTGGTCAGCCCAGGGCTGGAATCCCTTTAATTTGTCATGCAATTCCTTTTATTTCAGAGTTTGCATCCCATAGCCTTTACTAAGTACTGTTTGCAATTTATTAAACTGCGATAACCTAAGCTAATCACAGTTTAAAAAAAAAAACCCTAACGCCAGCTCAGGCTGATGCTATTATGCTTACGAAGTAAGGAAAGAAGCAGAATTTGTTTCTTCCTGCTTCCTCCCTGGCAAGCTGCTGGTTAGATAATGCAGTACACTTACCTTTTTGTAAATTAAGCTGAACATTGCTATCCTCATTTGCATCCCTATATGATGTAGACCAAAAATGGCAGGATGTAGAAGCAGCATTCTGACTGCAAAGAGTAGAGACAGACCAATTGCTAAGTAGTAAGCAATGGACCGCTCTACAGTATTATTTTGATCATAGGATGCTATGATTCTTCCAAGGAGAAGTGGTTGAACAGCTTTTGTGACTTCCTGAAAGAAATAAGAGATAATTTGTTTATAATACTAGATAAGGGGTACACCTCTCAAATTGTGAACTATGGCAGGTGAATGGCAAGATCATTATTAGGAAAGGGATTATTGACGTCAGGCTATTTATAAGCCTTTTGTTTTAAAATGTATCATATTTAAATAACATAGGGTAAATGATTATGCCAACAGCATTATAAGCTGCCATTAGCCTGCTAACTCGTACAGCTAAGGGAGGAGAACCCAAAATGAAAATCATGTCTTGTGCTTATTGTGAAATAACTGTTTTATATAACTAATTTATTTATTCATTTATTATATAATTGTTGATACACTTGTGACCAAACCCAAATAAGGCGACAAGCAAGGGGCTTGAACACTTTTATTTTACACCGCTTATCTGGACTTGTGAGAGCTTTGGGCTTTTCTCCAACATATAAAAGTCATTTCTGGATATCCATCATAGATTCAGATGAGCCAGATAACAATTTATATGATGTATGCAGTTATAGTATCCTGTATTAAAATGTATTATTTTAAAAAAAAAAATAGAAATTGCTACTGTGTGTTGGGTCCTTCTTTGTCTACATCTTTTCTCAACCTGTTAAGAAAGTGGCTTTATTGAGACCTTCACGACCAAGAAGTCAGTGAGGAGAGCTGGAGGAGGTGCCGACCGGGAGGGCAGATGTGCCTGCCCTGCACAGCACACTGCTGGAGGACACGACCACGGCTGGCCTGGTGCTGTAGGTGCAGGGGAGGGCCAGACCTCGGAGTCAGTCCAGGCCCCATATCAGCCGCACCCCCGGCACCTATGGTAGTTACGCCAGTGCCTGTGCGCAATTATTCAAGTAGCACTTAGCGGCTATTGTGGCGAATTGAATTCCCTCCTTTATGTCCTGTAATGAGAGCGTGATGTTGTTGCTCCTGATGTGTGAGAAGGCACATGTGCTAATCAAGAAAGCAGGAAGTTACTCACTTCACATCAGCAATGTACTTAGTACATTCCTGCTTTCTTTCTCCTCTCAACCACTCTGATTTTGATGGGACAGTCCCACTTTTCGGGCACTGTCTCACCATTCCACAGTGTCGTATGGTGCAGGAAAGTTGGGAGGCCTTCTCTCACTCGCTGCTCTGCTTTGCAGAGCATACTGTGAATAGACGCTGAGCACATGCGCACAGCATCTGTTCACAGGAGAGAGGGACTGTCCTTCATCCATTCTTTGATAAATAGTTAAAACATTCACAATCTCATTTATCAAAGAGTTTTATAATTCACAACGAGTAATAAAACTTGTTGCATTATGCATTATTTTATTTACCAAGGCTGTCACATATGTAATTTTACTGTGTTTATGGGGCTAGCCTCTCTGCTACACCGAAAGAAGACAGGTGAGCCTGGCTAAGGAGATGCAGCGGCGGAAAGGAGGGGGAGTCAGACACCCGCGAGGGGGTTCTGGATCGTAAAACCGCTGGAGGGGGGAGGTCAGACACCCGCTGGGGGGGAACCAGATTGTACACCCATGGGGGGGGGGGGCATTTAAGTCCACAGCCTGTCTTCAGCTTGAAGACAGGCAGTGAAAACTAGGAGAAAAGTCTTTCACTTCCGAAACACTGCTTCATAGAAACAGCTGTTTCGGAAGTGATAGTTTAGAGCAGGAGGCAATGGTGCACCAGCCAATCAGCTCCTTACTGTCATCTGCTTGAAAAATGACAGTTGGGAGCTGATTGGCTGGAGCACCATTCATTATACACAATGAGTTTCATCACTCGTTATGAATTATAAAACTTGTTGATAAATGAGGCCCTTAGAAACTGCTGTTTCTAAGGGTTTATTAAGGTTAATAAATGGCCCACCAAGGCAGGATGTACTGAGATCAAAAATGCGGTAAACCCCCCCCCCCCCCAAAAAAAAAATGGGATTGCTCAATAGAGTCCTATGGGCTTTGTTTCAGAATGTCCCTTGAGAGGGATCCAATGAGATCCCACCCAGCTTCCCCCGCAGTGCGCTTGCCCTTCTGCACATGTGCAGAAGGATAAGAGAGGGACTTCTGGGTCACAAACCTAGAAGTTCCTCTATCGCAAAGGACAGTTCTTACCGGGAAACTCCAATTTAACATAATGGAGGAAAAACAGATGTCCATATAAGGGTATATATTTAGAAATCACACAGTGTAGTTTATATTTTGACTATTGAGTCTCCTGGAAAAAATGGGGCCTTCATGTGTCTTATTCCGTAGACAAGACATTGCAATTCTAGATCTCAATGAATGAATGTCATAAAGCATTCCACAAACATTTTACCACAGCTATTTATTTCTTTTGAATGTATACTTAGTAAAATACTTAATAAAATTTATATTTGTAATAAACCTGGCAGTAATAAGAGCAAATAGACATTGTATGGTGAGAGGCTGTCACTAGATGGAGCCAGAAAGGGACAAGCTGGCAACCACAGCAAACATTTGTGGAGTCTGTGTGAGTTAGGGGCCTATTCATCATAACATAGTTATCACATGTAATAATTATGGTTTGAACACGCTGCAAGTTCAAACACAGTTTAGGCGGCATTCGTCATGCCTCCTGCTCTAAACTATCACTTCCGAAACAGCTGTTTCTATGAAGCAGTGTTTCGGAAGTGAAAGACTTTTCTCCTAGTTTTCACTGCCTGTCTTCAAGCTGAAGACAGGCTGTGGACTTAAATGCCCCCCCCCATGGGTGTACAATCTGGTTCCCCCCCAGCGGGTGTCTGACCTCCCCCCTCCAGCGGTTGTACGATCCAGAACCCCCTCGCGGGTGTCTGACTCCCCCTCCTTTCCGCCGCTGCATCTCCTTAGCCAGGCTCACCTGTCTTCTTTCGGTGTAGCAGAGAGGCTAGCCCCATAAACACAGTAAAATTACATATGTGACAGCCTTGGTAAATAAAATAATGCATAATGCAACAAGTTTTATTACTCGTTGTGAATTATAAAACTCTTTGATAAATGAGATTGTGAATGTTTTAACTATTTATCAAAGAATGGATGAAGGACAGTCCCTCTCTCCTGTGAACAGATGCTGTGCGCATGTGCTCAGCGTCTATTCACAGTATGCTCTGCAAAGCAGAGCAGCGAGTGAGAGAAGGCCTCCCAACTTCCCCTGCACCATGGGACACTGTGGAATGGTGAGACAGTGCCCAAAAAGTGGGACTGTCCCATCAAAATCGGAGTGGTTGAGAGGAGAAAGAAAGCAGGAATGTACTAAGTACATTGCTGATGTGAAGTGAGTAACTTCCTGCTTTCTTGACTAGCACATGTGCCTTCTCACACATCAGGAGCAACAACATCACGCTCTCATCACCTGTCTTCTTTCGGTCCGGGCCACATGTCTGCAGTGTTCCGGAGCTGTGCTCCGGGGCTCGGCAGTGCAGAGTGCAGACACAGCTGGGAGGGATCTAAATAGATCCCACTGCTGGTGGCCGCCATGTAAATCTTCACAGGCTGCTGTGTAAACAGCAGCCTATGAAGGTTATCGGGGGCTGAATGCCATATGAAAGTGGCGTCAGTAACACCATCTGACAGCATGATATATGTGCACATTCAGCTACCATTGAACCAGTGGGACTGAGACTATTAGTATGAAGGGAGAGGAAGCCATATTGTGAAAAAGATTGGCAAACTGCAATAGCTAATTGAGAGTGCACCTCTGACTGAGATACTGATACTATTAAGTGCTGAAGATAACTGTTGTAGTTGTAGACCTGCAGCCACAGAGGCTATGTTTATAAGGAGTTGAGAACGAGACAATGCACCTACCATAGGCTGGTGCAAGAATTTATGGTGCTCGCAATGGTGTGCCTTTTGTGGATTGTTCAGAACCAGCAGCAGAGTTGCACTGACTATGGGCATTGAAAGTGGGCATCTCAGGGCTTGCACTCTCCAGGCGCTAGCTAGTACACAAGTGAAAGTAGCATTTGTATATTACCGCCGCTGCAACTGCACAGAGAGTCGCAGTCATGGCTGCAATAGTGTGCATCTCTGAATCAGGCCCTCTGTGTTCAATTTAAAGTATTTGACTGATCAGTCTGGGGTTCAGCTAGTCTGCTGAGTAATAATCTGTTTCTTTGTGTTATTGAGAAGGTTATTGTGTGTTTAGAGAATAGTGTATTGAAGTAATTGAGAAACTGTATATATCATAGTTTTTGCTAAAGAGGTTCTGCAGCAGTTAGCATAAATAAGCCTATTTAACCATTAGAGAAAATTATTGCCTATTGTGTATTTACAACCATATTGTAAACTACTGTCATATATTTATTGTATTTCATTTATGCTGCATTGACTGTCATCTGTATGGTGATTGTTATTTTCTCCATCTTGAACTCCCTGGACTCAAGTCCTCTGAAGCTGTTACACACTAGGTTGGCGGGGCAGCCGTTCAGTCGTCCAGTCGACCTATCTGATAACTGGTAAGTGTATACACACTTACCTGTCTGATGTTCCGGGCTTGATGTCACAACTGGGCGGGCATTTAAATTTGACCACCCAGCTGAGATGTCAATCACCGTTGGTCCCTGCAGTATGTGTAAGGGCGATCGGCGGGTCACCCATATACACCAGCAGAGGACTGATCTATCTTTCAGATATATTGGCTATCTGCTGTGCTGCAGGGGCGATCTGATATGTCTGTGTATGACGTCATTCACAGACATATATCGGGTACACACCTGCCGATGTACTATTGATATATCGGCAGTTCAATAGAATGGGCGATATATATCTACCAGTGTGTAACCAGCATTACACTCCTTTAATAAATCTACTACATTATTTCATACTTGCCTACATCTCTTTCCCTCTTTCCAGAAGGGAGCTGTTGGGCATTCTCGGTGGGGGGCGGGTCGCAGTAAATAGTGGACGTGGCTGGCAAATTACGCTAGTTTGGGGGCGGTGCTTGGGGTATGACAGCGCGATCACGTCATTGTTGCCCCGCCCCCTCTTCCCATTGCCGTTATTAATGGCGAATCGCGTCACCGGCCCCCTGCTGCAGGGGATTTACACCGTAACCGCAGGGGGGTGGGGGGAGCGGACGGATCGCCGGGGGCTGGAAGGCTTGCCTGCCTTTCCAGGGGGCCGGGAGCGGCACCCGATTTTCAGGAGGCTCCCAGCCGAATCGAGAGGGTAGGCAAGTATGCATTATTTTATTTACCAAGGCTGTCACATATGTAATTTTACTGTGTTTATGGGGCTAGCCTCTCTGCTACAGCCTGAGGGTGGATAAAGCTCGTGGAGTCATTGCCAGGAAAGAAGGAAGATCTGCCATCTACACCTAACTTATCTGTGCCCATGCTAACACCCAGAGTACACATACAGTATATATTATCTGTATTAACAATAAAATATATATGCAATCATATATTTATCTGCATTAACAATAAAATATAGCGCATAGTAACAAAAAAATGTCATCATACCCCGAGATATAATAGGATACCATAAAAAAGAAATTTCCAGAAAAAACATCGTTTCAGTGCATTGATTAATTTGGGGTTTTCCTTTGATGTTGCCAGCTCCCTGTCCCATTCTCTAAAAGAAACAACAAAACAAGAGAGTCATTTATCATGTGTAACATTTACACTTGTAACATTTCTGCCCATTCGCAGGTATTTCCAGGGAAACTCAGGGGTTTACATAAAGATGCTAATAAAAACGCAGTGTTAGCATACCAGTGAGATCCACTCTTCATTATCCTGAAAGGGTAACCTCAGCATCAGTTCATTCATGTGTTTGGCAGATTTAAATACCTAACCATATATCTCATGGCAGGGAGTTAATTCATGTAAAGGTCACATTGTATGTAGAAAAAAAACTGCCAGGGTTCTTAAGACCAATGCAGAAATAATAGGCAAATAAAGTGTGTTGGAGTTCATCCAGTCCCTAGCAAGATGAATACAAAGGCAGACTATTCTGACTGGTAACAATGCAGACAAAGGTGACTTGTTGACAGAATAACATCTTATCCATTAATACAGAAACAAGACATATCAGACGGTTTCCTATATTTTCATATAGTGACTTTGTTTCTCAGTGTGATAAATCTATATATTTTGTCAGATAGAATAAAATAACATAACACAGGATCATAGATATACCAGTAACTGGCAGCATCCGTATTATAGTCATCAGTCTAAATAAAGGCTCACATCCATCATTAAGCGTAGCACATGTAGGAATATACATGTATATGTACAGTAAATGCATTACCTGTGTTTAAAATGTTCTTATACAGTAAACACAGGGGAAATGAGACTGAGTCAGTCTGATCTTCTACATTGTGCTAATGAGAGTGTCTGTAAGGCTAAAGCGAGGATCTGTGCAGGTTCTGCGGGAAACCGCTCCGCCCACTGCTTGCCACAACCATCATTATTAGTGTCAGCATTTGCAACAGCCCCAGGATTGGTGCAAGAGATTGAGTGTGAAACAGGCTTCCCTTCTCTATACGCACAGCCATGACACTTCTACGACACTCCCATGACACTACCAGTACTGTACACTCCAGCAACACTACCATGACAATACCACATCTTCCATGACACTACCACAATACTACCATGACATTCACACAGCATTACCATGACACTCCCACAGCACTACCATGACACTCCCACAGCACTACCATGACACTCCCACAGCACTACCATGACAGTCCTATGACACTCCTACAACACTACCATGACACTCCCACAGCATTATGAAGACACTCCCACAGCACTACCATGACATTCCCACAGCACTACCATGACACTCCCACAGTTTTACCATGACACTCCCACAGCACTACCATGACATTCCCATGACACTCCCACAGTATTACCATGACACTCCCTCAGCATTACCAGGATATTCCCACAGCACTACCATGACATTCCCACAGCACTACCATGACACTCCTATGACGCTCCCACAACACTACCATGACACTCCCACAGCACTACCATGACACTCCTATGATGCTCCCACAACACTACCATGACATTCCCACAGCACTACCATTACACTCCTATGACGCTCCCACAACACTACCATGACACTCCCACAGCACTACCATGACACTCCCACAGCACTACCATGACACCCCTACAACACTACCATGACACTCCCACAGCATTACGAAGACACTCCCACAGCACTACCATGACATTCCCACAGCACTACCATGACACTCCCACAGCACTACCATGACACTCCCATGACACTCCCACAGTATTACCATGACACTCCCACAGCATTACCAGGATATTCCCACAGCACTACCATGACATTACCATGACACTACCATGATCCACCCATGACACTCCCACAGCACTACCATGACACTCCTATGAAACTACCATGACACTCCCACTGCATTACCATCACATTCCCACAATACTACCATCACACTCCCACAATACTACCATCACACTCCCATAGTATTACCATGACACTCTCACAGCACTACCATGACACTCCTATGACACTACCATGACACTCCCACTGCACTACCATCACACTCCCACAATACTACCATTACACTCCCAAAGTATTACCATGACACTCTCACAGCACTACCATGACACTTCCACAGCACTACCATGACACTCTCACAGGATTCCCATGACACTCCCACAGCACTACCATGACACTCTCACAGGATTCCTATGACACTCCCACTGCGTTCCCATGACACTCTCACAGCACTACCATGACACTCATGACACCCCCACAGCTTTACCATGACACTCCCATGACACTCCCACAACCCTACCATGACACTCCCATGACACTCCCACAACACTACCATGACACTCCCATGACACTCCCACAGCACTACCATGACACTCCCATGACACTCCCACAACACTACCATGACACTCCCACAGCACTACCATGACACTACCATTACACTCAAGTGCTTTTTCGAAACCCAGATCCTACTCCAAAACACCCATTTCACACAAAGGCCGGGATGTACTAAAGGAAAAATGCTGTTAAAACCCCGTTTCCGGGTTTTTGCCGCATTTCCAAATGTACTAAGTCCCAGCTGCCCTTTTATCGGTGCAGAGGGTAACGCCAGAAAAACCTGGCATTACCCTATAGAAGCCTATGGGTTTCTTACCACAACCCACACCCGACACTTTTCCGCCACCTCGTCGCCCCGCAGACGCCCAGCACTGGCCCTCACTCACATGCTCTCCATGGTTGCCGTCCCGTGCTCCTGCTGGGTCCTCCGCCTCCTCCTCTTCCTAATCTTCTTCCGGGTGTAGGGAGGAGGAGGAAGAGCCCGAGGCTTCCTGCATAGGTCACCAACAGAAAGCTCCCGGGACTCGGAGGAGGCGGGGTCCCACGGAGACTCCCTCACCTGGCATCGGCTGCTTTGCAAACGGCAGCTCTTATCGCAAAAGCTGTCCTTTGCGATACTAATCGCATATGTTAGTAAATATGCAATTAGTAAGGTTGCGGTGACTGGCTGAATGGTCACCGCAACCTTCAGTACATCCTGGCTAAAGTGAGATCTGGCAAAAGTCCGTTCAAATCAGATAGGGGGTAAGCAAAAATGCATATATTCGGTTCTGGTGCTAAAACTCGCTATTTACGTCCATCTCAGAATCTGCCCCAGGAAGTGCAAATGTACATGATGCCATAGATCAACCCAAACTGCTCTCCTAGAATTTTCATGTGATCCTAGAATTTGTGGAATTCTCTGGGGCTCCTGGCAGAGTAGAGAACCCTCATGCAATGATTGGAAATGTGGACAGTGTGATGATGGTTCACTTTAAATTGTGTCATCATGTCCCAACATTATGTTGTGACTCACTGTATTTAGTAAGAGTGGTCAGGACCATGATAACATGATTCATGGAACCATGCCCTGGCCCATACGACATGGACCTCCCCCTGTCCAACCTCCCAGAGCACAGAAAGAAAAAGTAGGTAAGTATGGTCTACCTACACATGCAACAATGGGGAACCCTCTGATCTTCCTTCAGGGCTCAGCAAACGGCTCTGATTGATTCTATATGTCTCTCAACAGTATAGCCATACTAGGAAAGTCATACTAGGAACATCCATGCTGGTCACAGTCATAATTTTGTTAATTTATAAAAATATAACTGTTTAATTCAATGCATATTTATTATAATACATTTACAAATACAATAAATTCTGAACATATTACATTCATATTACAAAATGAAAAATAATTTGTGTATTCAGGAAAACACAGAACATCTTACCTTTCAAGTCTTTCTGACAGGTTATCTGCAGAATCCTCCGTGGGAATTTGATAAATGTCTGACAATTCCAATCGTTGTCTATATCCCTTTCTCAAAATAGGCTTGGTCCAACTGCAATGATAGACAATGCTCAAATTGTTTTGTTATAACAAAACTACAGAATCCATTGATATTGGATATTTGTACCAACTGTACTGTTGAACCCAACTGCATGCTATAAAACAGATGAACAAGTACAGCTTGTACCAGTATTCAGTGAGACAAGTAGACAGCATTTCTCTTGAATTAAATCTAGGATTAAGAAATGGACTTAAGCAAAGATGCCCCTCAAGTGCCATTGGAAACAAGTCTGTTGTAAAAGGAATCCTGCAAGTTTATCTCTACTGTGTATACCACATTCCAGAGCTGGCCATGTGTGCAGCACAATGTCCTGTCTCCTTAAGAACCAGGTATTGTGAGAAGGGGGGAATTAGACATTTTCTTAGAAAGACCATGAAGAGAGAGAGACAGAGAAGGTAGTGATTAGAATTTATAGTCACTGGGACTCACTTTATAAAGTTGCAAAACACCGTTTATCAGCTGTCACCTGTGATGAAAAGGCTTTACACTGCACAGTGCTATTCTGGGAGTGGGTTTTCACAGTGAAATATATGATTTCTCTTATGGTGTCTAAACTTTCGCTTCACTACACTTTAGTATGGGGAAAGCGATCTCCTGTCAAGTTATAAAGCTATGGAAGTTTTGCTTATAGCCGGCTTATATAAAATCAGAACGCCATTAGAGGATGACATAATGAGCTTGAATTGGCCTTTCTGTGGGATAAAAGGATTGGAGTTTCTTCATGCTTCCTACCCTTCCTCAGCGTGTTGCTCCTCCCCTTTACAGTGTGTAGAGGCAATTGTACCAATTAGTATTTATAGCATAGCATTTAAAGTATTGTAGTATTGTCATAAAGTTTTTCTCTCTCTCAGTTCACAATGGTAAGCACTGTTATTCCTCCTCTCTGCGCTAAACAATCTCTCAAACTGAAAGTGCATAAATGAGGCTTTAGAGGGTCTTTTGTTTAAGTAAAGCTTATTAAAAACTTGTGTAAGTGTGTTTATTTTCTTTTACTAGCTTGTATAATGGGCATTGGTCAGATATCCTTGGGGCACCTGTACAATATACTGGGACCATACCAGGGTTCTCAAACCTGTTAGTTTTCCAGCGTACATAGCCCTGCGAAGTAAAGCATTGGACTGGTATAAAAAAATAAAAAGGTAGTGATTATAATTTATAGTTACTGGGACTCACTCTATAAAGTTGCAAAACACCCTTTATCAGCTGTCACCTGTGATGGCTCCTAAACTCTGAGACACTCATCCTTTATGGATTAATCTGGTTTTCATTATAGCAGGGGGATTCCATATGCAAGAGTTTGCTGCCTATTTCTTAATTATTTTTATGATACAGTACTAGGGTTACCACCTTTTTCTTTTAATTTTCCCGGACTGGGTACGTGACAAGAAGGTGTGGCCAAAACCACACTAGGATTATAATCATTTTATTTCTCCGATTTCAGGCCCCTATATCCCTTTTTAAATACTATCTGCTTCACAAGCCTCTTTACATGCCATCAGAGCCTCCTCATGCCCCTTTATATGCCAAAAGTACCCTCCACTTCCCCTTTATATGGCAGAGCCCCCTTGTTCCTCTTATATGCATCACCCCTCCTCCACATGCCCTTTTATATGTCAGAGCATTCTTATGCCCTTATATGCCAGCCCAGAATACCCTCAGTCTCTAAATACGCCAGAACCCTCTTCTCACCCTTTATATGCCATCATAAAAGAGCCCCCTCATGAGTCATACCTACTCATATCCCATAAGAGAACCTTGACAATGTGCCTTCTCCACTCTTATCTCAATATAATTAACTTACTCACAAAAATTAAATCTCCTTTGTGCACTGCTCTGCAAAACTGTGCACCTTTTCCATATGTCAGTGGGAGCAGCTTCCCTCCACACAACTCTACACAACTCGTACATTTACTAACACTAAAGGGCCCCATACACAATGTGATATGCACCTTGCAATGCGAAGGCTGATCCGACGGCCGACATATCGGGCGGTCCCCACACACTGGGCTGCATGGGATCCACGAACGATCCCATGCAGTGATATGCCGGCACTCCGCTCCCCCACCCGCATAGCTCTGCATGGGATCATTCGTTGATCCCCCAGATCAATTGAATAAGCTGAAAGAACTGGAGGAGCGACGGACGACCCCACGGGAGCGCGCAGCGGAAGATATCATGCCCACACATGGAATGATATAGCGGGGATATCGTTCAAAACCGTCAGATAGGCCACTATATCGCTCCGTGTGTGGGGCCCTTAAGCTTTTGCAGACATTTTTCTCTGCCAACCTATGGTCCTGTACAAAATCTAGCTGCAATTGGCAAATCGTTGTGCACATAAGGACCAGAGCTGTGTTTATGCTGCAGAGTGGGTGATTTGCAGTTTTAAAGGACCTCTAGGAGGAGATCCTTAGTACAAAGTTTATATTCTATTTAAATTCAAGTTCCAGTAGGGCACAAAATATAATCTCATTTCAAAAATACTTTTTTTTTTATTTTAAAGAAGATTGATTTGTCTCTTTAATCTATCAATGAAAATTTAGATATCAAGTTTCCACATCATGATGATATTCACATTAATCAATGCTTAACATCACCTATGAAACTGCAAAAAGTCAACTGTGCAAGCAAATCCCATTCATCAACACAAGCTGAGGCAATATAATCAAAGCCGTGCTTGCCAAAAAGCAGCTGTTTGCTTTATTGGGATTTCCAGCACTACGTACATAGATAAGTGTAACAGGTTTATGGCCAGGGAAGCTATGATTTTATCACTGTGACTTTCTCAGACAGTATAACAGGAAACATAACTAAGACTGTACGTCAGCACTGTGAGTATAGAAGTAACCAAATCCACAAGACTCACACATATATGAGAATATTTCATATCACATTAGCAGATAGGGTGAAAGATGAATGAGCAATCTTCGAGAATTATAATAATTTGAACTACACCCTTTTTTTAAAATGGTATATCACAGGATTTTTCTTCAGAGAGAAGGTGATTTTTATATCAGGGCTATTTATCAACCTTCAAAAGCTGGAGACATCTCTGATTTCTCTAATGTTTACATAGGTAATGATAGATACCACAGTCCCCCCTTATCGTCTTATGGTTTTCTGTGTCACATTGTATGGATACCAGGTCGCAAAGCTAACTCTGCACGAGTGCCTTTTGTTATTTGATAAATTGCCCATTTTGATAATCACACACAAGAGATGCATTTAAAATTGTGATTTGGAAAATGTTCATTTTAATCCATCCCAGCCGGGATGTGTTCACAAATAAGAAAATATTGATAGAATAACAGTAGCAGAGAGCTCTGAAGATGTGCTGGTTAATTAGAGCTTTTCTTTTTGTTTCAGCTAATTTAATTCAGGACAGGCACTTACCACTTTCAGAGAAAGGTTTATAATTTGCATGTCACACACACGTGCTTTATGTATAACTCAGGCTCATGTGATATTTCAGAAGTTTGCACTGTGCTGTAAAGGTGCCTACACACTACACGACTCGCAAAAGATGCAATGTCGTCAACGATTTCCCTTGAACTCCCCGGCAACTCCCCTGCACTCCCAGACAAACAATATCTTGCATAAACTGTCCAATCTGACAAACGATCTGATCAACGACCTTAATCTCGTTAACCAGATTGGCAGATCTTACCTGCTGTAATCAAGATCTGAAGATGCGATGTACCACCCACAAGGAAGCGCATCAGTATCGATATCGTGAGTAGACACTCACAATTTGGACATATTTTACATGATGTGTCGCTCCAATGTGTCGAAAATTGGCAAATTGTACAAAATATTGTCTAGTGTGTATGCACGTTTAGTCAATTAGTACAATGTCTATTAGAAAATAAGGCACTTTTTTAGTTCAATTTATAAGTAGTCATGGATTTGTAATTGCCACAAAACATTGTCTTACTTAGACCCCTTTTCCACCTAAATTCCGGGTCTGACCCGGAGTTGGAACAAAGTTCCTATCCGGATCAGACCCGGAATTTCGCCGGCGCCGGCTCGGGATATTCCCGAGTCAGCGCCGCTCACACCGCAGTCGGGTCTGCATAGACCCGGCTTTTGCGGAGTGAAAGTGGTCGCTTGCAGATGACGTCATCTCCAAGCGCCACTGAAGCTGGACCAATCGGCCGGCTAACAGCGCACTCCAGGTCATCGTGACCCGGAGTGCGCTGTTCTCACAGCAGGGTTTCACGGGCTACGCCAGTGTTAAACCCTGCTAGTTACCTGGGTTGGATTGCCGGGTCACTCGACCCGGCGATCCAACTCTCTCCCCTTTTACACCAGGGAGCTGCTGGGGTTAACCCTTCAAAAACCCGGGTTTAGCTCCGGTGTAAAAGGGGTATTAATATCAGTAAATGCCATTACAAAATGAAATGGTCATGCAGTATTAACTCACCAAAGTTAGTGTAATGGTTAAAACTTACAACAAAGGTTAAAGAGAATGTGGCAACTATTCAGTAAGAATTTATCACATCCGATGCCTCCGATTACATTACTGGCAGGAGGAATAATATCTATTTTGTAAACTGTATGGCTAGCTTTGAGACTAGTTTGTTTAACAAGAGTTGGGGGGAAGCTTCGACATAGGCTGGGTTCCTCATGTTCACAGATAGGAGAATATAAAAAAGTTGTGCAGACCGTGGCTAAAATTCAACTGAATTCAGAAACAACAACAGTCACTTGAGAGAGCCACAACTGACCTCTATCAGGCAGTATATCTGCTATCTGAGGTGGCACTACTATGTACATATGTATATGAGTTGTGTGAACTTTAAAAAATAAATACTGTATTTTTATTTACAATGTGTATTTCATCTACAGTGGCTAGCATTGTTGCTTATAACGTCGGTGCCTTTGGTTAAATTCTGACTTTGGAGTTTGTGTGTTCTCCCCGTGCATGGGTTTCCTCTCACACTCTGAAGTCATTCTGGTAGGTTAATTGACAGTATGCATTTGGACACCACTGCACCAATTGGGATTGGATCATGGCCAGGTTTTAGAGCAGTTAGGGTACCAGTCAGTCCTCCTGTTGGTGAACGCTGGGCAGAACTTTGACCAGGGGAGCTTGTTCTGAGCCTTCCACTGGATGGATTTGGACAGAAACTTCGCAGAATGGTAACATTAGATCCCAGAAGACATACTAGGGGGTTTGAGGTCCTGGTTGGACCTCCCGTTGGTGTACGCTGGGTACAACTTTGACCCGGGGATGCTGGGCAGAACTTTAACCTTGGAAGCCTGTTCTGTGCCTTCCGCTGGATGGATTTGGATGAAAAATTTCACAGATGGGTGGCAATTGGTCTGGGATGCCTAATGGAGTGGTTGGGGTTTCGGTTGGACCTCACAGCGAAGTGCGCCGAGCATATCTTTGACCCAGGGAGCCTGTTCACTGGATGGATTTGGACAACATCACATAATAACCTTAATAACTTGAAGATTTAAACTTTGAAGATTTAAACCCAAGCAACACCGGGCCCTTCAGCTAGTTCTCTATTAAAAAATGAATAATATAGTTGTTGCTATAATAATAACTATTGTAAATAAATAAAGCAATACTTTTAAGTATTCATATATCTACCACATGATGACAACCTGGTTTATATTTTGGCCAAGGCATTATCTGGGTGGTGTTTGTAAGTTCTCCCTGTGTTTGTGGGTTTCCTTCTGGTACTCTGGTTTCCTCCCACTGTCCATAAACATGCTGTTACTGTGTGTTTCTATGGTATACATTTTAGACTGTAAGTTCCAGGGGGTAGACAATGATTAAATTATTCTCTCTAAATACTGCATACAATTTTAGCGGTATAAAGTTTGGACACACATTCTCATTCAATGGTTTTTGTTTATTTAAATTATTTTCAACATAGTATATTAATACTGAAGACATCAAAACTATGAAAGAACACATATGGAATTATGTTGTAAACAAAAAAGTGTTAAACAAATCAAAATATGTTTTATATTTTAGATTCCTCAATGTAGCCCCCTTTTGCTTGTATGACAGCTTTGCACACTCTTGGCATTCTCTCAATCAGCTTCATGAGGTAATCTCCTGGAATGGTTTTCCAACAGTCTTGCAGGAGTTCCCACAGGTGCTGAGCACTTGTTGACTGCTTTTCCTTCACTCTGCAGTCCAACTCATCCCAAACCAGCTCAATTGGGTTTAGGTCAGGTGATTGTGAGGACAGGTTATCTGATGCAGCACTCCATCACTTTCCTTCTTGGTCAAGTAGCCCTTACATAGCCAGGAGGTGTGTTTGGGGTCATTGTCTTGTTGAAAAACAAATGACGGTCCCAGTAAGCGTAAACCAGATGGGATGGCAAGGCGCTGCAGAATGCTGTGGTAGCCATGCTGGTTAAGTGTGCTTTGAATTTTGAATAAATCACCAACAGTGAAACCAACAAAGCACCCCCACACCATCACACCTCCTCCTCCATGCTTCACAGTGGGAACCAAACATGCAGAAACCATCCGCTCACCTTCTCTGCAGCTCACAAAGACATAGAGATTGGAACCAAAAATCTCATTTTTGGACCCATCAGACCAAAGTACAGATTTCCACTGGTCTAATGTACATTCCTTGTGTCTCTTGGCCCAAACAATTTTCTTCTTCTTGTTGTTCATCCTCAGTAGTGGCTTTTTCGCAGCAATACGACCATGAAGACCTGATTCATGCAGTCTCCTCTGAACAGTTAGTTGACATTTGTCTGCTACTTGAACTCTGTGATCTCTAATCTGAGGTGCTGTTAAGTAGCAGTTTCTGTGGCTGGTAACTCTAATGAACTTATCCTCTGCAGCAGAGGTACCTCTTGGTCTTCCTTTCCTGGGGCGGTCCTCATGAGATATTTTTTGCAACTGTACTTGAGGATACATTCAAAGTTCTTGAAATTTTCCGTATCGACTGATCTTCATGTCTTAAAGTAATGATGGACTGTCATTTCTCTTTACTGAGTTGAGTGGTTGGTGCCATAATATGGATTACAACAATAGTCAAATAGTGGTGTCCACTGTACACTAACCCTATCTCTGCACAACACAACTGATGATCTCAAACACATTAAGAAGGCAAGTAATTTCACAGATTGACTCTTGACAAGGCACACCTGTTAATTCAAAACCTTACCAGGAGACTATCTCATGAAGCTGATTAAGAGAATGCCAAGAGTGTGCAAAGCTGTCATCAAAGCAAAAGGGGGCTACTTTGAGGAGTCTAAAATATAAAACATATTTTGATTTGTTTAACACTTTTTAGTTAACAACATAATTCCATATGTGTTCTTTCATAGTTTTGATGTTTTCAGTATTAATCTACTATGTTGAAAATAATTTAAAAAAACAAAAACCATTGAATGAGAAGGTGTGTCCAAATCTTTGACTGGTACTGTATATATGCTAGAAATATAATAACACCAATAAATAACACCACTGCTTTAGTCTTTTGTATAAAGAATATAAATTTTTTTATATTAATTATTTTTATTTTGTTGCCCACTAAATAGTGCAGCCTAAGGGGCCTACATTGAGAGTGGTAGCATGGGATGATCAGCCAGAAATTAAGCTCTGGGTATCAGTCACTCTATTGGACTCTTCACCGCCACAAAACTACTTTTCTGCTCAGGTGTAGTCCACAGCAACAGTGCTCAGGGCTCAGTTTAAGAACATTATTAATTGCCGTCTGTATATTTTGTTTAGTATTACTGTGATACTTATGAATATTCCGTCACTATGTAACATCGCTTACCTATCAGGCAAGGTCCAGACAGGGCTGTAGCGAGGGAGGTGTTGTCTGTGCCGTCACCTAGCGAGCAGAATGACTGCTGCACCAGCCTGACCTGTTGGACATATTCCCATGATTTGTGCCTGGTTTTTTTGGCTGAATGTGAACAGGAATGCCATCCGTGGGGGCTGTGTATACTGATTGCTTTGGAAGGGCATCCTGTCAAGTTGAAGTTTACATTTTTTTTTTTTTTAAATCATTCTTACAATTCTGTAACAAATTTATAATTTTGTTCCACAATTAAAGAGGAAGGGGGCAGACGCTGGTGCTGTCTAGCTATGGCTCGGGGGCCCAGACTTGTCTTCATCCTCTGCAGCGTCCTCTGCTGTGTTGCCTGCAGCCTAACACTGCTACTAATGGGTTGCTGATAAATGTTCCTTTGCAACAGCCTATAGATGGAGTAAGCATACTTGCCAACGCTCCCTCATTGTCAGGGAGACTCCCTGAAATAACAGCATTCTCCCTCTCTCCCTGAAGAGTCTAGCAATCTCCCTCTCTCCCTGAAGAGTCTAGCAATCTCCCTGATTTTACCTTACCCCATTATGTAGCTGTTATATTAAAAAAAAAAACAGATATATACATTCCAATTGGATCATTAGTATAATTTCCCTGCATTGGTTATAAGGCACAATGATCCCTATAGCTACATGTATTTTCTGAAAAGTATCAGTGTGTTTTCATCAACAAGTAGATCTTACTGACTGCTTTGGGGCTCATTTACATTTGGATGTGTCAATGTTATGACATGCCCCTCAGATGTAGCAGTACACGCCCACTTTAACTCCGCGCTCATAGGTGTTGCTATCACAATCTCCCTGAAAATCTTTTTCAAAAGTAGGCAAGTATGGGCGTAAGGGTTTCTTCAGAAGCAGCGGTAAGCTAGGCTGTGATGGATAAAAAAGGGATGGGCTAATGAATAACCAGTGGTGTTTGTGTGTGTGTGTTAGGGGGGGGGGTTATTGATAACAATAAGTCTGAGGGTTGAAAAGTTAAATAATTCAGGTGGTGACCAATGAGGATTTAACAGGGGGGCTGCAGTCCCTAGGTAAATTCCACAACTGCAATTCCCATTTTGCATTTAGGGCGCGATGTACTAAGCATCACAACGTGAATGTGGTACATGCTGCCACTTATCGGTATATACCAATGTTAGTAACGCCAGGTTGCACCTAGAAATGTGATTAAAATCGCAAAGGACAGCTCTCCCGATAAGGTCTGTTCTTAGCAATAGAGGGACTTCCAGGTTTATAACCCAGTAGTCCCTCTGCACATGCTTCGTATGACGTGTGCCGCGGGGGGAGCTGTGAGGGATCTGATTGGATCCCACTCACAGCACTCTGAATGCACTTCAGGCTTTAGTACTTTCTGCCCATACTGTACGTTGATGCATATCTCAACTAAATGTGAAGACAATCATGTGTATGAGACCTTGATATAAGATTTAGGTCCAGTTAAATCCAGTAATGAAACTAATGTTTTTAGATAGCAACACACTGTATATACCATGTTTGTAGTAGCCACAAGAATATGTCTGTCTGATTGTTGTCTCTAGTGTTTACATAAAAGCTTTCCAAAGAGTAGTCTAATAGTGAAACAAATGATGCAATGATTTTCTTTCCTCACTACCCATTGATTTTATGTTCATTTACAATGATGTGTAACTGTTTATATTACTCTCGTAAACTTCACAAAAAGTGCTAAAATTTTGATGTCAATTAAAAACATGAAGGTTCCCAAACACTGCTCCCTGACCTTGTGTTTCAGATATCAGCTGCTGCTAACAGCACAGTGTGTGCTCACTAAACACACTTGCGGTATAAAAATATTTAATAATTAAATACAATGTTTATTCAGTAGGATCAACATAGACCTAATACATTAAGAAAAGTATCTAAATGAAGCCGATATGACAATATATTGCATAGTCAGTGCTGTTTGTACAGATTGTTAAGACATTCTTTTGTGCAGGAACTAAATGATGTCTGTGAGTTTGCATTGTGAATGATTGTGCACTGTTTTGATGATTATATAATTGTTGAAAACATGATTATCAATTTCCAGATGTGCCCAGCTAGTTTGTTGTTCAAGGCGCGCCATTCAGGGCTCTGAGTCGCGCCATGGAACGTTACGTGATGTCTGGACTTGTGTCGTACTGTTGTATTCTTCAACTAAGGATACGCTACGGCATGTAATACAGCGCTTAACCGCTGGGTGGCGAGTGCTCCACTGTTGTAATTTGTACTGAATACCATACTGTTAAATTGGAAGGATATCACATTCACGCACTGTAAAGTATTTGCATGTTCACACAACCAATATTTTTAATATCACATACATACAGTAAGCTCTTAGAACGGGACGCAAATCAGTACACATATTGTACATATCTGTACAGTAGTGAAGTTGCCCGAGTTGTTATCACGGTATAACCAATACTGTAGATTAATGAGATGCACGCACAGCTTTCACTGAGATGGGATGAATTATTCTCTAATGGTGGGGTACTGTGTATATACGTACTAGTACTGTATAATATTTGGAAAGGAAGACAATTTTTTTATTATTAAAAACAGCAGCGAGTGGGTGGAGTGCACAAGGCTGAGACCGCTATGTGCCGTTCTTAATATAGCTGGCTTGTGGGCTAGTGGTTAGGTGATCACTTTGAAACAATGCTGGTCCCGGGTTCGAGCCCTGGAAAATAATAATTTTTGGCACTGTCGGCTCTGGACACTATAGTAAAACTACTGTAGAAGTGTTGTTGTTTAAAAGGCTGTTTAAAAGTAAGGCATTACAAACTGATTGTGCATTTAAAAAGTGCAATCTTGCGTCAATGTCTGCGCTGTGGTGGCTGTCAGCTCCGAGGGGTTACAATGGGATTTCTGGCGCATGCCCAGTGTAGGGGTTACAATGGGATCTGTGGCGCATGTCCAGTGGAGCCAAGCCATACGCCATGCCCAGTTGTCTGTATTACTACTGTATGCGGTTGAATTTTCACACTTGCGCCACTCTCTGCGCTGACTACTGTATAGTCATTTCATGACTTCAGAAACTGCTAGTGAGCTCTGTTTGAGAGAATCTCTGTATTACAAATTGACTGTGTGTTTAAAGTGCAAACTTGCGTCAATGTCGATGCTGTCCCAGACTTGTACACAATAGTGATTTCATGAGTTCAGTAACTGGTTGTGGGCTCTGTTTGAGAGAGAGGTGTCTGTATTACAAACTAACTGCGTGTTTAAAGCGCAAACTTGCGTCAATGTCAGCACAGTTGGCACTGTGGTGGCTGTCAGCTAGCTCTGAGGGGTTATAAATGGCATCTCTGGCGCATGCCCAGTGGGAGGGTTGCAATGGGATTTCTGGTGCATGCCCAGTGGAGGGGTTGCAATGGAATTTCAGGCGCATGAACAGTGGAGCCGCTACGTAGCTGTGGCGTAAGGAAGTTCATATACTGTAGTAGTAATGTGCATGCCCGCCCAGTGTGTCGGGAGTCACACACAATGGAGCCACTCCATACACCAGTCGAGCTACTGTACAAGGAGGCTTACTACACGTACAGTACTGTAATTCGCAGCCATCACATCACATACATGACAGATGCAATTCTTGCTAAGACAGGCTCGTGAGCAAGGGGTTAGGTGAACCGCCTTGCTAACACTTCCTGTCCCACCTGTTAGAGACCTTGATAATTTTTTTTTTTTTTTTTAAATGTTCACTACAGTAGTTCAGTATTGTTATCCAACCCTTACTAAACTCAACACATTATACTGTATATGTAGATGTGCCCAGCTATTGTACAGTAGTTTGTTGCTCCATACACCATGTAGCGCATTGCTAGTTGCGCGCTACGCTGTGGCATATTGAGTCTCGTAGCACTGAGCCTGCCCAGTTGTCTGTATTACTGTACATACTGTACTGACTGTGCACACTTGCAGTAATGTAAGTACAGTACTGTCGGCACTGTCCCGGATTTAGACATTGTAGTGATTCCATGACTTTAGGAACTACTGTAGTATAGGGTTGAGGCATGTGGGCTAGGGGGCTAATGCCTAGTCTCACTGCTTGTACGGTCTTCTTATCCCGCGGGTTCGAGACCTTTAAAATAAATGTAATTTTTTTTTTTAAATCTTCACTAATACATTATCCACAAATCCTGGCATTTCTATGCTACTTTATACCACTGAGTGCTCAAGAAAGGGGTGTATGGTGCTCCAATACAGTACCCACGTACAGCACAAAGCTAGTTGCGCTACAGTATGGCATACTTACATTGGCGCAAGTGTGCAATTTCAACCGCACAGTCAGTGTGTAATACAAAGCTTAATGATTTAAAACTTTATTAGACATTCATCTATCGCTTTATTATACATTCCTGATTCCATGTGGAAAACGCTGTACTACTGTATAGTGTACTGAATCACCACTTCTGTCAGACAATCATCCGGCGGTGATACAGAACATGCATTGGAAATCAGATGCATGCGCTATGTAGTTTAGGAAAAGTGACACCTGGTGGGCAAAAAGTTGATTACACATTATGACTTTTTTCCAGTGCTACGCTACGCTACATTACGAAACTTTCTGTGTGGCGCAACTCATGGCGTGGTGTGTGGCGCACCTTGCATGGCGCGCTACATAGCGTATGGAACAACAAACTAGCTGGGCACATCTGTAGATATAATTTGGAAGCATATAATAGTACTAATTAAGCGGACATGGACACAGAAGTGCTTATTTTTCCACTAAATGCACTAAATTACCATTAAATTCTGAGCAAGCATACTTTACACTTTGGTAAGTGATGACATGCAAGGATCCAATTTACCTAAGTATGTTTTTGGAGTGTGGGAGGACACCCATGCAAACATACAGATGTGTCCTTACAGCGTCGTATCAGAACGGCAGTGTGCCCTGTGCTGCACTGCCGGTCCTCTCGCTCCCCCCGCCCCCCTCCTCTACCTGAGCGCTTACCTTTTCCTCTAGGGGTAGGGTGCAGGGCGGGGTTCTTCATCAGCGTTGCTGGGATCCCGCGTAGCACTGCAGAAGGTCTCTTCCTGTAGACCTCGAGAGCTGGACAGTTCGTGTCGGTGACGCTGAAGGATTCCGCCCTGTGCAGAAGCACCGGCCACACCATCCTCCCTACGGCTCTGTGTCCTTATACCTCAAGCCTCAATACTCCTCGCAAAGCGAGAGGACTGGCGTGAGTGAGCCGCTAGGTCCCGTGCAACACTGCTAGGGTTAAATTTACTAAGATTCGAGTTTGGTAGAGGCTGACAATCTCGGATGAGTTTAGGCACGTTTTTCATCTCGCAATTTTACTAAAGACAAACTCGGCTGAGTTTGGGAGAGAGTTCTCTCTTCTCACTCGTAAAACTCGGGTGAGATTGCAAACTCAAAACAATCTTTTTATGAAAAAGATGCAACTCAGGAATTTACCAAGAATCGAGATTACAATCTCGGGGTGAGATTTAAGCAAACTCTCAGAGAAATTGAAGTTTCAAACACTCTACCTCCTGAGCTGCGAGTTTTGCAGAAACATACACAGATCAGTGTGATTTGTGTATCTTTCTGCATGTGTACCTAATTTAAATGTTTTATATAAAGAAAAAAAAAAAAAGATGTAGGGTCCCCCTCCAAAAGCATAACCAGCCCCATCCGCTAATTGGCTGGGACCCACGTTTAACCAGCCAATGAGTGGCCGCTATATGTAAACCGGCCTCAGATTGGCTGGCGGGCCATGGAATTTCCAGAGGATGCCCGTGCCAACACATACCAATACTTGACCATATGGGTTCAGTTACTTGGTTTGTTATGACCCTTGGTTTGTTATGTATAATACCCCTGGATGCTACGGAGAGTAGCGCGAGGATGGAGGTGAGTATAGGATCTTTATTCCACGTACTCCAAACAGATTCTAAGTAGGAAAAGTGGACCGACCAGCTGGCACAGGTATTTGTGAGTGAAGTAAGTAGGTGTGTAATAAAGTTTTACTTTAGATGGTATGTGTGTACTGTTTTTTAACTATTTATTTTACAGTGGAGGTATGGGTGCTGGCTGTCTGCTGGCACTTGTAGTTCCACAAGTGCAAAAGAGCAGGCATGCTGGCACCTGTAGTTCCACTGTAAAATACAATAGTTTATAACTATTTTCCACATTATTACCCCCGTACCCACAGCCCAGGGGTGCGGGGAAGAGCCCCAGGCTTCAGCCCAAGCATGGGGTTTCAGGAGAGGGGGGACCAGGTGATATGATTACATTTTATAGTTAACAATTTAACCACCAAACGATGCAAGATACATCATTTGGTTGTTTGTTAGATTGCACAGTGTGTATGCACTAGATCCTTTGCCCGGGAGCTCAAGGGAATTTGTTGACGACATTGCATAGTTTGCAAGTCGTCTAGTGTGTACCTAGCATTAGTCGCAATGCGATGTGACTAGGACGCACCAGGAAACTGCACTTTTTAAATTGATATGCCACACTTACACAGTATACCTGTGTCCGATTGAATCTGTATACAAAATACACTTGACATGGAAAAAGCAATGACTGCTGCATTGTAGCAATTTATATATAGATTCAGAAACTCAGTCACACACATACAAACAAGTGTTACATGTCAAATTAATCAATGCAGGCTCCTGGTACAGGACCTGGCGTGCTGCGAGGGGTTGTTTAGCGCAATGGCAGCAATAATCAGAGATGTCCAGTAATGATCCAGTGTGAAAATTATATATCATGCCACCTACCTACTCTTCCAAACTGTCTGAGAAACTTCTGAATTTGTGGAGAGTCCCCCAGACCCTCGGAAGAGAAGTTAGCCTCCTTTTTCTATAAGAATCATATGTTAGTCCTGTACCCTCTTCACAGACCCGCAAATTGAGGCAATATGCTGTGATAGGGTAGTGCCTAATGACACCATGCACCCAATCCCACCTCCATCATCAGGGCACCAAGAGGGGGGGAGTACTAATTACCCGGGTTTGTTGGAGGGGTCTGGTTCCTCCGCCACCCCCTCCTTCCTCTTACCTGTCGGTAGCCTTTATCCCTAGTCCAGCACATGCTGCTGTGTGGTGGACTGCAGTGGGGCTAGGGAGGCTGCAGCCGCTGAACAGCAGCAGTCTCCTGTGCATGTGAGGGAGTGGTGCAGGGAAGGTATGCACATTACCGGCGCCAGGATGCCGGTCAGAATCCCGGGACCGGCATCCTGAATGCTAGGATGCCGAAGGTAAGTAGTGAGGTGGGGAGGAGGGTTATGGTTAGGTTTAGGGGTTAGGGTTAGGCACCTGTGGGGGGTGGTTAGGGTTAGGCACCAAAGAGGAAGGGCTAGTGATAGGGTAGGGAGAGAGGGAGGGTTAGCATACCGACCAACAAGTGTCGATATGTTAATACTGTCGGGATCTTTGCATCGGGATTCTGACTGCCAGGATGATGACTGTAGGTATTTCATACCGATTCTGCAGGGAAGCGGCTGTGCAATACCGTGCAACTAAAATGCAAATGCAGCAGGAGGCGTCTGTAGAAAATAGCTGCCTCCTGCATGCATCTGCAATCCGAGTGCTGCATCTGAAGATGCAGCATCGGATCACCATCGTGTTCATCTCAATCATCTCGATGGTCGCAGCCCTTGGCCAGTCTGCATAAGCTAATGCTTACACAGAATAGGCATCAGAACTGGTCCACAGGGCCCAGGAAGTCTGCGTCCGAAGACGCAGACCCTGGGCAAGCCTACAAAATGGGGACTGCATGCCCCCTTTTTATAGAATGGTCTTGGTCTCGGCCCCCCAAATGCCACAGCATGTCAATCATGCTCCGACTAATAGGGATGGGGAACTGTGAGCGATCATGTAGGAACCGTTCTGCACATACGCAGAATAGGCCCTTTACATGCGCAGAACCCCAAATATTGTTTTTGTATGTAAACCATGCTTAAATCTGAATCAGGCCCCGTATGATATAAGTCGGTAACTCTGGTGCTTAGGCATGTTAGAGCTGAGATGCCCTGAGATCAGAGAGTTTTCGGTGTGCTGACCATGTCACCAATACAAGGAAGTGCTCATAAGTGGGAAATACAGAGACAAACTGCAGATAGATCCAGAGCAACTTTTCCACTGGTCCACTTCTCCAATCTTTTCACTGCTTGACACATTAACCCTGAATCCAAAAGTTTTTTGTATCCATTTTGTCTGGCATTTGGTCTATGTCTGGGTGCAGTAACCTTGCCTCTTGTCTTTGGTGTGGAGAAAAAACATTAGTGCTGTTGAATTAGAGTTCTGGAGCAGAATAACCATACAAAAAGAATAAAATTCTCAGGTTACTGAAATGCCCACAAATAGTATTGTAATGTAATTTATGTAATTTTTACTGAAAGATAAAATGATGGATATATTTGGCTTACAGACTTGCCAAATAATAATAACAATTTATATGTGTAAGCACTTTACGGCAGCCCGAACTCGCACAAAAGTGCCCGCAGCCCCATGGTGCAAATTCGAGCTTGGTGCGGGCTGCAAGGGGTATGAGTTGATATCGTTGCGTGGCAATGGTAACTCGCACCCTTTGTCAAACGGATTAAGAAATTTTTACCTGTATTGAACAGATATTAGGGCCGATACAGTGTATGTCGTAATTGCTTCTCATTGCAAGCACAGAGGGAAATGCTATTTGCTTGTATGCAGAAGTGTACGGGTCCCTGCGGTTGCACCGCCTCATCAACATGCTTGATTGCACCTGCACCAGCTGTATACTATGTAGGTGCAAAAGATCAAGGGTGCCGAGGGGGGGGAGCAGGTACTACTTACCCAAGCCCGGGCCGGTTGGAGGGGCCTGGCAAGGCCCTGGCTCAGCGTCCGCCCCTACTGCTCTACCCACTACCACTGCAGCAGCAACGGCACATCTGGCAAGTGTGACCATAGTGGTAGTGGGCAGAGAGATGTGTCCCCCTGGAGCCGCCCCCCTTTCACCTGAGGCTGCCCCTTCTTTGCAGTGCCATGTACAGCAGTTTATTGGGTGTGGCCACGTCTCCCCGTAATTGCCCACGCTACCCCCAGTACCTGGGCTCCTTACAGCTCTTAACAGCCAAGCAAAAGATACATCTGAAAACAGGTGTAGTTACATGAAGCCACAACTCTACATTACCCACAATTCAGTTAACACACTCTCAATGAACTTAGCCTATGTGTGAAGGCCCCGTTACCACCCTTCAGTCACAAAAGGAGATGCTACTTAGTTGATTACTACTGTGCATTGCCCTTAGTAGTGCGTGCGGGACTCGGGAGCATGTTCAGCATGAAAACACGCAAGACCAACTTTTATTCACCTCTGCATCAGCCCCTGTAACAATAAATACTGACAAATTCAATACGCCTACATAAAGTTTGACTTTTATTTAATACCATTTTTATGAAGCCACCTGTCTTATTTTTGTAAGCATAAATACACATTAATGTTATAGTTTGGCAACTTGCAAAAATAATATCATGTTGGAAGAACCTTACATAATTTTTCTGTGACATGTGCCAGCAAGCAAGTGCTATATTACAATAGATTGGACCTCCACTTATTTTTATAAGCTGTAATGTTATAATGGTGCACTGCTGCTCCTCTATGTTCCCTTAAACACAACTTTAATTAGATGTAGTACACACTAGGAAAACAAATACTAGGGCCCCATTTATCAGTGAAGGTAAACACCAGCACAATTTTCCGTTTAGTATCACTGTGATACAAATGAAAAATCCACTGGTATTTACCAATATTTTCCCCTCCGGCGAGGTCCCGAGAAGTCCAGCAAGGTCCTTCTCCTCGGCGAGGTCCTCTGCTGGCAGCCTAATGCTGGCAGTGACGGGGGTCTTGTGAAATGTGCAATGGTCCATCTGTGCATGTGCATGACACGGGAACACGGCAGTGCATGGAAAGCTTTGCTGAAACCGGAAAGGCAGCACCAGGTCCCCAATGCTGGCAATGGGGACTGCATTGATAAGATGGCAAGAGCGATGCTGTGACAGACAGTGGTAATCTTGACAAGCAGTGAGCATTTTGGGGGTGGTGACGATGTAGTGGTCTGAGAAATGCAGATGTGTCTGTCAGTTTGAACGCCGTACGCATGGGTGGTACATAAATTAGTCAGTTCGATTGCATACGCAGTTTGAGTACTCACTGCGTGCAACGAGGTTAGCAATTTCTAAGTAAAGTCAGGGCTGCTGTAATTCTGCATGAGGGGCCGTTGGTACTCAATGTTATAGATGTTTATGGAGGTTTGCAAGGTATTACGGATGTGAGATAACGGTAGTGGGAGGCAGTAGGCTTCTCTACGCTGGCAGTGCGACGGCATTGCGATAGCATTCATTAGCATATTTTTGCAGCAGATCTGCGTGTGATTACAGAGCTGCAATCGCAATAGCGATCCTTAATGAATCAGACCCATAGTTATATCCAGTTCCTAAAATCTGGCAAACAAGTCTCCTATACCATCTTGCACACAAGTATTGTTTTACCATTATACTTGTTCTTACAGCCTCCATCGGTCCCAGCCGACACCTCCAACCATCGAACCCATCCGATGCTTACAACATCGGACTCATCAATTAAGTTAATCAATATCGGTCCCAACCGATCTATCAATTCATCAACATCGGACTCATATCATTTAAGTTCTTCAATTCTTCACCATTGGTTCCAACTGATCAAGTTCATTAATTCATTAACTTCAAATTCAAATACATCAAGTTCTTCAATTCATCAACATCAGTCACAAACTGATCCAGCTCTCAAACCAGTTTAATCGGTCCCAATCTGATTCTGCCCATTCCTTCAGTATTATATCTCCAGTCCCATTCCAACCTGCTGTGCAATAATTATAATTATATTTCTGTCCTTGCCTTCAGGCCCATCATCCACTGCGTATCTCTACCTCCTCACATCAATACATGAGGAGGTCCTGGCTCAAACCACCGAAGTTCCTTCACGCCTCTCTAATCTCCTCTTCAGCCTCCATGCCTGTTCCAACCCAAACTAACCCTCAGACGTGACACCCATAACACGCCCATAAGACAGACCATCTCCATGGGTGCACTAAGCCACCTCTATGTCACTGAGCAGAAAAATTTCTGAGATGTCTCCCGTGTGCCTGAATCGCTACTCCGACTCTGTGCGCTCGCTAACTGGATGTATGTGCAGTGTGATATAGAGGCATGATCAGAAAATAAATCCCAACATCAGCAGAATCAGGCCATATATGTCACCTTTTCAGTAGCTTAATTAAAAGTAAATCTGTTTGTGATATGTATTAAGCTTTAATTGTACTGGGAAGCAGGGCCGGCTTAAAGGGGGGCGTCAGGGGCGATCGTCCCTGGGCCCCCACATCTGAAGGGCCCCCACACCCAGCCATCAGGGTTAAAGTGAACCGGAGGAGACGGAACCAGTTCCGCCTCCTCCGGACACCTAACCCCGGCGCCGCAGGGAGGCACCATTGACCAGGCGCCCGCTGAGATTGTAACCAGCGGGCGCCCGGCTCCCTACCCGCAGCAGCAGCCAGAGCCGGAGGCTAGAGCTCACTCGTTCGTCACATTTAATAGGGGCCCCCACATGTTTGTTGCCCAGGGGCCCCCACAGACCTTAATCCGGCCCTGCTGGGAAGACTTTATTTTTAAACTGACTGGAGGGACATTGATGAATACCCCAGTCTGCCTCTCATCAACCTGATATGACTGAGTATAGAAAACAATACTTTGCACTCAGCTTCTATACATATCAAATGCTAATACAATATCTCAAGATCTGCCAAGGTACGGAAACACAGCCAGATTAACTATCTGGCACTTCTGGCAAATGCCAGAAAGGATTATGGCCAAATAGGCCGGACCGGCTGTGAAAAGGCCTGTTCAAGTAGCTCCACCTCCTGGCACCATGATCAGCCAGCATACTTAGACTGGGGCACAGGTACTCACTTTTCTATGCAGATGCCAGGGCCAATTAGAGACCCAGTCCATCCCTGTATGGAAACATATATGTGTGTATAAATGTGTATTAGTACACTCTTTATGTAAACTATTTTCATTTTAGATTTTTTTGTTAAATAATAATTTTGTAGCTTAAAATTCAAACAATATTTACCCACACCCCCCTTTAAAACTTTTAACAATATACAGAAACTAATTCTGAATTCCACCCTAACCTCGACCCCCCCCCCCCCCCAAAAAAAAAATAGATGCCTTCACAGTAAAGTATGACACTGCCAAACCCATTCAAGGTCATGCATCACTCAATTTGTGCCTGAGAAGGGCTGTGATTCTGCATTGCCATTTCTAGTAGTACAAATGGTAACACTGTCACATGCCTGATGCAACTGCACGTGTGTACAGTATAAAATCTGGTCTAATGGAGGGTATAGGGGACAGGCCTCGTTATGTCTATGCAATGTGCTTGGGAAAAGCGCTCTCATACTACAATATATCATAGTTTCTCATGGAAACTCTGGTCAGCTCTCAGCTATTATGCCAGAGGCAAATTGTAATGCCCCAAAACATATTTTATTGACAGTTCTACAGTAGGGAACTTTGTTGGCAAACTAGTTCATATGGCAGAGCTGGCAAATCCTTACATTTAAAGTCTATTCTAGAGACCAGCGAGTGATAGATAGAGAAAAAACTTCATAGAGCATTATGTGATGACATCTTTATATAGCTCTAAATAACAGAACAAGTAAATGTAAAGCCTGTTTTAGAGACCAGCGAGCAATAGAGAGAAAACTTTATACAGCATTAAGTGATAACACCTTTGTAATATGTTGCTTTAAATAATAGAACAAATATAATAAGTTTATTTTAGTAGTATATTCTCATTGTAGTATCCTGACAGCAGAAGCAGTTGACTGGAGGCAAAGAGGGGTACGGGAGGGAATGGGTCAAAAATAAGTTAATAGTGTTAGCAGACAAGTGGATATTCAGTACACCACCCCAGATAGGAGCCCCCCTCAGCACCCTGGACAGCAGCCCAGCCCACCCATCTGTAACAACTAGCCTGCTGTACTGTACACTGATTTATTGCTCTGCATTTAAACTGTTATATATCTAAATGCATTATACCATACATCAGGGCTGTAGCTAGGGTAGTGCAATCGGTGCCATGGCACAGGGCACCACAGGTCAGGGAGCACTGTTTGGACCTGTCAAATTTCTGTTTATTATCATTCTCACTTGTAGCTTCCTCTTATTTCATCCCCAGCATCTCCTGGCCTCCCCTATCTCTTCCCTGGCCCTTCCCCATGAAGCCATGGCCCTTTTTTGGGTGCATCATGTCCCTTTGAAAAATGAGGGGGGCGCCAATGCTCTTTCTGGCACAGGGCACCAAAACGTCTAGTTACGGCTCTGCCATACATAATTGTGATCTTTTTGAACTTTCAACTATTTGAAATTTGAAGGTAATGTAACTAATTGTAATGTAAATGTAATAAGGAAACCAAATGTGTCACATTTGCAAAATATTTGTCAAAATATCCCATTGTAACAAGTCTTGTTTTGATGAACTGTAAAAGTGTCAATGTGTTTATGTAAAGTAGCCTTTTATTGTGTTAAATCAGCTTCACTAACAAGAGTATCTGCTTGGCCACTTACTGGACTTTAGCTTTTTTTTGCAATTTGTATGCAATTTAACTGCATATATTGTCCTATCTTAGACAATTAATGCAATGGAAGAAGGAAAGCAATGCTTTGTTTTTAAAACAATGGGGCCATTTACAACCAGTAAGCACAAGACTTTTTGTCTTTGTTTGCGACATTTATCCCACTTTTTTGCACAGCCTTGACTAAAACTGGGTACACATTTAACGATTTTTTAAATGATTTGCCTGATTCTGACAGATCGGAATGACAAATCGTTAAAATCTCTAAATGTGTATGCACATGTCGTGTGGTGGGCACTCCCATGGAGTCGTCAGCCGCATTGTCAGGTCGGCCATACATGCAGCTCAACTTGACGATGCGGCTGACAACCCCATGTGGCGGGATGCGGCAGGGGTTGACATGTCAGGTGATCGGTCGTCCGATATGTCGGCCCATCGGCGGGGGGGGGGTAACCAGTCGCATCGCTGGGTACACACATTGTTTAGTGTGTACCCAGCTTTAGATTTATTTAGGTCTATAAAGCATTATTCTATGTACATAATGCACAAAGTTACAAAGTCAGGTCAAAGTACTACCTACTCTTGTATCTTTTTGCTCAACTTATTTATATTTCACAAGAAACACTGGATATGGTAATCTTGACAAGGACATCTGAGAGAAAGATGTAATCTACTTAGTACACCTGCGGACTAAACATCATATTCCAGCTGTGATGTCCATTAATTGGTTTGATATGGAAGCAAAACACATGAGCACCTATAAATCAGTTTACTGAAAATATCAGTCTAGGGCAGTGGTATCCAAACTGGGTGCCATGGACAGTTTAATGTTTTCAATACAAATTAGTTTTGAGTTTGGACATGCCCTACCCAAATCTAAGGGGTAGATATACTAATGTGCAGGCTTTTAGAAGTGGAGTTGTTGCCCATAGCAACCAATCAGATTCAACTTATCATTTATCTAGCACCTTACAGAAGCTAATAGCTAGAATCTGATTGGTTGCTACTTCTAAAAAGTACTTTAGTAAATATACCCCTTAATCTCTGTACATTTTAAATATGCCACACCTGCAGTGCAACATGGGTTTACCAAGGTGCAGAGCAACTTGCTTTTGACTGGACTTTATCACACTATTGTCTTTTTAAGTCTTAGTCATCAAGTTAAAATAAAATAATTCTGTGCAAGTTAATTGCAATGTCATTGGCACACTAGGCACAGGTACATTGTTCATGAACAATGACTGGAAATGTACCTGATACAAATAAGTATTAGATCACTATTATTCATTGTATGACCTATTTATACTTTACACAGCAAGTTGTGTAAGGCAGGGATTCTTAACCTTTGGGTTGGGACTGACAAATGAGGCACCATGTTGTTTATAGTATGTTTAAATAATAGGCCTGATTCTGGGTGGTTTTATAACACTTTCAAGTGTCATGAGCAGCAGCACATCTGACACAGATAAACCCTTTCATAGAGCTGGTCACTCCAGTGATATGCATACAAAGGTAGTGAACCTCACTGGAAGTGCAGTGTAAAGCACTTTTATTTGCACCAATATGTCTTGATATTTGCATACACCTCAAGATGCTTGCCTATTATCTACTCTCAGTATATGTCTCTACCCACTAGAAGTGTGCCTAAGTGTGTGGAGAGGCAGAAAAAGTGTAACCTTCACATCAAAAGTCCAACATCCTACCACTTTGGGGGAGATTTATCAAAGCTTGGTGAGAAATAAAGTGGAGAGAGATAAAGTACAAACCAATCATCTCCTATCTATAATATTTCAAATATGGGGGGTGATTCAGCTTAGGATGGAATTGCAAAGCTGCACATAAGCAACTTTGCAATTCCGTCCTAGCAGATATGCAAATGTAGCGGGAGGTGTATGATACCCCCGGCTGCATTTGTGATCCCAGCACTGCAACCAAGGTCACAGGCTGGGACAACCATCATGACCATCAATCGCGATGATGAATGGCACTGGGCCGCCAGTCAGCTGAGTGAGCCTCAGCTTACTCAGGTTGACCCGCTTGCCGGCAACTCACTGTATTCTGTCTGCCAGAAGCCTATCAGTCAGGAGCAGACATGTAATGGTGTGCCCAGTGCAGGGTTGTACCAGGGAATACAGCACCCTGTGGTGGCCTTGCCCCGTTTGCGCATGGTGGTGGAGGGATGTGAATGGGAAGCAGCAGGCTTGGGGAACAAATGTCATCTGAAAATGACGAATGATCCCGCAGTCAAGCTTGATTAATTTTGGTCTCATACTAGTGTATGCGGACAGTGGGCCAGATCGATCAGTGATATATCCAGCATTACCGTTATAATGAATGGCCCCCGATAATTTATACAAAAGTTGTTAATTTTCAGGCACTTTTGTATAAATTAATTGATGATGATATTAAAGACATAAACATGTAGTAACAAGTAGATCACAAAAAAAGATGAGAATGAATGAGAGGGGAAACAGTCACAAATTAAAAATAATAGCTAATAAGGATTACAAATAGTATAAAACTGTAGATGTGCTTCAAGCTCCCAGCATGGAATAAGACATCGATTCATCAGTTACGTAGTACCATAGGTTTCATGGCATTGAAAGCAGTTAATCACATCACTTCAAAGTTCAATAAAATTACCTGAAGATGGAGGTAACAAGACTTATTTAAGCATAGTAAGCTTAACACTAGACTTTTAAATATAGGATAGTGGACTCTACTTCACCCCTCAACAGAGCAGCCAATAATCTGTTACTTTGTGCAAGATTATTAAGAATTAATATCCAGGTCTGAGTGGGGATAACTAAGTATTCAATACAAGGACCCCATTTATTAATATCAGGAGGACAATCTGAATATTTAAAGATTTGATTGACAGCTGTAACTCTCACTAGATTTAATAATACTTATACCACTGTAACAATTTAAAATCAAAGCCTTGTGTAGGGAAGTGCAAGTTGTTGATGAAGACTGAGGGCCTGATTCACAGTTCGCTATGCACACAGCAGCTGCGCTTTGTGTAAATATGCTAATGCTGCAGGAGGCATCTGAGGGCAAAAGACACCTTCTCGTTCGCTATGTTTGCAGCCTCGGCCATCTGCGGAAACCTTAGGCAAAGTGGCCGTCTCATCTGCGTTGCCGAGGTCAGTAAATCTGCATCGGAAGATACAGACACTGACCTCGCCACTTATAGAAATGTTGGCGACATATACCCATTTTCGGGACCGCTACCCAGAACCGCCCCCAAACAGCCACAGCCGGTCAATCAGGATGCGGCTTAGGGGACACTGCGTGCGTGGACACTGGACCTGTTCTGCACATGCGCAGTCCACCCATCATCGGACTTGTAGGCAAACCATCGGTTACAGTATATTAATATTGTTGCCTTACTAAATGTCAACATCACCAGATCATCGTTTAGTGTTGGTTTAATTTAAACTGGCTGGAAATATGAAGCCGTTATTCTCAGTGGTGTAACAATGGATGTGCCCACCTTCAAAAATGATATCAAGGAAAGTCAGGTCACTAATAAAAGTTCTAAATGAGTGAAACCGCCCCACTACAACCCAATTACACCTCTTCAGTCAAAAAGTCATACATGGAGAAGTCACTAAAATACATACAACTCTGACTCGTATGTACTGGTGCACACATGGTGACAAAACATGAAAGATAGGCTCCCCAAAAGGTCTGTGCTCGGCTCTGCATTAGCTCATTCGTCTTTATGCAATCTCTGCTCTTTACCGCTTTCCTACAGGCCAACATTTAAGGGGCAAATATGCTATGCTAACAAATAATGAATACATATGGATTACCTGTGCATAATCAAATAAGCACATTGTAAAAGGTAAAAGGCAGTGCTGGAGAACTTGCATCCTCCTAAGCCAGTAGAAAATAAATTGCAAATTCAATATCAATATAATTGTTTTGTTCAAAAATTGAAGTAATTCCAAACACAACTCTAAAATCAATTGGGAAAATGCTGGTATTTATGGCAGGGATTTGCAACCATTGACCATTAGTACACAATAGTTTTACTTCTATTCCACAGGTCTCTTGACTGTTCTTAGTACAGTATCTACCAAAAGCATGTACTGTATGTAAATCACATGAACATTTCAGAAGTTTGGACAGCAGTGGTATATACTGTACTGCTGTCCAATACCCAGTATACTGTACTGCTGTCCAATACCCAGTATACTGTACTGCTGTCCAATACCCAGTATACTGTACTGCTGTCCAATACCCAGTATACTGTACTGCTGTCCAATACCCAGTATACTGTACTGCTGTCCAATACCCAGTATACTGTACTGCTGTCCAATACCCAGTATACTGTACTGCTGTCCAATACCCAGTATACTGTACTGCTGTCCAATACCCAGTATACTGTACTGCTGTCCAATACCCAGTATACTGTACTGCTGTCCAATACCCAGTATACTGTACTGCTGTCCAATACCCAGTATACTGTACTGCTGTCCAATACCCAGTATACTGTACTGCTGTCCAATACCCAGTATACTGTACTGCTGTTCAGATTCCCAAAATCAAATGTAGACAGCTACATAAAGGTGTACTGAGTGTAAAGGTGCTGCTCTACATTAAACAGTTAAATGCAATAGACATATCCCTAAATGTTTGTTTATGATAATTAATAAAAAGGAAGTTTGTTTAAATGACATGTTCTTTCTGTGATTATATTAAACACAGATATTACTATTTTTAAAATGCAGTACTGACAACAAATAATGTTATTAACAAATGGACAAGACGGTGATGTGTTTTATCATAAACCCACAACAAGCAACACAGAAGAAAACAATAGAGAGTTGGACATAAATACAGCTGTGTGTTATGACAGTAAACTATCAGGATGGTGAAAGAAAAGTGTCAGTGTTATGACCCACACAAACCATTAGAATGACCCTGCTTAAACCATACACACAGTTTATTTGAGTAATCAGCCTGCTCTTCTACACCACCACCTGACCCATGTAATCACATTTTGATTAATAACCAGATTATCCTTTCATCCATTTAATATCGCTATGTGCCTTTACTGTATGTAGAACATTTTCTAAGACTTTGCGTTCTCATTATTGGATGTGTTGCAAGATTACAGCACACATGTATTGTTATTTGTCAGCTAAACAATGGCAGATCTATAAGCATTGTATTATTTGCACAGAACGTTTACATTCTGCAAAGCTGAATTCTAAACTTTTGTTCTTATAATACAGATCTAAGGATTTGACCAAGAAGTCATTGATCAAAGGTCATTCATGTATTGTACTTATAAAAGTATGCCGTCCAAGATTTGCAGAAGTTATACAATGCCAGCTTTTATTAAGCAGAAAGGAGTTGGATATTGTCTGCTGTACAGTATTTGCTGTAGTGTGTGTGGCTTATTCCAGTTACAGGTGCAGCATAAACGGATCTGTTACAGCATCGGCTGCCAAATAGCTTTTCTCCCCTGCTCATTACTGGCATAAGCGAGAGCAGGACGTGAGTGGTGGACGTGCACTACCTGTGCTGAGCTGCCCCTGCCAGGACCTGCGCTGGATGGAACAGTGCTGGAATGCTGCAGCTCGCTGTCACTTACCTGAAGAAGAGCTTGGACAGGATGTTGGCTTTCTCCAGCGGAGATCTCTGCATGGTGACTTTTGTGCATGCACAGGATTTGTATCCCGGCACTGTAAGTCTACTCTGAACCTTCTCTCCCACCTTGTCTTCTCAGCCTTCTGATGTTAATAGACTCTACCCAGATTAAGAAGAGGGAAGCAAAGAGAGTCAGCCCAGTATTTCATATCTTCCTCCTCTTATCCCACTTTTTTCTCCTCCTCTCCCTTTCCCTCTGTTTAGGTGACACAAAAGGGGTGTGTTGCAAACAATTATAATACGAGTTCATTACCCAGGGCTTACTGTATTTTGGATCAGCAGAAGGTAATGTGCCCTGTGGGTGTTGGTATAGCTGAGAAGGTCATAAACACAATTGAAGGGGTAAACACAATTGACCTCAGGTCGGGAAAATACCATCATATTTTTATTTATTTATTTTTAGATATTTTAATTCATGACATCGATAAATAAGACAATTAGAAATAGTTGAAAAGTCCATGCAGGACATAAATCAATGAAACAAACCAAAATGAAGGGTCACTTAAGTTGCATGAACATACAAGAAAAAAGAAGTATATATAAGTAGAAAGAAGGTCAAGCCAAGGGCAGATAGTTGTTGGATTTTTAATGCTAGATAATAAAAATAATGAAAACCATAATACAAAAAAGGATGAAGAATAAGCAAGTGCTGTCAATTCAATAGAAACAAATCTACAGCAGATATTAGGGAGAAGAACAATGACATAGGAGCCGTGTAGGAAATGAATATCCCTTTCACACTGAGGGGCCCATTTATCAGTCATCACATTTGCAATGCGACCTGGGCACAATATTAGCGTATTATGCGCTCAAACCGCCCGGATGTATTAAATATCACCCACAGGGACAGGGGCTCCGACAGGATGTGATGCAATGTGCTTAGAGTAAAGTGACCGCATTGGTACTTTTTGCAATGTGTAGTCCATAGGCTACAGCAGCACAATGGAGATATCTGCTGCGGTCCCTCCATAATACATCTGGGGGATACTAATTATTTGCTGTTATCCCCAGAAAATTGATATTTTTCGGGGAATATGCTGCATATAGTTAATAATAAATGGGCCCCTGAGCTGGGATATGCAACCCGGGTCCTGGCTTGATGTAAAAGGGTAAATACAGGTTGTATGTTCCGGGTCCTCGACCAGGGTTATACCCGGGAATGACCTGGGTACTCTGCAGTGTAAAAGGGTGATCCGTGTTATTTTACCCGGGTTATGTTTACAAGCTGCTCATTGGCGGATCGAAAGTGTCCACTTTTCATATCTCATATTTGTGAGCCTGTAACATCTACTTTTATTTACTTTTATTGACTATTATTTTGCAGGGCAGACATGGGTGCAGGGAGAATAGCCTAGTTCCAAGGTGCAGTTTGAAAGGGGTATGAAGAGCTGTAACACGGATTGAACCCAGATCGTACCCAGGATTTAGGTGTGAAAGGGATATGACAAACTCTTTGTAGGACCAGATAGAAATAGGTACAAAAAGAAGAAAACTACAGAAAAAAAGGAAAAGTTAAAAGAGAAGGGAGGGGAAGAGGAGGAGGAGACAGAAGAGGAACGAAGCATAGTAGGTCAAATGTTGTCGCAAGATAAAGACTTAGCTGAACCTGGGCAGCAAAGTATTCATAAACTGGAACCATGGACCACAGATCTCATGGAATTTAGGAATTGTATTATTCTAGATACTAGTAATATATTCCATGGAAGCTATGAACTCAAACCTATTAAACAATGTGGTTTCTAAAGGCTATTTTCAATCCTTAGCAATTAGAGATTTGGCCGCATTGCAGCCGTGCATGAGTAAGCAGTAACAGGCCTTACTAATTGGGCGGTTCAGCAATGCATCTGCTGGATCCATGGGAAACATGATGTCCGTGAATCGTGTGTCCAGGCTGCAGTCTAGCATTGGTGGACACCATAATATTTTACAATGAATAATGATTAATCAGCTGCTCTAGTTTGATTCATTTTAAAAATCTTTTAAGTATTAACTTTGAGATTTACATTGTACTGTAACATGAATAATGTTGCTTTGGTGAGTACAGAGAGCAGACTTTTTACTTCAAGGGATCGATTTCATTAGCAATGCAGTACCCATATCAGTCAAACGTACAGTAGACCCTGAATCGCATATTTTAAAATGTACCCATAAGGGGCTGCAAACTAAACTGCAAAATTTAGGGGTGAATTCAGAACAAAATCGGGGTGATTTAGGTTGCCGTTGCAGGCATCCCAATTTTGTTGCATTGGTACATTGCAGGCATTGCCCACAATTCGCCCCCTTAATTAAAGTAACCCCAAAATAAATTCCCTGTTATTCTTATTAATTAAAATTACAAAACAAACTTCTGACTTCTTGATTACAAGTACAGCAGGGGCACAGATGGTCCTCATATATACAGTGTAGAAAGAAAAATATATGACGTTGTGATCTTACTGTTGTACTAATTAGTTGGCAATCCATAGTCAGCTTCTGTGAAATTTCTAGTTCAAATAAGTTTACAGGTGCACAGGTTTCTTATCTAGCATCTCAAATCTCCAATTAAAATGCTGCATTCGTAAACATGTTAAACACACTGACAGGAAAAGGACACTTATTGCCTCCATTATAGTGTTTATATAAAGTTGCTGTAAATGTGAAACAACAGAAAAATGCTGAAATTAGCCTAGTGAGATCATGTTACTATTATATACATAACAAATAAGTAAGGAAAATGGAAAAGGGAAAACAATATTATTATATGTACACATGTTGGAAATACACAAATGACTATAACAAGAGCAGGCTATCTTTTCTTAATATCAGCATATCTCCTACAGAATAAACGAAAGTAAAAACATATCTCTGTTATTACACTTTACTTACAAAGAACCAACGTATTTTGTACTGGTGTATGGAGAATGGAACAGCAACTACATCAGTATGCTGCTCATGTAAAGCCTATAAAAATACACATTGTCTACCTATCAGGAGGATCAAACTGAGGAGCTCATTCAGACCCGCTTGCTAGCAAGCGTCCGCTCGTTGCAGACGATGTTCGCTAATGTTTGCATGCATGTAGTTCGCAGTGCTTGTGCGCAAACTAGTACGAGCGATCGGGATGCGCTCGCTCGCCCTGCAAAGACAGCTCAGTGGAATGAGTGCCAGGAGAGGCCATTTGTGGGTGGTAACAGGGGCAGGCCAGTAGTAACGGGGGAGTGGAGTTGCGGACGCTGGCGCGTCAGAGTGTTTTCACAGCGTTTCTAGGGCGAGCATAATTAACAGGCAGCGTCAAAGTACACGTCACCTGGTTGAATATTACACTGAAGTGCTCACAGTGCTTGCGGTAGGGTACAGTCAATCGCAAGCGCTGCGGACAGATTCGATGAAACCGATGTACCGATGGTTGTATATACTTCCTGGAGATGACGTACGGTAGTGGGCGGCTAAAGACAGGCTGGGGGGCATCTATAAACACAAAGTGATCATTCGTCAAGACATAGTGGGCGTGCTTATGCCTTGCCATGCGAGCTGCTGCCTTGAGGTCACTTAGCTGATTTTCCATACGCTGGGAGCGAGCAGCCGCATCTTGCGAGCAGGTGTGAATGAGCTCCTGAGCCGAAAGTTTGGTTCAAACCATAAACTTAAAACTAGTAAAATATTGATTCCAGGCTACATCAGTGACACATAACTAAGCTATAACTTATGAGGTTATGCTGCTATAAAGTATTTATAATAGGTGTAATGAACTTCTGACTGACATACTGCCATGTGTAAGGATGAGAGCCAATACAATTCTTTTCTTTTTGCAATATATTTGTTTTATACTTAATTCCTCTTATAGCTATCCATATTTGCTCTACTGTTCTTCCTGGCGGTCTGGCACCAATATTAATCCTGAGTCTTTTGGAATAGATGTTTATTTATACTAATTTAATATGCATATATATGTGCACACTTGCAACACTGGAGATAAATTGTACTATAGAATGTTCATTCTTCTTTGTCCAAAGTGTTTGCCTGACTTTCCCATGCGTGGCATCTATTCACTCATCCAACCCATGGGAAACACTACCCTGGCTGATCTCTGTGAACAGCGTGCTTTGCGCATCCTGCACTATGGGGCCAAAGTATTTGTGAGGGAGCCTGTTGTGTTGAGGTCCAGTTTCTCTGCCAATAATCTGACCATGGGCTAATTTACCTTAAACATTTTTGAGCTTGGAGAAATTGTTACTGGCTAATCTTCTATTAGGTATGGGTAATTGTATGGAGCTATCTACTGTGATGATTGGCAGGTTTTTTTACTTTGTAGTAAACTGTTTTACACAGCTTATAAGAAAAGTAGCTAAGAAAAATCAGACGCCAATGTATGTACCAAAAGAGTCTTTCAGTTCATAAATATCCACCCAGAGCAGTAGCGGCTCCAGAGGTGGGGCTGTAGCATGATCCAAAATTCAAATAGGGGAGCCACACCAACTGCCTCCCCAAACGCTGCCAAACATCCCTGGCCAGGACTCACTAGCAGTTGGTGTGACTCCTCTATTTGAAGATTGGACTGTGCTGCAGCCCCACCTCTGGAACCTCCACTGACCCAGAGGGTCCCAATAATTTAATCTTCCACTCCAGTTGAGCATAAAAAATAAAGGAAAGTAAAGAAAAAATAGTATATTATCTTAATATATTCAGCACCCTGTGCATCACATGGAAAATGTGTACCCTCCACAATAGGGAAGTGAAAGCATAGGTGCAACAATTAGGGTATTTAAACCCTTTGGTATTACGCTTACCGTGAAAAAATGGCATTTGAATAATGGTCTTTATAGCATAAAACGATTCACTGCTTCTTCTAACAGTTACTCATCCAAGAATTCTGCATCATGAAGATTAAAAACAAACGTGGGCACGAGGTAGGCTGCGTATCGGATGGTACATGGTAATCACCTGTAAGACCACAAAGGCTGAAGGTTGCAGATGTCCCAATACACTGCAACACTCAACCTCAGAGGCAACACAGCAGTGGCATTTCTAGGGCCGACAAACTCCTCTAGTCCACTTGACTAGCATTACCACTACCACGCTTTTCGTGTGTCTGTAATGTCCTAGATCTCAACTAAAACTCATACGAGTTAAATTCAAGCACCATTTTTGTTACAGGTGTTAAAAATTCAATACTTTGCAAACATTGATTTCCATTTGCTACCTTACTGTAGGTCTCATGCAGACTAATGTTCTAGGGGGTCAGTAAACATAGCCGTAAAGGGGGCCATTGCTGTTGCAATGGCGTGGAAATCCTGGTACCTCTTCTCGGGCCCCTTACAGCCCTATCTCGCCCAGGACTCGTGGTCTCTCAGGGGCAACTAATTTCATTGACCCCTAGGTGTTCATTTAGCCTCTTTGTTGCTGAGACTACTCTCACCCCTGTTCTGAGCTTCTTCTTTTTTCAGGATTGTAAGATTCTAACATCAATGTCAGTTATTTGTTTCTAGCAAAAAGCAGGATTCGACAGAATCACCAGACAATAGCTACCAAAGAATAATATTAACTGAAAGAGGGAACACTGCTATTTCAAATGAGGGTACCCCTAAATCTATTAAAGCCAGGATTGGGGAGATCTGGGCATTTTAATCCATACATCTTTGGACGTCTTAATGCTTTCTGTAGTGTAGGGTGTTTATTGGTTATCTCTTTAACTATCAAACAGGCACAACATTTAAAAAAAGTAACTATTTTGTTTAGTGGCTTAGCCCTGGGTGCCCTGTGTCATCATTGTACAACCTGCCCTGTGTCATCATTGTACAACCTGCCACCCACCGGTAAGTGATACTCACTGTTCAGATTATGTAAGAACAGTGGCCCTGATTCAGAGTTGGACGCGCGCTTTGAATCAGGACGGTTTTTTTTTTTCATTGTGCGGCCTCCTGGCCACTCGCATAGCTGTGGGTGGCCACCCACAGCTATAGTGAGTGGCCAGGTTGATGGTCGCGATGGTCAAGACCATCGCGACCATCAGGCTTGCGACGAGACCCTTGTGGTAGGGTCTCGTGGCCGCATGCCCCAGAGAGATTTTGGCTCTAACAGAGCCGGAATCTCTCCACTGACATCACTCGTGATGTCAGTGGGGCCACCCCCAAATGGCAGGCGTTCTCATGGGAACACCTCCATTTGGGCAGCTACTCCACCGGCCCGCCCACCAAAGGGGGCGAGCTGTCACTCAACATCGACAGCTCACCCCCTTTGGTGCGAGACCCGGAGCGACGGATTGCCCGTCGCTAGCCGGGTCTCGCGCTGCGCACGACGGAGCCAGCTCCGTCGTGCGCATGCGCTGTGGGCCACCATCGACCCGGTTGCGAGCACTCAGCGCTTGCGACCGGGTCTGAATCAGGCCCAGTAAGTATTACTTTCATAGAATGCCATGAGTGCTTTAGATGAGTGTGTATAAATGGAGAACAAATGCCTCTCATCCATAGCACTCTAAGGAGCATATCAATTAAGTACAGGCTTTACCGCTTCTGGAAAAGCTCCAGGTTTAGCACCTTGAGTTATTCAATTATTCTGCATTTTTCCTGTGCAGTCAATCCTCAGGTAATGCGCAGTGAACCCATAGATTCTTCGTAAAATGCTAGAAAATATGGGTTTACAAGAGCGTTAATTCCCAGGGGTTGCATTTTAATGTGGACTTTACATTGCAGCTCCTAAGCTTCTGTTTGTACTCCGGTGTTTGCTGATGCTGCAGTAACATCCTGTTTGTGCTCCGGTGTGTGTTAATGCTGCAGTAACATTCTGTTTGTGCTCCGGTGTGTGTTATTGCTGCAGTAACATTCTGTTTGTGCTCCGGTGTGTGTTAATACTGCAGTAACATTCTGTTTGTGCTACGGTGTATGCTAGTGCTGCAGTAACATCCTGTGTGTGCTCCGGTGTGTGTTAATGCTGCAGTAACATTCTGTATGTGCTCCAGTGTGTGTTAATGCTGCAGTATTATTCTGTTTGTGGTCCGGTGTGTGTTAATGCTGCAGTAACATTCTGTTTGTGCTCCGGTGTGTGTTAATGCTGCAGTAACATCCTGTTTGTGCACCGGTGTATGTTAATGCTGCAGTAAAATTCTGTTTGTGCTCCGGTGTGTGTTAATACTGCAGTAACATCCAGTTTGTGCTCCGGTATTTGTTAATGCTGCAGTAACATTCTGTTTGTGCTCTGGTGTGTGTTAATGCTGCAGTAACATTCTGTTTGTGCTACGGTGTTTGTTAATGCTGCAGTAACATTCTGTTTGTGGTCCGGTGTTTGTTAATGCTGCAGTAACATTCTGTTTGTGGTCCGGTGTGTGTTAATGCTGCAGTAACATTCTGTTTGTGCTACGGTGTTTGTTAATGTTGCAGTAACATTTTGTTTGTGCTACGGTGTTTGTTAATGCTGCAGTAACATTCTGTTTGTGCTCCAGTGTGTGTTAATTCTGCAGTAACATCCTGTTTGTGCTTTGTTGATGCTGCAGTAACATTCTGTTTGTGCTCTGGTGTGTGTTAATTCTGCAGTAACATCCTGTTTATGCTCTGGTGTGTGTTAATGCTGCAGTAACATTCTGTTTGTGCTCCGGTGTGTGTTAATGCTGCAGTAACATTCTGTTTGTGCTCCGGTGTGTGTTATTGCTGCAGTAACATCCTGTTTGTGCTCAGGTGTATGTTAATGCTGCAGTAAAATTCTGTTTGTGCTCCGGTGTGTGTTAATGCTGCAGTAACATTCTGTTTGTGCTCTGGTGTGTGTTAATGCTGCAGTAACATTCTGTATGTGCTCCAGTGTGTGTTAATGCTGCAGTATTATTCTGTTTGTGGTCCGGTGTGTGTTAATGCTGCAGTAACATTCTGTTTGTGCTACGGTGTTTGTTAATGTTGCAGTAACATTTTGTTTGTGCTACGGTGTTTGTTAATGCTGCAGTAACATTCTGTTTGTGCTCCAGTGTGCGTTAATTCTGCAGTAACATCCTGTTTGTGCTTTGTTGATGCTGCAGTAACATTCTGTTTGTGCTCTGGTGTGTGTTAATTCTGCAGTAACATCCTGTTTGTGCTCTGGTGTGTGTTAATGCTGCAGTAACATTCTGTTTGTGCTCCGGTGTGTGTTAATGCTGCAGTAACATTCTGTTTGTGCTCCGGTGTGTGTTATTGCTGCAGTAACATCCTGTTTGTGCTCAGGTGTATGTTAATGCTGCAGTAAAATTCTGTTTGTGCTCTGGTGTGTGTTAATGCTGCAGTAACATTCTGTTTGTGCTCTGGTGTGTGTTAATGCTGCAGTAACAACCAGTTTGTGCTCAGGTGTATGTTAATGCTGCAGTAAAATTCTGTTTGTGCTCCGGTGTGTGTTAATACTGCAGTAACATCCAGTTTGTGCTCCGGTGTTTGTTAATGCTGCAGTAACATTCTGTTTGAGGTCCGGTGTTTGTTAATGCTGCAGTAACATTCTGTTTGTGCTCCGGTGTGTGTTAATGCTGCAGTAACATTCTGTTTGTGCTACGGTGTTTGTTAATGCTGCAGTAACATTTTGTTTGTGCTACGGTGTTTGTTAATGCTGCAGTAACATTCTGTTTGTGCTCTGGTGTGTGTTAATTCTGCAGTAACATCCTGTTTGTGCTTTGTTGATGCTGCAGTAACATTCTGTTTGTGCTCTGGTGTGTGTTAATTCTGCAGTAACATCCTGTTTGTGCTCTGGTGTGTGTTAATGCTGCAGTAACATTCTGTTTGTGGTCCGGTGTTTGTTAATGCTGCAGTAACATTCTGTTTGTGCTCCGGTGTGTGTTAATGCTGCAGTAACATTCTGTTTGTGCTACGGTGTTTGTTAATGCTGCAGTAACATTTTGTTTGTGCTACGGTGTTTGTTAATGCTGCAGTAACATTCTGTTTGTGCTCCAGTGTGTGTTAATTCTGCAGTAACATCCTGTTTGTGCTTTGTTGATGCTGCAGTAACATTCTGTTTGTGCTCTGGTGTGTGTTAATTCTGCAGTAACATCCTGTTTGTGCTCTGGTGTGTGTTAATGCTGCAGTAACATTCTGTTTGTGTTCCGGTATTCACAATTTTTTTTTTATTTACCACTTTACCAATAAATGGTGGAAAAACACACTGTGGGTTCCTAAACTGCACTATTCAAACTGAATCCACTCCAGTTCCCCCTGGAGACACAAAAGGGGTGTTTTGAAAACAACTATAATACAATTTCATTACTCAAGTCATGTTGTATTTTGGGTCAGCAAAAGTTAATGTACCTGGTGTATTTTGTTTTGACTAAGAAGGTCATACTTTCAGGCTGACCATACCTGATTTCAGGTCAGGAAATCACCATAGTATTTCACAATGGATAATACATACAACAAATGATCTAGCACAGGGTTATTCTTGTGACAGTTGCTCTAGCTGGAATTGTGCATGTATAACAAAAGGGATGTAGTTATTAGACTGCCGGAAGAGATGCCACTGGTCTAAATGCCGATGGTTCAAGCTCGACACGGGACTTGATATAGGCGTTGAAATACCGATGCCTATCTTAATCCCGACGTCAGAATCCTGGCAGAGGCCATCTAGAATGAGGTAAGTATGGGGCATCTTAGGAGTTAGCCATGGAGGGAGGGTTAGGTTTAAGCACTCCTGGGGTATTAGGGTTAGGCACCCCCTGGGGAGAGTTAGGGTTAAGCTAGGGAAAGGGGGGGTTAGGTGCCACTGGGGGGAGGTTAAGGTTAGGCACCCCCCATGGGAGGGTTAGGTTTAGGGTGCGGGAAGGGGGGGTTAGGTTTAGCCCCCCCCAGGAGGACTTAGGGTTAGGCACCACCAAGGGAGAGCTAGGGGGGGAAGAGGGGAGGATTAGGATACCAAACAGAGCCCCCTGCCCTGCAGTGCTCTGTGCCATGGCACTGATCGCACCACCCTAGTTACAGGCAAAGTGGCTGTAGTTGTGGGCAGCTGCGGGAGCCAGGTTTACTACCTCGTGCTAAAGTCAGAATCCTTAGAGCTCATGTGTGGGCTTTGTGTATCTTCAAGTGGAAAGCTGTGCTGCCCATTTATTTTACTTTAGCTACTAGAGCCATAGTCATTAGTATCAGCACTTGCACTAGTCATATGCTATGTGCAATAGATCTGTCAGAAAAAGGCTTCCCTCCCCCATATGCATGACTCAGAATCACATGGAACTTTTGATACACACCCACGACACTCCCACAAGACAGGGCTGCACTTGCATTATCAGCTCCGGAGCTCCCACCGCAAAATTTCCCAGAAAGCCATAGGACAGAAATAAATAATGTATGTATTTGTATCCACGCATGCGTTGTATGCAGAAACTCGTCATTTGTGCTCATGTTCAGCCCCAGTATCTTTACCAAGCAGTATTATTTGTGGTTAGCACGTTACATATAAAATTGGACTCTCATTGTTACCGTTCTTTCCCTTCTATTCATGCAAATGGACCCACCGAAAGCTGTTAGACTGACCCTACCAACTGATAAATCAGGGTCACATTTAATAACAAATCATGTATGAAAACTTCTATGATTATTTTACATTTATAAAAATGTTTGAATGCTGTTGAGTAGACAACAGATGTTTCCTCAATGTGTGTGGGGTTTATATACGACAAGCCACTGCTTACTGACACGTTTAAGTCCAACATTTAAAATGACTATTAGGAAAACACCCCATGTTTTGCTATTACAAGCATTGCACTTTTATATTTCAGGCTTAAACACACCAGGAAGCAGCGGCCTTTACAAGTGCTTAATAAATAAACCCCTGTGAAACCAACTGTCATGGAGGAGGAAGCGCAATCATCTGGGACTCTTTTACTGGTTCCTGAAACAGACTGACTGGCACCTTGAACCAAAAGGGCTACCACTGTATGCTGGAGCACCATGAAATATCCTCTGATCTACGCCAAGTTAGACAAGGATTCATCCTACAGCAAAATAATGAAGGTGTCACGGACTGAGAAACTTTGAGTTGTGTACCCGAACTGGGGTGTTGGACAGAGACACCTGGTTTGGAACTGGATGGTTTAATATAATTTCTGCTCATACAGTTGAAATAAAAGAAGATTGTAGTATAAGATGAAATACTAGAGTCCTCAGAGCAGAGATAACGCAGCTAGAAGATGCAGAATAAGATTGTAGGATAAAGACTCTAATTTGTAGTTGAACTTGGAAAAGGAACTGTACACGTGGAACTTGAATGAACTTGAACTTGATCTCCGGACTGGAGTATCGTGGACTGCACTGAAGAACTTGGATTCGACTCCGGACTGGAGCAACGGGGACTGAACTTGAGAACTTGTAACTTGACTCCGGACTGGAGTAATGTGGATTGAACTGTATGCTGGGAAGCACAGGTTTCACACCAGGAGCTCAGGAACATAGGTCATGCAGGAGCAATGAACATTATTTTACTGGCAACCAGCATGTGTTACAGGGAGGTCCTTTATAGCACCAGGCTGGAGTGGATTGGCTGAGGCAACTAGGAACTGCTGCTGACTGGATGCATCGGTATCACCTGACCTGGCCCCAAGATGCCAATGCCCATGTCTTGGAGAACATGAATTCTGGCATGCTGAGCGCGCATGGTTCTGCGGCAGTGGGACACAGGCAACAGCTGGGATGATGCAGCCGATCCTCCAATGGAGGCCCTGCACCGGAGATAGCCAGAGTAGCAGGCCGATGGCATGGTAAAGTGTGACGGCACAGACGCACAGGAAGGTACAAGGGTCTGGGACGGAGGTCTCTGGCACGGTTTGTGACAGTGAGCTTCAAATCATGGAAGTGCCAGCACAGTCTCCAGACTTAAACCCCAAGGTTTGGGATGAACTGAATAGAAGGGTAAAACCAAAGCAGCCTACAAGTGCAACACATTTGTGGGAACTTCTGCAACAACGTAGGGAAGAACTTCTTGAACAATATTTGATTTCCATTGTAGAAAGAATGCTACAAGTGTGTTTGGTGGTTATATTTAAAAAAAATGGCTACTTTGATAAGTGAAAACTGTAGATTACATTTTTGTTAAAGAAAATTACTCTATGATCTCTTCTGTTATCATCAATGGTTTACAGTACAGAGTACTTTGTGACATTAGACAGCATAAATTTCAATATATACTGGAAAAATGGGGGCGTTTAAAAGCTTTTGAAAAGTAGTACATATATATGGGCAGCACAGACAGTGTAATGGTTAGCATTACTGCCTCACAGCATTGAGGTCATGAGTTTGATACCCACTACAGCCCTAACTTTGTGGAGTTTGTATATTCTCCCTGTGGTTGCATGGGTTTTCCCCGGGCACTCTGGTTACTTCCCACACTCCAAAAATATGCTGGTAGGTTAATTGGCTCCAAACAAAAATTTAACCCTAGTGTGTGTACATGTGGATGTGAATGGCCAAATACTCTCTGTAAAGTGGGATATATGAATAACTGGTAATAAATAATATATATAGTTGGATTGTATATAAACGATGCAAGTGCAGACCTTTTTTTTTAACACAAAGGGGGGTATCCAATTAGCTGCGCTAAAGTAGCTCTGGTAATTGATCGCGTCAAGGCTATCCTATTAACCCCGAAGTGCCAGCCGACACCGTCAATTATCGTGGATATTTTTCGTGACCTGATGTGTCTCGAAAAATATTCCACGATAAGTGCCATTTTTTCACCACATAAATGGCGAACACACATAGCTCCTCGAGCTTATCGCGAGTCCTATGTGTTTTCGGGAGAACTATTCTATTGTTTCGACCAAAATAATAGGATAGGGTGAAAAAACACATTGGTGAAAAACAGGTATAATCTGTGAAAAGTCCCCATTTTTTGCCAATCGCGGCTATCCATTAGTGCTCAAACAATGTTCGGGGCTAAATGGATACCCCCGAAGACAATAATAAAATAGCAGTTTGTGAGAGGGTTACTAGAACACATGGGGCTACCTCTTTACATAGTGTCCTACCTCTTTACATAGAATTCTGGCATAATATGCTAAGCCTACAGCCGCATAAAGTTCAATGGTTTCCTCTCAGCCCTGATGATGATTTCCAATTCTACCCGACAGGGATGCCCCCTGTCCACCCTTATTTGTACTATGCATGGAGGTTATGGCCCGGGCGATCCAAATGAACCTAGACATATCTGAGAAAACTGTGGGTGGCCGTGAATACAAGGTGGCTTTCTTTGCGGATGTCCTCCTGGCCATTTTGACTAATTCGTCTGTGTCTATACCCAACCTAATGCATGAATTCTGTGAATTTGGTTCCCGCTTAAATGTTAAAATAAACTATTCTGAATCTATAGCGGTTAAACTTACGGTTCTCCCCTTGGCGGTGAAAGGTTTCAGGTTTCTTACCCTGTCTCATGGCATGCTTCAAGTGTTAAATTGGGGATCTTGTTGACCTAGGATCTGTCCCGTCCCTTTTTACATTCTCATGGTTGGATAGAGCAAGTCTAAATAAAATGAACATATTCCCAAGAATACTTGCTCCAGACCATCCTGATACACTTGCCTAGGGGCTGGTTTATTACATACTTGCCGACTATCTGGCTGCTCCTTCCGGGAGGGAGCAGCCAGATCGGCAGAACAGGGGACGTGGCCGGCAAAAGGGGGTGAGGCCGGGCGGACTGAAGACAGTTTGCGGGTGTGACAGGGGGCGGGGCCATGCGATCGTGTCATTTTGGCCCCGCCTCCGCTACACAATGCCGAAAAAACAGGCATTGTGAAGCAGGGGGCGGGGCCAAAATGACGCGAATCGCGTCAGCGGCCCCCCCGCTGCGGGGGTTTAACAGGTACTGGCGGGGGGGAGACGGGGGATCGGCGGCAGGCAGGAGGCTTGACTGCCTTTCTGGGGGGGGCGGGAGCTGCACCCGTTTATCGGGAGGCTCCCGCCCAAATCGGGAGGGTAGGCAACCCTGGTTTATTAGTATTCACCATCTTGTGAGGGAATTTGTTTGGGGTGGGTAATGAGAATGCTTTCCACATGAAGTGTTCTTCTGATGTAGACATTTAGGTGGTTTTCAGTTGTCCCACTTCCCCACTTACTACGAAGCGATGTCTTTCCTGGAGTGGTATAGACCGGAGTTGGAAAAATAGTGGGTAGTTATTCAAAATCGAGGGCTCTCTGTATGCCTCAGGCTGGCGGCATGGCTACATATCCTCTCTTCTGTTGCTCATCTCACTGTGGGCCTGACCCTGGCTCTCTGGATATCATTGTGTAACAGATCCTGTATCTCTCTTAATTGATCTCTCCTATGACTCCGCATTTTTACAATCCTGATTTTTCCCCCAAGCTGTCCCATTCGATTTTTCACTATTGGGTGCAGGCTGAGGTTGTACGCATCAGTGAGCTGGTGACCTCTTCTGGCGTGAACTCCTTTAGACATGTTCCAGCAACTTGGGACTTGCCTGCCTCCAAGCTCTGGAGATACAGTACCTCCCGATTAAATACTAAAGATTGACACAAGATCTTTCAGACCACTACAGTATGTCATGTTCAAACTTCTATTAGGGTGTTTTACTGTCATCACAGTGCTAAAATCTGTAGTTTAAGTGCATCCCAAATTGTTCTGGGAGGGAATTAGTAGCAGAAGCAGAGGTACGGTGATATCACCATACAGAATGGTGAGACGCAACCTATAATACTGTGTTCAGTTTTAGAGGCTATGGGGCTCATGTTCAATTAGGTATAATCTGCGTCCAAAAAGCAAAATGCTTTCCTATAAAAAAAGCACATTTTACTTAGCTTGCAGAGCAGGTCATAAATGCAAGATGCATGCAGATCAGTAAGGGTAGCTGATGAATCTGCTTTACTCAGGGCTATATTTCTGGAAAAATAGGTTCAGGAACTGTGTGTGGAGCTACTGGGGGTGGAGGTATAGAGAAAATTTTATATATATATATAATATATATATATATATATACATACACATACATACACACACACACACACACACAATGCCAATATTTGCAATGTGCGCATGTGTATAAGATGCAGTGCGCGTGCGCAAACTAGTACATGCGATCGGTAAGTGTTCGCTCGCAGCGCATAGCCACCTCGCTAGAAATGAGTGACAGGATGAACCATCTGTGGGTGTTGACTGGGGATGGTCGATGAAAACGGGGGTGTTGTGGTGCGAACGCAGGCTTGTCTGAGCGTCTTAATGCCGTTTTAGAGGTGTGCATAATTAAGACGCAGCGTCATAATACACATGACAAGGCTGAATTACACACTGAAGCACTCGCAGTGCTTGTGGTAGGGTATGGTCACCAAGAAGTGCTGCGTATGGATTCGATGTTACTCAATGTTACCGATTGTTGCATACACTTCCTGGAGATGATGATGGAAAATGGGCGTCTTAATACAGGCTGGTGGGCATCTAAATACACACCGCGGGGGCGTGGCTTGGTAGCCCAAGATGGTGGAAAACTTATTTTGAGCACCACAGTAAGCTCCACATAAGCAGTCAACACCCACTGACATCCCACTGCGAACCCTCATCTTACATCCCAGCTGCCTCACTGAAACACCCAGCTATAAACCTGACCGGGTCGGGGGAATCTAAGCCTCGTGTCTGACCTGGACAGCCAGACCCTGAGGCCTTCCTGCAGGGGATATCCGCTGCCTACTCGGGACTCCCCCCGCCGCGGTACTGCCGACGGGACTCTCCACCGCTGGTACACATACCTGGAGGGGAGAAGCGGCCAGCCTTCCTGCCTGCGACGTGACCTGGCAGCCGCTGGAGTGCCTTCCTCCACCTTCAGTGGCGCCGCACGTGACCGGCGGCTGGCTGTGGGATATCCGACAGGAGACAGCGGCTGCTGCGCTGTCGGTGGCGGCTGCTGCGCTGCCTGGAGTGCGGACCCTACATCAATTGCCCAGGTCCCCCACTGCATTTAAAGGGGCTTACCAGCCCAGCTGAGCTCAGCACCAGTCCCCTCAGAGGGAGGCGGCCATTTTCCTCTAACATCGCCGCACAGAGGACACACACAGGAGATTTCAATCTCCTGCAAACAGGTACTTTCCCACAATGTCTCCAACTCAATCAGGGGCAGCTTTTCATCTCTTCATTTAATTCATAAGCCTTTGTAGGAATTGGAATTCCTTTAAAGTGCTACAGTACAAGGGCAATTACAGAAATAATCTGTTGGTTTACCTACAGTGGCTACCTTGATCAAACTAAGTGCTGTGCAGGGTGAGGTCTCATTTATCAGCAGTCTACAAGCCCTCCTTATTATCACTGATAAATCATCTGTTAGAACCACAGCCCACTCCCGACCCACTCAAGACAACTCCCACCTATTTAAGCGTGTTTTATGTGAATACCATTTGTATGATGTATGGAGGGCCAAACACCCTGGTCAAAAAGATTACACCTTCTATTCCCACGTCCATAAATCTTATTCGCGTATTGACCTGGCCCTTTCAGATAAATGGACACTTAAATTTATTACTCGAACCTCTACATTGCCAGTCACCTGGTTCGATCATGCAGCATTATCCCTTTGTTGGGATATTACCAGTTCCAGAACCCCTCCTGGTCCCTGGCGGTTAGGTGAACATCTTCTCCTAAATTTAGAAGCTAAACATACTATAGCTAACTCCCTTTCATTATTTTTGGAGACTAATGATCCAGAAGATACATCCCTATTTACATCCTGGTGTGCTTTAAAAGCAGTGGTAAGGGGATCGGCCATTCAAGCAGAAACACGTATGCGTAAGATGGCAGTGTCAATTCAGGCTGATATAGAATCTCAACTCTCTGATCTAGAAGTTAAACATAAGACAGACCCGTCCAATGATAAAACTTATCGTAAACTCCTCAAAGTCCAAGAGGAATGGAACGCATTGGCATTGAAAGAGGTTCACAAATCCCTATTCAAATTAAAGCAAAAATTTTATGTTCAGGGTGACATGGCAGGACGTATGCTTGCAAGGAAATTAAGGGGCAAACGAGCGAGGGACCGCATTAGATTGATATCTACTATAGGAGGCAAGAAAATATCAGATCCTTTCTCTATAGCAGATGTCTTTGCTGAGTACTATACCACCCTGTACAATTTACAGGCAGATTTTGAGGTCTAGCAACCAACGAAGGTTGATATAGCAAACTTTCTGGAAAAACTTAACCTCCCTATGCTGGATCCCAACTCGCTTAGCCTACTTGAGCGACCATGGTCCAGTGAGGAAATTGAGTCTGTTATTAAATCCCTTCCATTGGAGAAGACCCCTGGTCCAGATGGATACGCCAATTCATTTTACAAAAAATTCACAAATACCTTATCCCCACTCCTAGCTCAGTTGTTTAATGAGGCTTCCTTTCCAAAAGAAATGCTTGAGGCGAGGATCGTAGCATTTCCTAAACCTGGCAAAAATCAGACCTTACTACCAAATTATCACCCAATTGCACTCCTTAATACAGATGTAAAATTTACTTTAAATTAATTGCAAATCGGATAAATCCTTTACTTCCTACGCTTATCCATCGGGACCAGGTTGGATTTGTTCAAGGACGTCAGTCTTCTGACAATACAAGATGAGTGATTGATATAGTGGATGCCTTCTCCAAAATAGACCAGCCCCTTTTGTTGTTAGCATTAGACGCCGAGAAGGCATTTGATAGGTTGCACTGGGGGTACCTTCATGCTGTCCTTCGCAAATTTGGTTTCAAGGGCTTAGCACTTTCATCGATAGCGGCATTATATTCCAACCCTTCAGCTAGAATTTTTGTTAACGGTATTTTATCATCAGTATTTCCAATTACTAATGGTACGCGGCAGGGATGCCCTTTATCCCCACTAATGTTCGCATTAGCGATTGAACCTCTAGCGGAAACCAAACGATCTCACCAATTTATTCAAGGACCAGTTTTATGTAATCAGACATATAAAGTCAGTTTGTTTGCGGATGATGTCCTTCTGACCCTTATGAACCCTACTACCTCCCTACCTTACTTACATTCTATACTAGAATCCTTCTCTAGAGCATCTTATTATAAATTAAACGGATCCAACACCGAAGCTTTGCCTATTTCTCTTCGACAATGATACAATCCCTAAAATCAGAATATTCTTATTCCTGGCAAGAGAATAGTATCACGTATCTTGGTATACATGTAACTCCCACTACTAATAATTTAATATCGGCTAATTATTTACCCTTGTTGCAAAGTGTAACATCATTAACAACGGACTGGATGATGCAAAATATATCCTGGTTAGGTCGCATATCGGCCATAAAAATGGTGATTCTACCGAAAATTCTATATTTATTTCAGACAATTCCTATATTAGTCTCAAAAACAACTCTTAATAAGTTTCACGCAGTATTTATTAAGTAAATATGGAAGGGCAAGAAACCTAGATTAGCTAGGAAGACTTTGTTTTATCCAAAATCGGAGGGGGGATTATCTTACCCAGACTTACGATGTTATCAACTAGCTACAATGATCTCCCAACTTAACGCTTGGTTTACTCAGGGTAATCCAAAATCGTGGGCTCTGTTGGAGCGTGATATGGTTTCCCCATTCCCTCTTACAGATTGTTTATGGCTTCCTTCATCGGTATCGGTGGGGGCTTTGGGACGGTCAGTGTCAGTTTCCAACTCCCATAAAGCATGGCTTGAATTATCCACAATAACATCGGACATTGGGCCTGATTCAGACCCGCTCGCGAGCACTGAGCGCTTGCAAGTGGGCCGATGCTGGCCAAGTGCGCATGCGCACGACGGAGCCGGTTCCGTCGTGCGCATGCGCAAGACCCGAATAACGACGGCCAAGCTGTCGCTCTGGGTCTCGCAACAAAGGGGGCGTGCTGTCAATGCTGTCGATGGTGATTGACAGCACGCCCCCTTTGGTTACGTGCCGGGGGCGTGGCTGCCCAGACGAAGGCGTTCCCATGGGAATGCCTACCGTCTGGGGCCGTCCCCACTGACATCACTAGTGATGTCAGTGGGAGTGCTTTTGGCTCTGATAGAGCCAAGAGCACTCCAGGGCTTGCGGCAACGAGACCCTACCGCAAGGGTCTCATCGCAAGCCCGATGGTCGCGATAGTCTTGACCATCATGACCATCATTTGGCCACTCGCTATAGCTGTGGGTGGTCACCCACAGCTATGTGAGCGGCCTGGAGACTGCTCTTAAATTGAGAGGGACGGCCCTGATTCAGTGCGAGCGCTCTGTCAGAGCGTCCGGCTCTGAATCAGGGCCATTGTCCTTCCCTCTGCTAACTTTTCCCTTTCCCATTGGCTACCTTTATTCCAAATCTATCTTTTGACACTTGGAAGGCCCGAGGAATCTTAACCTTAGAGGACGTAACCGTCCCTGATTCTCTGTTATTATATACCCAGCTACAAACATTATTTTCTCTCCCTTCCAGAGATTTTTTCAAGTATCTACAATTGAAACATTGGCTCGGTAGTATTACTCCCTCTCCATACATAGTGCAGAGATTACCGAAATTTCTCATTTATCGATTGTGTAGTATTGGAGGCAGAGGAAAAATTAGTTGGTGGTATCTATATTTAACTAACCCTCACAAATTTACCAAATTTAAATCTCTACTGAAATGGGAAGTAGATCTCTCATGTATAATACCTGAGGAACATTAGCATATCATATTTTGAACTTGCTTTAATCTCTCTAAGTGTATTACCCACATCAAACAGTTCTATAAACTGCTTCATCGTACATATCTCACCCCGGTGCTAATGCATACTTTTTGGCCCTCACAATCCAACTTGTGTTGTTTGTGACTGTGGGCTCTTTGATCCATATATTTTGGTCGTGCCCTCATATCAAAGTGTTATGGTCATCAGTGTTTGACCTAATCTTTAAAATACTTAATGTCTCTATCCCACCTAATCCATAAATAGCTCTATTCCATCTATATCATGGTGGCTTGACCAACAATGATAGCTATATTATGGATCATGTCTTCCTGGCCACTAAACTACACCTTATATTCCCAGTTTAGATGCTATCGAGAAAGAGGTGCAATCACATTGCGAGTTTGAGACAGCGGGAGTATTTTACTCCTCTGCCTCCAGTCCTCCTATTAGATGGCTTAGATGGTCTGAATATTGGGAATCAAAACTGAGGGTCTAACTATTGTTCTCCCTGTATTCTTGTGATCCCTCAATGCAATGTTATGTATTTTCTAGATACTTTATTGTACAATATGTTGCTATGTGAACATTTTGTAATGATATATTTTATATATGTCCTGATAATGTGTACCTATGTTTGTGTTTTTTCCTTTGTACCTCTTCTTTAGTATTTTTCGTATTTTATTGTTTTTCAAAGAATTCAATAAAAATTTAATGTTGAAAATAAATAAATAAATAAATACACACCGCGATCGCAAGCCAAGACATAGTGGGTATGCTAATGCCTTGCCATGTGATCCCGGGATTTGCATACCATCGAGAGCCATCGGAGCTGCACGCAGCGCTTGAGGTAGACTCTACCCCACCGCAAGCACTGCGATCACTGCAGGCTGAAATATAACCAAGTGACGTGTACAATGACGCTTCCATGCTAATTATGCACACCCATAAAACTCAGTTTTGATGCCCAGACATGCCTGTGTTCGCAGCACCACTCCCCCGTCCACAAGCACCTTCCTCTGTTACCACCCACAAATGGCACGATCTGTAACTCAAAGTAGCTCTCAGACTTTGTGGTAAGAGCGCATGATTCTCGATCACAATAACTGGATCGCGCACACGCACTGCGATGCATACGCATGCGCAGGTGGGCAACAATCGCCCATAGTGTGCGTCCACGGCTAAGCATTCAGGTTTGAATCGGGCCCACAGTGTCTGATTTACTCCATGAGATGTGGCTTCACAGTGAAAGTAGTAGATGCTAAAAGTACAAAACACTATTCATACTGTTCACAACATTGTTGGACAGTATTATCAACAACTAATAAAGTTGCAATTATCACTGAAAAGTATGAAGTAAAATACATACACATATCTGTTGCTTTTCCCTTGAAAGATGATCAAATGGGAATATGCTTTTATGCTGCAGGCAAATTGCAAATATAACTGTAATCGTGAACATATTGACAATAGTTTGCACCATGGGTGGAGCACCTGAATGCAATCCACCTCCAGACCCATGCATATGCATCTTTTGGAGTGAACACGCCATTGCTGTACTTCAGCTGCACTTACACGACCCCTCCAGTCTGCATCCCTAAGAGTTAGGAGCCATAGCAGAAAAATATGTCTCAGTCAGCATGGAAAAGAATGCATAAGAAATTTTGGTGCGCAACTGAAATAAATCCAAATGGGGGAAACATTTTTTCCAGCTCTACATGAGCCCATAGAGCAGGGGTGGCCAACCAGTCAGAGGCAAAGAGCCCAGAAACATCTGTAGGTATGTCAAAGAGCCAAAGGCGCACGTGCAAAAAGGGGCATGGTCAGCTAGGCCACCCCTGGTATGATGTTTGTAGGAGCATGTAAAAGTGCATGCACACAATTACCGTGGAGGTAACTATTAAAAGAAAAGAAAAAGCCAGAACTGAGAAAGCCACATCCACATAAAATACACTGAAAAAGCCATATCCACAATAAATTCATTGGAAAAAAAACAAAAAACACAGATTCACATAATACAATCCAACCTCTCCTGGTGTCACTCCAACCCTCCATGTGTCACTCCAGTCCCCCTCATGTGTCACAACAGCGGCCCCTCCATGTGTCCCTCCAGCAATCCCCCATGTGTCACTCCAGCAGGGGTGTATCGATACTTTGGCCAGGATGGCACTTGCCAGGGGCGCCGGCAGCCAGGGGGCGCCACCCAGCAGTGCCACCATAGCAATACATGCGCTCTGCTGTGGACAGACAGGTATGGTATGCTGGGCACCAACTGCAAAGGATAGGTAGGTAGGGTGGCCACACTGAGTGGAGAATGCTGACCCGGCCGCTGCTGCAATTTCTGTTTGCCGGGTGCCCGCTGCGGTGTATATCAGCAGCGCACCCGGCTGTCCTGACTGCTGTGTGGGTTGTGTATATAGATCCCCTTCAGTAGGTACATCTACGGAAGGGGATCTATCCACAACCCTGCTGTGAGCCTGTGAGCTCTGCCTCCTTCGGCTCCCGCATGGTGCACTGGCTTGAGACATCATGACGTCTCTCCAGTGACTCATCTCCCAGTGCAAGGGATCGAGGAGCTGTTCAGCGCGGCACAGCACTGAGAGGTTAACAGGTCAGTCTCTTGTTAGTGTTGGAAGGGTAGGGGTTGGGGATGGGGGGTGTGTGTGTTAACACAACAGGTCAGTCTCTTGTTAGTGTTGGCCGGGTGGAGGGGTGTATGTTTGTGTTAACATGTCAGTCTCGTGTGTGTGTGTGTGTGTATATGTATGATGTGTGTGTGTTTAAGTATGTCATGCGTGTATGTTATGTGTGTATGCATGCTGTGTGTGTGTTTGTAAGTATGTTATGTGTGTATGTATGCTGTGTGCGTGTTTGTAAGTATGTCATGTGTGTATGTATGCTGTGTGTGTTTGTAAGTATGTTATGAGCGTATGAATGCCGTGTGTGTGTTTGTAAGTATGTCATGTGTGTATGTTATGTGTGTATGCTTGTAGGTGTGTAAAGTATGTGTCATGTGTATCTATATATATATATATCTGTACGTATATATATATATATATATATATATATATATAATATAATTATGGAAATTATGGAACCCCCCCTGAAAATCTTGCACTTGCCCCTGGCTGCCCTGTCAGAATAGAACCAAGCACCGCCTCCAGCTACAGAAAAAAGACAGAAGAGAGGATAGAAAGAAGGAGGTAAGTACATATATATATATATATATATATACACACACACATCATATATATATATATATATATATATATGATGTATGTGTAATATATACAGTCAGGTGCATAAATATTGGGAGATTGACAGAATTTTCATATTTTGGCCTCTATTCACCACCACAATGGCTTTGAAATGAAATAAAGAAGATGAGCTTTAACTGCAGACTTTCAGATTTAATTTGAGGGTAATTACATCCAAATCGGGTGAACGGTGTCGGAATGACAATGGTTTGTATATGTGCCTCACACTTTTTAAGGGGCCAAAAGTAATGGGACTATCAACTCAAAAGCTATTTCATGGACAGGTGTGGGCTATTCCCTCGTTATTTCATTATCAATTAAACAGGTAAAAGGTCTGGAGTTGATTCTAGGTGTGACATTTGCATTTGGAATCAGTTGCTGTCGACTCTCAATATGAGATCCAAAGAGCTGTCACTGTCAGTGAAGCAAGCCATCATTAGGCTGAAAAATCAAAACAAACCCCATCAGAGAGATAGCTAAAACATTAGGTGTGGCCAAATCAACTGTTTGGAACATTCTTAAAATGAAAGAACCGCACCGGAGAGCTCAGCAACACCAAAAGACCCGGAAGACCACGGAAAACAACTGTGGTGGATGACAGAAGAATTATTTCCCTGGTGAAGAAAAACCCCTTCACAACAGTTGGCCAAATCAAGAACAATCTCCAGGAGGTAGGTTTATATGTGTCAAAGTCAACAATCAAGAGAAGACTTCACAAGAGTGAATATAGAGGGTTCACCACAAGATGTAAACCATTGGTGAGCCTCAAAAACAGGAAGACCAGATTAGAGTTTGCCAAACAACATCTAAAAAAGCCATTACAGTTCTGGAACAACATGGGCAATGCACTATGATCACATCTGACTACAATAAATTGTATGTCTAAACAATGTAACACACACTGAATGAATAAAAGAGATATTTTACTTCTAAAAATGGAATGGATACATCACACACAATATATTACACACAATACATATAACATATATAATTTGGACTGTTAGGTTGCAAATGTATAAAATGATTATATCAAAATGATAACTTGTGTCAAACAGTAACTCTTCTGTTGAGCAAAGAATGAGTGATACAGTTAGATGTAACAAATCAGATCAATTGTGTAATTTCCATGGAATGAATTAGTACTGTCTCAATTCTTTGTACACTGTTTGAAATTACTGCGTTCTCACACCTGGAATGAGTATATATAATCTGTATTAATTGATTTAGGTGTAAAGATTTCATGCTTGTGTCCCAGCATACAATAATGATATTAGTGATAATCAATTGAAGTTATATAACTTCTATTCTGGAATGAATAGTCCTGTGAAAAAATATGTCCATCGACAATGGGGATAGAGCGGCAGATATATAAGTATCTTTCTCTCCGTTTGTTGGAAAGGAGAGAGTGTATCTTACCGCTACCGGGAAGGATGCAGCAGCGTTCTCCCAAAAAATGTGAACACTGTGGGGAGCTGAATATCGACGTGCCGTGGGATCGGTGGTTCCGCTGTGTTTGGCTGTAAGGTCAGCTCCTGAATACCGCTTGCACAGTGCGTATGGCAGTGTTCTCCCGGCTGGATGTGATCACTGCGGGGAGCTGGAAGGTGATACTCCATGTGCGGCTGTTCGATCAGCTCCGAAATCCCACTGGCACGGTGAGTGTGTCGGTGCTTTCCCAATTGGATATGGTCACTGTGGGGAGCTGAAAGGTATTCCTCCGTGAGACGGGTGTCTCCGCTGCCTGGGGCTGTGTGATCAGCTCAGGGATTCTCCAAAAGGTACAGGTACAGGTGTGTAGAACGTAGAGGAAGGACTGAACGGCAATTGACCATATCCAATTGGGAAAGCACCGACACACTCACCGTGCCAGTGGGATTTCGGAGCTGATCGAACAGCCGCACACAGAGTATCACCTTCCAGCTCCCCGCAGTGTTTACATCCAGCCGGGAGAACACTGCCATACGCACTGTGCAAGCGGGATTCAGGAGCTGACCTTACAGCCAAACACAGCGGAACCACCGATCCCACGGCACGTCGATATTCAGCTCCCCACAGTGTTCACATTTTTGGGAGAACGCTGCTGCATCCTTCCCGGTAGCGGTAAGATACACTCTCTCCTTTCCAACAAACGGAGAGAAAGATATTTATATATCTGCCGCTCTATCCCCATTGTCGATGGACATATTTTTTCACAGGACTATTCATTCCAGAATAGAAGTTATATAACTTCAATTGATTATCACTAATATCATTATTGTATGCTGGGACGCCAGCACGATATCTTTAAACCTAAATCAATTAATACAGATAATATATACTCATTCCAGGTGTGAGAGCGCAGTAATTTCAAACAGTGTACAAAGAATTGAGACAGTACTAATTCATTCCATGGAAATGACACAATTGATCTGATTTGTTACATCTAACTGTATCACTCATTCTTTGCTCAACAGAAGAGTTACTGTTTGACACAAGTTATCATTTTGATATAATAATTTTATACATTTGCAACTTAACAGTCCAAATTATATATGTTATATGTATTGTGTGTAATGTATTGTGTGTGATGTATCCATTCCATTTTTAGAAGTAAAATATCTCTTTTATTCATTCGGTGTGTGTTACATTGTTTAGACATACAATTTATTGTAGTCAGATGTGATCATAGCGCATTGCCCATGTTGTTTCAATAGTTTTTGCAGTGGGAGTTCACACCAAACTCCAAGCAGTTACAGCTGATCCTCACTGACAGTGTTATACTACTAATACTAGCGCCGAGAGCTGGGTAGGAGTTTACCCTCCTCCCCATTTTTTTCATTACAGTTCTGGAACAACATCCTATGGACAGATGAGACAAAGATCAACTTGTACCAGAGTGATGAGAAGAGAAGAGTATGGAGAAGGAAAGGAACTGCTCATGATCCAAAACATACCACCTCATCAGTGAAGCATGGTGGTGGTAGTGTCATGGCGTGGGGATGTATGGCTGCCAATGGAACTGGTTCCCTTGTATTTATTGATAATGTGACTGCTGACAAAAGCAGCAGAATGAATTCTGAAGTGTTTCAGGCAATATTATATGCTCATATTCACTCAAATGCTTCAGAACTCATTGGACGGCGCTTCACAGTGCAGATGGACAATGACCTGAATCATACTGCAAAAGCAACCAAAGAGTTTTTTAAGGCTAAAAAGTGGAATGTTATGCAATGGCCAAGTCAATCCCCTGACCTGAATCCGATTGAGCATGCATTTCACTTTATGAAGACAAACTGAAGGGAAAATGCCCCAAGAACAAGCAGGAACTGAAGACATTTGCAGTAGAGGCCTGGCAGAGCATCTCCAGGAATGAAACCCAGTGTCTGGTGATGTCTATGCATTCCAGGCTTCAGGCTGTAATTACCTGCAAAGGATTTGCAATAAAGTATTAAAAAGTGAAAGTTAGATTTAGGATTGTTTAGTTTGTCCCATTACTTTTGGCCCCTTAAAACGTGGGAGGCACATATAGAAACCGTTGTAATTCCTACACCGTTCACCTGATTTGGATGTAATTACCCTCAAATTAAATCTAAAAGTCTGCAGTTAAAGCACATCTTGTTTGTTTCATTTCAAAGCCATTGTGGTGGTGAATAGAGGCCAAAATATGAAAATTCTGTCAATGTCCCAATATTTATGCACCTGTGTATATATATATATATATATACTAACGATACTAACTTTAAACCTCTGAACCATCCTGCCTATACCTTGTAAGCCTTTATATGCTCCTGCCTATACCTTCTAAGTTGAAGCTATTTGCGTACGCAGTCATACAGTAAAATAAAAACCTTCAGACATTGAAATGTGTTTCCAACGCACAAAGTGTAATATTCAACATAAAAACAGTAGGTTACACACTGTGATCTAAAGACAATTTAGCGCAAAGAAATTATACAGACCCAAGGTACAGTTATACATACGCACACGCACTGGGACCAGTTACCGGCATCCATAAGAAACCTCCATCAACAGCATCAGCATGAAGCCTCCAGATTGGAGTCAGTACGCACATTTATACTCTTACAGGGATAAGCAACACAATAGAAGAGTGTGGCATGGGTCCATTGGTTCCCAGTATGCGTGCATCTGTTACAGAATATTTAACAGGTTGATTCAAATGGACACAGATCAGCCTCCGACAGCCTTTTGTCTCCTTTTTCCCGCCGCATGCAAATCTAAGCTGTTAATATTACAAAGTACATTTTAGTGTTTTAACTCTCTACAGTCCATAAGTTGAGAATGCATGTTGCGACCTTCTCACCGATGACACCGGAAAGCTGTTGAGACAGAGTAGATCAGTACAACACCAAATACGGTTTGCTTATCATGTACTAAACCTTAGTTGCAGAAAACAGTCATTTCTTTACATGCTGGCATTGTGATTGAATTGAATAATAATAACCCTTTTGCGCTACAGAACTATTGCTTTAAGTGTATGTATGCAAGGGAGAATGACACTAAATAGCGTTGTGCGTCTGGGGGTCTGTGGGGTACTTAGCGAGCAACACTAGGCTGGAAAGGTATCTCTGAGTGTATGGGACTAAGTCAGTATTGGTTGTGTAGGGATCGTTAAAAAGCTGAACGTGCTAATAATTAGCTTTTTTGCATTGTGCACTGTTTAACATTGCGTGTATGTGTTAATGTGAATGCAGGGAAAACACCACTAATTTGCCACTTTTTAGTGCTGTTCATATTTAAGTCTGTGGTGATTTTAATGTGTTGGAAAGTCATTTTTATGTATGTCAGACACCGTCGGTATGTGTTTGGGGAAGATTGTTAAAAAGCTGGCCGTGCTACTTAGTAGCAATTTTGCGTTGTGTTTTGTGTACTATGTGGTTTTTATAAAATGGCGCTGTGTGACCTATTTCTAAGATGGAGTCTTGTCGCCATTCGCAATATGATGTCGCTCCGATCTCATTTTAAAACTGATTCTGTCTCAGGCAATTATCCAGCTTCGACAGTCCACCCTTTTATAGCAACCAACATGCTATCATACACTGGTCTTACATTTATTTTAGACTTACATTTTGACATATTATGTTAATGTTATAGTATGGGATGGCACACGGTGGTTCTTAATCCATCAATAACGTGTCTCTAGGAGGGGACATAAAACTACCTTTATACGCACACCGCGGATCCTGGAGGATCATGGGAAAGGTGTGGGAATGCACCTATCCTATAAAGGAAGTCTTGTGGGGGAGATAGGGACTTACATTATTTGAGGTGTTTTTAGGATAACATTTTAATAATACATTTTATGCATGTCTAAACATAATACATTATATGATGGTATTTCCTAGTTCAGGGTTGTAATGCAGTTCTACATTTACCTCAGTATTCATATTGTCATTACTGACCACCATCATAATTTTGTTCTTCCGGTTTACCTTATTTTTACATCTTCCACACTTCAACACAGTAGGAACACACCTGACACATATTCCAATTACTATGATGACAACCAGTATGAGGATCAGGAGTTTACCTATGCTTGCAATCATTTCCTGGACCCACTCTCCTAGACCTGAGAACCATTTTGCTTGGTTCAACCATGAAACCCATTCCTCTACCTTCTCCTCTACTTCAGCCACTGAAGCATTATGGTTCTTCCGAAATTCCCATTTTAGCTGCAGAATTTCATCCATCCTCCGGTCTATCACCTCCTTGGGGTTGCTGGTATCATTCGTGACATAAGTGCAACACTTCACTCCAAATTGGGTGGCCAAAGTTACACAGTACCCACCAGTGACAGCTGTTAAATAATTTAGCACTAGTCTGTGTTGCACCAGCTCTTTCTTGTACGCTTGCAATTCCCTACCTGTATACCTGAAGGTGTCATCATACATCTCGGTGATATTATCTATCAATTTAGCAAGATTTTGGATATATCTAAAATTTAGCATACTCCGAGCGATCCTGGTGGGATCCAGTGCTACTAAAACTTGAAAGCCAGTTGTCTTACTAATTAACTGTGTGGCTTTATGCACATCACCAGGTATAATATTTATTTTGCCTCTGTGTTCATACTGTGAAGATATGGTGATGGTGAGTTTTTATGAATACCAAGCATTTCAACATGTGTGAGGGTCATAACATCTGGAAGTATTCTTCCCAAATAACATAACAATTATGGTACCAAGATTGGTCAGACACTCCCCTGATTTGGCATAGTACTCCTCCTCTCGACTCCACTTCATTGATATCACTATCAGCTCCCCTCTCCGTCCTCCATCACAGAAACTGGATATCCCCAAACAGATCATCATGACAGAAACTCTGGAAGAAAGAACTAGGATGACCACAGCAGACCACTTCATTGCTGGAAGCACTGATCTACACATTTCTTTAGCTCAGGTATCTCACCGCACCTTTTAACCCTCCTGGAACAGGCTCGCAATCGACAGGTTCATGTTATCTGCCTTGACTCCACCCCGTATCTCCACCGGTTGGTTGACCTTTCTACAGTGAGTGGAATGGACCCAGGTATCTCTCTCGGCCACCTTCAGCAACACCTGATACAGACCTTCCCACCGATCTAATGGACAACCTGAGAGTAAGAAATTTTGGATCATAACAAATTCTCTAGATTTGACATCATGACAATTTGCTTCTGGCATATCAGGTGACAACAATTTAATTTTCTGCTGCTGCTGTTTTAACTGCTTACTCATTGATATAAGATACTTTACAGTTACCTCGTTGTTACCTTTCGAATCTTCCTGTGGACTTATAATCAAATGAGGTTGTCTACCAAACAGTATTTCAAAGGGGGACAGATTTAAAGGGGGCCTGGGGGTGGTCCTGGTGCTACTATTACTCATCAACTTACACATGCTTCTGGATGACCACACCTATGAAATGAGTATCCCTATACTCTAGGGATACCGTATCTGCATACAACCTTCTGTACAATTGAACCCTGTTATTAATAGCTACTGCTCTAGGTAGTGTCTCAGCCCCTGGGTTTGAACAGTTTCTCAAGTACTTGACCTTAGCCTGGCATGGCTGCAATTTTTCCTTAGCAATCTCATGTCCTGTGTGTGAGAGATGAAGCACAATAGTTTAGTATCTTTTCAACAGGGCATAAATGAAACAGGGCACAACAATAAATTGTCCTTATATTGTATCAGAACAGATCCATTGGCAGGTTGAAAAGATTGTAAACAGTCATATAAGGCCTGGGAGAAGATAATGGGGTTGTCTATGAGCCCATGGGACACTCATGTCCATGTGTGGTGTACACCTCCCCCTATGTGAAAGCAAAAAGATACTGACAGTCAGGGTATTAGGACACAGGGAAGAAAGCGGAACAGAGATTGGGTATCAGTTACATCAATTACCATTACCGGTTTTTCCCTAGTACTTCCCGTCTACCTGTCTATCTGTAGACCACAGGTATGACCTGACTCCTAGCGTTGGCTCCCACTCTCCAATAAAGCATTAATGGCCACAATTGGAGCTGGTGCCTGTTGGACATTTGCTGGTCTCTGTGTATATCCTTTATGGTGATATCCAGGTGCTCCCTGATTAGGGGATCCTATCCTCTTCACCGTACAGTTCTTACTTACATGTCCTAGCTGGTTGCAATTATAACACTTTCGTGTGTTGGATGAAGGAAAAGATTGTTGTGTAGGTTAAGCAGGAGAGAAAGGTGGTGGGTATGGGTAAGGATATTGAGGGAAAGCATATTGTGGGAGATATGGAGTTTGTGGGTAGTATGGGACCTGTGGTTGTGTATGTTAAGTGGGGTAGGGCTGTGTTTGCAGTGGTGTGGGATTAGTGAGGATGTGTAACTGTTCAGGTGCAGGTGCAGGTGTGTCCGTTGGCTGTGATGTTACCGTCATTCCTTCTAGAGCTTGAATACTGACAACCATTAGTTTCTCGCTCTGGGTCTCTCTCTTTTTAGAGATGTTTTTGTCATGTTCTATGGCAGATTCTATGAGGGTATCTATTGAGACTCCCCTCCAGCCAGGCTGTGAGGTCTGAACCCGGGTCTTTAGGTTCTCTTTAAGACCATCCATGAGTATAGTGACAATCATTCCACTGTGGTGAGTGCTATCTTTAATATCTTCTAACCCAGTGTACTGGGTGATAGCCTGCAGAGCCCAGTCACAATAATCTTCTGCAGATTCACTCTCCTTTTGTTTTATGGTTAACATTTTGTTCCAGTTAACTACTACTGGAAAATATACCCCCAATTGAGTTACAATGCGGGAAATATTTTCTTGATTAATTTCGTCTGTTAAGGGAACATCTCCATCCAATACACAATCCGTGATAAATTTTGTCACGTTGGTATTGCGTGGTAGACAAGCCCTTAACAAAACTCACCAATCTTTGTTGGTTGGCTCGTGAGAACTACCCAAAATTTCTCAAAAATCTTTGCCATTTGACTAATTCCTTTTTGGGATCAGAGAAATCATTCATTATGGAATTTAGCTCCGCTCTTGTCCAAGGGCAATGCATTATTACTTCCCTTGTGGGCACTACTCCGTTTGCATCCGCATTCCCATTTGGAACAATTATTGTCCGGGTGGGATGCAGACCGCCGCACTGCTACTTTTGACCTTATTACCTGGCTAGGGGTTTAGGGCCTGATTCAGACCCGCTCGCGAGTGCTGAGCGCTTGCAAGCGGGTCGATGTTGCCCAAGTGCGCATGTGCACGACTAAGGCGGCTCCATTGTGCGCATGCACGAGACCCGAATAACAATGGCCAAGCCGTCGTTATGGGTCTCGTTATGGGTCTCGTTATGGGTCTCGCACCAAAATTGACAGCACGCCCCCTTTGGTGGGCGTGCCGGGGGCGTGGCTGCCCAGATGGAGGCGTTCCCATGGGAATGCCTACCATCTGGGGCCGGCCCCACTGACATCACTAGTGATGTCAGTGGGAGTGCTTTTGGCTATGATAGAGCCAAAAGCACTCCAGGGCTTGCGGCAGCGAGACCATACCGCAGGGTCTCGTCGCAAGCCCGATGGTCGCGATGGTCTTGACCATCGCGACAATCATTGTGGCCGCTCGCTATAGCTGTGGGTGGTCACCACAGCTATACGAGCGGCCAGGAGGCCGCTCCAAAATGAAGGAGGGACGGCCTGATTCAGAGCGAGCGCTCTGTCAGAACGTCCGGCTCTGAATCAGGGCCTTAGGGGGTCATTCAGACCCGCTTGTGAGCGCAGGACGCTCGCAAGTGGGCCGATGTTCCCCCACTGTGCATGCGCACGACGGAGGGAGCTCCGTCATGCGCATGCGCGAGACCCGGCGAGCGACGGGCTCTCCATCACTCCAGGTCTCGCACCAAAGGGGGTGTGCTGTCGATGTTGATTGACAGAACGCCCCCTTTGGTGGGCGTGCCGGGGGTGTGCCTGCCAGACGGAGGCGTTCCCATGGGAACGCCTACCGTCTGAAGCCGGCCCCACTGACATCACTAGTGATGTCAGTGGGAGTAATGTCAGTGGGAGTGATTTTGGCTCTGATAGAGCCAAAATCACTCCAGGGCTTGCGGCAGCGAGACCCTACCGCAGGGTCTCTGTCGCAAGCCCGATGGTCGCGATGGCCAAGACCATCGCGACCATCATCATGGACACTCGCATATAACATGTGTACAGCATGGGAAATGGCAGACATAACAATAGGCTCATCATCCACATCATAAACATTTTCCTTATGGTTACTTAAGAGAGGGTACAAATTACTTGTTACATTTTTATGTTTTTTTTTTCAATAACTGTACCTGCACCCCCATCCACATAAGGTGGCGGTGGTGCGCGTGAACCACTGGCAATACCTTCCACAACGCTACCTTGCTGCATGTGCGCGCTATTTCGCGGCTCCCACGAATTGCAATTTAGCGCCGCGGGTGTACTTTCTGGTATGCGTTCGCAATGCTAGTTTGTGTCGCTTGCACATTTTTAAACCATGCATCCGCTTCATGCTGCCACAATTTTAAACATTCGTAATATTTTGCATCCTTATCAAAACTACCAATTCTGGGAAACGGTTTAACACTCTTCATCGTTATCTTAAACCATACGTCACAATACCTTATTGCATAAGCACCGTACTTAGTATGCATAATACGATGGGCCGATCCAAGCAGCGCTTCCATTAGCAGCACATCATTGTCTAACATCTCTATTGTTTGTGTGGCTCCCATCTTGGGACAACTCCTACGTTTTTCAATAAAGATTTAAACTGGTGAAAGACAGCCAAGATACTTTCACTTACCTGCGGACGTCTTGGAAAAAGTGTGTATCCACGAACCCTATGGAAGACCTCTAGATGCCTCCACTCACCTATGGAAGAAAGGCCGCTTCCATACAGCAATCCCTTTTTGACTACTTTCCAACTGCTAGGGGGCAGCAAAGTACCCTTTGTTTTCCAGTTGATTTCATCCACCCTCTCACCAGTTCACAATCACAGTTTAGCCAAAACTATGTGGTTCAATTATAGTGCTCAAATACGCCTAACAGATTATCACACACTGATTACTGAATACTATAATCACACTGGGAGCCGAACCCAAACAAAAATAACAACCCATACACCTGCCTTGTGTAAAGTAAACGGTAAGCTGATACCGAGTCACTAGGCCAACTCCTGCGCCTAGCATTTAAGGGTCCTATGATACCCTTAACATTTAGGTCCCGTGTTACTCCCTAAACAAATACTCACAGTTACACACTATTTTCCTGCGCAGAAAAATACACGTTAACCCAGTTATTGGCAACAATTGATAAAGTTATCTCATCGGATTTGTTTTAAAACATGCGGCAGCAAGACCGGAAATACGTATACGCTATTGTGCGTCTAGTCGCATATACAATAATGTGACCACTACACAACCATATGACTGTTACCCTTAACTGCGTACGCAAAAATGCGTCACTGCTGCGTATGCAAAAATGCGACCCAGCCGTGTATGCAATACTTCGGTAGTCCTTTTAGCATGCAATTCTATCAACAAAGAAAAACAAACTGTTTCCTTTCTTGTCCCTGGATTCTAGCCAGCGTACCTTAACTCACACAATAACGGATAGCGATCTCTCAGCATCAAGTGGATGTAGGTAAACTGCATGTGGCCACTCCACCCTTTGATGAGAAATTGATAACCGTATATTTATCGTGTAAATTGGTATCATGACTTCACTCGATGAGCCCCCAACTAATGATACTAACGTTAAACCTCTGAACAATCCTGCCTATACCTTCTAAACCTTTATACGCTCCTGCCTCTACCTTCTAAGTTGACGCTATTTGCGTACGCAGTCATACAGTAAAATAAAAACCTTCGGACATTGAAATGTGTTTCCAACGCACAAAGTGTAATATTCAACATAAAAACAGTAGGTTACACGCTGTAATCTAAAGGCAATTTAGCGCAAAGAAATTATACAGACCCAAGGTACAGTTATACATACGCACGCGCACTGGGACCAGTTACCGGCATCTATAAGAAACCTCCATCAACAGCATCAGCATGAAGACTACAGATTGGAGTCGGTACACACATTCATACTCTTACAGGGATAAGCAACACAATAGAAGAGTGTGGCATGGTTCCTTTGGTTCCCAGTATGCGTGCATCTGTTACAGGATATTTAACAGGTTGATTCAAATGGACACAGATCAGCCTCCGACAGCCTTTTGTCTCCTTTTTCCCGCCGCATGCAAATCTAAGCTGTTAATATTACAAAGTACATTTTAGTGTTTTAACTCTCTACAGTCCATAAGTTGAGAATGCGATCTTCTCACCGATGACACCGGAAAGCTGTTGAGACAGAGTAGATCAGTACAACACCAAATATGGTTTGCTTATCATGTACTAAACCTTAGTTGCAGAAAACAGCCATTTCACATGCTGGCATTGTGATTGAATTGAATAATAATAACCCTTTTGCGCTACGGAACTATTGCTTTAAGTGTATGTATGCAAGGCAGAACGACACTAAATAGCGTTGTGCGTCTGGGGGTCTGTGGGGTACTTAGCGAGCAACACTAGGCTGGAAAGGTATCTCTGAGTGTATGGGACTAAGGGCCTGATTCAGAGCTGAACGCTCTGACCAGAGCGCTCGCTCTGAATCAGGGCCCTCCTCCATGAAAATTGAGCGGCTTCCTGGACGCTCCTATAGCTGTGGGTGACCACCCACAGCATATGCGAGCGGCCAAAAAGATGGTCGCGATGGTCTTGACCATCGCGACCATCAGACTTGCGACGGAGACCCTGCGGTAGGGTCTCCCTGCCACAAGCCCTGGAGTGATTTTGGCTCTATCAGAGCCAAAATCACTACCACTGACATCACTGGTGATGTGATGTCAGTGGGGCCGGCTTCAGACGGTAGGCGTTCCCATGGGAACGCCTTTGGTGGGCGTGCTGTCAATCAACATCGACAGCACGCCCCCTTTGGTGCGAGACCCGGAGCGATGGAAAGGCCGTCACTCCCCGGGTCTCGAGCATGCGCACGACGGAGCTCCCTCCGTCATGCGCATGCGCATTGGGGAACATCGACCCGCTTGCGAGCGTACTGCCGATCGCGAGCGGGTCTGAATGACCCCCTAAGTCAGTATTGGTTGTGTAGGGATCGTTAAAAAGCTGAACGTGCTAATAATTAGCTATTTTGCGTTGTGCACTGTTTAACATCGCGTGTATGTGTTAATGTGAATACAGGGAAAACACCACTAATTTACTACTTTTTAATGCTGTTCATATATAAGTCTGTGGTGATTTTAATGTGTTGGAAAGTCATTTTTATGTATGTCAGACACCGTCGGTATGTGTTTGGGGAAGATTGTTAAAAAGCTGACCGTGCTACTTATTAGCAATTTTGCGTTGTGTTTTGTGTACTATGTGGTTTTGATAAACTATGACTGTGACCTATTTCTAAGATGGTCTTCTCACCATTCGCAAGATGGCGTCTCTCTGATCTAATTTTAAAACTGATTCTGTCTCAGCCAATTATCCAGCTTCGACAATATATATATGTATGTGTGTGTGTGTGTGTGTGGTGAAGGGAAGGGGAGGACACACAAGAAAAGTATACAAGTGAAGAGGGGCCAAAAATTCTTTGAGCATATGTATAATTTAAGTAAAAGGGAGTAGGGGACAAAGCAGTATTAAACGAAACACTCACACATACATATACAGTACATGAATGTGAAGGGTAATAGGGGATCATTAATTAGAAATAAGAGAAGGGGTGAGGGCAACAACAAAAAATAATTAACTATACATATAAGTGAAGAGTTGCTTTGGGACAAAAAAATCATCAAATATAAACTATACAACTAACAATACAATGGGAGGGGTCAGGATTGGAAGTAGGAGGAGTCATAAGTAGAGATGGGAGGAGTCAGGGTTCATTCTTAAGCCGCCCTACTGTGTGGTAGGGGAAAATGCAAGAGAGAGGAGGAGGGGGGGAGCTGTCTCTTAGCTTGCCAGGGGCACTCAGACCCCTAGATATGCCCCTGCACTCCAGCAACCCCTCATGTGTCAATACAGCAGCCCCTCATGTGTCAATACAGCAGCCCCTCATGTGTCACTCCAGCCCCCCCACTCTCTCCCCAGGCCACTCCAGTCCAGCCACCTTCCCCCACACTGCCTCCCACTCCACAGGCCACTTCAGCCCCCATGTCACAAATAAATAAATGAAAAAACAAATAAAATCCCCCCACAGATCTTACCCTGTTGTGACTACCTGTGTCACGTAGGTAGGCTCCGGAACCTGCGACCGCATCCTCCTCGTGGCTGCAGGTACAATCACAAGTTGAACTACGCCTCCTGTTTGTGGCGTGACATCACCACATCACCCATACATGCCTCCGGAGCGGAGCAGACTGCTACAACAAAGGACGAGCCTCCTCTGAACGGCTGTGCGCCAATTAGAGGAGGCAGTCAGGGTCAGGCAGGGGAGCCACATCAGAACAATGGATGAGCCGCATGTGGCTCAAGAATAAAAAAATTATAAATCACAAAAGGTTACCAGGACATACCAGAGGACTTAGCAAATATAAAGGGAGATGTATGAAGCAGTGAATAGAATGGAGAAATGTGCTTGTGGATAAGTTGTCCATGGAAACCAATAAGCTCATACCTATTATTTTATTGAATGTACTTGATCAACGCAACCATGGTTGCCATGGGCAACTTCTCCACTGGCACTCTTCTTCACTCTTTAAACTGCTTCATACATTTCCCCCAAAGCTTGGAGCAGAGAAGGGAGAGAGGGAATATGACAGGTGTCAGGGCCGTAACTAGGGTACTGCAGGACAAGGGGCGCTGTTTGGCGGTGCCTGTACATTTTTTTCTCATTATCATTCATTTCTCACTTATGGCTTTCCTGGCTACCCCTATCTCCTCCCTGGATGACTCCCCCTCCATCTGGGCACCTCCCCAAGCACCTTCTGTCCCATCCTCCTTATTTTATACTGGGAACTTGAACACATTACCTCTCACATGGCAATATACTTTTGTAAAAAATAATCAGCATTGCAGCTGAGCAGATCTTTGTAGTGTGTGGCTGCAGGGGACTGCCACACACTACATGGATAATCCTTATGAGTCCCCATCCCTTTTTCGGGCGTGCGCCTTATGTCCCTATTTGAAAAATGGAGGAGGGGGCGGCAATGCTCTTTCTGGCTCAGGGCATGAATAAGTCTAGTTACGGCTCTTACAGGTGCTTACCAATATATTCAATAAATTAAAAAAGGTGCAGGAGGGAAGCATTATTCAGAGGAAGAGAAGCATTAAAACAAGAGGACATACACTAAAAATGTAGGGTAGTATATTTATGGGAAGTTTAGGGTAAATTACTAAATCCATAGGGTGGAATAGCCTCCCAACAGAAGTGGTGGATTTTACTACAATATACATACTGAAAATCTAATCTATTTAATGAATACCAAAGTCTGCAAAACAACGGTCACAACCTCATATTTGTGGATGCCATCATTACTTATTTTTATCAGTACCTTAGATATTTATAAAAATAAATAAAAAATACATTCCCCAAAACAATATTACCCAACTACCTAATAAGATTTACATTTTTTTCAGCTACCAGCACTTACCACCTAAAACTTACATTCACTTACCACCTAAAACCTACGCCTGCTAATGATCCATCAATTTTATAAGGAATTTGCTGTATTCTCCTTCTATTTCTGGAACACCCCAGTTAGGGATGCTCAATGCAGTCTGTCCTTATGCTCTGTAGTCATATTTTTTGTGCAAAGTGAAAAGTGTGTGTGTCTGATAAATTATATAGTATATATATATATATATATATAGATAGGTAGATAGATATAGTGATACTTGGGGTTAATTAGCTCGGTAGACTGGGGTCAGTGGTGCAGTGAGTAGGTGCAAAATTAGAGTCCTCATGTAACATTCAAGTTAACTAAACATAAGTGCTGCTTTACTTCCAGCATGTGAAATCAGAAAACAGAAAAATAATAAACAAACCTAGCCCTTGTTTAGGGCACTAGCTCACTTCTTGAACTCTCTCTACAGAAGCAGCTACTCTGCATGAAAGTCTCTCACAGTCTCTGAGATTGGTGGTCCTTCCTGCCACATGCAGGACTGGACACTGACCTCCCGTCCTGGTATAGCTTCCTTAACTTGTTGGCTGCTGCCTCTCACAGTCTGGCCTGCTTCCTTGCAGGTACCATAGCTCAGTCCCAGAGTTGGATAGCCTTCCCTGTATCTCACAGGTCTAGGCTCGGGCCTCCAGGCCCTCACTGGCTTGCTAGCACAGGGAGCTCTGTCTGACTGGTCTGCCTCAGTCCTCCCTGGACTGAGTTCACTCAGCCACCCTTACACCTATTCCCAGAATCCTTTTCTTCTCTGTGTGGGTGGATCTCTCCTGCTCCACACAGAATCTGCTGCTCACCAGCGCCATCTCTGGTGATACTGCCATATATCCCTCTCCCCAGCTTGAAACCCCAGGGTTCAGCGACATGGGACGAGGTATTCTCATGACGATGTCCCTCTTCACTCTCCTCATGAGGGAAATCCACCGTATTCACAGTCATACAAACTCTTGCGACCTCTGGGGGTCTCATCCTCCAGATTCCAGAATTTATTTTCCTCCTAACTTTTTTCCTCACTTTGTGGTACTTCTTGCTTTCTATATGAAGCACTTGAGACTCATTCTTGAGTATGTCAAGCTTTAAGGATTTCAGGCACATTTTCCCATAGTGCCCTACTTCCTCAAAGACAAATTCAGCAGAATTGCAAGTTCCGTCCTGCTTGCATGAAGGCATTGTTTCACATACATGAGTATTATTCTTCACAAGACTCTCAGAATTAACCTTCTTTAAGGTTCTGATTTGCACTGCAAAACTGTGTGATTGCATCACATTCACATCACTCTGAATCCACGGCAACAAGAGAGTCTCATTCTTTGCAGCCATCACTATCTCCGTAGACATCTGTACATCCTGTACCTATGCTTGACAGGTCATGCGATCACCATCTGTATACGTCAGTTCTTTATTATCAACTTCAGAAACGGTTTTGCCAACTGGACCTGTGTCCCTTTGGGAGGACTTCACACCCTCAGCTATCACTGTAAGCTGGAAGTCACTGCAAGGACTCTCATCCACTTTTCCAAGACAGACTTTTAGGGAATTTCCCAACTTTGATACAACTATTTCAGATGCTGCCATTTTTAATGCACATTGCAACTCCAGTTCTTTGGTTTTCCTCTCTGTCACGACCCTGTCTAGTTTTCACCTTTTTGTCTGTAAACTTGCCCCTGCCAACTGTCTCATGGATCTGTGTGTGTAATCTGCCTGGGAGATCTGCTCTGGTCATGCTGGCTGCAGTACATCTCTGTGTGCATTCCTTCCACAGTGATTATTCACCTGGACCCTTCTCTGTCTGTGAACACTGCTAGCCTTGATTGGAATCGCAGGTGTAGTTCTGATTCTCAGTACTGCAGAGATGATTGCTCCCCCTGCATGTTGTGCCTCCACCACTCAGAGTGCTACTACCAGACCACCTGTCCGTATCCACCAATTCCTGCCAGACCCAGGGTATAACACCCTCCTCTGATAGCATTCTGGGCCTGAACATCTCATTACTTGTCGTGGTGTAATGTTTGTGCTTCGTCCATGTACTAGTGTATTCCAGGCTCCTGCTGATTGCTATGCCTGGCATGTCCGGAAATCCTGCTGGTTCCCAGACTGGTTCTATCAGTAATACTGCTACACGAATATAGAAACCCAAAAGTCCTATTAGTTCCCAGGCCAGTGCATAATGTCCTTTGCAGTTGCATGACTTATAGTCCTGAGTTCCCTGTGTGTAACCAGTGCTTCCCAGCACAGCGAATGCTACTCTAGTGCAGAGTCAGTTATAAGTTACAAGGTAATTCCACGCTACTCCAGTGCGGAGTCAGTTACAAGTTACAAGGTCATTCTACTATATTCCAGTCCGGAGTCAGATCCAAGTTCCAAGTTACCTATTCCGCTCTACTCCAGTCCAGAGTCAGATCCAAGTTCCAAGTTACCCATTCCGCTCTACTCCAGTCTGGAGTCAGTTCCAAGTTACCCATTCCGCTTTACTCCAGTCCGGAGTCAGTTCCAAGTTACAAGTCATTCCACGCTACTCCAGTCCGGAGTCAGTTCCAAGTTATAAGTCATTCCACGCTACTCCAGTCCGGAGTCAGTTCCAAGTTACAAGTCATTCCACGCTGCTCCAGTCCGGAGTCAGATCCAAGTTCCAAGTTACCCATTCCATTCCACTCCAGTCCAGAGTCAAAGCCCAAGTTCTTCAGTTCAATCCACGCTATTCCAGTCCAGAGTCAAAGCCCAAGTTCTTCAGTTTAGTCCACATTATTCCAGTCCAGAGTCAAAGCCCAAATTCTTCAGTTCAATCCACGCTATTCCAGTCCAGAGTCAAGCCCAAGTTCTTCAGTTCAGTCCACGTTATTCCGGGTCCAGAGTCAAAGCCCAAGTTCTTCAGTTCAATCCATGTTACTCCAGTCCGGAGTCAAAGGCCAAGTTCTTCAGTTCAATCCACGTTATTCCAGTCCAGAGTCAAGTTTCAAGTTCATCAGTTCAACTCAGCAAGTCTTCCTGCCGGTCCCAGTCTGGTTCCTCCAAGTTTTGTACTGGTTCCAAGTTCCTGTCATTTATCATCAAAGGCAGTTCTAACTGCCACATAAGTCTTTGCAATAGAGCTATTTACGTCATCTGTGGTTCCAGTCATGCCGGTCTCTGTTGAATCCAGCTCATCACCTGAGACAGGTAACTCACAGACACCAACCGTGACACTCTCCACTTGGAATCTTTGCAACTGGTCCTGTGTACTTAGCAGACACTTTTCAAGGTTCTTCTTCTGTTCTTGCAACTTCCAAGCCGTGCCATGGGCAAGGTTAAGCTCTCTCTCCAAAGATTCACTTTGCTTTGCAGCTTTATGCAAACTTTCCTCCAGGAATGCATTTCTTTCTGTGAGACATTCTGAAACTGCTTTAGCTGCAGCTAAATCGGATTGGAGAGTTTGTACTTGTTCTTTACAGTTGACTTAAAGACGGACCATCTCCATCTCTTTTCCTTCACTGTCAGTTTCCCACTGAGCGCGCGTCTGCAGCATCTGGAGATACTTCTCTTTTACTTCACAGAACTCTTCAGCCAGAGAACTTTTCTCCAATTCACAATCTTTAAGTTTTATTTGTGTGGACACAATTAAAGAGTCTTTTCCTTTTAACACCAGAGCCAGATCCATCACTTTCACTTGTGTGCTCTCTGTATCACTCTGATGTCTCTGGACACCTTCTTTCAATTCTTCCACTTCCTGCTGCAGTACCACCCACTTTTGCTGCAATTCCACAACATCCTGCTCTAATATGTCATTCTTTGCTAGGAGCACATCATTCTCATACTTTGTAACACATTGGAAAAATTTAGCTTCCTCAAGGCGTTCAGACATAGCTGCCAATTTGAGGTCTGTCTCTTTAAGAACTTCACATTTTTTTATTTCTTGCTGCTCAAATGCCATTTTCAAAGTGGACAATTCACTCCGTAATTTCTTTACAGCTTGTTGATGAACATTTCTCTCATCAGCTATTTGTTCCATTAAGTCATCAACCTTTCCAGCAAAATACGCATTACCTTCATTCAAAACTTTACGTATATTGTCAAATTCTTCCAGGCTGATATAGTCCTTTCTGGACGAACCTTGCACCATACCCTGACCACTTTCTTTTTGGGCCTTGAGCTTTGCCCACTGCTGCTTGTTAGCTTCTTGAGGAGCTGCTATAGCCATCCGCAAGGCCTTCACCATGTCATCCATGTTGCCTGGTGATTTAGAAGTGAGGCAGGGTTCGGCTTGAATAGATGTCAGCACCATGAAGAGCCTAGAACCGCAGTCTTTTCTCCCCAAAATAAATTGGGTGTCTGTCCCTTCAAATTTTAAACACTTTTTTTTGGCACAGTTCTCCTTTCACTTGTACAACACTTTACTTTCAATTGTATTTACAGCACAATATAACACAGCACCTGCTTTCACTTCTGTGGAACTACAATGTCCAGCAATCAACATAGCACTTGCTCTTTTCATTGCAAAAGAAATGTACAGGCCACATAATTAGACACACCTTGTCTTAATGAGCTTGATTTCAACAGAATAAACCACACAACTTCTTTTAACTTTTCCAATGCTGAAGAAAGTGCACTACTTTTAGCAAACTTTGTAGCACGGTTTTCAGACATGCATACGAAATATTTCAAAACAGATTTTATCTTCCCTCACCAACATGATGAGCTTTGAACTGTTGAGTCCACTATGCAGGTGCAGTGAGTCGTCTTTTGGCTTTCTAGGAGAGTCCGATTATGCAGTGCAATAAGCATCCATATTTCCATTTGTATTCCAGATTTTCTGCAGCATAGATATTTTTGCGTAGAAACTGTATGCCCGCATTGTCCACCATATGTGATACTTGGGGTTAATTAGCTCGGTAGACTGGGGTCAGTGGTGCAGTGAGTAGGTGCAAAATTAGAGTCCACACGTAGCATTCCAGTTAAATAAACATAAGTGCTGCTTTACTTCCAGCATGTGAAATCAGGAAACAGAAAAATAATAAACAAACCTAGCCCTTGTTTAGGGCACTAGTTCACTTCTTGAACCATCTCTACAGAAGCAGCTACTCTGCATGAAAGTCTCTCACAGTCTCTGAGATTGGAGGTCCTTCCTGCCACATGCAGGACTGGACACTGGCCTTCAGGCCTGGTATAGCTTCCTTAACTTGTTGGTTGCCGCCTCTCACAGTCTGGCCTGCTTCCTTGAAGGTACCATAGCTCAGTCCCAGAGTTGGATAGCCTTCCCTGTATCTCACAGGTCTAGGCTCAGGCCTCCAGGCCCTCACTGGCTTGCTAGCACAGTGAGCTCTGTCTGACTGGTCTGCCTCAGTCCTCCCTGGACTGAGTTGATTCGGCTGCCCTTACACCTCTTCCCAGACTCCTTTTCTTCTCTGTGTGGGCGGATCTATCCTGCCCCACACAGAATCTGCCGCTTACCAGCGCCATCTCTGATGATACTGCCACAATACAATATATGTTGAAAAATATCCCCACAGCATGATGCTGCCACCAACATGTTTCACTGTGGGGATGGTGTTTTTGGGGTGATGGGATGTGTTGGGTTTGCGCCAGACATAGCATTCTCCTTGGTGGCCGAAAAGTTACATTTTAGTCTCATCTGACCAGAGCACCTTCCTCCATACATTTGGGGAGTCGCTCACATGCCTTTTGGCAAACTCAAATCGTGTCTTCTTATTTTTATCACTAAGTAATGGCTTTTTTCTGGCCACTCTTTCATAAAGCCCAGCTCTATGGAGTGTACGGTTTATTGTGGTCACATGCACAGATACACCTGTCTCTGCTGTGGAACTCTTCAGCTCCTTCAGGGTTACCTTTGGTCTCTGTGCTGCCTCTCTGATTAATGCCCTCCTTGCCTGGTTTGTGAGTTTTGGTGGGTGGCCCTCTCTTGGCAGATTTGTTGTGGTACCATGTTCTTTCCATTTGTTGATGATGGATTTGATGGTGCTCCGGGGGATCATCAAAGATTTGGATATTTTTTTTATAGCCCAACCTAGAATTGTACATCTCAATAACTTTGTCCATGACTTGTTTGGAGAGCTCCTTGGTCTTCATGGTGTGATGCCTCTTGCTTAATGGTGTTGCAGCCTCTGGGGCCTTTCAGAAAAGGTGTGCTTATACTGACAGATCATGTGCAGGGGCTGGCTGGTAACTTTTAGCCTGGGGGGAAAATGCATGCAGGCGGCCCTGGCAGAGGAGTAGCGTGTAGCCAGGGTGCCCGAAGAACGTGCGTGCTATGGCGCCGCCCCCCCTCAAGTGTTTCAGGGAGGAGGCGGGTCCATATGGGATTTTAATGTAAGGTAAAAATAAAGATATGGGGCAGCCCCCTGTCGTAGTGCCCCCGTGTGCCACAGGAGAGAACACCCTTATGCAGGCCTCCAGTAGTGCTCCCAGTAGTGATCCCCCCTGTGCAGTGCCCCTTGTGTCCCCAGTAGTAAGCCCCTTTTTAGTGCCCCCAATAGTGGTACCCCCTATGCAGTGCCCCTTATATAGTGCCCCCAGTAGCAGTCCACCCCCCATGCAGTGCCCTCAATAGTGGTAACCCTTATGCAATGTCCCTTAAATAGTGGCCCCAGTTGTAGTCTCCCCCCTATGCAGTACCCCCAGTATTGCCCTTTATATAGAGCCCCCAGCAGTGGTCCCTCGATGCAGTGCCCCCAGTGGTAGTCCCCTCCCCTATGTAGTGCCCCTATTAGTAGTCCCCTCCCCCCTATGCAGTGCCCCTAGTAGTAGTCCCCTCCCCTTGTAGTGCCCCTAGTAGTAGTCCCCACCTTGTAGTGCCCCCAGTAGTAGTAGTACCCACTTCTAGTGCCCCCAGTAGTAGCCCCCCTTGTAGTGGCCCCAGTAGTAGTAGTCCACCCCCTTGTAGTGCCCCCAGTAGTAGTAGTCCCCCCCTTGTAGTGCCCCCAGTAGTAGTCCCCCCCTTGTAGTGCCCCCAGTAGTAGTAGTCCCCCCCTTTGTAGTGCCCCCAGTAGTAGTAGCCCCCCCCTTGTAGTGCCCCCAGTAGTAGCCCCCCCTTGTAGTGCCCCCAGTAGTAATCCACCCCCCTTGTAGTGCCCCCAGTAGTAATCCCCCCCTGGTAGTGCCCCCATATTAATCCCCCCCAGTAGAGAGAGACAATAAAAAATAAAAAACACTTACCCGAAACTCCTGCTCCTGGTCCCAACGCTTCTACCGGCTCCTCCAGCCGCTTTGCATTATGGGAGAGACGTCGTCATGACGACGTCTCTCCCATTACCCACTGCGGGAGCCGGAAGAGCCGGACAGACTCTCAGCGGCTGCTGATTACAGCAAACACACATCTGCCGGATCCGGCGGCTGTGTGTTTGTGCTGTGTAGCGCTGACCAAACTCCGTCCGGCCATCGCTACACACGTGGTGCAGTCTGTGTCACAGTGACACAGACTGCCCGCGGCCCACGGCCCGCATGACGCTGCGGCCCGGGGGGCACATGGCACCCTGCCCCCCGGCCCAGCCCGCCACTGATCATGTGACACTTAGATTTCACACAGGTGGACTTCATTTCACTAATTATGTGACTTCTGAAGGTAATTGGTTGCATCAGAACTTTTGGGGAGCTTCATAGCAAAGGGGGTGATTACATATGCACATGCCAATTTTCTGATTTTTATTTATAAAGATTATTTTTATTTATATTTTTCTCATTTCACTTCACCAAATTAGACTATTTTGTGCAGATCCATCACATAAATAAATTGAAAAAAAATTCCAGGTTGTAATGTAACCAAAAAGGTAAAAAGCCAAGGGGGGTGAATACTTTTGCAAGGCACTGTATATATATATATATATATATATATATATATATATACACACACACAGACACTGAAATACCAAAAGCCATGGCACAGCAGTATATAATGGTAGTAGTAGGTGGCACCACCATGCTGTGATGTAATATAACTTCTCATGAGTCAGTTTGAACATCGGTAACAGACAAGCCACACTGGCTCAAATCACATCCACATTCAATGCAGGAGGTACTAGAAGCATATCCAGCAGCTTCCATCGGATATGGGAGCAAAAGACCCACCAGAGCACCCCTGTTAACACTACTACACTGTACACAGCGCCTCACCTGGGATTGTGACATCGTTAATTGGAAACTGGAGGACTGGAAACGTGGTGTGGTCTGATAAGTCATGGTTCCAGTTGTTTCAGGCTGATGGTAGGGTTCAGGTGTGGCACAGACCCCATGAGGCCATAGACCCTTGTCAACAAGGCATCATGCAGGCTGGTAGTGGTTTCTTAATGGTGAGGTGTGATTATATGGCATGGGTTGGGTCTGCTGCTCCGCCTGATCATGTTATTGACTGGTAACTGCTACGTTGCATTGTTTGATGACCATTTGCAGCTCTTCATGGACTTCATGTACCCCCACAATGATTGAATATTCCAGCAGGATAATGCACTGTGTAATCAGTCTCAAGTTGCCCAGAATTGGTTTGAGGAGCATTCTGGAGAGTTCTGAAAAATGGTGTGGCCACCATGTGCCCCCGACAAAAACCCAATCAAGCAATTATGAGACGTGGAGGAGAGGTCCATTTGAACACCCAAGATCCTGCACTTACAAATATCAGGTAGCTGTACAAGCTCTCCAGCGGCATTCCATCAACATGTGGGATCAAAGCCACATCAAGCTACTGCACTTCGACAGGCTAGAGGGGGGTCCTACACGATACTAGGCATCGATCCCATGACTATTGACATTTTATTGTGTATATAATATATATATAGTCAGGTCCATAAATATTGGGACATTGACAGAATTTTCATATTTTGGCCTCTATTCACCACCACAATGGTTTTGAAACTAAACAAACAAGATGTGCTTTAACTGCAGACTTTCAGTTTTAATTTGAGGGTAATTACATCCAAATCGGGTGAACAGTGTAGGAATTACAACAGTTTCAATATGTGCCTCCCACTTTTTAAGGGGCCAAAAGTAATGGGACTATCAACTCAAAGCTATTTCATGGACAGGTGTGGGCTATTCCCTCATTATTTCATTATCAATTAAGAAGGTAAAAGGTCTGGAGTTGATTCTAGGTGTGACATTTGCATTTGGAATCAGTTGATGTCGACTCTCAATATGAGATCCAAAGAGCTGTCACTATCAGTGAAGCAAGCCATCATTAGGCTGAAAAATCAAAACAAACCCATCAGAGAGATAGCAAAAACATTAGATGTGGCCAAATCAACTGTTTGGAACATTCTTAAAAAGAAAGAACGTACCGGAGAGCTCAGCAACACCAAAAGACCCAGAAGACCATGGAAAACAACTGTGGTGGATGACAGAAGAATTATTTCCCTGGTGAAGAAAAACCCCTTCACAACAGTTGACCAAATCAAGAACACTCTCCAGGAGGTAGATGTATATGTGTCAAAGTCAACAATCAAGAGAAGACTTCACAAGAGTGAATATAGAGGGTTCACCACAAGATGTAAACCATTGGTGAGCCACAAAAAACAGGAAGACCAGATTAGAGTTTGCCAAACAAAATCTAAAAAAGCCATTACAGTTCTGGAACAACATCCTGTTGACAGATGAGACAAAGATCAACTTGTACCAGAGTGATGGGAAGAGAAGAGTACGGAGAACAAAAGGAACTGCTCATGATCCAAAACATACCACCACATCGGTGAAGCATTGTGGTGGTAGTGTCATGGCGTGGGCATGTATGACTGCCAATGGAACTGGTTCCCTTGTATTTATTGATGATGTGACTGCTGACAAAAGCAGCAGAATGAATTCTGAAGTGTTTCGGGTAATATTATATGCTCATATTCAGTCAAATGCTTCATAACTCATTGGACGGCGCTTCACAGTGCAGATGGACAATGACAATGACCTAGATGTCCATAAATTAAGTTATGTGTAATAATGTGAAATGACATAGGGAAAAAGTATTGAACACGCTTACTGAAAACTATTTAATACTTCATACGAAAGCTTTGTTGGTAATCACAGCTTCAAGACGCCACCTGTATGGAGAAACTAGTCGCATGCATTGCTCAGGTAAGATTTTGGCCCATTCTTCCACACAAAGAGTCTTCAAATCTTGAAGGTTCTGTGGGTCTCTTCTATGAGCTCTGATCTTTAGTTCTTTCCATAGATTTGCAAATGGATTCAAGTCAGGTGATTGGCTGGGCCATTCTAGCAGCTTTATTTTTTTTCTCGGAAACCAATTGAGAGTGTCCTTGGCTGTGTGTTTGGGATCATTGTCTTGCTGAAATGACCACCCTTGTTTCATCATCCTGGTAGATGGCAGCAGATTTTTTATCAAGAATGTCTCAGTACAGTTTTCCATTCATCCTTCCTTAAATCATATGAAGTATGCCAGTACCGTATGATGAAAACAGACCCACACCATGATGTTCCTACCTCCAAACTTCACTGTTAGTATGGTGTTTTTGGGGTGATGTGCAGTGTAATTTCTCCTCCAAACATGGTGTGGTGTATTATGACATCCAAAGAGTTACATTTTGGTCTCATCTGACCAGACTAAATTCTCCCAGTATTTCACAGGCTTGTCCAAATGTTGTGCAGCAAACTTTAAACGATCTTCAACATTCTCTTTCTTCAGCAATGGAGTCTTGCGTGACGAGCGTGCATACAGGCCATGGCAGTTGAGTGCATTACTTATTGTTTTCTTTGAAACAATTGTACATGCTAATTCCAGGTCTTTCTGAAGCTCTCCACAAGTGGTCCTTGGCTGTTGGACAACTCTTCTGATAATTCTTTTTACTCCTCTGTCAGAAATCTTGCGAGGAGTACCTGGTTGTGGCCGGTTTATGGTGAAATGATGTTCTTTCCACTTCCGGATTATGGCCCCAACAGTGCTCACTGGAACATTCAGAAGTTTAGAAATCCTTCTGTATCCAATGCCATCAGTATGTTTTGCAACAATAAAGTTCTTGAGAGAGCTCTTTGCTTTTATCCATCATGAGATGTTTCTTGTGTGACACCTTGGTAATGAGACACCTTTTTATAGGCCATCAGTTGGGACCAGCTTATATTAATTTGCACAGACAAAGGGGCAGGATTGCTTTCTAATTACTGATAGATTTCAGCTGGTGTCTTGGCTTGCCATGCATTTTTGCACCTCTCTTTCTTCATGTGTTCAATACTTTTTCGCTGCGTAATTTCACATTATCACGTATAACTTAATTTATGAACATCTATGGTTTGATTTCTTTGCATGTATGGATTGCATCAATACTTATTGTTCAATTCAATACTTATTTTACCCACTATATATATCTCATACAAACTTGGCCCTGACTTACTTTGCAAACTGTAAATACAGGGAATGTTAGTTCCAAAATATTGCAATAATTTGTCCAGCTGGCTGGCCACGTCAAGGTCTTCCCATCTGGCCAGTCCCTACACTGACTCTCAAAAATATGAGCTTTGCTCTGACACATTTGGTTCCAGCTAACACACAGATTTTAAATGCAAATTATGCTTCTTCCATAAGTATGGGTCGTGGTTTAAAGAGACAGAACAACACCCAGGCATATTAATTAGAAAATAAAAAACGATATAAATGCGCTAGTCCAATTGGTAATGTTCCAATCTAAAAGTCCGGTTTGCACATAAATGTTTTAATTCAATTTAATTTAATAACAATATACAAGGACACAAAAAAATTCAATATTATTATAGTTAATAAATAAAAAATATAAATAAATATAAACATTAAAATAAAAACAATAAATTACAAGGAATAAATCCTTCTAATAATTAATTATTAGCTTCCATTACACTAATTTAAATTAAACATGTGTAGCATGAATCAATTGGAAACATAAAATTCACTCCAGCTTGTCTGAATGTGACTATTCTGAAAAATAAAGCAACAATTGCAATCGGCACTGGTTCCTCAAAAGCCTTTTTGTTCTCCGTAATATGAGGAATACTGTATATCCAGATTAAATCCACATAGAAAGTGTCCCAATAATCTCCAGACTGAATTATTGGCAGCAATACATGCTCCGTATAAGTTGTCAACAGGCAGTTTACCTCAGTGAGATGCAGTCTTGTATATGAACACTGTGTAATGACACTGCATGGATTTACATCAATAGGGCACGATCCTCGCGGCAATAGCCAAGTGGAAGTAATAAAAAAGCTGTACAAGCTGTAATTGCCTCCATTAAAGTTCTATACTGGTGTCCTAATACGTAGGCTCTGTTGTTGGTGCAGAGAGCCAGCACGCAATTGGAGTGTGGTATAAGGAGAGGACTGAGGGCCTAATTCAGACCCGCTCGTCTCGCACCAAAGGGGGCATGCTGTCGATGGTGAGTGACAGCACGCCCCCTTTGGTGGGTGTGCCAGGGGCGTGGCTGCCCAGACAGAGGCGTTCCCATGGGAACGCCTACCATCTGGGTCCGGCCCCACTGACATGGGAGTGCTTTTGGCTCTGATAGAGCCAAAAGCACTCCTGGGCTTGCGGCAGCGAGACCCTACCGCAGGGTCTCGACGCAAGCCCGATGCCGACCATCTTTTTGGCCGCTCGCATAAGCTGTGGGTGGTCACCCACAGCTATGCGAGCGGCCAGGAGGCCGCTCCATTTTTAGGTAGGAGGGCCCTGATTCAGAGCGAGTGCTCTGGTCAGAGCGTCCGGCTCTGAATCAGGCCCTGAGTTCCGTGTGCAGTTCCTGTGTGTGCTGTGGGCATACACGGCTCTTGTATGTAATCAGCAAAGTAAAGCTCAGATCCAACAGTTCCACTCCATACTCACACTTATTATGTAGACAAAATGATACCAGTCATATGTAGTCACGGAGAGCGGACGTAGCATGCAATCAATCCAAATAGTAGATCCGTATATAGCACAGCAAGCAACAGCTCTAGCAGGAAGGCTTGGAGTGGACAACGATTAGATAAACCCACCCAATATCAATTAATTAGCACCTGGGAATAAACTGACTTTGTTTGTCTTACATTTGAAAAGCAGGGTGCCCTAGCAAGTGGGCCCACAGAAAAATTTACATAAATAACAGGCTTAATCTTCGGCACTCAACCATCTGTGGTGGAGCCCTTGGCATGTGACCACACAATTTACATAAAAAAAAATCATACAAACTCGCCACTCACTTTTCAAACTGTAAATACAGGGAATGTTAGTTCCAAAATATTGCAATAATTTGTCCAGCTGGCCAGCCACGTCAAGGTCTTCACATCTGGCCAGTCCCTACACTGACTCTCAAAAATATGAGCTGTTGGTTACAGGTAGCACACAGATTTTAAATGCAAAATATGCTTCTTCCATAGTTGTGGGTCCTGGCTTAAATAAATTATATATATATATATATATATATATATATATATATATATATTAGGGGTGAGCGGGTTCGGATTTCTGAAATCCGAACCCCCCGAGCCCCCCTGATCCGAGGTCGATCCGAGTCAGGCTCGACTTTTCCCGCCTGACTCAGATCTGAAATCGAGGCAAAACGTCATCATCCCGCCTTCCGGGTCTCGCGGGTTTTGGATCCTATATAAGGTACCCGCGTCGGCGCCATTTTCTCACTCGGCTGTGGACAGTGAAGAGGGAGGGTGGGAGTTAGGGCTGGCTGGGCTGTGTAGTGTAGTGCAGTGTAGTGTTGTGCTGTGCTGCTGTTGTCCATAGGGGCTCTGTCCACTCCTCCAAAGTCCATAGGGGCTGGCTGGACTGTGTTGTGCAGTCAGTTGTCCATAGGGGCTGTGTCCACTCCAAAGTCCTGTGCAGTGTCCCAGTCCTAAAGGGGTGCTGTAGTGTTGTCCAGGGGGTGCTCTGTCCATCAGGGGTGCTCCCCCCAAGTGCAAAAAAATATATATATTTTTTCTGTGTTTGTGAATTGTGTGCACAGTAGCCGCACGTGCATCAACAAAGTAGTGCCAAGCGTGCGCCTGTGTCATAAGTAAAGGGGCGGCTGGCTTGACCGTTAAAGGGTGCTGTAACCCCCAAAGTGCACTCCAAACAAAATAAAAAATATTTTCTGTGTTTGTGAATTGTGTGCACTGTGGCTGCACGTGCATCAACAAAGGAGCACCGCCAAGCGTGCGCCTGTGTCCCATAAGTAAAGGGCCAGCTGGCTTGTCCATTAAAGGGTGCTGTAACTCCCAAAGTACACTCCAAACAAAATAAAAATATATTTTCTGTTTGTGAATTGTGTGCACTGTGGCTGCACGTGCATCAACAAAGGAGCACCGCCAAGCGTGCGCCTGTGTCCCATTAGTAAAGGGCCAGCTGGCTTGTCTGTTAAAGGGTGGTGTAACCCCCAAAGTACACTACAAACAAAATAAAAAAATATTTTCTGTGTTTGTGAATTGTGTGCACTGTGGCTGCACGTGCATCAACAAAGGAGCAGCGCCAAGCGTGCGCCTGTGTCCCATAAGTAAAGAGCCAGCTGGCTCATTTCTTAAAGGGTGGTGTAACCCACAAAGTGCACTAGTCTCCAGCAAAAATAAAAAAATATTTTCTGTTTGTGTGCGAACGTAAATATCAAATCAATATAACATAATTGGAGGACCAAACTTTCTCCGATAAAAATAAAATAGGGAAAGATCAAGAACCACTTCCTCCTAGTGCTGAAGCTGCTGCCACTAGTCTCATGACATAGACGATAACATGCCATCAACGTCGTCTGCCAAGGCCGATGCCCAATGTCTTAGTAGAGGGCACATACAATCCCAAATGACAAAGTTCAGGAAAATGACCTTAAAAAAAACATTTAAATCATCTGAAGAGAAACGTAAACTTGCCAATATGCCATTTATGACACGGAGTGGTAAGGAACGGCTAAGGTCTTTCCCTATGTTCATGACTAATGGTTCAGCTTCACATGACGATGGAAGCCCTCCTCCCACTAAAAAAATCAAACGAGTTAAGCTGGCAAAAGCACAGCGAAGAACTGTGCGTTCTAAGAAGATATCACAAATCCCCAAGGAGAGTCCAAGTGTGGTGGCGGTTGCGATGCCTGACCTTCCCAGCACTGGATGGGAAGAGGTGGCTCTTTCCACCATTTGCATGCCCCATGCAAGTGCTGAAAGGAGCACCCACAGTCCACTTGCTGATATGCAAATTGAAGATGTCACTGTTGAAGTACAACAGGATGAGGATACTGGTGTAGCTGGCGCTGAGGAGGAAGTTGGCAAGGAGGATTCTGATGGTGATGTGGTTTGTTTAAATCAGGCTCCGGGAGAGACAGTTGTTGTCCGTGGGATGAAAAAGCCCATCACGGTCATGCCTGGGCAGAAGACCAAACATTCCACCTCTTTGGTCTGGCAATATTTCTATCCAAATCCGGACAACAACTGTCTTGCCATATGTACCATATGTAAAGGTGAAATAAGTAGGGGTAGGGACGTTAACCACCTAGGAACATCCTCCCTTATACGGCACCTGCAGCGCGTTCATAAAAAGTTACTGTCAAGTTCAAAAACTTTGGCTAAGACCGTAAGCAGTCCAGGGACACCTAAATCCCATTGTCCTGTTGTATCCAAGCACCTGCAAACCACACCATCAACTCCCTCCTCGTCAATTTCCTCCTTAGTCAGGATCGGAAGTAATCCTGCAGGCCATGTCTCTGGCATGACTGACTCTCCTATCCAGGATTCCTCCGGAGGATCCTGCATTGCTACGCCTACTGATGCCGCTGCTGCTGGGAGTCGTTCATCATCCCAGAGAGGAAGTAGGAACACCACTACTTTTACTAAACAATTGACCCTCCAACAGTCCTTAGCGAGGTGGTTGAGGTACGACAGCAGTCATCCTGAAGCAAAACGTATAACTGAGGCCTTGACTGCTATGTTGGTGTTAGACATGCGTCCGGTATCCGCCATTAGTGCAGTGGGATTTAGACAATTTATGGAGGTAGTGTGTCCCCGGTTCCAAATCCCATCTAGATTCCACTTCACTAGGCAGGCGATACCGAGATTGTACAGAAATGTCAGAAAAAGTGTCCTCAGTGTCCTGAAAAATGCGGTTGTACCCAATGTCCACTTAACCACGGACATGTGGACAAGTGGAACAGGGCAGACTAAGGACTATATGACTGTGACAGCCCACTGGGTAGATGTATCACCTTACGCAGCAACAACAGCAGCATCACCAGTAGTAGCATCTCAGAAACGCCAGCTCGTTCCAAGGCAGGCTACGCTGTGTATCACCGGTTTCAGTAAGAGGCACACTGCCGACAACCTCTTAGAGAAACTGAGGGAAATCATTGCCCAATGGCTTACCCCACTTAGACTCTCCTGGGGATTTGTGATATCTGACAACGCCACCAATATTGTGCGGGCATTACATCTGGGCAAATTCCAGCACGTCCCACGTTTTGCTCACACAATAAACTTGGTGGTGCAGAATTTTCTGAAAAGTGACAGGGGCGTGCAGGAGACGCTTTGGGTGGCCCCAAAAATTTCTGCCCACTTTCGCCATTCAGCGACTGCGTGCCGAAGACTAGAGTGCCAGCAAACACTCTTGAACGTGCCCCGCCATCACCTGAAGCAAGAGGATGTGATGCGGTGGAACTCAACCCTCTATATGCTTCAGAGGATGGAGGAGCAGCAAAAGGCCATTCAAGCCTATACATCCACCTATGACATAGGCAAAGGAGGGGGTATGCACCTGACTCAAGCGCAGTGGAGAATGATTTCCGTGTTGTGCAAGGTTCTCCAGCCCTTCGAACTTGCCACACGTGAAGTCAGTTCAGACACTGCCAGCTTGAGTCAGGTCATTCCCCTCATCAGGCTTTTGCAGAAGCAGCTGGAGAAAGTGAAGGAGGAGCTAAGACGGAGTGATTCTGCTCGGCATGTGGGACTTGTGGATGAAGCCCTTCATTCGCTTTGCCAGGATTGCAGGGTGGTCAATCTGTTGAAATCAGACCACTACATTTTGGCCACCGTGCTCGATCCTAGGTTTAAAGCCTATGTGGTGTCTCTCTTTCCGGCTGACACAAGCCTGCAGAGGTGCAAAGACCTGCTGGTGAAAACACTGTCAGCTGAAGCGGAACGTGACACGTCAACAGCTCCTTCTTCATTTTCTCCCGCAACTGGGGCTGCCAGGAAAAAACGTAGGTATCCTAAGCAACCCGCTGGCGGTGATGCAGGGCAGGCAGGACCAAGTTTGGACATCTGGTCCGGACTGAAGGACCTGGCAACAATTTCTGACATGTCTACTGTCACTGCATATGATACTGTCACCATTGACAGAATGGTGGAGGATTACATCGGTGACAGCATCCAAGTAGGCATGTCAGACAGTCCGTACCTGTACTGGCAGGAAAAAGAGGCAATTTGGAGGCCCCTGTACAAACTGGCTCTATTTTACCTGAGTTGCCCCCCCCCTCCAGTGTGTACTCCGAAAGAGTGTTTAGTGCAGCCGGGAACCTTGTCAGCGAAAGGCATAGGAGGTTGCTTCCACAAAATGTGGAGAAGATGATGTTCATAAAAATGAATTACCAACTCTTCCAGGGAGACCAGGCTCCAGAACATACAGAGGGACCTGTGGTGGTGGATTCCAGCGGGGACGAGTTAATAGTCTGTGAGGCTGTACACAACACTGAAGAGGGTGTGGAATTGGTGGATGAGGACGACATCTTGCCTCCGTAGAGCCAGTTTGTGCAGGGACAGATTAATTGCCAGCTTGTTTTGTGGGGGCCCAAACGAACCAATCATTTCAGCCACAGTCGTGTGGCAGACCCTGGCGCTGAAATGATTGGTTTGTTAAAGTGTGGATGTCCTGTTTATACAACATAAGGGTGGGTGGGAGGGCCCAAGGGCAATTCCATCTTGCACCTCTTTTTTCTTTGCATTATGTACTGTTTGGGGCCTAGTTTTTCAAACTGCCATCCTGTCTGCCACTGCAGTGCCACTCCTAGATGGGCCACGTGTTTGTGCCGCCCAGTCGTGTCGCTTAGTATAGCCTTTTGGACATGAAAACACTATTGTGAGGTGTGAGGTGTTCAGAATAGACTGGAAATGAGTGGAAATTAAGGTTATTGAGGTTAATAATAGCATAGGAGCAGAAAAACCAACACATTCTGTGATTTTAGCTGTTTTTATTCTTTTTTAAAAAAAAATACAGATCCAAAACACAAAACCCAGAACCCAAAACACGGCAGGGTGGTTTTGGCAAAACCAATCCAGATCCAAAACACGAAGAAAGATCCAGATCCAAAACCAAAACACGAAAAGTGGCCGGTGCACACCCCTAAAATATATATATATATATATATATATATATATATATATATATATATATATAGTACTGTCCAAAAGTTTTATGCCGGTGTGGAAAAAATGCTGCAAAGTAAGAATGCTTTAGAAATATAGAACAGTTTATTTTTTTCAATTAACTAAATGCAGAGTGAATGAACAGATAATAAATCTAAATCAAATCAATATTATTGTGACCACCCATTACCTTCAAAACAACATCAATTCTTTTATGTTTTTGAAGGAACTCAGCAGGAAGGTTGTTCCAAACATCTTGAAGAACTAACCCGCTTGCTCAAATCAAACTGTCTCTTCATGTATACCCTGCTAGACTGTTTGATGTTAAGATCAGTGCTCTGTGGGGGCCATACAGGACCGTAACTAGGGTAGAGCGACCAGTGCCATGGCACAGGCCACCGCAGAGCTCGCTGATGGGGCTCATGCAATAGGCAGGGATCCACAGAGAATTAAACTGGAGTTAGCAGCAGGCAAGGCAAGAGTTAATTGCAGGCAGACTAGGCAAGGCAAAAGTAACTGAAGGTGCAAACAGGTGCAGATGTGTACTGCAGTCTGCTGCAGAAAACTAGCTTGTAGGTCCGAAGAATTGCAATTAACAGGCACAGGTGGACATGCACAGAAACTGTCTGGATAGTAGCAGGCCAGCTACTCGGGATACAGGTAGGAATTATGTTGAGGCTGCAATGCTGGATATGAACTTGGTTGTGGCAGGCCAGCTACTCAGGATGCAGGTAAGAATAATGTAGGCGCTGCAATGCTGGATATGAACTTGGTTGTGGCAGGCCAGCTACGCAGGATGCAGATAGGAATAATGTAGAAGCTGCAATGCTGGATATGAACTTGGTTGTTGCAGGCCAGCTACTCAGGATGCAGTTAGGAATAATGTAGAACCTGCAATGCTGGATATAAACTTGATTGTGGCAGCTCAGCTACTCAGGATGCAGGTGGGTGTATGTAACAGAACCAGTACCTTAAATGGTTGAATTGGATGCAGGTTGAAGTCTGTAGCAGAACCAGTACTTTAAATGGTTGAACTGGCAGAATGAATCCATGGGTATACACTGGGACTAGATACAAACCAAAGGTAAATTGGAGGGTCTTGGCTAGGCACAGACACAAAGCTGGGATGGACACGGGAACAGAGCAGAATCCAGCAGGACACAGGAGTAGGACTGGCAGGGGCAGGACACTGAGGACTGAGGGCATGATTCAGACCCGCTCACGAGCGCTAGGTGCTCGCAAGCGGGTCAATGGTGGCCCAGTGCGCATGATGGAGCCGGCTCCGTCGTGCACATGCATGAGACCCGGATAGCGACGGGCAAACCGTCGCTCCGGGTCTCGTACCAAAGGGGGTGTGCTGTCGATGTTGAGTGACAGCACGCCCCCTTTGGTGGGCGGGCCGGGGGAGTGGCTGCCCAAATGGAGGCGTTTCCCATGTGAACACCTCGAGTGATGTCTGTGGGAGAGATTTTGGCTCTGTGAGAGCTTAAATCTCTATGGGGCTTGCGGCAACGAGACCCTACCACAAGTGTCTCATCGCAAGCCTGATGGTCGTGATGGTCTTGACCATTGCGACCATCTTCCTGGCCGCTCTCTATAGCTGTGGGTGGTCACCCACAGCTATGCGAACGGCCAGGAGGCCGCTCTAAAAACCAAGAAGGCCGGCCCTGATTCAGAGCGAGCGCTCTGTCAGAACGTCCGGCTCTGAATCAGGGCCTGAGTCTGGAGCAAGGGTATACAATGGCAGGATACTGGACATAGGAAAAAAGGACTCCTTGTTCTTCTTTATGCTGAAGATAGTTCTTAATAATGCTTACAATTGTAAAGCGCAATGGAATATGCTGCGCTATATAAGAAACTGTTAATAAATAAATAACATTGGCTGTATGTTTGGGGACGTTGTCCTGCTGCAGATTAAATTTGGAGCCAATCAGACACCTCCCTGATGGTATTGTGTGATGGATAAGTACCTGCCTGTATTTCCCAGCATTGAGGACACCATGAATCCTTGCCAAATCCCCAACTCCATTTGCTGAAATGCAGCCTCAAACTTGCAAGGAACCTCCATCATGTTCCAGTGTTGCCTGCAGACAGTTATTATTGTACTGCTATCCAGCCCTTTGGTAAACAAATTGCCTTCTGTTACAGCCAAATATTGAAAATTTTGACTAATCAGTCCAGAGCACCTGCTGCCACTTTTCTGCCCCCCAGTTCCTATGTTGTCGTGCATAGTTGAGTCGCTTGGCCTTGTTTCCACGTGGAAGGTATGGCTTTTTGGCCGCAATTCTTCCATGAAGACAACTTCTGGCCAGACTTCTCTGAACAGTAGATGGGTGTACCTGGGTCCCACTGGTTTCTGCCAGTTCTGAGCTGATGGCACTGCTGGACATCTTCCGATTTCAAAGAGAAGTAAGCAAGATGTGTCTTTCATCTGATGCACAAAGTTTCCTTGGCTGACTATGGTCCTCAACGTTGCCTGTTTCTATGTGCTTCTTTAAAAGAACTTGAACAACACATCTTGAAACCTACAGTAAGTCTGCTTTGAAATCTTTGCTGGGAGAGTCCTTGCTGATGCAGTATAACTACCTGATGTCTTGTTGCTGTGCTCAGTCTTGCCATGGTGTATGACCTGTGACATGATACGGTCTTCCACAACCTCACCTTTGTAGCAGAGTTTGGCTGTTTCTCACCCAGTTCTAAGCCTCCTACACAGCTGTTTCTGTTAATGACTGTGTTTCAACCTACATATAAAAGTGATCATTATCACCTGTTTGGTATGATTAGCTAATCATACACCTGACCATACATATCTTTTTAATATTGGGTTGGCTACCCTTTTGTAGCTGCTTTTGGTGGTGTACAGACATATCTCTACCTCCCAGCACCTAGTTTAATACTGTGTTATACACCGGATCATGAGCCTGATTCAGGGCCGGATTAAGGATTGTGGGGGCCCCTGGGGCACCTAAGTTGTGGGGGCCCCATCAATAATATTACCATGGCCTCATGCATCGATTACTATGCCCCTTACCTTGTCTCTGGTCTCTCCACTTACCGGCAAGGTTGCAGCATACTTCATGTCCGTAACACTGCTGGGAACCAACTGCAGGCAGCATAGCAGACATGATCTAGTACACTGCCAGGGACAAATGCAGGATTTTGAGTGGGGTGTGAAAGAGAGAAGGAGGGAGGGAAAGATGAAGTAGGAGACAGAAAGATAGAGAGTATGGGGAAAAGGGAGAGAGAGGGAGGTAGTGAGATATAGGCCCCCATTTATTAATGATTGCAATGCGATCTGGGCATGACATTACCGCCCACGATCGCATTGCAATTTGCAGTCATAGCGCCCGGATGTATTACACGGCACATGGAAGGACACTGGTTCAAAAGGAGCCTATCCCTGAGATGTGCCCGGAGAGCTACAGGGGCTGCTGCACATGTGCATTCATGCTGACTGCACACGTACAGCCGCCATTGCCGGTGAGGGTTCCGGAGGAACCCTCCACAAGCTAATTATGCATAGCGTAGCTCATAGGCAGGGGCCAATAAAGTGGCTGCCTGCGGGAATGGAGGGACCACCTGCTGTGATCCCGCCTTAATACATCCGGGGGAAACTTAATATTTGTGGTTAACCCCCGAAAACTGTTTTCAGGGATTAAACCTCAAATTTATAACGATAAATGGGCCCTATGCAGAGGAAGGGAGGACAGCAAAATAGAGGGAGAGAGAAAACAAGAGGGAGGGGGAGAGAGAGAGGGAACAGAGAAAGGGAGATAGAAGTCATGAAGGAGAGAGAAAGACAGATGGGGGATTTGAGGCAGGGGGAGAAATGACAGGAGGAAAGAGAGAAAGAGAAAGGGAGGGAGAGAGGATGGGAAGGAAGAGAGAAAGGGAGAGTGAGAGACAGAGGGAGGGAGAAAGAGAGGGAGGGGATAGGAGGAGAGAGAGAAGGAGGAAGGGACAGAGGAGAGGACACACACACACTTACCTGTTTCAGACTTGCAGCATCATGCAGGCTTCTGATGGGAGCGGGCAACTCACTGCATTAGGCTACGCCCCCTTTCCATACACCCGCGAATCACGGCAATATGTCAGTGAGGGGGTGGAGCTTCCATCATCAGCCAGCAGCCACAGACCAGTCCATCAGTGACTGTGCTCATGTGCTGCCTGCAGCCCTGCAATGTCACAGTCACTGCTGCTGTTTGCTGCTGGGAGCTGGCAAGAGTATGTATGCTACAATGTGGCTAATGTGTGGGGGCCCCTGGACGACCGCCCCATGTGCCCTGCCTATAATCCGGCCCTGGTCTGATTCATTACGGATTGCTATTGCGATCACAGCTGTGATTATGCATGCAGTTCTGCAGCGAAAATATGCTAGTGTTTGCAACTGCTCAGCCAGCATAGAGACGCCCCACTACCGCTTTCTCACAGCCGTAAGTACTGCATATACATCAGTATCATCGGCCCATCACGCAGAATTACAGCAGGTCTGACTTGTCTCAGAAATTGCAAATCTCGTTGCACGCAGTGAGTACTCAAGCTACGAATGCCATCGCAGTGGCTAATTTGTGCACGCCCAGGTTATGGCGTCCAAACGCTCCCCCGTCACCACCCCCAAATGCTGATGTCCCGTCACTCACTCTGCAATGGGTTTTTATCTGCGTACGTGATCGCAGTACGATCACAATGCTGACCTGTGCATGTGCACTGCGGTGCATATGCATGTGCAGTATCCACCATCGGCCGATCTGCGTACGCTGTTGCAATTTGCGATCCGTGATGAATAAGGCCCTATAATCCTACAAAATCCCTGACTGTGCAAGTGTACCTAGAAGAACTGATGCTGTTTTGAAGGCAAAGGGTGGTTACACCAAATATTGATTTAATTTAGATTTATCTTCTGTTCATTCACATAATTGATAAAAATAAACTATTAACAATTCTATTTTTGAAAGCATTCTGACTATGCTGCATTTTTTACACACCTGCCTAAAATGTCTGCGCCATATTGTGTGTGTATATACTGTATATATATATATATATATATACATATACACACAGGTGCATAAATATTGGGACATTGACAGAATTTTAATATTTTGGCCTCTATTCACCACCACAATGGCTTTGAAATTAAACAAACAAGATGTGCTTTAACTGCAGACTTTCAGATTTAATTTGAGTGTAATTACATCCAAATCAGGTGAACGGTGTAGGAATTACAACGGTTTCTATATGTGCCTCCCACTTTTTAAGGGGCCAAAAGTAATGGGACAAACTAAACAATCCTAAATCGAACTTTCACTTTTTAATACTTTGTTGCAAAGCCTTTGCAGGCAATTACAGCCTGAAGTCTGGAACGCATAGACATCACCAGACGCTGGGTTTCATCCCTGGTGATGCTCTGCCAGGACTCTATTGCCAAATGTCTTCAGTTCCTGCTTGTTCTTGGGGCATTTTCCCTTCAGTTTTGTCTTCATCAAGTGAAATGCATGCTCAATCGGATTCAGGTCAGGGGATTGACTTGGCCATTGCATAACATTCCACTTTTTAGCCTTAAAAAACTCTTTGGTTGCTTTTGCAGTATGCTTCAGGTCATTGTCCATCTGCACTGTGAAGCGCCGTCCAATGAGTTCTGAAGCGCATTTGACTGAATATGAGCATATAATATTGCCCGAAACACTTCAGAATTCATTCTGTTGCTTTTGTCAGCAGTCACATCATCAATAAATACAAGGGAACCAGTTCCATTGGCAGCCATACATGCCCACGCCATATTCACTCTTGTGAAGTCTTCTCTTGATTGTTGACTTTGACACATATACACCTGCCTCCTGGAGAGTGTTCTTGATTTGGCCAACTGTTGTGAAGGGGTTTTTCTTCACCAGGGAAATAATTCTTCTGTCATCCACCACAGTTGTTTTCCGTGGTCTTCCGGGTCTTTTGGTGTTGCTGAGCTCTACGGTACGTACTTTCTTTTTAAGAATGTTCCAAACAGTTGATTTGGCCACACCTTATGTTTTTGCTATCTCTCTGATGGGTTTGTTTTGATTTTTCAGCCTAATGATGGCTTGCTTCACTGATAGTGACAGCTCTTTGGATCTCATATTGAGAGTCGACAGCAACTGATTACAAATGCAAATGTCACACCTAGAATCAACTCCCAGACCTTTTACCTGCTTAATTGATAATGAAATAACGAGGGAATAGCCCACACCTTTCCATGTAATAGCTTTTGAGTTGATAGTCCCATTACTTTTGGCCCCTTAAGAAGTGGGAGGCACATATAGAAACCATTGTAATTCCAACACCGTTCACCTGATTTGGATGTAATTACCCTCAAATTAAATCTGAAAGTCTGCAGTTAAAGCACATCTTGTTTGTTTCATTTCAAAGCCATTGTAGTGAATAGAGGCCAAAATATGAAAATTCTGTCAATGTCCCAATATTTATGCACCTGACTGTGTATATATATATATATATATACAATGTATATGAAATAACCAAGTGTGTGTGTGTGTGTCTGCCTGTTTGTCCTTTATGCACGGTCAGAGTTTTAGCTGTGGACACAGTGTCAAGGATCAAGCAGATTGCCAATTATCGTAATCTGCTCATGCGCTTGACTCATACTGCACATGTGCAGGACGAGTCTGCGATCCCACATGTAGTCTGTCAGCAGACTGATTGACATGTCTGCTGCCGTTTCTGGGTGAGGAACATACTTTCCTACTTTTTTTCCAGAAGCAGGTGGGCGCCAATGGGGGGCGGGACCTGACGTTTCGTGTAATTAAGCCCTGTTTACTGGGGGTGCGGGGGGCTACCGTAAAAATCGGGAGCCTCCAGCAACTTCCGGGAGAGTAGGCATGTATGGTGGGGAGGGGGTGGCAACAGCCTCCATTTCCTAAAACAGGTGCATGTTGCCGCCGTTGGGGGGGGAGTGGAGAGGTCAGGATCTCTGTCGGCTGACGGAGATTTCCTGGCTTCATTTACCCATTTGCAGCTGCTTGCTTGCGCGACCCCATGGTCACTCAGCCGGCTGAAGGGATTGCAGATTATCCGATGCTACATCCTAGGATGCCGCTCGGATCAGTAATGCATGGAGGAGGCGTGAAGCCTATTACTGCATTACCATATTACAGCTATCGCAGCTGCTACCTGTTAGTCTTCTCCTGATATACCCCATTCCATACGGTATGAGAATACGCCTGTCTATACTGTCAATTTACTCCTACTTTGTATAGTTATCCAGGTTATAGGCAAGGACATGTTAAAAAAATTAAAGCGGCAGGTGTACTTCAGAGTCCAGTCTTCACCTCGGGCAATGCTGGTTATCCCAGCTAAAATATATATATATATATAACCACAAAACCACGATAGGCCTGGCACTCCCAATAACACACTTAGAATAACTGCTGCCGGTGCCCTCACAAAGGTAAGGAATAAAAAATTCAAAGGTGCGGCACTCCAGGCATTATTGTAATGAGGGGACAACTAATGGCATGTTAGGTGAACGTTTCAGTTCCTTGCATCTTGATAAAACACGTTTCATCCCGTCAATCACCGGGACTTTCTCAAGACTCGGTGACAGACGGGACGAAACACGTTGATGTCATCCAGGTAGACAAGGTCCCCTTATACTATTCCTGACTGTGCACTCCGCTGCAACCGTCCGGCAATCTTCCGGCGAGTCTCTGGATTATCTGACCACTCACTTTGCTCACGGCAACCTGTAATTCTTCTGGCAGCAGCTCTACATAGCCAGGCACAAGCAGAGCAAGGACGGATAAATAGCGTGGACACGCTATATCGGGTGCATTCAATCTATTGTCTACAAGCATTTATTATTGCGGTTATAACTCTCACACTGGGATGCCAATGGTGAAGATTTGTTCTCCGCAGAGTCTTTCTGCCAACAAACACCTGCGTTTAAATTATCAGTGGAAGTGTTGCTGAAATGCTACATTAGAAAGATTGTATCTTGGGACTCTCGTTCATTATAGTATTAGTATCTTAAACATCTCAAGCTTTTTCACTGAGAAATGATTTCACTGCCATTTATCTATCTATGATTGCAATCCAAATTCTATATCTTTTTTTTATATTTTTGTATTCATATCTTGATTCTCTATTGTTTTATTTCATTTGTATATGTTAAATGTTGATATATTTGCTATATATGTATTAAATTGCACAATCTATTATAAGCCTCCTGTTTATTAACAGATAGCAAACCTTCTATATATTTTATATCCACGTATTGTATATTTATAGTGCTAAGCGCAGTATACTTTGTTTTTTCTAATTCCATTTTCAGCAGAGACTGTGGTCTCTAGGGTTCTAACTAAACCCGTTTGACTTGCAGTAAACACTTATTTTAATTGAATTACAACTAAATACAAACAAGCGCCAGGTTCCTACAGTGACTACACTGCAGGTTTAATATATATATATATATATATATATATAAAAATCATACAAACTCAGCACCCACCGTTATATTCCAAACTGTACTTCTGATTCCAGGGAATGTTAGTTCCAAAGTATTGCAATAGTTTGTCAAGCTGACCAACCACATCACGGTCTTGCCATTCTGGTCAGTCCCTACGCTAACTTTCAAAAATATGAGCATTTGGCTCTAGGTATCACATAGATTTAAATACACATTATGCTTTTCCAATAGGTCTAGGTGCTGGCTCACTGGCTTAAAGAGACAGAACCACACCCAAGCATACTAACTAATCACACCTGTGGTATATGCTGACAAAATTTGACTTACATATAAGAACATGGTGTGCAAGAGCACACACAGGTTCAGTCTCCCATATCCAAATATTCTGAAATACAGAATATCCCGAAATATGGAATTTTTTGAGTGGGACTGAGATAGTAACACCTTTGCTTTCAGATGGTTCAATGTACATAAGCTTTGTTTAATGCACATAATTCTAAAAAATATTGTATAAAATTACCTTCAGGCTGTGTTGTGTATAAGGTGTATAGAAAACATAAATGCATTCTGTGCTTAGACTTGGGTCCCATTCTCAACATATCTCATTGTGGTATGCAAATATTCCAAAATACGGAAAAATCTGATATCCAAAATACTTCTGGTCCCAAGAAATGTGTGACCAACACTCAGGGCTTTATTCAGAGGCGGCCATACGGTTTACAACCGCACGGCCGCCTCAATGTTTCTAGTGCGCTTGTGCACGAGGGAGCTGGCTCCTTCGTGCGCATGCGTGAGACCCGCTACGACCGACAGCGCCGGTCGTAGCGGGTCTCTTTCCAAAGGGGGCGAGCTGTCGATGTTGATTGACAGCTCGCCCCGTTTGGAAAATCGGGCTGTGGGGGTGGCACCCCAAACTGAGGCGTTCCCATGGGAATGCCTGCCATTTGGGGGAGGCCCCACTGATATCACTAGAGATGTCAGTGGGGAGCTTCCGGCTCTGACAGAGCCAGAAGCTCTCCGAGGCTTACGACAAGTGAAACCCTACCCTAGGGTCTCGTCGTAAGCCCCGATGGTCGCGATGGTCTCTGACCGACCTAACGACCGAAACAGAGGCGGGCGGTCAGGATGCTAGCGGCCGCCCAGTTTCTGAGCGACCGCTTGCATCCTCCGACCGCCTCTGAATGAGGCCCTCAATGGTGAAGAAAAGTAGAGCTATAATCCAACATGGATACAGGTAATGTGTGCCTGTAGGTGGTCATTTCAGCCATGCAATTATTTCGGAATATTTGGATATGGGAGACTCAACCTGTATATATATATTTTTTTTCTTAAGCTTCTTTCTTTTCTTTTACATTTAAGGTGTACTAGATTGCCAGCAAAGTTAGATTCAGTGTTCAGCTGACGTGTTAGCCAGTGTTCCCTGAGCTTCACAATAGTTAGACCGTATAATATAGACACATACAATACATGCACTATGAAGGAGTGCACATGAAGACACAGTATAGGACAGTGGTTCCCAAACTTTTTGGAATCACGGCGCCTTAGAGTATCAGCATTGTTTTCATGACACCCCTAAGCCAAAATTTGTTATTGAAAAATTCAGAAAAAAATGTAGTGAAATAGTACAGTGAAGTAAATTGTGCTCACCTGTCATCCTTAGGCACAGCTATGTGGTGGTGGTGGACAAGTTTGTGCTTCTGTTTGTGCACATATTTACATTACATTGGCCATAAATAATTTGATTTTGGGCTGGACTACCAACATGAGGCACCCGTGCAAGTGTCCTGAGGCACCTCAGGGTGCCGCGGCACATAGTTTGGGAACCACTGGTATAGGAAATGATTCCCACTTACCCTAAATTGAGTTATCTAGTAGTTTAAATTAAAGAAAAGGATTATGATTTAAACTCTCAATGCTGTGAAAAATAATTGGGCACTTGTATATCTGTCCTGATGTAGATGTACTGGTGTAACACCATAGTAGCAGGGGTTCAGCTGCCACCTGGCCCACTTCCAAAGTCAAAGTCCCATGTATATGTGTATTTTTAACTCTTGGGCAGTACATGGGGCTTACAAATATATATGTCTCTGCACTAAAACATCATTTTATAAATATGTTCTGCTTTCTGGATTTAAGTATGATGCATTTTAATGTATTCCTTAGAACTCATTACTGCCATCTGGTGTACATTGTCATCTACAGTACTGTATTCTTCTACATATTCCCTTATCTTTTACATTGTTTCTATGTTGAAACTTTCACAAAATATTTTATACCAGCTGTGCCAACAGAAATTATTTTACAAACAAAATGTTTTTCAGATAACCTTTTTCTTCACTAACTTGCATTCCAATATGCGTGTAACAAAAATAATACAGTGTAATGTTGTAAATAAAAAAGATGTAATTGATGTTTAATGAACTAAAATTAAATACATTTTGGAGTTTGATCTTTGAAGTAGAATTGATGCAAGCTTTCATGATACGAGTGAATAAAAACAAAGTAAAATAATTGTCATTTAATTGAGATCATGATACAGAGAATAGATTATAGTGGTGCAGACTATAGGTCTGATGTAATCTTGGATGCAATTTACTGTACATCTAAAACACAGATGTAAACTACATTCCAAAAAAAGATCCATTTTGCGCAAGATTGAGAGGTGTAGGTATAATTAAATCCCTGTGACAGTACATTGTAAATAAAATCTATAGCTGGAAGAGGAGATCCCCCAGCAGATCCCAGGAAATAGGTGTGCAGTAAATGAGCATTGTGTGGGGTTGGTATTTATATTTTAAATACAATTATGTTGAATTTAGCATTTTTCCATGTTGCAGTGCAAAGTGAAACCATGGGAAATACACCAAACGCATAAAGGCACCGGGATGTAGTTGAGATCCCAACGGATGGGAAGTGCGCGCCCTCATAATGCCGTTGCTGGAATACGGACACAAGTCAGAATCCTGATGCTCGCCAGCATCCCGATGGTAAGTATTGGGGTTAGGTGGAGGGTTAGGGGTTAAGCACTAGTGGAGGGGTTAGGGATAGGCTGCGGCGGGGGGAAGGTTAGGTTTAGACTGCGGGGGGAGGGTTAGGTTTAGGGTACTTACCTTCAGGTGTTGGTATCCTAACCCTATCGGGATGCTGGCAGCAGGATGCTGACCGCCGGGATCCTGAGCGCCGGCAACCCTACCCAACCCAAAGGCATCTAGGGCACGCTGATATGAGTAGTGCACCAAATAGCAATGTTTTTATTTAACCTTTATTTTATTTTTTTATTAGCACACAGCCATATCACCAGGGACATGGGACTAAGCTAAGCTTCCTATCACCTGTATCAAAGATGTGTGGTGCGCAATGGCTCATCCCACCCTGATATATTTGCACATTATTTGTTGTGACCCTGCCTGTCTGCACACTTCACTGGCTGCCCGCTGCCAGAGTACTAAGTTAGTAGCTCACTTTATGTCATGGCTGGACGGAAGTCATGGCCCCACCCTCGAGCATTAGAGCACTATAAATCCTGGGCCCCACTATGGATCTCCCAGTCTGGCCGACACATCCATCCTACTGCAGCTACAGCTCCACTGATTACATTTCCCCCTCTTTGTCACCTGGGGCACACGCCCCACCTGCTCCCCCTAGCTGCACCACTGGTAAGAGAAGAGTCCTAGTGCTTAAAACATGGTACTAGTTTTTCATAGGGGTGGTGTGGTACTAGTTTTTCTTAAGTACCAGTGTGGATTCTACAGGAGAGGGGGACAGACCGGCGCTGGGGACAAGGTAACTATATAGTGTGAGTGTAGAATGAGTGAGTGTATATGTAATAAAATATTATAACCTTTGGTGTGTGTGTCCTGCCTTTTAATAATTTATTTTGCATGTGAACTAGAGGTACCAGTGTGCCATTAATGCCCCGCATGCTATTCCTTGTGGTTCTCCAAGTATCAGTATGTGGGAGAGGCTTGTTGTGACCTCTAGTTCTCCTGTAAAGGACAATATTATTTTAACTATTTATTACAGTATCAACTTCACACCCACCACCTAGGGGTGCCGGGGGTAGGCCTGGGCTATAAGTCCCGGGAAAAGGGGTGGTCCTTTATTGGGGGATCCCCGTCTCCCCAGACCTAGGCTTACTGTTGTGGGGTGCAAATGCTTTGGCCGGGAGACCCTGTGAAGTGGGGCCCACGGCTGTGGCATAACACCCCTGCTAGAAAGAGTCTGTTGCTGGTTGTGGCTAATACAGGGGACCCCTACTCATTTTGTCCCCATGTTTCCACAACCAGGATCGGCTCACTGAGCCTGGTGCTGGTTGTTGAAAATATGGGGGACCCCTACATCTCCCCACCATATTTTCATAACCAGGACCAGCTCAAAGAATCCTGGTGCTGGTTGTTGAAAATATTGGGGACCCCTACATCTCCCCCCCATATTTTCATAACCAGGACCGGCTCAAAGAATCCTGGTGCTGGTTGTGCTTTTAGTGGGGCCCCATGTCATTTAAATTTTTTATTTTAAACAATTTCAGAGCTTTTTCACACAGAAGCCTTCATGGATCTCACTTGTCTGTGAAGGCTTCTGTCTAACTCGCACCTTGTCATGAAAGTAGCATTACAAGGTGCGAGTTTACCCGCAGTTTAACTGGCAACTGGCAAATTCGCACCCTCAAACTCGCACCCTATTACTTGTGCAAGTTGTGGGACAAACCTGCACCTTAAAACTGAGCTAAAATGTGTGAGTTTGACTCGCACAAAAAACTTGTACCTTATTACATCCCGCTCTGTATTTCTGTGAGTGGAGATGATGAAGGTGATGATGAGAACATAAGTTTAGGGATGCTAAACTGAAGTTTATTTAAATTGTGTAAAATTATTCTTTTTAAAACTGTTGTTCAAGTGACTATAATAAATATATGTTTGTTAACTTTATTAAGACACAATAAATTTGTCTTTTGCTTGGGGAAAAAGTCACATAAGCATTTTATTTAAATTGATAAAACTATTATCATATGCTTATTAGGTTCTCCTAATTTACAAAGAATATAATGCTTGAAGTCAGCCCTCATTTTACCTATGCCGGGAGCACAACGCCCAGCATAACGATCGAAGGTAAGCCGGGCAGCGGGCACGGACAGCTGCTCTAGATTAGGGGATCCCAGGGTTAGGCACCCCCCAGGAGGGTTAGGCTAGGGGAAGGGGGTGTTAGGGTTAGGCACCCCCAGGGGGAGGTTAGGGTTAGGCACCCCCCCGGGAGACTTAGGTTTAGGCTGCAGGGAAGGGGGGGTTAGGTTTAGGCACTTACAGGGGAGGTTAGGGTTAGGCACTTGGGGGGAGGGGGGGTTAGGCACCCCTAAGGGAGGGTTAGGTTAGCAATTATAAAAAATGCTTACCTGTCGGGATCTTCACTGCCGGTGTTCCAGCGTCGGGATTCGAACCGCCGGACATGCATCCAGCGATATTTCATACCGATCCCCTGTAGCTTCTCATATGCAGTCTTGCACGGAATGGGTATGAAATACCGGCAGCTGTTTAGCCGCCGGTTCAAATTCTGACTCCAGAAGCTCAATAGGACAAGATCTCGAATAGGCTGGTAAGTACCATAACCCTCCCCTCCTTGCCTCTAACCTTCCTTTAGTGGTGCCTAACAAGACTCCCTGGGTAATGCCTAACCCTAAGTCCCCCCCGGGGGTGCCTAATTCTAACCCTCCCTTCCTGCACACTAACCGTAACCCTCCCGGGGGGTGCCTAACACTAACCTCCCCCCGGTGGCAACGAACCATAACCCCAATCCCCCTAGCCTAACCCTCCATGGGGGGTGCCTAACCTTAAGATCCCCAGGGAGTCCCTAAACCTAACCCCCCCTGCAGCTAAGTGCTAAGAAACCCGGACTAACCTCGATCAGTCCAGCGTCCTACATTGCAGCATCGTGATTAAGATAGGCATCAGTATTTCAACGTCTAACTTAAATCCCGTCGGGCTTTCGTTGTCTGGATAGACCGGTGGCATCTCGATGTTAACTACATCATGTCTGGCACATGGAATTGTTAGGAGAGAGTGCCCTGCACTGTCTTTGCGTCCGGGGAGTAGATCCCCAGGGCTGGAGCAGGCGTGACCAACAACTCTTGTGCGCTACTAAATCTGCCAACAACATAAATGATGTCTCTGCCTGCACTTTTCCTCTTCCTGAAGGCTGGCCACGTCACTAACAGTCACATGACTGACATGTATTGAGGCCAGCGCTGCACAAGCGCCAGGACCCTGCTTCCCCCCTTCCTTCCTTTGCTTCAATACATGAGCTCCCCCACCCATTTAGATTTTTGCTTGCCCCTACTGTCCATCACCCCACATACTCCCCAGTGGATCATCCTCCAAGTCCTCACCAGCAGCGCAGGACCTGCTTTCTGAGACTGCAAGTGACAGCAACCGTTAAGTGGCGCTGGGGGACAGGTGGGCTGGGATTATCAGTGAGAGGGTACACTTCTGCTATTAGTATGCATGCAGCTTCAACTTCCTGAAATCAGAGACATTGTAGGCCCTCTCTCTGCTTCCATGTGCCACTAGCACTAACAGCGCACAGGGACTGGCACTGAAGTTTCCACCACTTCTACATTACACCAGGTATTGCTTTCTTATTCTGGGACTCTCTCATTAGTAGCTGTACTCCACTTCCTGCAATGTCTCCGATATCAGCATGGTGAAGCTGCATGCATACCAAGAGCAGAAGGGTATGCAGTCGGGAAGCCGGCGGACCTAATACCGACAGCCGGCTTCCCGACTGTCATATCCCGGCAAGGGACTAAAGACAGGCGTCGATATGCCGACACCTGTCTTTAGACATACGCTGGGAACCCGACGCCCGGCATCCCGATCGAAGCGACGCCGGGCGCGGATAGCATCGGGGGGGTTAGGTTTAGGGTTCCCGGGGGGGACTTAGGCTTTAGTCCCCCCTGGGGGACTTAGGTTTAGGTGGCAGGGAAGGGGGGGTTATGTTAAGGCACTTAAGAGGGGGGATTAGGGTTAGGCACTGGGGAGGAAGGTTAGGGTTAGGCACCCCTAAAGGAAGGGTTATGGTTAGGGGGTAGAAATAGGTTAGTATATACTTACTAGTGGCGGGCAGGGCCGGGGGGCAGGGTGCCATATGCCCCCCGGGCCAGAACACATCCTTCAGTGATGGCCGGTGCCACACACTGCACATGCAGGGCTGACGGCCGGGTGACAGGCAGAAAGTGCTCTGCAGTCGCTCTGACAACAGAACCATCAGAGCGGCTGGGCAGCATTCTCTGCCTGTTACCCAGCTGTCTGTCACATCCATGCAGCTTGCATTCCTTCTGAGTCCGCTCCGCAGCACAGTGCTGGTACACTACTACTTGCTTCCTCCCTGATACGAGTGTCAGTCCCTCCCTGCTTGAGACTCCTGAGTCTCCACCCCCCTGCTATCCCCTGTACCTACTCTGACTTCACACTCTACTCCCTCCAGTGTCCCGGGCAAGACCCCGCCCCCTCCTCTACCCTCTGTTTTAAACTCATTCCTGTCCCCTACTAAGGTCCTGCCCCCTCACCAGGGGCCTGCCCCCTCTCCTGACCTGTGTGACTATTTTAATTCACCTCCTCCTGTCCTTGCCCATTGCCCAAGACCCTGCCCCCTCACCATGAGTCCCTGCCCCCTCTCAAGTCTATCTTTTATCTCTTCCTGAACTTGGAGCTCCACACTCCGCAGGGACCAGACTGATCCTTCCAAACAGGTAAGTGACTGTCAGTGGAGATGTGAAATGTTTAAATGATATTTATGGGGGAGCGGGTGGAATACTTATCTTAAGGGGAGAGGTGTAGCTGCTTTTTTTCTTGTTTTCTGGGGGGAGGGGAGGTATTTTAATACAGTCTGTGCTGGGGGTGGTGTAATAATGAGTGTTTATAGGGGAGTATTATTATTGTGTGTTAGGGGGATATTCATAATATCTGTGTTATACGTGGGTCTCTGCATTATCTGGCAATTATTGCGATGCTTTGCATAATCTGGCAGCCACTGCAATGCTCCCTGTTCTAGCGGCTACTGCGAACCCCTCTGTATTATGTGTCAGGTACTGCGATGCTCCCTGTTCTAGCGGCTACTGCGAACCCCTCTGTATTATGTGTCAGGTACTGCGATGCTCCCTGATCTAGCAGCTACTGCAAACCCCTCTGTATTATGTGGCAGGTACAGTGATGCTCCCTGATCTGACGGTCACTGCATACCCCTCTGTATTATGTGGAAGGTACTGCAATGCTCCCTGATCTGGTGGTCACTGCGAATCTCTCTGCATTATGCAGCACATCACTGTGACGCTCCCTGATCTGTCGGTCACTGCGAACCTCTCTGCATTATGCGTCACATCACTGTGACGCTCCCAGATCTGGCAGTCACTGGGAACCTCTCTGCATTATACGGCACATCACTGTAATGTTCCTAGATCTGGCAGTCACTGGGAACCTCTCTGCATTATATGGCACATCACTGTGACGCTCCCTGATCTGGCAGTCACTGGGAACATCTCTGCATTATACGGCACATCCCTGCGATGCTCCCTGATCTGACGTCACTGAGAACCTCTCTGCATTATACGGCACATCACTGCGACACTCCCAGATCTGGTGGTGACGGAGAATCTCTCTGCATTATACGGCACATCACTGTGACGCTCCCTGATCTGGCGGTCACTGGGAACCTCTCTGCATTATACGGCACATCACTGTGATGCTCCCTGTTCTGGCGGTCACTGCGAACCTCTCTGCATTATCTGGCAGAGTGTCAGTGGAGATGTGAAATGTTTAAATCATATTTGAGGGGGGGGTTGGAATACTTATGCAATGAGGAGAGGTGTAGTTGCTTTTTTTCTTGTTTTCTGTTGGGGAGGTGTTTTAATACAGTCTGTGCTGGGGGGGTGTAATAATGAGTGTTTATAGGGTGTATTATTATTGTGTGTTAGGGGATATTCATAATATCTGTGTTATACGTGGATCTCTGCATTATCTAGCGATTTCTGCGTTATCTGGCGATTGCATTGTACAGCACATCACTGTGATTCTCCCTGATCTGACGGTCACTGCAAACCTCTCTGCATTATACGGCACATCACTGTGACGCTCCATGATCTGGTGGTCACTGCGAACCTCTGCATTATACGGCACATCACTGTGACAATGGAGGTGCCCCTTCAGAGCTGGAGCCCGGCGGCAGGTGCCTCCATTGTCTCCCATAGTTCACACTTTCACTGCTGCTGCCATTGTTAGATGTGCTGAACTCTTGCTTGACTGTGGCCTATAAGTTCCCATATGAGGTTTTTAATAGATAGTTGCCGTTCCATCGCCTTAAATGGTCTATGCATTCTATACCAGTCACTAGACTGTCCCCTATATTATATATCAGTGACTAGAATGGTTCCTGCATTCTATATTGGTCACTAGAATTGTCCCTACATTGTATATTGGTCACTAGAAAGCTCCTTTTATTATAAATGTCACGAGAATTGTACCTGTATTGTATATTGGTCATGAGAATAATCCCAGTATTGTATAATGCTCACAGGAATGGTCCCTGTATTGTATATTGGTAAGTAGAATGGGTCCTGCATTGTATATAGAGTGCGGTGAGCATTTGGTAGGGGTCACTAGAATGGTTTCTGGTTTGGGACAGGGCTCTTTGACACAACAATTTTTTATATATTTAATTTGTTATTTAAAGGGAATGGGATTGAAATGGTGCTTAATACTAACCTCCCCCACCAAAACCTAACACTAACCCCGCTAACAGCCCTAAACATAACCCACCCATCTCCGTGGCTAAAAGGACGGGCCCGTACTTAACTCGTTCGGGCATGCTTCCTCCTTTGCCGACATTCAACAGTCGGTATTGTGACCGGCGGCCGCAACTACATCCCATTTAAAGTACGCCCAGATTAGACAAGCCTTACCTACAGAGGCTATTATCATGTGTCTTTCCCCATTTCAATGCGCTGGTGGAAAAACCGGGCCACTTACTTGTGCCTGCCCCCCAGGCTAAAAGTTGCCAGCCAGCCCCTGATACTTACCTTTGACGATCGGGATTTCCTCCTCTGCCGGGAGGCCGCTGTAGGGATTCCAACCGCCAGGCATGGGTCCAGTGGTAAATCATACCGATTCCAGCAGAAGTACCCTCTCTCACTGTCTATTCAAACCAGCATCGTTCTCTTGCACTCTCATCCACCTTCCTATGCTAACAGCATGACGGTGAGAAAGTAGATACAAGGGAAATCAGGCATACTAGACTCTATTTCAATCTATCTTTCACTGTGACATACAGTATAAACAAATTTACCTTTTTAAGTTATATTACAGGAAGTGCGCATATGTATATTGTTGAAAATAACATATCTTGTGATGTTTATTTTACTATATACTAGTATGGCTTCTCAATGACACTGATATGTTGGTTGGCCCTCTACCTCTGAATACAGTATACGTAAAATTGCCTCATTTACACTGATGTTATTACTATATGCATAATATTGTTGGAGTATCTAATTGCCTAAACAAAATGATTTATTGCTTAAACAGATGGATACATTTTTCTTTAAACTCATAAATTGTCTTTTACCTTGAGAAGTCTAATTACATTGAGCTATACCATGGACAGGGTGATATACGGAATACAGTTTATATGTTCCTCTGACGTTCATTATATGTTCAGTTTGATTTTCAAGGACGGTGTGCGTAATAGCATATGTTTCTGTGATGTTTATTACACACCACTGTTGATTTCCAATGGTAATTAACTGTTATTTTGTTTCTTACTTTACAACAGACACACATAAGGAAAGTGGACATTTACCTAAAAGTGGATGAGAGTTTATTACATATATTATTGCAGGAATAATTTTTGGACAAATTCTGTCCTATCAGAGCCAATAAACCTCTACAAGAAATTAACTATTTTGGCCTTGTTGCAAGATAAAAAAATTGCTCTATAATTATTATCTCCTTATACACAGCTCCCTATTTGTCTGCCAAGTCCAAAAAACTTTTTAAGCAAAAAGACAAGACTTGTGTATTTATTTTTTTTATTTTAAATATCCTCAATTTATTTTACTTTCATATAAATAAAAGTTATATTTTAAAAATTGTATTTCATTTCAATTAATCTGTAAGAGTGCCCCTAGCAAAGAGTCTTCTTATTCTGTCCCATTGAAATAATCTATTTCTGACTCAAGGGAGCACCACCAATTTTTTCACACGAACACTATTTTATGTCATATAATCACTTTGAATAGTTGGTTACGCACTACAAGAAAAATCCCCCATATGCTATGTACGCTCTTTTTAAATTTGGAATATAAGGGAAGTATCCTGTGTGAAATCCACCCTAATTGTATGGAGTTGCAAAAATGCTCTCAGTATCTATTGTATGTCAGTCACAAAAATGCTCTTGGTATTGTGTGACGGTCACAAAATTGTTAATGTTATTGTTATTATTGTTTTAGTATTATTTTTCTAATTTATGTTGTAATAAGTCTAAAATAAAATCTACCAATATTTTAAGAAGTCAAGTTTTGATATGAGCGGTTTGGTGGAGGATATTGGGGGGATCAGGGGCAGTACTGTGTAGCTTTACCTAGGGTACTTAGAAACCTTGTTCCAGCCCTGTTAGCAACCATTGCATTGTAACATGGATAATACAGGTATAGTACAAAGGGCTTGATTCAGCAAGGAACGCATGTTAGCAGACACACGCACCCATCCGCTGCGAGAATATGCTAATCAATGCACTCAAGGAGACCGCAGCACAAGATAGAGATGCCCAACCCCATATTAAGCCGCCCATTTCACTTTACTCACAGCCTGATCAACACGCAAGATAGCGTAAAAATCGGTAACATCGAGAACCATTGGATCCATTAGCATAATAGTGGTTGACCTAACCTGCCACAGGATTTTGTCCGCTTCCTGTGTACAGCTTACGGTATGGCTGCATATGCCACCGCACTGCCTTAATTATGCACACCCCTATAACCACCCTCCGTCCCCACCCACAAATGGCACTTCCTGTGAAGCAATATTGGAAGAGTCTGTGTACACATTGCGTGCAGTCTGCGTACCTTAACCCGATCGCACGGACTAGTTCGTGCACGCGCAGTCCAATGCATGCGCAGTGCAAAAACATCGGCCAAGTGTGTGTGCGATCATTGCTGAATCAGGCCCAAAGTTTCTTGATCTTTTTGATTTGCTCCCAACTCAGAATCTGTCCCCCTGTGTGGACATCAACCACCTGTTTGTCTTCAAAAATGTTTTTTGTTAGGTCTGTCCTGAGACAGACAACTTGATAGACAAATTGAAAGTATCCAACGACTCTGAAAGGGTATTCTCCCTAAAACGGAATAACACAAGTTTGCTCTTAGACTGGTTATCTCCAATCCAGGGAAGTAACTACAATGCTCTTTTTACTGCAACAGTGCATGATATGATTCTGGAGGACAGTCTAATTGTATTTAAGCAGGCCTCACAAATATGAGCCCGATTCAGAGATGGACGAATTTACACAGCCGCACACAAGCGGCTGTGCCAATCCGTCCATCTCACATGCCAATGTCAGACAACTCCTTGCTGTATTCGCGATCCCAGTACTGCGACCGACGTCGCAGACTGGGATTACCATCGCGACCAGTTGCTCTTTTGGTCAGACTGCGGGACCTGGTCACGCAAGAGGCCAGGAATCTGCGTCCTCCACTGCCTTGTCCCTTCTGGAAAATGGAGGTGACGCCTCTGTTTCCGGGAACGGCGCCGAGACACGCCCCCACTCTGCCCCCCAAATGCCGCAGCATGTCAGTCATGCTGCTGCTTGGGGGATCTGCGAGCGAGATCGCAGGACCTGATATGCATAAGTGCAGAATGGGTCCTGCGCCAGCGCAGACATTTCAACATTGGAGATGTATGTTCATCCGAGAGCGAACGCACATCTCAGGCCCTATATTCTGTGGCAATTCACATATCTTTCACAATTTTGAGTAGCGCTCTTATTTTGATTCCATCTTATATACATCTTTTTAAGTAATTGCTCCAAATACTAAGAGCTCATGGGGGCCTCTTTATTAATATTTGTGGGATATCCACTGAAAACACTCTTTTTAGGGGCAGGGATGTGCAGTCAGGGTAGGTAGGGGAGGCAAAGCCTCCCATTTCATACTCCTGAGATTTGATATAAAAATGATTTGAAGATGATATTTATAACTTATATACATTTTCTTTGTTTATTGTGATAATTTTTAGAGTTAACACCCACCAGCTTTGTGGAGCTCCCTGGGACTGCAGGGAGACAAGAGATGAGGCAGCAACAGCTCAGCCTCGCTCAGGGCTGGCAACAGAAATCTCGGGGCCCGGTACACTGAAGTCTCTAGGGGCCCTACCTTCTCACCACCACCCCCAGATGCCGCACATTCCTCCCCTGCATGTGTGATACATGAAGCATGAGAATGTTAACTGAAAGACATGCCAGCCTTTAAAAAGAGTAAAAATACACTATGACTTACCACATTGTCTATCTGTCACTGATGATGCAGGCTGTTGTTCTTGTCTGCCGTCTCTTGCAAGGTCTTCTTGATGACAGTGCTGTGGATGCTTCAGGGGTAGGAGGGATGGTGTCTGCAGCCCGCCATCTGCAGTACTCATAACCTTCCTCAAATTCAGCCTCTCATCACCATCCTTAGCCCAGAAGCCCCATCACCTTTCTCTGCCCCATCACCTTCCTCTGCCCCAGACCATGTCACCTTTTGCCCCCAGCCCCCTTCCTCTGCCCCTTCATCTTCCTTTATCTCCAGCTATCATCACCTTCCTCTGCCCCAGACCATGTCACCGTATACCTCTAGCCCCATCACCTTCCTCTGCCGCCAGCCCATGTCACCTTCTACCTCCAGCCCCCATCACCTTCCTCTGCCCCAGCCCGTGTCACCTTCTACCTCCAGCCCCCCTCACCTACATCTGCCCCCAGCTCATGTCAGCTTCCTACTGTATGCCCTCTTCACCTTCTTCCATTCTGTATGCAGGTCCCACCATCTTCCCCTTCCACACCTTGCCTGACATGCGGTGACATGACCTATGATGTCACGCCACTGCACTGCTTAAAGGTCAGGCCCGGGCCACAGCTGAGCCACCGGGAAGAGCCCAGCACTGCCCGAACCAGGCTGCAAGTAGGGACTTGGAGATGAGGCTGGGCAGCCGCTATGGGGCCCATTGGCTGGAACAGTGTCAGCTGCCCTGTTTTGTGCCCGTCCGGTCCTCGGGGCCCCTCTGGACCTCGGGGCCCAATACGGGTGTCCCCTTAGTCCCCCCATCATCGGGTCTGGCCTCACTACTGAATAGTCAGACACTGCTTGCAGAGCTGGGGGTGGGGCCACACCACGGGCAGTAAGCTGCACAAAAAGAGAGCTAATAGAGGTATGCCTCTAAGTATGGCGGGCGTGCCTTGAGCACTGATGGACATCTTGGATGTGTCATGTGACCAGGAAGTGCACTGCAGTGTTTAGAGATCGGAGCTCAGTCAGCAGAAGCAAGAGAAGATAGTGATGCAGGTAGAAGAATCAATGGACATTGAAGCTTAGTGTAGTGAGGGGAGAGTTACAGTGAGTAGGGGGTAAAACAGACTCCCAGCACTCAGACCCATCCAGCCATTGACCTTACCACACGTCACTGTTCAGGGGTACACACAAATATTAATTATCCCATAAATGTATGTACAGGGGACCGCATATTGGAGATATCTGCTGCTGTCCTCCATTTTCGACCGCAAAAGTAGCCCACAAATGTTTCTATGAGGGACATTGTTTGCAGAATTTACCACGCTCCAGAATGGGAAGCATTCCAGAGCTTGGTCAAGTTAGTTAATGACATCTCCAGATGCTGTTAGCCGTTATATCCTATGAACTACTTGCCACAAAAGGTAATGGAGAGGGATGCGTAGGCTTCCTCCCCGGCACTCTCCACTCGCACATGCATGTCAGCAGGCTATGCATGCACGCTGACGGACGAAATCCCGACCGCCGGCTTCCCGACTGTCTAATCCCGGCAAGTGTCTAATGACAGGCATCGAAATCCTGACGCCTGTCATTAGACCTAAGCCAGGAGCCCGACAAACGGCTTACCGATCAAAGGTAAGCCGGGTGCGGACAACCGCGCGGGGGGGGGGGTGTTAGAGCTCCCGGGGGGGACTTAGGGTTAGGCTGCGGGGATAGGGGAGTTAGGTTTGGGCACTTGGGGGGGAGGTTAGGGTTAGGCTCCCCTAAGGTAGGGTTAGGGGGGGGGAAGATTAGGTTAGTAAATATAAAATATACTTACCTGTCGGGATCTTTACTGCCGGGCTTCCGCTGCCGGGATTTGAACCGCCGGCCGCATGTCCCAGCTGCTAAATTTATCTTCCTTCTTAAGGTGCCCATACATCTGAGAAGGATTGGCCCAATTCCCCATTCTGCTGACGCCGGAGTCGGGTAATCAGGGAAATTCAACATGTCGAACAAACTTGCACATTAGTCTCAATTCTATACATAGTAAATTTATTCTCTTTATTTTCCAAATCATAAAACTGCAACAAATTTTCGCAGGTAAAGGTTGTTTGCTTAAGCAATTTTTTGCCGTTGGGACAGCCCCCCCGTTCTGTCATATTACGTAGTTTTCATATTAGGGATGTGCAGGCTCGGTTCTACTCGGTTCCGTTCGATTTTTTTTACCGAATCTTATTGGCTATCCAAAACTCGTGACAGCTGAAACCCAATAAGATTCGGGGAAAAAAAACGAACGGAACCGAGCCTGCACATCCCTATTTCATATATACTGCTATGATTATATACTCAGTGGAATAACTACAATGGGTGCAGGGTGCAAAATGCACAAAGGCACATGACCCCTCCTTGGGTCTCTGCAAAACAGACTTTGACTTATTTAGTCACTTTATCACACCCTCTTCCTACACAACCACCTATTGACCCACATGAACTCCAGTGGGAGGGTGATATTGGGGAAACCCTCGAACCAGAGGATTGGGAGAAAATCCCAGACTGCTTGTCCAAATCCTCAATCTGTTCTCAGATTAAAGAGGGGCTTACAAACTATATTATCAATGGTATCTTGCAGTGGAGTAACCGGGGTGGGCTCGGCCGGGACACGTGCCCTGGGGGCACTGCATAGGGGGACCACTACTGGGGTCACTGTATTAGGGACACTACTGGGAGCACTGCATAGGGGGACCACTACTGGGGTCACTGTATAAGTGGCACTACCGGGGGCAGTGCATAAGGGGCATTACTGGCAGCACTGTATAAGGGTGCATCAATGGGGACACTGTATAAGGGAGAACTACTGGGGACACTGTATAAGAGGCACTACCGGGGGCACAGAATAAGGGGCACTAATGGAGGCACTGCATAGGCGGACCACTACTGGGGGCACTGCATAACGGGCACTACTACTGGAGGCATTAAGGTGCATATGGAATGGAAAGTAATGTTCCCAGAGTGACGAGAATGGTGAAGTGTCATGCCCCCATTTTTCAGTGGTCACGCCCTTTGTGGAATGTGGCCACGGCCACTTTTTCGCTGCGCACCTCTGGTGCGCGCACATACTGGGGGCTGCTCCATTTTTTTTTACTTGTCCTGGGCTCCAAATACCCTAGTAACGCCACTAATGTCTCGTAGCTCGTTCCGATGCATCTCCATACGAGCTTCTATACATGTTTGAGAAGATGCCTCAGATGGGTATGTGTTGTGGTACTTCTCCATTATTGTAGGTCTTTGGCGTGAGGTCCATAATCACTCAGGTCATTGGTATAAGAGGCACTACCGGGGGCACTGAATAAGGGGCACTACTGGAGGCACTGCATAGGGGAGACCACTACTGGGGGCACTGTATACGAGGCACTACGGGGGCACTGAATAAGGGGCACTACTGGAGGCACTGCATAGGGGAGACCACTACTGAGGGCACTGCATAGGGGGACCACTACTGTATGCCCTCTTTCCTCTCTAATTCCGTTCCCCGCAAGCTCTCTAATGGGTCTATTCTGCCCGAATAATTAGCCATATCTTACCTGATGCCCATGGTTTAATAGCGGGAAATTAGAAAAACCAATCTCCCCTGTCTGTATCCACTCTTATTGCCAAGGTGTGGCAAATGTATAGCCTGGAATTCATTACCAGCATAATCCATGACAAATCTCAAAAAGTCTCCAACATTTAGTCCCACTGGACAAGCCACATCGCTTCACCTCAATGACTTTCTTCAACTAAATTCCGTGTGATGCCTTGGCTCCACCCTTTCCCCACTGACTCCTCCTACTCTGTTCTGTTTTTGCCATTATCTATAATCCAAGGTACCGTGCAATGTTTCTTTGCTAGCCGATGTAGCTCATTTATGTTACCTTATCATTGTTGTAACGGTATTGCTTTGATGTTTTTTTTCTTTTGCAAATCTTTTATGCTTCCTCCTTTTTTATCTTTATGAATCCCATTTTTGCTAATGAAAATCCAATAATATTTCTATAAAAAAAATCTATAGTGTTACAAAAAAAAATCTGTGTTTTTTTGTCTTGTGATGAATATGAGATTATAATTGAGTGTGTATCCTATTAAAGTGAATGGATCATGATCGTAAAGTTGTTGTGAAAAGAGCTAACCAATACAATCACTGTATGCTCATTTTTTCTGGTTTGAAATATATTTGTTTCTTTGTAATCTGTGCATTATCTAACTGCTGTGCACATGTCGGATGCTGGAACTACACAGGATTATTTTTACCACACCCTTGAAGAATGTAATTCACGTAATAAAATGTGTTGGGTGGTTACGGGTAGCCGAACAACTAAAGTGACAGATATATCCAACAGTAGCTCGTACCATATTGAGTTTTTTTTTTTTGTGGAGATGCTGATACAATCTGTTGAGGTTGATGTTCAGTCATTCAGAAGTGATTTTAAGTAAGAGTGTTGAAGCTGTTTTTAGGAACGTGAGGCACGTGCTATTAAAAAGTTGATATACAGCACCAGTGGTGCAAGTACAAATTTTTTCTTACAGGTAAAATGGGCGTTGCCACAAATCACAAAGGGCGTGGCCACACGTCACAGGGGCATGTCTGTGTGATACGCCCCCATTTCTCGGCACTCTGGGGGCATGCCACTGAGTGCTGTGATGTGCTTGGTGGCGCATCTAATGGCAGCGGTAAGGTGGTAGGTGTGGTTACGGTCAGGGGAGCACCGGGAGGGGGGGGGGGGAGCGGGTACTAATTGTCCGGGCTTGCTGGAGGGGCCCAGGTCCGACGCCGCCCCCCTCCCTCTTTCCTGTCAGCAGCCCAGCACTTGCTGATTTTTGTATCATATCCTGTGGTTGGAGAAATGCAGGCGCGCCAGTGCGTTTGAACGCTGTTGCAGGGGCGTGTATAAATTAGCGATGGCATACGCAGCCTGAGCTCTCACTGCGTGCAGGAAAGTTAGCAACTTAGTGGTAGGGTCGACCTGCCTTAAATGTGCGAGTGGCTCCGATGTACTTCGATGTTACCGATGTTTTGGTTGGATTGCAAGGTATTACGGATGTGTGAGAGGGGAAGTTGGCGTCTGCATGTTGTCCATGCGAGTGCTTTGCAATTATTAGCATACTGCATGCGCGATCGCATCAGCGATCCAACCTGCATCAAGCCCTATGTCAGTAGCTCTATGTATACAAAAAGCTATTTACTCCAAACATTCTTTGTCAGCTGTAGAAAAGACGCCGTTTCATTGTGCTATAATTTAAAACACTTATACATAAATCTAGTTATACTGTAACTTGATCAAAAGAAAAAAAATACAGTTGGTAGGTAAATTTGTCCGCCTTTTTTTCTAAAATAATCACAGGTTCCTTTATCCTTTTTTCCTCAATTTGTGTTAAAATTTTATTTAATCATTTTATTTATTCAGATAGTGTAGACAGCCTCGTAACAGGGCTTCTGAGCGCTGCCACCCTCTCTCCCCGAGTGCATACTGTCATAAGGCGGCGCTCCATGGAGTTGATGGGTGGCGGCACCGTGATTGGAGCACGGCAGCAGTAGCCGGAGCGTCCTCAGGCTGCAGGAAGTGTGGGAAGAGCATCTGAAGGATCCTTTGGCCAACACTGCAGCAGTGATACTGGCTGCAGGGTGCCATTCCAGGCAGCCTGCTAGCCAGGTGCAGGGACTGGTGCAGGTGCAGGGCTGAGCAGTTGTGAAAGTACCACTGACAGGGTTCATCGCCCTGTGCGATGGCATCAGTTGCACCGCCCTACCTACGGCCCTGAGTGTAGCAGCATCCCAGCTAGGATTACCACCTTTTTATTTTCATATTCCCGGCAGGGGCTGTGGTCCTAGGGCATGGCCGGGCGCTCGACCAAAACTGAAGTAGGGTTATACCCCTTGCTGTCATGGGACATAATGGAGAAATCCTCCCAGTTGTTCACCATGTGCCTCACAGTTAGTGCACACACCTATAAAATGGGTAAGACAACTTACGCTCACTTATTTAGGTTTACAACAGGCAGCAAATGATTGCTGACCCCGTAGTCCTCCAATCACAATGCTCCAAAAATATACAAATTGCGCCTAAAGAACTATTCTGTATGTGTATATGGTAATAGTGCTTGGATGCAATGGGTAAAGTTGTGAATAGTTTTACTATGACAAAATTTAACAAGACAATCAATAAACCAAAAATTATAACAGAGCTAAAAATACGAACACAACAAGACAAATAATAATGTACTAAGAATGTTTGAACTTGCTCTGTAAGCAAAACACTTGTTGACAGGTAGGATACACCTCTGTCTATAAGTCAAAGGGGGCAACAGAGGGGGGAGGACAGGGAAGGGGGGTATGGTCACAATGCAAGGGTCACAAATAGAATGGTAATAAAAATGAATTAAAGAACAAAATTTATATGCCAGCAATGTAGAAAGTATTCCTTGAGTAAGGGGATAATTGGATCCCAAGAGTCAAGATAAGTCACAATATATTGGGATAGTTAGCTGTTTTCGAAGATCTGTTAGAGAGTGGCGTTCCACACCTCCAATACAGAGAGTGTTTATGGTGGTAGTTGATATAGAGGTACCTGAGTCTGCTGATGTTAAGATAGTTGGAGGTTGAGGTTCTTATTAAGGGGTATCTTCAAAGTCCGCTGGTAGGTAATGGTGTTCGCAGACGAGTGGGACTGCCGTGCAGTGGAAAAAGACTCTGGACTTACTGGTGGTCGGGATGTCAGGTAACAGAGTAAAGCCACTCATGAACAGGGATCAGGGTACTGCTGTTCATGAGTGGCTTTACTCTGTTACAGCATTTGGGACATGTTGCTTTGTCACTCAATCACTTCAGTTGAGAGGACACATTTTAAAAAATGTTCACCCCCTTAAGGGGTCAAATTTAAAAAAGACCCTGCTTAATGGGTGCTTATGTCATGGAAGGAATATACTTCCTGAATTTCATGTTTCTAGGCATAACTATAAATTTTGCTCACCCCTGCCAAAAAAGTTTTAGGCCCCCCCTCGCCCATAAAACAAACACACCCAAAGATGACGTTTAAGGTGTGTGTTTTCATGATACAATAATGTCCCTTACACATTATGACACACTAATGCCCCTTATAACACATTATTCCACACCTTAATGCCCCTATAACACATTATGCCACACCGTAATGCCCCTTACAACACATTATGCCACACCGTAATGCCCCTTACAACACATTATGTCACATAGTAATGTCCCTTACATATTATGACACACTAAGTAATGCCCCTATAACACATTATGCCACACCATAATGCCCCTTACACATTATGCCACACAGTATTGCCTCTATAACACATTATGCAACACCGTAATGCCCCTTACAAAACATTATGCCACACAGTAATGTTCCATACACATTATGCCACACAATAATGCCACGTATAACACATGACATACAGTAATGCCCCTTACACACTATGCCCCTTATAACACATAATGCCACACAGTAATGCCCTTTATAACACATTATGCCACACTAAGTAATATCACTAATAGCACATTGTGCCACAGTAATGCCCCTTACACATTATGCCACAGAGTAATGCCCATTACATCCCACCCTGACAGATCTACTTCACCAACCCTCCTCTCCTGCCAGTCTGTCACCTCAGCTCAAGACAGGATGCACAGTTTCTATGTCCGTGTAGAACCAGATTATTGGGAACATAGGGCCTGATTCAGAGCCGATCGTAAGCGGCCGCTCGTTCGTTCCGAGCGACGTTTGCCTAACTGCGCATGCATACGGATCGTAATACGCATGCGCGAACCAGTCAGTGCGGCCGAAAATCGTTTGTTCGCTAAATAGCGAATGCCTGCTATTTTGAGTGACAGGAGGAGGCATATGTGGGTGGTAACAGGGGAAGGTGCTTGAAAACGGGGAGTTGAGATCAGAACGCAGGCGTGCTTAAAGGTCAAAACGGGCGTTTTAAGGGTGTGCATAATTAACAAAGCAGCGTCATTGACCACGTCACTGGGTTATTTTATAGTCAGAACTGCTCGCAAGATTGCGGTAGGGAAAACCAACCACAAGAATAGCGAGCAGTTCATACGCTGGTCGATGTACTCGATTAATCTAATAAATAGCGGACATGACGTAGGATGCGAGCGGCCAGGGGGCGTAGTTTTCCAAAAAACGACCGCATGTTTTGTTCGCTCGTTCAGACCTAGAGGCGTGAACAGACCGCAAAGAGCGAATGGTTCATTTGAATAGCCACCTCTTTTTTCTGAACGAGCGAGCGCAAATAGCGTCCGGCTCTGATTCAGACCCATAGTGTATAACCTGTAAACTGCGTGTATCAAGTTAGTGCCCCTTTTACAGTGCCCCCTGTAGTTGTGCCCCTTATGCAATGCCCCCTATAGTAGTGCCCCTTATGCAGGGCCCCCTGTAGTAGTGCCCCTTATGCAGGGCCTCCTGTAGCAGTGCCCCTTATGCAATACCCCCTGTAGCAGTTCCCTTATGTAATGCCCCCTGTAGCAGTGTCCCTTATACAATGCCCCCTTATGTCATGCCCCCTGTAGCAGTGCCTCTTTTGCAGGGACCCCTGTAGCAGTGCCCTTTATGCAATACCCCCTGTAGCAGTGCCCCTTTTGCAGGGACCCTTATGCAATGCCTCCTGTAGTAGTGCCCCTTAAGCAATGCCCCTGTAGTTGAGCCCATATGCAGTGCCCCTTATGCAATGCCCTCTGCAGCAGTGCCCATTATGCAGTCCTCCCTGTAGCAGTGTCCCTTACGCAATGCCCCCTGTAGTAGTGCCCCTTATGCAATGCCCCCTGTAGCAGTGCCCCTTATACAATGCCCCCTGTTGTAGTTCTCCTTTTGCAATGCCCTCTGTAGCAGTGCCCCTTATGCAATGCCCCTATAGTTGAGCCCATATGCCCTGCCCCCTGTAGTTGTGGCCATATGTCGTGCCCCCTGTAGTTGTGCCCATATGCCGTGCCCCCTGTAGTTGTGCCCATATGCCGTGCCCCTGTAGTTGAGCCCATATGCAATACCCCCTGTAGTTGAGCCCATATGCCGTGACCTCTGTAGTTGAGCCCATATGCAATACCCCTGTAGTTGTGCCCTTATGCCGTACCCCCTGTCGTTGAGCCCATATGCAGTGTCCCGTTGTTGAGCCCATATGCAGTACCCCCTGTAGTTGTGCCCATATGCCGTGCCCCCTATAGTTGTGCCCATTTGCCGTGCCCCCTTAGTTGTACCCCTTTAAGTAGTGCCCCCCCAGTACTTACCTGGCTCCACGTGGCCGTCGTCTGAGCTGTCGCTCCAGCTGCCGTGCTGACTGAAACTAACGACACAGGAACAGACAAATCACTAGTGCACACCTTCAAATTACTGATTATATATAAATATATTATGCAATAAAATTTTGCAATCAATAGAAGTTTTTAGCATAATCATGGCCAAGGTTATAGGCCTACCCAACATATACAGGTAACCTCTTTAGGGTAGGTCCTTAACATACTACGGTTCAAATCTAGAACGCAGGACCCACCAAAACTGTCCCAGCCAAGCCACCCCAGGGCATCGCCATAATGAGAAAAGAAAAATGTGAAGTAAGAAAGGTAAGAGCAGCTATGGCTGCATGAAAAGGTGAAATTACAAATATAACAAAAATAAACAGTAAAGTGTTAATATAGTGCAAAAAAGAAAGAATGCCCTGAAGCAGACCAACCATAGCAATACAGGGGACCCACGCCCCAGAAATCAACCCAAAGTTGCACTAAAGTATATAACTTGAAGGACTTACCTAAAATTGTGCTATTTCCCCAGCGGTCTGCGAAAGCTCAGTAGACTCTGGGCATACTCTAATGCCCACAGACTACTGATGCTGCGGTGGCCGGCCAGCCGCGTCAGTCGGCTGCCTGGGAGAGAGGAGGGGGCCCCAGACGGGGAATGCACACAGGCCCCCTGCTCTCTTAAGACGCTCCTGTATATATATATATGTATAAAATAAAAACACAACCATTACAAACTTCAGCGCTGAATGTACAACCTCTAGTGCTATATAGCTATCGCCATAAATATGTCCAGAAAAACAGAGGGCACTACTTCAATTTTCATTAATGCAAAAAGTTTCATTTATTTCTTCATCACCACTCAGTAATTAACACTATGCTGTTCACAAATGTGGAAAACATGGCATTGCTTTTCATATCTTCAGTAACACTATTAACACTGTGTTGCTCACTAATCCAGAAAACCTGGCATTGCTCAACATATCTTCAGCAGCAACATATAAGCTTAAAACGTGTATTCACAATAATTCGTTCTTTCAGAACACGTGCCAATGCTCCATTGACATTTTGCTATGTCATCATCATGTGCTCAGAAAACATGGAAATGCTCCATATATCATCGGCAACAACAGATGTAATTGTAACAGCATCTGAGTTGCTAATTGCAAACTGTCTGACTTGACATACTCAATGTTTCTGGTTTCAGCTATGTCGACATTTCAACCTGTCTATATATGTCAAAATTATGTAACTGTCGACATTTTAACCTGTCTATCAGGGGCGTCAGAATGATTTTATGTTTGGGGGGCAACATAAAACTGTTACGATGCCCTTCCTCCAACTTACCTGTTGTTGGGTGTGCAGGAACAGGTTCGGTGGCCGCGGACTATCAGGGCTGTGCGACTTTATAGCAATAGGCTGCACGGTCCCTGCACTGCACGGAGGAGGAGGTGTAGAATGTGGACTTTTAACTTACACCTCCTCCTTCATGCAGTCCAGGGGCCATGCAGCCTATTGCTATAAAGCCGCACAGCCCCAATAGTCCGCAGCTGCCGCTTCACACTGGCAAGTGACTGGGTTCTAAATAGTCAATTAGCTCTTCAACCCGACTACCATACTACCATTGTATTGACTACCTGGGACCATGCCATATATTGTTTAACAAGCACTACCGCATATTAGAAAGTGTGGGAGTCCATATCTGTAAGGAAATTTCATATACTATATTATACCTCTTTTCCACCAAAAACCCAGGTCCGACCTGGGTTTTTGGACATGGTTCCAACCCTGGTCAGACCCAGGTCAAACCCATTTACACTGCACCTTTCATCTGGGTTACTCCCAGGTCAGCCCTGTTCACACTGAACTCAGGTCTGCCCTGCTAAACCTGTGAGGTCATAAAAAGTGGGAGGTGAATGCTCCACAACCACCAATCAGCTCATTTTACGCATGATCCAGGTCAGATAACCTGGGTTGCACCGTTTACACTGCACCATTACCCGTGTCCATCCTGGGTCCAACCCTGGTAGCTACCTGGGTTGGATTGCAGGGTCACTTGACCCAGGTTATTTTTCAGGGACCCTTTTACACTGAGCTGCGACCCGGGTAGACCCAGCAAAAACCCAGGTTTTTGCTCTGATGTAAAAGGGGTATAAGAGTGTCTAACTATAAGATTAGCAATTAGCCCTCAGATCTATCAGAGACATTTTATATATACTATTTATTCATGCTTACAGCAACTTTTGCATATTATCTATTCAACGTTTTTATCTATTAATTAAAGACTATGTTGATATATTTCGTTTATAAGATATTTTGTGAGAGCTTTGAGATCCTTTTGTGGTACCCCGGGCCCAGGGCGGTGAGGGTGTAGTGAGTACGGTTTATAGAACATGGAAGTTCCTGGTTTTTAGTCAGTTTGTCACCTGAGATACTCGCCTGCTGTACCCCACGCTGAGGTAAGGACAGTACCCAGGACAGACACAGAGAGAAATGATTTGTGTGTAAAAGAAATGTGGTATTTATTCTGCTACCAGAATGTCTATGAAACCAGTGCAGCTCAATTAATCAAAGATAAATATATGTAAACGCATGTCCATAAACCTTGCAGTAATATACATGAACACTCTTTGTTAGACTTTAGTTCAGTAAAGATAAACACTCCCAAAAGACAGATGCGTTCTAAAAAATTTAAATAAATGCAATGTCTATCAGTTTCTATAGGACTATTAGCATATTATCAGCGAGGCTCACAGCGCACACAAACACTGACAGGAAAGTCATTAGGTAACACTAATGTCCAATATGCAATAACAGCAAACAGGGACCAAGCAAGGTAACAGGGTTATCATTTAACTCTATATACAGTAAACAGACATTGCGGCTCGTCGCTGCCCGTAGAGGCCTTTGTACATTGGCTGGCATAGACATACAGTCCTGACACATGGGTATCACACTTAGGCCCGTATTCAATTAGTTTTGCGTATGCAATAAGGTTTTGCCTGCCGGAGTTTTCGACTACATCGCGTATTTTAGCCACGGAAACTTATACCCCTTTTACACCGGAGCTAAAACTCGGGTTATTGCAGGGTTAACCAGGGCAGCTCCTTGGTGTAAAAGGGGTGAGTGACCCGGCAATCCAACCCAGGTAAATAGCAGGGTTTAACACGGGTGTAGCCAGTGAAACCCTGCTGTGTGTACGGCACACTCCGGGTCTTGATGACCTGGAGTGAGCCGCATGCCGGCCGATTGGTCCGGCTTCATTGGCACTTGGAGATGACGTCATCTCCAAGCGTCCACTTTCACGCCGGGTCTATGCAGACCCGACTGCGGTGTGAGCGGCGCCGACTTGGGAATATCCAGAGTCGGCGCCGGCTAAATTCCGGGTCTGATCCGGATAGGAACCCTGTTCCAACTCCGGGTCAGACCCGGAATTTTGGTGGAAAAGGGGTATTATCGTGTGTGTACCCGCGATTCGCCCTATTCAATTCCAAAAGACGCAAAAACGGAGACACGCAAAGTCATAACAGGCAAAAAGTGGTGTCTGAATCGGGGAATTCAGTCTGAACCCCCCAAAAAGATGTTGAAACATTGGGGATCAATGTACAGCAGTAGTGCCTGATTAACCCTAATGAAACAGTTTGGGTTACTTAATTTCGCACAATTGCCTCTAAATTAGCGTCTTTGCACAAGTGGTGAAGAATAGCATTAAGCAGTATTTTTAGGAAAAATTAAGTAGCCCTGTTAAATTTGGGGTACTTGAAAATGGGTGCAAGCATATTTAAAAGTTGCTAAAGTGAAGTTATAAGAAACATAAAAATCGCACCTGAACCAAACACCTGTAATCAAAAAAAATCTCACCCATACTTGCAAACCCCCCACAAGTCTATTTTGCTACTTTTGTTTGTACCTTCACTTTGCACTTTTTCGCCCCCTTTTTCAAAGTGCTTTTTTGGTGTTCCTCACTTTTTTTTTACGGTTATCCTTTGGGGGGCTGTCCCATGGGTGATGAGTGGTTTCCCCACCTTTGCAACCCAAAATAGCGATTTTGCACTTTTTTTCTCCACCTATTCAGAGGTGAATCTTTTTCGCCTATTACATTTTCGCGTACGTGAAAAGTGTTTGCAATTGAATACGGAGATAAGAATACTGGTCTTGCCTATCACATGGACCATAAATAATTTGATTTAGTCCTGGACCACCAACACGTGGAACCCCTGCAAACAGGGGCTGTATATCAGCCCTAGCAGTCCACCCTGCACTCGTGTGTGAAGGGGGCATGGTTAATGCAAGGGTGCGTGTCACGAGTCACGGGGGCTGGCCTCACGGCACACCCGTCTCTTCCCGGCCCAGCCGCCGGCCTGTACACACCTCCACCCCTTCCGTCTCTGTGATATCAGACCCCCTAACATGACCCGTTCCATTAGGTACAAAATGCTCTGCTCCTGGACTTCCCTCTTAATTTATGATTGCAGCCACCTGTGCTGAAACACCTGTCTTACCTATTACCTAGTTCAACACAGGTGACTTCAATCTTACATTAGGTGGGAAGGAGCAGAGTGATTTGTACCTAATGGAACGAACGGGTCATGTTGGAGGGTAGGTAATATAATGATTCCGGAGCCGCTAGGTGGAGGGCGGGGGCCCTTTTCCTTCCCCCCTCCCAAGAAGTGCCCGATGGCAAGTCCAGTTCTCCCTGCAAATACACTGCAGCACCAAATTTGGGAACCTCTGCCATTGCGCAGCATACCCTATAGCTGACCGGGACACGGCTACGCACGTTACGTACTCTAAATCCAGACCACAACTCAGATAATCGCAAAACTGACAACGCCTGCGGCACGAGTCAAGTGTCACGCGGCTCTCCAGCTGGCCCCGCCTCCGCTCAACGTCAAAAGACCTGGGCGCGTCACGTGTTTCTAGCGGGCGTGCCACGCCCACTACTACGTGCTAGCGGGCGGGGAGGAAAAGGAGATGGCGGCGGTCAGTTACCATGCGGTGCCGGGAGGCGGGGAGAGCAGTGACAGCGAAGATGCGTGGGAGATCGGGGATCTTCGGGAACAACGGGAGGTAAGCCTCAGGCGTGCGCTACTAGTGTCCCGTTACCGCCCATGTGATGTGGTAGTGTTCCTGTAGGCGAGGAGTTGCTGTTCTGTCAGTAGTGCGCGCTGTGTAGCGGCAGTGCTGCTGAGGGGTCTCTTATTTTAGGCGAGACCTCAAGTGACCATGTGCACCCAAAGTGTCTGTGACCCATTATTTTGGGACTCCAGAACACGCTGTTCCAATAAAATGTGTTGTGTATCATGTACAGTATATTAGACCCAAAGTCCTATTTGATCCAGGCGGGTCCTAACACACGTATTGCATACACTTTATTGTTACATCTTTTTGTTGTGTTACTAATCCCATTCCGCCAGGGAAGCAGCTAGATCCCCTTCCATAGATTGACCATGACACTGGCTGATGACGTCAGAGTCCTCCTCCGTGAAGGGGATTTAGACATTACCCTGTTGGAGCTCATCTCTGGCAGGACACACCCTCTATTATTTGGTTCCATACATGTTCCCTTCCACCATCATATGCTCCAGCACTCTTTGAGGTTCAGTCATCCCCGTTTTAAGTAATTATGTTCTGTCAAAAATAATTCATATACACTTAGTTTACACTGACTTGCTTCTGCATTATGTTTTGCTTACCCCCTGTGTGTCTGTCAGGGCCGTAACTAGGGTGGTGCGGCCGCCTCCACCCGCAATCACCCTCTCTAATTTGCCTTTTCTCTACAGCGGCTGCCTGCTGCAATGTATAATAACTGCATGCCCTGCTTCTTCTCTGCTGGGTGCACCGCTAGTATTACACATTACAGCGTGCAGTGCTACAGCTGTCTGCCCTCTGAGCTCCACCTCCTCCCCCGTCTGCAGAAGTGTCTTCAAGGACTGGGAGAGACGTCATGACTAAATGGTGGGAATTTGTACTGTGTGGCATAATGTGTAAGGGCATTACTACTGTTTGGTGTAATGTGTAAGGGGAACTACTACAATTTAGCGTAATGTGTATAAGAGACACTACTACAGCTACTGGGGCACTACTGTGTGGCGTAATGCGAATTGCGGGTACTATAATGTGGCCATCCCCTTTCCCTATGAGACCATGCCCTCTTATTGTCCCATGCGCCTGTGGCACACACTGTCCCTGTTTACCAGATGGGGGGGGGGGAGGGGGTGCGTCACCAAGGCTCTTTTTGGCACAGGGCACCAAAATGTGTAGCAACGGCTCTGGTGTCTGTCCTTATGGGATTTGATTAATGTATGTCTCTAAACTACCTATTTAACCCATTTGCAATACTAATTTGAGATTCATATACCAAGCTGTGATCACTTCACAGACTGAAAGTGCCTGGGTAGAGAGGCCAATCCCGGGAATGGGATCGGCGGATCCTGGGATTTTGGCCTGAAAATGGCCAAGATTGACAGCTTCCAATCCCGGTCCTGGAATTTGCCATAAAGGTTTTTTTATTTTTTTTTAGATGCAAGGCAGTGCTGGGCACCTCCAGCAGAATGCTCAGACTCTGCCCGGCTCCCCCTGCTGTGCGCACTGTGCAGCCTGACATGACACAAATCGCGCTGCGCTGGCTGGACTGCCCACCCACCCACCTCTCTACAGGATGCCGCCGCCGGAAGCATTCTTTCTTTTAAACCAACCCAATCCTGGGATTGAGTTTTTTTTCAATCCCGTATGACTCCTTAGCCATGTTTGTAGAAACAAATCCAATAACCAGGAATATAATCTGCCTAATTGCATAACAAATGCCGATTAAATGTGAAGTTTCCGGGTCTTTTGCATATATTGGTTTGGGATGTGTTGTCCAGAAAGAGAACAAATTAAACAGTAGTTGCTTTTCTATTTTATTATTAGTTAGTGTGACACTAATAAACAATTAAGGGGGTGACTGTTGTTGTGTGGGTTTACTCCACATAACGATACACAGGCCAGGGGCCAGATGTACTAAGATTTGGAGAGTGATAAACCACCAGCCGATCAGCTCCCAACTGTCATTTTTCAAATGCAGCCTGTAACATGACAGTTGGGAGCTGAGAGGCTGGTCGTTTATCTCTCCACTTTATCACTTTCCAGAGCTTAGTACATCTCCCTCCGTCTGGATAAGGATGAGTAGTAGGCCACAATCTGTTGTGTCCAAATCAAAGATTAAAGATTGCCATTTGTAGCACCATCTTGAACCAAATTGTCTCTGAGCAACTCATGTTATATAATTCATGGAGCATGGTTGCAGAACACTGAACTTATTGCTATTGAAAGAAATGGTTTATATAGTTAATTATTGTGATTTAAGCTAAAGGTCATCCTCCATTTCTTTTACCTGTTTCCCTTTAATAATCATCTACCCTTTAAAAGGGTCCATATTATTTGTGGAATCTCATAATGCCTCTCAGGGGCCCAGGTCAGAAGTATCCCCTCTTTAAAGGCAAGGCAGATTGTACCAACCTCCATCAAATAACTTGTGTAGGGCTTCGGGCTACACTTGTGAATACCCCCTAGATACGTTTTCTCTCTATATGATAATATCAACAAAGTGCTACTCATTAACAAATTACCGTTGTTTTATTTGTAGTTAATTTTTCACATAAGCATGATATGAGTTTTGAGACCTTTTTAAAAAAGGGCATTGTAAAGGCCTCAGTTAGCTCAATTAGTTCAATCTTTCAGTGGAACAGTAATTATGTGCCCTGATATTATCCAGGGACATTCTCACCAAGCAGAAAGGTCTTCAACTCCTCCTTGATGTCCTGTAAATGGGTGGGGACAGTTTTTTTTTTCTCTTTTGTGATATGAAAACACTGCAACTTAAACCCAATGAACCCCCAAAATCTGATAGTCACATGAAACTGCTTTTGTTTTGCACAACGTACTGCTGTTCTTTAACTCCAATCCATGCTTGTTCACCGTCATTCTTTATTGTAGTAGAGGGTTTGTTTGCAAAGAGTCCTATATAATTCCAAAATATTTATTTGCACATTCTGATTGAGATTCACCAGTCTGTATATGTTTTATGTATATGGTGTGGTAAATTCTGAATGGCCTTAATTGCAACTTTTTGAAATGGTGAGCAGAGTGTAGTAGTTTGCCCATGCTTTTCTGTGAACACATTCAATGTAGTGGGTGTTATGTAAATATTCCTGTAATTATCTGAAGCTCACATTTCTTTCCATCTTACTGTAATTATCATTTAACTTAATAATGTTCCCGCTAGCTTGCGAGTGCTCCAGTAAGGGGGCATGGTCGAGCGAGGGAGGGGGCATGTCCTTGTGTCATCACATTTGGGGGCGTGCCCAGCACTTACGGAGGTGCTGGGTTTCTCCCAAGCTCTCCCCTCACGGTGATTAGCCGACGTGTGCATGTGCACTGCATCTGTTACATGGTGGTGATCGGTCACCGCAAGGCAGAGGGCAGGCTGTTTTAGCATGGTGCCACCAAATGGACAAGGCACATCTTGCCCCTTTCAAATTGGGAAGGAGGCGGCTCCCCGCTAAAACAGCCTACTGGGAACACTACTTAAGATTGTATTGAATAATGCTATTAATACACGCAAAACATATTTGAAATGTGATTGTCAGGTATTTGCTTCTGCCTATTTAAGGGGAAATTACACTAAAAACTGTTTTACGTTTCACTATAGTTATGATAAATACAGAGATCTACTTACCTCAACTGTTAGTTCCTTTTGATCCAGTGGGTCCCCCCTGGAATGATCCAAAGATTCTCTAGTTCTAACTGTTGTTTGTTAATCCATAGAATGTGGGCAAGCAGTTGGCAATCCAAAGCAATGAAGACGCACTAAAGAATGCTTTGACTTTGGGAAATGTGAAACTAGTCGAAGAACTCTTAGATTCAGGTAAGGTCAACTTAATGCATAGATATGTATTATTATGTTGACTAATTATCCACTTGCATAAGCGGAGCTTGACAATTTTTTTTCTAAAATCTAAGAACCATACCACTGTCTCCAACCAAAGTGCTACATATGTGTCCACATGCATCTATCCTCCATGAGCTACAAGTCGCGCCACACAACGCGGGAGCTCTGTGTGCCTCAGTAGCGCTGAGTGTCTTTCGTGCAACCTTTTTACCTTCAAATGCGTCTTCACACAGTGATGTGAATAGTTAGCAAAAGCAGCTTCTGCAGCATGCCTATATTCTTTGTACATCTGCACCAAAAGACGCTCGGTGCCACCGAGTCATGCCACGGCGTGGTGCGATTACAAGGGCTGTTTAACACGCAAGGAGGCTAGATGAATGAGGACACATCTGTATAAAAGCTTGGGTAGTTTTCACTTAGTCAACATGGAACTAATATGGAACCAGAATAGAGCCATGGCCAAAAGTTTTGAGAATTAAGTATTGGCTTTCACAAAGTTTGCTGCTTCAGTGTTTTTAGACCCTTTTTGTCAGATGTTATGGTAAACTGAAGTAAAATTACAGGCATTTCATAAGTGTCAAATGCTTTTATTGACAATTACTGTACATTAAGTTTATGCAAAGAGTCAATATTTTCAGTGTTTGCCATTCTTTTTCAAGACTTCTGCAATTTGCCCTACCAATCTGTCAATCAACTTCTGGGCCACATACTGACTGACTGGCCACTCATTCTTGCCTAATCAATGTTTGGAGTTTGTCAGAATTTGTGGGTTTTTGTTTGTCCACCCGCCTCTTGAGGATTGACCACAAGTTCTCAATGGGATTAAGGTCTGGGGAGTTTCCTGCCCATGGACCCAAAATTTTGATGCTCTGTTCCCCGAGCCACTTGGTTATCACTTTTGCCTTATAGCACGGTGCTCCATCATGCTGGAAAAGGCATTGTTCGTCACCATACTGTTCCTGGATGGTTGAGAGAAGTTGCTCTGCTAATGTTTTGGTACCATTCTTTATTCATGGCTGTGTTATTAGGCAAAATTGTGAGTGAGCCCACTCCCTTGGCTGAGAAGCAACCCCACACATGAATGGTCTCAGGATGCTTTACTGTTGGCATGACACAGGACTGATGGTAGCGCTCACCTTTCCTTCTCCGGACAAGTGTTTTTCCAGATGCCCCAACAATCTGAAAGGGGATTCATCAGAGAAAATAACTTTACCCCAGTCCTCAGCAGTGAAATCCCTGTACCTTTTGCAGAATATCAGTCTGTCCCTGATTTATTTATTTTTCCTGGAGAGAAGTGGCTTAATTGCTGCCCTTCTTGACACCATGCCATCCTCCAAAAGTCTTCACCTCACTGTGTGTGAAGATGCGCTCACACCTGCCTGCTGCCATTCCTGAGCAAGCTCTGCACTGGTCGTGCCCCGATCCCTTAGCTGAATCAACTTAAGGAGACTATCCTGGTGCTTGCTGGACATTCTTGGGCGCCCTGAAGCCGCCTTCACAACTGTTGAATCTCTCTCCTTGAAGTTCTTGATGATCCGATAAATGGTTGATTTAGGTGCAATCTTACTAGCAGCAATATCCTTAAGCCCTTTTTCTGCAAAGCAATGATGACTGCATGTGTTACCTTGCAAGTAACCATGGTTAACAGGAATAACAATGATTATAAGCTCCAACCTCCTTTTTAAAGCTGCCAGTCTGTTGTTCTAACTCAATTAGCATGCCAGAGTGATCTTCAGCCTTGTCCTCGTCAACTCTCACCTGTGTTTAATGAGAGAATCACTGACATGTCAGCTGGTCCTTTTGCGGCAGGGCTGAAATGCTGTGGAAATGTTGTTTTTGGGATTAAGTTCATTGTCATGGCAAAGAGGGACTTTGCAATTTGTCTGATCACTCCATGACATTCTGGAGTATATGCAAATTGCCATCATAAAAACTGAAGCAGCAGATTTTTTGAAAACCAGAGTCTAGCTTAGTTGTCACCAGCCTTTGATCAGGTAAGGGATGATACTTTGTTACACAAACAGGATATGATTTATCTTGATTTAATACAAAGTTGCCCACAGAAAGCATTTTGTGACCTCATATGTAGTGGGTGCTTCTATTGCCAGTACATCAGTAGCTATTGCAGGTGGAGCAGTTACCAATAAAAAAACCCTTCTACCACAATGCTTTTGCCAGCCGTGCCTTAATGATTTAATTAATCTGTTTTAATGGTACAGTTTATCCGGTCTACTGTCCTCGCTGACTGGGGATAAGCTACATGAAATATTTGCTTTGTCAAGTAGTTCACAAAACGCATGTCCTTGCTGGAATAGTGTGTTCCCTGGATTCCGTAATCCTAGGGATACACCAGCATGACATAATTTGTTCTCGTGGGGCCCGTGCTGTGGTGTAAGTGGAGTTATCCATCATTGGAATGGCTTCTACTTACTTTGAGAAACATCTATAACTAACCGTGCATACTTAATAGTATAATCCGAGGTCCAACATGTAGCAAAAACGCTGATATAAACAATGGGCCCACCAAGGCCTGAAATGCCATTTTGCTTTCTGGATGAGTAGTGGCTAGGACTGGGGCAGTGGCAATCTTTTGAGGGCAGAAAATGCCTCCTGAGTTTCTGCTCAATATTTTAATAGCGTTCCCACTAGGCCAGTGGTTCCCATACTTTTTTGAATCACGGCGCCCTAGAGTATCAGCATTGTTTTCACGGCACCCCTCAGCCCAAAGTTTTTTGTTGAGAAATTCAGAAAAAAATGTAGTAAAGTGAAGTAAATTGTGCTTACCTGTCATCCTTAGATTTTGTTATATAGTGGTAGACAGGTTTATGCTTCTGTCTGTGCACATATTCACATTAAATTGACCATAAAGAATTTGATTTTGTGCTGGACTACCAACCTGTTTGGGAACCACTGCGCTAGGCTGTTTTAGAATGTGTAGGTACAGGAAAGGGGGGGGGGGGGGGTAGAGCCACACAGGTTCACAAACTAAATAAGAAAAATGAATAGAATTACATTTCTTGACTAGTCCACTATGGTTTATAGAATGAAAAAAAACATAAAAGGTCTATCATATATTTCGAATAGTAAGATGACACTGGGTTGGTGGTGCGCCCATGGAATTTGTGCAGTACACAATAATGGTAAGAATTTTTTTGCAAAGAACAAAAATTAGAGGTTAAAGAAAAATATGCTTTCGTTGGGGCACTCTTGGAAAACCAATTATTAATTACTTTACATAAGGTAGGTAATAAATTAAAACTTTTTTTTTTTTTTATAAATTCTTTATTTTCAGAGAAAACATCTTTTTATATCAAGTAACAGTGGTACAAAATGTATACGTTTTCTTTTTTTCTCAACAATAGTGCATATAAACCTTGCAGATGAAAATCAGGAACAATAAAACAAACATTGAATATCAGCAAGGAAAAATAAGAGAATTGTATCCAAACAATTAAATCTTCTGCAGATAACTGCATGGACAGCAAAAACCCACAATTTCTCAAGTAAAACACAAATACAACAAATTAAACCGGAAAAATTAAAGAGAAGGAAAAAGAGAGAAAGAGGAAAGAAAAAAAAAAAAAAAGTGTTTTTTATATATATATATATATATATTATATAATTTTTGGAAAGAGGGGGAGAGGAGAGGCAGACAACCAATGCTAAGCATACACCTTCCGAGACCAGGCATCAGTAAAATCATTAGATAAACTAGGGTCGTGGGATGAGGGCTGCGTAAGAAGCAGATGATTTAAATTCAATCCAATTACACCACAGAGTCGTAAACTCCGAGTGTTTTTCAGGGGCTGAGTAGAGAATATCATCCATGGTCATGTAGAAATCACAACGTTGACACCATTCCCACACCGAGGGGGGAACCTGAGAGCGCCAGTGAACTGGGAGCACTGCCCTTGCGGCGTTGTTGATATGTCTAAGTATGAATTTTTATATATAGAGACAGAGAAAGACGTATGAGATAGCAACCAAAAATCAGGTCCAGTTGGTACAGTAAATCCTAATATCTCAGAAGCCAAGGCTATTATCTTACACCAAAAGGGAGAAATTAATGTACAGTCCCACCAAATATGTATCATTATGTCTGTTTCCTGAAGACATCTCCAGCAGAGAGGGGACACCGATGGGAAGCATCTATGTAGGAGGACAGGACAGCGATACCATCTTGTCAACACTTTATATTGTGTTTCCCGAACCTCCAGACTATCTGAGCACACCTTGGTGATTTGGAAGACTTTATCCCAATTAATTTGAATACCCTTATATGTAAAATCCCTATTCCAGGCCTCAACAAAAAGAGGATCAGAAGTAAACATGTCATGTAACAAGATCTTATAAATACCTGAGATAATATGTGTGGGAGGAATACGATGGGAACACATAGATTCAAAGGGCGTCATATCTCTGGCAAATACTGAAGGGCCCCCAAGAGATGAAGCAAAGTATCATACCTGAATGTAGGCCCAAGAACATTCCTCAGTAAGGGAGGTATTAGCACATAGGTTTGGAAATGACATAAATTTACCATCTGCCAGCAGGTGACTCATTCTAACAATCCCAGCTCTTGACCATTTAGAAATGAAAGGTCCTAAAGTTCCAGGGGGAAAAAGGGGATTATGTAGGATAGGGGTGAGGGGAGATATCACAGAAGATATCCCAGGTTTAGTACGCAGTCGTTTCCATGTCTCCAAAGTAGGGCCCACTGTTGGATGTGGAGAGCAGGCAATTTTGGAGCACCACGGTAGTGTGCGCAAATGGAGTCTGGATGAATCCGCCTCTAATTCAACCTACTGCTTACCCAAGCTACCCCGGGTCCAATCCAAGACTCTACTAAGCACTATGGCTTGATAATAAGTGGATATCATGGGCAATTGCTGCCCTCCCCGACACTTTTGTCTAAATAACACATCATGTTTAAATCTTGGTTTTCTGCACCCCCAAATAGTTTCGTATTAGATTATGGACCTCATTCAGAGCCGGTCGCACAGAGCGTGCGGTCGGTCTGAATGAGGGGAGGACGTCTTGAATTTTCAAGACGTCCTCCTTTGCGGTGGTAAGGCTGTGGGTTAACACCCACAGCCTTAGGACCGCCTAAGGACCATCGGGGCTTACGACGAGACCCTAGGGTAGGGTGGGGGGCCATCGACCCGGTCCGAGCGCATCGGTGCTAACGACCGGGTCTGAATGACCCCCATAGTCTCAACTGAAGCGGTGACATTTAATGCCACAGATTTACTGTAATTAATTAGAAAGTTCGAAAGATTGCCAAATCGCTGAAATTCTTTCATTAAGTTGGCAAGAGAGGTGACTGGGTTAGTGACTATCGCTAATAGATCATCCGCAAAGAGGGCAAGGCGATAATCCTGCGAACCCACCATGAGACCTGTTATGTTCGGATTGACCCTGATTGCCCTCGCCAGGGCCTCCATGCATAGAACAAAAACCAGTGGAGAGAGAGGGCAGCCCTGGCAAGTACCATTGGCTATATGCACTGGATCTGATAAAGTCCCATTTACACGTATCTGGGCTGAAGGGGCTCTATATAAGGCCAAGATTTTAGACAGAAAATTAATGCCCAGGCCTAACCGCTTTAGTATTGACGTCATGAAACTCCAATCCACCCGATCAAAAGCTTTTTCAGCATCGGTGGAGAGGAGTATCATGGGGACATCAGAGGCCACTGCATGGTGTATCAAATCAATGACTTTGGTGGTGTTGTCCTTAGCCTCTCTACCTGGGACAAAGCCCACCTGGTCAGAGTGAATGACAGTCGGGAGAAATGGTTTGAGGCGATTGGCTATAAGCTTGGCATATAGTTTGACATCCACATTAAGGAGAGAGATCGGGCGATAGCTTGCTGGCAGGGATGGATCTTTGCCCTCCTTGAGAATTACTGTGATGTGTGCCCCAAGCGACTGATCAGAAAAGGGGCTATGCTCTGATACAGCATTACATGCCCGTAATAACAGTGGCAAGAGGGTATCTTGATATGTTTTAAAGTAGGACACCGTAAACCCATCAGGGCCGGGACTTTTCATAGACTGGGAGGTTTTAATAGCCACGGATAGTTCTGCTTCTGTAAATGGGGATTCGAGAGACTGTGTCACCGCTTCAGGGAGAGTAGGGAAATCAATTTCCTCTAAATAATTCTGGATTTCTAATTCTCGATCTGTCAGATCCAAGCCCGAACGGGTCGGACCTAAATTATACAGCCCAGAATAAAAACTCTGAAACACTGCTGCAATAGCTTTATCTGTGTGACAGAGGTTACCCTTATGGTCTCTGATACTCTGGAGGTAAGTCAAAGATCTCTGGGCTCTAAGTGCCCTTGCCAACATTTTACCTGGTTTGTTCCCCCCAACGGTACTATTTATGACGGCATCTCCGAAATCCTCTCCGGGCACCCTCATTCAGGAGATTATTAAGATCAGATCTAGCCTTTTGAAGTTCCACCAAAATATCAGGTCATATTACGTTTATGGGTAAATTCTAACACCTGAATTCTAGACAATAAAGCATCTCTACTTTCATTTTTTTTTTTTTTTTTTTTTAAGATAAGACCCTAGTTGAATACATTTACCCCTAATGACGCATTTATGGGCCTCCCATATTGTAACAGGAGACACATCATCAGTGATGTTGTGAGAAATGTAGTCTTCCAGGGCCTCTCCAATTTGAGCTTTACAATAGGGATCCCGAAGGAATTGCTCATTAAGTTTCCAGTGCCACTGGTGTGGGGGAGGGTCACACAGATATGATATGTCAAAAATATCGGGGCATGGTCAGAGCTACTAATCTGCCCAATAGTAGCTTCCGCCAGAAGATCTAAATGGGAGTGATCAAAAATAATCTATACGGGAATAAGACCTATGTGGAGAAGAGTAGAAGGTGTAATCCCTCTCTGCTGGATGTAATAGTCTCCACGTGTCTACTAGTTGAAAATCGAGTAAGGTCAGCCTAAACTTCCAAGTCTCTTTAATCAATTACTCTGATCCCCTCCAATTGATCCTCTATTAATTCCAATGACTTACGCAAAAAACCAGACTGACCCTGATTAGGTGCATATAGATTGACTAGGGAAAATTTTTGATCATCTATGGTAACTTTAACCAATAATCCCCTACCGTTCCCAATAGGGATGGCTGAAATATTGGAAAGCTTCAGATGTTTAGCAAACAAAATGGCTACGCCCCTAGCCTTGGCTTCAGAGAAATTATTGAAGTAACCCACTGGAAAGTATCGAGATCTAAGGCACGGGGCCATACCTTCTTTAAAGTGTGCCTCCTGAAGAAATGCTATGTCTACCCTGTCCAAATGCATTGTATGTAGAAGACTGCACCTTTTCTCAGGTATATTAAGTCCCTTTTACATTGTTAGAAAAAAATATATAATTTAGCCATAGTCAATATTTGAAAAGAGGAAAAGATACCTGTATCGTTGGGTGCCGTGGTCATTTACCTGAATGTGTGTGGTGTCCGCCTGCAGGTAGAGAGGGGAGGAAGGGGAACAGGATGACGATAAGAGAAGAAAAAACAGAGAAGAAAAGAAGAAAGATAGACATGGAACAAACCATATCTAACAACAGACATGTTATCCTCATATTATATTTCAAATTAGAGATGAAGATAGTGAAATAACAAAACTCCCTAAAAAAGGCCATGGAAACCCCTAACGGGTCCATGGACATTATATATACAACGGAGTTAGGGGGAATGGGAGGGACATAACATGAACATGACAACCAAGCAGGTCCACAAATAATTGGGACCCATCTAATAAAATATTATATAAACAGTGTTTGCCTAAGTCAGCAAAATATTTTTAATAATACGTAGACAGAAAAATCAAAAGAGCTCCTACACCAAAACAGAATAGATACGTAAAATTTAGCAGAGCATATATATCAACGAATAAACATCCTCAACAGGGTATAGTATCTATTTGCAACCAGGATAAAGTAGCAAATAACATAGAATTAACAAATATTCTATTTAACACTGCGAGTATAAAAAGGATATTCAAGACCGCATTAGAGACCATGATCAAGTGATTTCCTCGCCCTCAGCTGCAGAGTTTCTGCCGGGTCTACGTCTGGAATCTCGGACACGTTGCCAAGTCTCCTTGCGAGGCAGTTGAGGAACGTGCGTATCAAAAGGGACTAACCAATTAGGCACCGAAACAGCAGACAGATTGAAAGAGGAGCAAAACTGAGGTACATCGTCGGGTTCCCGCAGTATACGAAGCTTTCCCTCATGCATAACTTGAACGCTTAGAGGAAATCCCCAGCGAAATGTAATGTCTCGTCTGTGAAGTTCCTCTGTGAGCGGACGGAGCAGGCGTCTCTGTTGGAGTGTATTCCAGGATAGGTCTTGAAAAATCTGCACAGGGCATCCATTAAAGTCAATTTCCTTTACTTCTCTAGCTTTTCTCAAAATCTCCTCTTTCACGGTATAATAATGTAATCGGCAGATAATGTCTCTGGGTCTTTCAGAGGGCATACCTTTAGGGCACAAAGTTCTATGTGCCCGATCAAATTGGATCCTGGCGTCTGGGTCAGCAAGTTCATTAAATATTTTAGTGAGGGCATCCTCAAGACCAGACTGGTTGATATCTTCAGTAATCCCACGTCGACATCATCCAGACATCGTTGCATCTCTATCAATATACGGGAGTGACGTGAAAGTAACCCATTGATATCCCCAAGCTGAGTGTCAACAGTCTCCACGTGTTCCTCCAACGAGATCACCCTCTCCGCCACCTGAGTAAGATCCGACCGAATAGAGGCGACATGAGTCTGGGCTGTTTGCTGGATCCTTTTTTTCCAGTGATTGTAAATCTTGCTGAATGTCCTGTCTAGTCGGTAAGGACTTTAAATGTTGCAATATCTCGCCTATATCTGAGGAACTGGCAGGAATAGATGTCAAATGTGGCGAGCGAGACTCCGGGGTAGAGCCGCCATCTGAACTCCCAGAAGCCATATGTGGAGAGGTAGGTCCCGAAGAGACACCAGCGGCAGACGTAGAAACACCAAATACAGTTTTTTAAATGCAGTATTGGATGAAGACTTAGCTGGGGTGGCTGCGGGTCGTTTGGTTGTGCCCCGTTTACCCATGAAGAAACATATTAGAAGAGCTATACAGAGAAAGCAATAAATAGACTTCTAGGCATAGCATAGGTTGGGTGTCATAATTCACATTCCCCTCACCATTATGTAGCTATTTCATGGCAGCTGCTTTTGGGACATGGACTACTCCTTCCAGCATCCACAGGGTATGAGACAGCCACCCATCCAACTTCAGCAACTGTGCCAGGGGGATGTAACTGTAACAGACCTCTATTTGGTTCCAGCTATCAGCACAGGACAGAGACCTAGGCCAGCAGCAAACCTGGCAGGGCAGCCACAGAAGCAGTGATGAAGTAATGGAGGAGCAGGGCAAGGTAATTAGACAATGCACTGTACAGGTATAGCCAGTCTCCACTTAACCAGCAGCGCAGTGACAGGGAGATGTAGTGAGACCCAAAATGGCGCCTCCTGCAATATCAGTGTGGGATATACTTGTGTGTGTAATTTTATTTTATTTTTTTTCTCGAAAAATACAAGATTAATCAGCGCCCCTGATGTTTAATCTATACAGCTGTTAAGATACTAGTAATAAAACAGTACTATTAGTTAAATGCACTTTCCCATCCGGTTATAGGTGTCAGCTTTAGTACAAGAGATGTAAGAATAGTAGTGGTAATCTGCTATTAAGGTTTTTAACAGTGAACTTGGTGCAAAGCGACAATAGTGCTAAATAAATAAAGATTAATATAATAAAGTGTCAGTACAATATATATGTGTACAATAGATCTGTCTCTGTCTAGCCAATATAAAAAATGGATCTTTCCAAATATAATAGGATAAAGTACCAAATGCTTATCTTATTTAAAGTTCCCCAGCAAGTTCATAAAGGGCAGGTGTGGAGCTTTCCAACGCGTTTAGTCCTTTGTACAGACTTCTTCAAGGGTAGTGTAGCTCCATTAGGGTTTTTAGGACTATATATACCTCACTAATGAGGGTCAATTATCAGCAATCCATGATCTCACTTCCTGTGCTCTATATTGTGCTTATAGCTCATAAAAAAAACATATGGACACCATTATTTGTCAAAGACTAGATTAATATGGTCACTAAATATTTATTTTGCATGTTCTTTAAAAAGTTTTGTGTAAGGTATCGTAGTCTTTGGAGGCTTCCGCCCTTAATTGGTACCAATATAATCCATGTTGTTAGAGATGTCCGTGGGGCTACTTCCGCCCTTACTCTATAGCGTGTCGCTTCCGGATCCTCTGGCGTCTATGGTCCATGTGGTCTTCCCTGGTAAGCGCTACCATAGGTTCCTCACCCGGGTCAGTCATCTCCACAGCTCCGTGTACAGGACTTCCACCCGCTTTCCGCCAGGGCGCTAGTCACGTCACACCGCCAGGTCTCTCCGGGACGTCCCTTCCGCCATGATCTGCCTGCGTCACGTCTCTTCATGCCGCCCACGTGATTCCTGTCAATTAGTCAAAGCGGGATGCGATAATGTCACCTTCCTGGTGGGCGCCATTTTGTAGGTTATCTAGAAAGAAACTAAAGTAATATTTACAATATATACTTGGTTCTAAATGAAGTGTTTCCACTACAGTTCGATATTCTTAGGTCTATTTCCTGTAGCATTTATGTATTTTAAACAGTCATATTGTATACCCACATATCAATTATATAAAGTCCATGTACAGACATAAAAAGAAGGGGGGGGGGGGGGGGCTGATGCTAATATGGGACAGGTACTATTGATTTCTAATATCTATTAATCTGGGATAGCTATAAATCCCTTTTTGTTTTTGCATCAAAAAGCTTATTAATGAATTAAATATGATATAGGTTTTCCTTTATTCTTTATTCTCCATTTGATATATTCAGTCCGAGAGTTATGTAAATAATTATTATTTCATAGTCAATGGTACTCCGGAGTGTTTTTTAATTCCAAAGGATTTTTCTTCCAAAAGATTGGTATTGCCAATATAATAGTTCACATGTGCCACTGGTTTCACATAGCTTCTATTTCTTAAGATGATTGATGGCAGTAAATCCCTTCTTCTGTCTCTTCTTGTGTAGGGGCCATAATGTTTCTCAGCACCCAATCTAGCTAGCTACAGCACTCAGGCTTCCTTGGAGGTCCCCCATCCAAGTACTGCCCGAGCCCAACAACTCTTAGCTTCCAAGGTCAGACGAGATTGGGCGTTAGGAAGTAGGTATGGCTGTAGATAACTAATGGGTAACAGCATTATATTGGGAAAGCCCTTAGATCTCCAGCCTTTAGCAGGATAGCAGCGGAGTGGAAAGTTCATTCATCAACTTAAAAGGGACAAAGAATTTATTTTCATGATCCAAAGATACTTCAGAATGTTACTTCATTTTCATTTGATTGATGAGCCAATACTCCTGTATACCTCCAAAAAGATACATCTACAGCACCTGGACTTCCTATTAGGTCTCCCATCCCAGTACTATCCGGGCCCAACCACACTTCGCTTTCAAGATCAGACGAGATTGGGCATTGAGAGGAAGGTTTGACTGTAGACATCTTAAACAGGTATACTCACCTAAGTAGATCCCTATGTCAGTGTCCACAGATGTCAGGATTCATATAAAAGGTGCTATTTCATAGCTATCATTGAATCCTTCTGGAGCCATAGTTTTCAATTCGAATATCCAGTACATCTCGCGTTGCAATAGTCTCTTGGAAAGATCCCCTCCTCTTTCTTCCATAGTCACTTGTTCCATCTCCTTGAAGGTCAATTCCTCTGGGTCTGAATTGTGGTGTGATATGAAATGTTTGATGTGCTCTTGGATCCTTAGTTTCAAAGGTCTTTTGGTTTTGCCAATATATTTCGTTCCACATGAACACTCTAATAGATAGATATTAGATGTTGAGGTACAGTTCATATTTTGTTTGATTTTTGTATTCTTTGGTGCCTGTAGAGTCGGAGAAGATCCTTCTTTGTGGGTGTACATACTTACAAATGTGGTAAATGTAACATATGTAACACCCTACACATTTAGGTAAAGATCCTCTTCCTTGTGGATTTTTTTTTTTTTTCTCTGAGATTTTTCTGTGAACAATTAGAGTGTGAGATCCGTTACATTTATATTCATATTTTCGCCATTTATGTTAATTTCTGTAATTAAAGTTCACTTATTGTAATACTTACCTGTATGTTGTTCACCTGGAACTAAGAATATTTGAAATTTCTACCCATAATACAGTGAGGGATATATAGATCTATCTCCCACACTGATATTGTGTTGGTTAGCAAGATATAAATGTAATTTTTCTGTTTTCATTCATGAGTGTACTTTCTGGTACTATTTATCCCCTTTTTTATTAGTTACCTTTAAGAGAGAATTTATTTTAGGTTGTGCATTAAACATTAAGTTTTAATTTATTACCCATCTACCATATGTAAAGTAATTAATTTGTTTTCCAAGAGTGCCCAAAAAAGGCATATTTGTCTTTAACCTCTAATTTTTGTTCTTCGCAAAAACTTCTTACCATTATTGTTTTAGAATGCGCCCTGCCTCCCTTGCTGGCGCCCCGCTAAAACAGCCTGCCGTGTGCCGTCCCCACCTACAGGCCGCAGTGTCCCAAGGGTGGGTAAAATAGCGGTGCAGTGGTCAACACCGATGAATGGATGCCCGGCATCTATTTCAGAGACAGCAGCTCATGGGGGCAGCCCCAGGCCGTCCGTAAGTGCCCTGCACGCCCCCAAGAGTAATGAAAAGGGGGCGCGTCTTAAAGACATACCCCTTTTCTCGTGACCACGCCACCTTTTCGGACATGCGCAGGCCTTGGAGTCACCTTTCTCTAGGTCTGGAGCCCTGCCTGGCGCTGGACCTAGAGGGAACACTAAATTAAGATTTCTCACCTTTAGTAGTTAATAAAATTAGACTTTGCATTTATAGTAGTCATCTATGAACTCCCTTCATGACATTTGCAACCCCCAGAGAATTAAGCAAGTCTAGTAGGGTACAGAGCATGGGTAACTTAATACCAGAGTTGTTGCAATGGTTAAGTATATCTTTTGTCCAATGAGCAATCTTAACTTTTAGGAATATGATCCCTGACTTAGACCGGTGTGCCTTAGGAGGGCTCATTTTGTGTTGTGCACATACATACAGGGAGGCCTACCTCTTTCTGTAGGAGAATTGAGTGTTCCTCCTTGGACTCCAATGAGTAGTAAGTGTCCTCCAAATGCTGAACATTCAGTCTAGTTGAGAAAATACACTCTGCACTTCTGCTAATGATCGGTGAAAAGAAGTGGGTCTGCTTTGAAATTCTTGTGCAATATGCAAAACATTGCGTTTCTTTCAGTAAAAGCAAATTTGTAGCGACCGTTAACAGTTTTTAAATTAAATAGTTGACTACATCAATGGTGGGGAAAACTTTGCTTTTGCCATTCTCAGCCACTAATGTTGCTGATATTGGTGTATATTTATTCAAAACCCAGGTGTTAATTTCCTTCTTCCTGAATGGTTATTGTACTTGTACTAAAATGGAGAGACCTGAACAAAAAATTCTTGAAATGTTTGTCTAATTGTACTAAAGAAAATGTAAAACGCACAATGTATCATGTATATGTACAGTAATTATCTTCTGCATAAGAGGGGAAAAATTTTGTAATCAAAGGGGGGGGGGAGAGAGAGGGCTGAGAAAAAGAGGGACAAATACAAGAAAGCTGACAAATTATATAATAGCCTCCTTGTAATAACAATGTAAAATTAGTGGGTGATGTCCTGTACAGTTTGTGGGGTGGCGTCCCACTAAATGATAGCAAAAAGAATTGGGATAATGAATCTCTAATGGTATTAGATCCTGTGTTCAAATAGTATCTTTAGACGCAACCACTGACTGCGACACACCCGTGTCTAGCCATCCCCGTTACCACCCAGAAAATTTGTTGCACATCTCAGAGCGGTATCCATCAGGAGGCATGCGCAGTGCAACTCTGACGCATGCACAGGCTAAAACAAATTGTCCGCTTGTGTCTACGACTCTGCATTCACCTCTGAATCAGGCCCATTGTCTCTGGCAATCCAACTCCCAACTATGGGGGTGATTCAGTTAAGTGGGAGTTGAATAGCGCTGTTTAATCCAACTGTTACAAGTTAAGTCGAGGAAAGCTGGTTCTCGCGACTTAACCTGTGTGTTTAGTGGCAGCATTCGGTATTCTCTGACTAAAGTGCCTGCTGTGAGACTAACTATTAACGCCGCGCTAAGCCAGTAAACGGCCTCACAGCTGGCACTTTAGGCGGGCTTCTCAGGAGGGTGCGAGAAGAAATCATTTAGTCTCCCTAATAGCACACTGAACTCCTGCTGAATTGACTCTCCCCCAATGGCAGATGGATACCAAATGACACACTTTGTTTTTATTTCACCCTTTTATTTCACCCTTTTGTATTTGGTTTTTGGAGAACAAACCAACAAGAATGAAGAATCAAGTTTCTCATGTACGTTGTGGCTGCAACCATCGGTGGGCAACTAAGATTGTCCAATACTTTGTTTTTGACCTACTGTTTTATTGGTGACTTTGACTATATAAAGATTTAAGACCTGATTCAGAGCTGTAAGTAAACACTATGCTGACCAGATGCAGATCTAAAAACACTTGCTGTATAGTCACTCTTTTCAGCTGCTTCTTTTCAGACTTGTTACCATGGTGGCCCATTATCTGAGTAAGGACTGTGCATGTTTAGCACTGTGGCAAGCTTGGTGGTTAAAGAGGTTGGGTGCCCACAATATTGTATTTAATAGCTATATTTAAACAGCTATAATATGTGCGGTTATCTAAGAAATTTCACCTGATGGTGGGTGGTATGTAGTCTGTGTAACTTATTTAACTCTTGAAAAAAAAAAAAAAACATAGTTATGGAGCACAGCTGTTTAGGACACTTGATGTATTTCCATGACTTGCACAGGACACACTCAATCACATCATACTCGTCCCACTCACATACTAGAACTCATTGCTGTACGGTAAGAAATAGTTGTGCTGTGTGACAGGTCCTCTGTCGCAGTTTCTCAAGCAATGGTGCTTCATCTATATAATCTCTTCACAAATCTCCTGCAAACTGCTCCGTAGTGTCATTGAATATTTTTGCTGTTTCTTCCCCAATGCAACTATTGGATGAACATCAGTGTACTGGGAGGATTATTGTCATGGAAGCCTTCCCCCTCAGTGCTCTACTTTCTCTGACAGTGTGTAGGAATACGGTGGTGTTTTTTTTTTCTTTTTAGATTGTTATGACTATATGCTTATGGTACTATCAATCATTATTTTTGGATGGTTTTTCTCTTTTAGCTTTATCACTTTCCTTCTGAAAGATCTGGATGTATCCAACTGCAACATTAATTGTTAGTAATTTTATGTGTATGGGGTTTCTTTATTTTTTTTTTATTTTGCATTTGCTTTTTAGGATTAAATGTAGACTGCAGTTTCCGTTTTGGTTGGACTCCATTGATGTATGCTGTCAGTGTTGCCAATTTGAAAATGGTACGTGTTCTTCTGGATAGAGGAGCAAATGCAAGCTTTGAAAGGGGTATGTATAAGAATTGCTTCCATATTCTCTTACTGCTCAGTATTATTAATCTAATAGAGGGCTTGCTCTTTTGAGCTGGCAATTTTTGGTACTTGGTCAAGCAGATAAGCATCTTACAGAACTGCAGTGTCTGCTACATATATCATATGATTGGCTATTGATGTAGGCAAAACCAGGATAGTGATGCTTGTGAAGTCATTGCCTGAAGCCTTGTAGTGAAATCTGCTATATGGCTTTCCATGTGGACCAGTAATATTCACGTAACCAGATACTGCTTATTGAAATTGTGCTTTCCTGATTTGACTTGATACAGGAATAAAGAAAACCTACCAACTGTAAAAGCAAGAGCTGTTATTCACCCACTACCCTTGTATTAGCTCTTGCTTGATACAATGTGCCTTTCCAAATGGAGGTCCAAATAGATGTCAAATTTAAAGTAAACAATAAAATACCATGTGTTAATCTTGAAGATACTGCCCAACTGTGTCTTCAGAATGAGCACATACAGTATACACTTGCACTGCCAAAAGTCATGGGATAGCAGTATGTAATGGTAGGTGGCGACGCTGTACTGTGATGTATTGGAAATGCCCAGACCTGCAGAAATTTTAATTTGACGTTTCATGATTTAATTTGAACACTGGAAATTTGAACGCCGGCTAGGCTGCTCATGGCAAGGCGATGTGAATTATCAGAGTTCGAACAGGGCATGATAGTGGGTGCCCGAAGCATAGGAAATTCCATTTCCGAAGTTGTGTGGACATTGAACATTCCTCGATCTAAGGCAGGGGTCTTCAACCTTTTGGCCCTCCGGCTGGTTTGGAACTACACATCCCAGCATGCCCTGCCACCATTTTGATATAACTTCATGCTAAAACTGTGGCAGGGCATCCTGGGATCTGTAGTTCCACAGCAGCTGGAGGGCCAAAGGTTGAAGACCCATGATCTAAGGTGTCGCATATGTACTGGGAATACGTCATGGAAGGCATCACCACCCACCGTGGACAGCACAGTGGTCGACCATGGGTGCTTAATGATTGTGATCATTGGCATGTGGCCAGAATTATCAGTGGTAACAGACTAGAGACACTGGCTGAAATCACATCCACAGTCAATGCATAACCAGCAGATCAGTGCAGCATTTTTTTTAGCTTCCATGGATACGGGAGCAGAAGACCCACCAGAGTGCCCCTGTTAAAAACTACGACACCGGACACCGTGCATCGCCTAAGTTTGTGACGTTGCTAATTGGACCCTGGAGGACTGGCAACATGTGGCGTGGTCCGATGAGTCACAGTTTCAGTTGTTTTGGACTGATGGTAGGGTTTGAGGGTGACGTTGACCCCATGAGGCCATTGACCCCAATTGTCAACAAGGCACCGTGTAGGCTGGTGGTGGTTTTAAAATGGTGTTTCTTCTTCAGGATCCACAGGGATACCATGGGGATGATGTGGTTGGAGTGATCCAGGCACCAAACAGTTAAGCTTTCAGCTCCCAGGATGCCCCAGGTCCTCCTCCACATAAACCCTGGCCACAGGCTTTCAATTTTTCGTTTGGTGCGGCTGGATTCAGACTCTCCTTTCTAACGGGGACTGCTCAAGCAGTCCCAAGCTTTAATTTTATGTTTTATTTTATTTCTATGTCTTAGGGTTAGCAGTGCTGAGCGTAATAAAACGCCTGCACTGCGACTCAGTCTACCTCTGCTGGGCCGCAACACCAGTAACATGTCTGGTGATTTCGTCGGGTCACGGCAGAGCTTGCTAGCGGTGATGCTGTCACCCGGACTGCAACCGGACGCACGGAGATGTCAGGTAAGGCGATTCCTCGCTTATGGGGAATCGCACGCTGCAGTCCTTGCTTTCGGCGATGGAGACACACCGGAAGCCGCTGCAATGAGGGCCCAGGGCCCTTCGATCCCTCACTAGACCACCGGGACCTTATTGTCTGACGGTGATCCATCAAAGGTTTTCCCGCGTCTGGGTCGCTCCTCCAACCCTCATCGTGCATATGAGACGCTCACAGCTCACTATCTGTGCTCTGCTGAAGCAGTTTGGTCTCAGGAGGTTTTGGGTCGGTCTCCCTGTATTCCTCTTCCCTGGGTCAGGTATATAGTGCTCTATATCCTACCAAGTCTCGTGATTTCAGTAGTTGATTCAGGGTCCATTGAAACTAAATTACATATGCATTGTATGTGAATTTTTGCTAGCTGCTGGTTTGATACTGCCTTTTATTTCTGGCTGTCCGTTATAACTATCACTGTTTTTTTTTTTTTTTTTCCTCCTCATCCACACAGGTGGGTGGGGGTTTTTCCTTTTGTACTTCACATTTACTAGTTAATTGTGAAGGCTGTCACATCACATTGCATTGTTACCTTTATAATTGATATGTCAAAAGGTAAAGGGGAATGGGAGGTTGAGGCCCCTGTGCTGGTTTATTGTAAATCCTGTTTGGCAAGCTTGTCCCCTCAGGGCTTTATACAGGATGGTTTGTGTGCTGTCTGTTCTAAAGAACCACCTCACCAGTCCAGTCTACCAGCCCCTGTACAGGAGCCATCTTGGGTGCTCTCCTTGTCTCAGGTGATGACGCAGCTAGTGGTTTGTTTGGCTACTCTGAAGCTGCCTCTTTTAATAGTTTAATAGCAGTTTCAGCATGCTATGTTTGCCTCTCCTATACATCCTTCCTCGATGGATGTTTATGCCCACTCAAGTCAGAGTATGGCTCAGTCGGCTGCTGTGAACAGATCGAAAGTTACTAAGGCGCCTAAGCGGACGTTATCTTTTTTTATCAGTCTGCTCAGCATGTAGATTCAGACGCGTCATCAGAGGAATCTGATGATGCGCCGGGTTCTTCTCCAAGGGCTCTCTCAGGAGGAGAGGACCATCCTTCTACAGTGGATGTCCCTCCTTTGGTGAGGGCGGTCAAATCAATCCTAAATATACAGGATGATGAGCCAGCTCCTAGACAGAAGGCTCCAGTGTTTAAACACCAGAAAGTGGTAAAAGCTGAGTTTCCTAAATCTTAGCAGCTCACTGAACTTATGGAAGAGGCATGGAGTAACCCAGATAAACTGTTCCATGTTACGCAGTGATTGCAAATATGCGCTATAGCGTGTATTTTACCCACATGAGGACCGGGGACTCACTTTTTCAAAATGGGAGAGTACCCGGGGACGTGCTTAGTTGCTGGACAATTCCCTGGCTCCTGGGTAGATGATTGAGGTCTCCCCTGGCCCAGCAGCAGAGCGGACTATAACGAGGGATGGAGCCAGCAGTAATGGTCTCGGGATGCTTTACTGTTGGCATGACACAGGACTGATGGTAGCGCTCCCCTTTCCTTCTCTGGACAAGCATTTTTCCAGGTGCCTCAAACAATCTGAAAGAGCATTCACAGAAAAAAAAAAACTTTACCCCAGTCCTCAGCAGTACAATCCCTGTACCTTTTTGCAGAAAATCAGTCTGTGCCTGATGCTTTTTTTTCTGGAGAGAAGTGGCTTCTTTGCTGTCCTTCTTGACACCAGGCCATCCTCCAAAAGTCTTCGTCCTGTGCCATGCCAACAGTAAAGCATCCTGAGACCATTCATGTGTGGGGTTGCTTCTCAGCCAAGGCAGTGGGCTCACTCACAATTTTGCCTAAGAACACAGCCATGAATAAAGATTGGTACCAAAACATCCTCCAAGAACAACTTCTCTCAACCATCCAAGAACAGTTCGGTGATGAACAATGCCTTTTCCAGTATGATGGAGCAACTTGTCGTAAGGCTAAAGTGATAACTAAGTGGCTCGGGGAACAAAACATCAAAATTTAGGGTCCATGCCAGGAAACCCCCCAGACCTTAATCCCATTGAGAACTTGTCAATCCTCAAGAGGCGGGTGGACAAACAAAACCACACAAATTCTGACAAACATCAAGCATTGATTAGGCAAGAAGGGGCAGCCATCAGTATGTGGCCCAAAAGTTGATTGACAGCATTCTAGGGCGAATTGCAGAGGTCTTGAAAATGAAGGGGCATTACTGCAAATATTTCGAAAGGCGAAAAGTCGCAATCGACGATATACTTTTTTGCGGATTGCGACTTTTCGATTCTTTGAATTTGGCCCTATGTCTAGCAAAGGCAAAAATATCAAGCAGCCTGCTGCTCCCACTCTGGTGTCTTGCAAGTCCTGTTTATCGGCACCTATCCCTTGTATCCTCTCCTCAGAACCCCGCGTGGGCTTCTTTTTCACAGGTGTTGGAAAAAATTGTGGACCACCTAGCGGTCAATGTGGTAGCTCCCCCTATGGGATGGCCACAGCAGGTACTCTCTGCAAATCCTTTGCCTCCCCCATGGGTAGTCGTACTTTCTACCTCAGTGCAGAGTCTGGCAGCTACTTCTACAGCCTTTCAACAAATGCTGCAAAAGGAAAGACCCTTACCTAGTAAACCTACTAAGCATGCTGTGTTATCTTCCCAGTCCACCCAGCTATCAGGTTCTGAATTATGGGGAGGCAGAAGACTAAATCTGGCCATCCACTATACAATTTTCTGTCCAATCTGGCTGGTTGGAATGAAAACCTGGTAATGTATACGAGCAACTGACAGTCGATCATATGGTTTTAAACACTGAAAAAAAGGACAAAAAAAATTTCAAATTGGTGAAATTTGTGTGTTTTAACCATTTTTGGCTATTTTCCAGTGTTTTTGAGCAAATAGGCGATTGTACGATTGTCATTTGCTCCCATACATTACCAGATTTTCATTCCAACCAGCCAAATTGGACAGATATCTGACAGAAAATTGTATAGTGGATGCCCAGCTTAAGACATCTCACTCTGACTCCCCTTTGGGAGATGAGGAACTCCCTTCTAAATTGAATATACCTGCACTTGTGAAAGCTGTAAAATTTATTCTTCAAATACAAGAGACAGAACCCACTCCTAAGGCACTATTTAATCGACAGAAGGTAGTTTTGCCAGAGTTTCCTCACTCTGATCAGCTACTGTATCTGATCTTATGACTGAAGCATGGAATATACCAAGTAGAAGGCTTCAGCTGCCTAAACGGTCGATTTCCTTTTACCCTCTTCCAGCTACTGATTGTGCTCAATGGGAAGTTCCCCATGCAGTGGATTCCCACGTGACACGCCTAGTTAAGAATGCTACCTTACCTATCCATACTGCAACCTCCTTTTAAAGAAGACTACGGATAGAAGATTGAAGCTTGCCTGAAGTCTATAGACCCTCTTACAGGAGCTATTACTCATCCTGCCAGGGCCACGGGCTGGGTGGCAAAAGCCATTGAGATTTGGGCAGAGGCCATAGAAGATAAATTTCCCTCTGATGTTGCGAAGGAACCTCTGTCCTACTTATCTCACATTAGAGATGCAGCCTCCTATTTAGGAGGAGCGGCTTTGAATGCTAGTATCCTTGCTTCCAAGGCATCTGCTACTTCTGTGGTAACACGCCGTATTGTTTGGCTTTGCACATGGAAGGCAGTTTCAGACTCTAAAAAGGCTTTAGCGTCTCTGCCTTATTCTGGGGAGATCCTGTTTGGCCCAGAATTGGACAAGATTTTGACTACCTGGCAGCTTCTAAGACAGCGTTCTTGCGCTCTGCATCTACTATGAAGCCTCGGATGTCATACTTTCGGTCCTTTTGTCCCCAAGGAAAAGTTAAAGGTCTGTCCTTTCAACGGCAAGTCTGCATCCACTAAGGATTTCAAGCCTAGGACCAAACGGGCCTGGGCTACTAGACGTCCACATACCAAATCTGACGACAAGCCTTCAGCCTGACTGGGTGGGCCTCTCCCTGGGGACTCCCAGGGTGGGAGGACGACTTCTTCAGTTCGCCCAGTTCTGGTGCCAGACCACCTCAGACACCTGGGTAAAAAGTGGTCTTCCACGGATATGCCCTCTCATTCCTGAGGCGGCCCCCCAGCAGTTCTTTTGCATGGGACCTCCATCGGACACAAGCAAAGCCCTGCTCCTACAGAAAGCCATTCAGTCCTTACTGCTCTCAATGGTAATTATTCCAGTCCCCTCATCACCGTGAGGGAAGGGCAATTTTTCTATCCTTTTCTTGATTCGGTCTCATCGGCCTATACTCAACCTCAAGTCTCTGAACAAGTTTCAGGGTGCCCAGGTTTGGTATGGAAACCTTTTTATGCTCTATTGTCCTGGCTATTGAGCCTGGGGACTTTATGGTGTCTCTGGACATTCAGGACGCTTACCTACATGTACCTATAGCACCTTCTCATCAGTAGTATTTCTGGTTTGCTATCCTACAACAACTGTACCAATTTCAAGCGCTGCTTCTTAGGCTTTCTACAGCTCCTCGGGTCCTAACCAAGATCATGGCAGTTATGGCGGCCTATCTTCGTCGTGAGTGAAACAGACTGCTCCCATACTTGGACGATCTCTCACTTTTGGCAAGCTTTACAGAAATTCAATGCCATCTACAAGTAACCATTGCCTTTCTACAAACGCACGGTTGACTGATCAACTGGAAAAAGTCTTCCCTGACGACTCAAAGAATGGTACATCTGGGAGCCCTCCTGGACTCTCAGGCTCAGAGAATCTTCCTGACAGCAGACAAAATCTCTATTACAGCAGACAAGTGCGCAGATTACTCCACAGTTGCCGAGTGTCCATTCACTCTGCAATGCAGACCTTTGGATCAATGGTGTCCACCTCCAACATGGTGGAGTTCTCTCAGTTTCACTCCAGACCCCTACAACACCTGATCCTCTCCAGGTGGAACGGGCTGCCCCATCTGTTCAGATCCTAGACGATGGGCCTCCCCTCCATAGGTTTGCCTGTCCATAACCTGGTAGCTACAGACATCCCACTTAAACAGGGGTCACCCCTTTTTGGATCCCGGACTGAGCACTCCTCACCACGGACGCAAGCCTCCGCGTGTGGGGCGCAGTGATCGGCCAGCACTCCTTCCAAGGATGCTGGACTCCAGCTGAGGCGATCTTGCCAATCAACGTCCTGGAATGCTGGGCCATTTACAAAGCCCTCACTCTGGCTCAGGATATTCTTCGGGGCAGGTCAGTGCAAGTACAGTCTGACAACGCCACGGCAGTGGCCTACTTCAATTACCAAGGAGGCACTCTTAAGTCGGTCAGCAATGGCAGAAGTGTCTTGCATTCTCACATGGGCTGATCGCCATCTCTGCAGTGTTCATCCTGGGGTTTCTCAATTGGGAGGCGGATATCCTCAGCCGTCACTACGTGCATGCAGGGGAGCGGGGTCTCAATCCAGAAGTCTTTCAGCTCCTGGTGGACAAATGGGGCCCACCAGACATTGGCCTCACGACAGAATCGCAAGCTTCCAGTGTACGGGGCCAGCACGAGGCACCCCGACACAGCCTTCGTGGACGCATTATCTGTGAGGTAGACCTTCCATTTGGCCTACCTCTTTCCTCCAGTCTCCCTTCTGCCTCGTGTTCTTCGGAAGTTCAAGCAAGAAGGGACACTGTCTCGTTGGTAGCTCCGGCTTGGCCTCGACGCCATTGGTACTCCTATCTTTAAAAGTCTCTCCATGGAGAGGAACGTCTAACTTCCTCTACAACCAGACCTGTTGTCTCGGGGTCCCTGTCTACACCTGAGCCTGGACCACCTGTCTTTAATCGCTTGGCTCTTGAGACAGCCCTCCTAAGGTCTAAGAGGTTTTCTAGCTCTGTGTTCACGACTGAGTGCGTAAACTGGACTCTGCCAGGATTTATCACTGGGTGTGGCATACATATTTCCAGTGGTGTGTTCCTAAAAACTATAACCCTCCAGGTTTTTAGGGGTTTCTAGAAACCCCTTGCCTTTCTTCAAGCTGGATTGGATCTCAGACGCCGCCTAGCCTCTCTGAAAGTGCATGTCTCTGCTCTGTCCATCTGGTTCCAGCGCAGAATTGCTCCTCTAACGGATGTTCATACTTTTCCTGCAAGGTGTTCTACGTATACAACCTCCCTTTGTCTCTCCTGTGGCTCCGTGGGATTTGTCAGTGGTTCTCCACGCGCTTCAGGAACCTCCCATTCCAATCTCTGCCTTAGCAGTGAGCCATTTGACATCTACTGAAACCAGTTTCTTCAGGCTATAGCATCTGCCCATAGTGTATCGGATTTAGGGGTGCTCTCCTGTCGCTCCCCGTTTCTAGTCTATCATCCGGACAGGGCTACGCCCTGGCTTCCTTCCCAAGGTCTCGCGTTTCCACCTTAATGAGGAAATTGTGGTTCCGACCTTTCAATCACCGGATCTCTCGGCAGGTGAGACCTCTTGGATGTAGTCCATGCTCTGACGATCTACGTGGACCGTACTAGTTCCATCAGTAATTCGGACTCCCTCTTTGTCCTATATGGATTCCACAAGAAGGGATGGCCAGCTAACAGACTCTGGCGAGATGGCTTCGCGTGACTATCTCACAGGCTTACACGCAAACTGGCCTTCCTGCGCCGGCTACAGTATCTGCTCATTCTACTCGCTCAGTGGGTCCCTCATGGGCAGCCCGTCGTGGCGCATCTGCCGAATAACTATGCAAGGCAGCCACGTCCACACCTTTCTTGCCATTTGATACATTTGCCTCTTGGGATGCTTTCTTCGGGCGACAGGTTCTCCTCTTAGCTCAGGAGCGTCCCTGCCCTTGAACAACTGCTTTGGAACATCCGCATTGTCTCCTTGTGGAGCCCTATGAACCCTGAAGAAGAAAACAAGGGTACATTTTACCATAACTCTCCTTAATTCTTTCTTCAAAGTCCATAGGGGTACACAGGACTTCTATGGGTTTATTCTCTTGGACACTTGTTTTGCATGGATAGACTGCGCTATTGCTGAAATGATATACTTGAATGATGCAAAAAACAAAAGGCTTCTTTGAATTATATACTATATTTATTCACAAAGACTGCAGTAAAAATATAAAATGTATCAGTTATAATAACACTGACTAACAAATTGCTACCTGTAGATATCTATAGCATAAAATAATAGTTTTGATACATACAATCATTATCTTTTTACAACTGTCTTTGTGATTAAATATTGTATATAATTCAAAGAAGCCTTTTTGTTTTTTGGATCATTCAAGTATATAATTTCAGCAATAGTTCGGTCTATCCATGCAAGTGTTTTATCTATTTGTCAGATATGCAACTGACACTTAGGACCTGATTCAGACCCGCTCGCTAGATGCTTACACTCGTTTCCAGAGTGTGCAAATCCGGCTAAGTGACGGCAAGGCAGGCGATCGCAAGGCATCAGCACGTCCACTATGTCTTGGCGTGCGATCGCTTTGTGTATGCAGATGCCCACTTGCGCAACGTCATCTCCAGGAAGTTTGCAACCATCGGATGCATTCACAGCGCTTGAGGTTGATTATACCCTACCGCGAGCACTTCAGTGTAAAAACCAGCCAGGTGACATGTACTATAATTATGCACGCTTCTGAAACGGTGTTAAGACGCTCAAGCATGCCTGCGTTCGCACATCCACTCCCCCAGCACCTGTTACCACAAACAAATGGCTTGTCCTGTCACTCATTCAGCTGGGCTGTTTATGCTCGGCGAGCGTACACTTCCTGATCGCTCGGACTAGTTTGCGCACGTTCATTGCGATGCATGCGCACAATGCGAACCATCGGCAGCTACGAACGAATACTTCTTAGAATATGCCCTTAGTCCAGCTTGTTTGCTCTACTTAGATACACAAAATCTTTCAATTCACAGTAATAGTGGGTTTACTAATTCACAATTTTCACTTGGTATATGTGTATTTTTAAATCTATTAAAATAATTTTTTATACAATTTTTATGTGTAATATATATATATATATATATATATATATATATATATATATATATATATATAATCTCTATATCTCTCACTCTCTCTTTAGTTCACTCTAGCCTCGGCAGCAGGCAGGGTGCCGGAGCCAGAGAGGGCACTTCCGTGCGCGTGACCATCGAAAAGGGGCGTGTCTATAAGACGCAACCCCTTTTCGTCACTCTTGGGGGCATGCCCGGCACTTACGGACACGCTGGGCAGCCCTCAAGCGCTGCCGACAGGGAGAGCGTCTATTCTCCGGCGGTGACCAGGTCACAGCACATTTCCCCACCCGCTGGACACTGCGACCCGCGGGTGAAGACTGCACCCGCAGGGTGCTTTTTGCCCTCCTTCTGGAGGGCAGGGTGCTACCAATTAGTCTTGGTCACTTGTTTCCTTCTCTGAGTGTGATACTTCAGTGTACCAGTCTTCCTTCACTCCTATTCTGCTCCTGCCTTGGGCTTGTTAACAAAACTGAATTGTCTTCAGGCTGTGGGCGGGGTATAGGGGGAAGAACCGGCGCATCCTGCGATGGATAAAAGCTTTGCTGTTGGTGTCCGGTCCTCCAAGTACCACCCACACCCCATTGTTTCCCTGTAGACCTTATGGACTTCGAAGAAAGAGTTAACAAGAGTTAGTTTTACCATAACTTTTTTTTTTTTTTTTCAGGCAGGCTGCAGGTCTCAGCAAGCCTGCCCTGGCATGATGGAACTTGTAGAACCACAAGTGTCAGCATGCCCGTACAGTAATGGCCTAGCGCTTGTAGTCTGCCTCTAAAAAATAAACAAATGGACACTGCTTGTTGTAGCAGTTTTTTTTAATAAAAAAACGCACAACCCTTCTCCCAAATTTAATACTTACCAAATCCTTGGATGGGCTTCCCTTCATTCTAAGTATGCATCCACGAATCTTGGCAAAATGACAAACCAAACTGAGTCCAGCGGACAGGCTGCTGGCACAGCCATTGCAACAACACGGGTAATTTTAGGATACTACCATAAAAATTAATGGGGTAGGGCTGTTTGGCTGAGAGCAAGGGAACAGTTTCTATCACAGTGTCAACTCTCAGCCAATCAGAGCTTCCCCATTGTTTGTTTCAGCTTTGTCCTTCCCATTTGATTATAAGCATTCATTACCTTACCCAAAACTCCCTCTTAACTTTTTGTCTGCCCTATCTCCTCAAAATGAATCCTCGAATCTTGCCTCCTTCCAGTTCTGAGGTCAATTTATTATACCTTTTTATGGTACAGTATTATGCTTTTTTAATGTCAAATACTTTACATGTATGTTCACTGGACCTTAAAAGCTAGGCCCTCACTCATTGAGGTCAAGCAAAAAATGCTGCAGATATTTTTTTATATTTTATTTTGATAGTCTAGCCTTGAAAAAGGGGTGGAAAGGTTATACAGAAAATGGGACCAATATATATTGACCAAATGGACCTCACTCATCAATAGCGCATATTTAAATTACTTCTATCTATAGACTGGTATTTGCACTGTAAAATTTTGCTAAGTCCAAACTAAATGATTCATTAGTCTCTTGGTGCGAAACTCTTGCTGCTTGTATTAAAATGTTCAGACTTAACCTGTAGCTGTAAGTTATGCAGCTTTAGAACCTTGAGTCTCCCATATCCAAAATGCTTGGGACAAAGGCTATTTTGGATATCGGAATATTCTGTATTTTGGAATATTTGTATACTATATTGAAATGTTTTAGGAATAGGGCCCAAATCTAAACACCGAATGCATTTATGATTCATATACACCTTATACACACAGCCTGCAGGTAATTTTATACAATACTTTCAATAATTTTGTGGCTCAAACAAAGTTTGTGTACATACATGAAACTCATTTATGTTTCATATATACCTTATACATACAGCCTATAAGTAATTTTAAACTTTATTTTTAATAATTTTGTGCCTTAAACAAAGTTTGTGTACATTGAACCATCAAAAATCAAAGATTTCACTATCTCAGTCATGCTAAAAATATTCTGTATTTCGGAATATTTGGATATGGGAGACTCAACCTTTATTATCTCTCCGGTCACCACACCATGTATGCATTTTTGGATGGCGCTGCAGAGTTATATCTTAAATCTTGCATGTTACATACATGGCACTGGGGGCGATTACATTTTTGTGTGGGCGGCGATAATGAGCACCCAGTTTTGAAACTCAATTGTCCTGGGCGCTCGTTAATTATTGCCCTCTTCACGTCTTATTAGACCAGGTTTAACCATATAAAATTGCTAAACCCGTCTAAAGTCCTGGTTAGGGCACCCTAACCACGGGATTCTCGCACATTTCTGCTCGCAGCCTCCCGAGGGTGCGAGCAGAAATGGTGATGGCAATCGCGTTCAGACGGAGCAACAATTGAATTGCTTTGTCGGGCGCCTAAAAAAATTAGCCACCAGTAAAACAATTGAATCGCAACCTGTATGCATTTTCTGTTCTACAGAAAATGGGTCCAATTTATTGACCAAATGGACCTTACTGATCAATAGCGCATATAGTTATGTCAATCTACAGACTGGTATTTGCACTGTAAAATTTTGCTAAGTCCAAACTAAAATCATTCATTAGTCTCTACTCTGTGCAAAACTTTCTACTTGTATTAAAATGTTCACAGACTTCATGTTCTAAAGCTGTATATGGGATCCCCGTCAAATGTGACATAAACCGCAACTTCCTGTTACAGGGTGACTTGTCCAGCTTGGCATAGCCTCAAGATCTGTTCATTTTTCAGGAAAAACCCACACTCATTGTCCCCCATTCAGTCCAAGCCATAGCTCTTGGTGCAGTTTATTCTTTTGAGGGAAGGACGACGCTATCCATTTTCATTTTGTTTTTTATTTTATTTTTTTTAACACAAGGAATGTGTTTTATGTGTGAATAGTGTACCAAGGGGAAATCCAGTGCTATGATATCTGGTTTTAGAAGATGGTACTGAATGTAAAAATAATTAGTTTCATGTGATTATTTATTATGTCCTGAAGTTTGCATCCAAGTTTCAAATCTTTGTGATTTAAAATGTTTTTCTTTTCTTATTCTGGTAGATAAATTTACTGTACTTATGTGTGCATGCTCTGCAAATGCACTGGAAGAAAATATAGTGAAGTGTGTAGAACTACTGCTGTCACGGAATGTTGATTTAAATGTATGCTGCAGGTAAGTTGGCTTTCTCATCTGTTCATAATGCACATGTTGAATCTTCTTTAGTAACATTTATATAGAGCCAGCATATTCCATTGGGTAATGTTCATTAGAGCACCCTACACCCGTCACAACCTGTGCAGTTCCTCTTTCCTGCCTGGGGTGTCGCTCTCTGCTCTGGAGCTTCTAGCACACTCTGGTCTGTATCTCAGCAGTTTGTTGCATCAGCTGAGTGTCCGTCAGGGTGCCCTGCATGCAACCTATAGGGAAACAAGCATTGATACACAACGATATGTGCTACTTATTGCATTTTAGCCTAGCTGGATTACAGAGGTTCTTGGTGGGTTGTATGATCCAGTCGCACAGGAATGTTGGCCTAGGGTCAGGAGGAGGAAAAAGTGAAGAACTAGAAGGGCGTTAAAGAGCCCTTCTAGTTATGCTAAGCGTCTTTTCTTGCAACTTTTTACCTTCACATGCGTCTTCGCACAGCAATGTGAATAGGACGCACAAGCAGCTTTTGCTGATTACAATATGCCACATGCCTATATTCTGTGTGCAACTGCGGGTGTATCTACATGTGAAACGCCACGTTAGTGTCAGCCGCTGACATTGTAACATCTTTTGCATGCAGATACACCCGCAGTTGTACACAGAATATAGGCATGTTGCATATCATTTTAATCAGCAGAAGCTGCCTGTACGTACTATTTGCTGTTTGATGTATGTGGGCACATCTGCATGTAAAGTTATATGTGGACTCCATAGAGGGGATATAATTGGGTATAATTATGGAGGTTGGGGTTGTGGCCTGGACGAGCTTAGGGGAAGGAAGCTGACTCCATAGCTCCTAGGCCCAAACATCCGTCACTTATCCTGGATCATTTTCCTCGACCCTCATACTGGCATACTGTTGACTTACCTTTCCGCGCTCCGGGAGTCCCTCCGCCTGCCTGTCTCCTTTCGCTGTTCTGATACAGGTGCTGGTAGTTTGCTTCTGCAGTGTCTCCTCGTCGCAGGCGCCATCTTTGATCCGGCTGATACGGCTCCTGACTCAAGCGCTGGCTACTTTTGTCTGTTGGTCTGTGTCCTGGGTAGGAGGATAGGTGGCAAATCCTGTCCCTGTTAAACCACAGCTCTCTGGGCTTTTACAGTCCTGCGACTTTTTTGATTCAATTTGTTTCGGGGGCCTATTGTGAGCTGGAGTTAGTTTTCACTAGTTTAAGGCCATCTAGTCTATTGTCCCTGTTATATTTTTCTTTGGTATTGGGGAAGGGGGGGGGTGATTTCAGTAATTATATGGGGAGGGTTGTTTTGGGGTTTTCTGGGGGGGGGGTGTCTATGTATTTTAATTTTGTTTAAATTATATGTTGGCGGATTTGAAAATATTTTGTTTATTTTTATATTAAATGTCCTGTTATGTGTATTTTATTGAAGATTATACAATGTGTAGACATTGTCTGCTCATATAACCTACTTTTTATATAGCTTTAGATCACATGGGCCCAGATGGCACCTATAGGTCCGTGTTGTAATATCTGTATGGTTTGAGATAGCTGAGGTCTATATTTTTGTTATTTATTATGACTTCTATTTTCTTTCTATACATCACTTTATTCTGATTAGTATTCTGTGTTTTATTGTGAATTAGGTTATATTTTATATCTGCTGATATCACTATATTGTATTTATTTTTATTTTGTTTTGGGTGTGTTTCAAAAATTAAAAAAAATGATAAGATGAAAAAAAAAAAAATGTATGGAGGTTGTGGGTGGTTCTGGAATATGCTAAGATTGTCTGAAGAGGTGAGTTTTCAGGGAACTCTTCAATGTTTGGAGACTAGAGAAGTCTTGTCCATGTGAGGGCATTCCACAGAGTGGGTGTAGCCCCAAAAAAGTGATATAATGATGAATGGGGGAAAGTAATGAGTGTAGAGGAAAGACTCGGATCTTGCACAGAGCAGAGGAGTCAAGCTGAGAGATATTTTGAGATAAGTAAAGAGATGTATGCTGGTGTAGTTTAGTTATAGCTTTGTATACATAAAAGACAGTTCAGAGCCAAGGATGTCACATAGACAGCGAGCTTGTGTGGTAGGGTTGATCGTCGTGTTATGAACAGTGATAGAGAAATCAGGTTGGTTGAAATAATTATTCTGTTTTGGGATAATTAAGTTTGAGGTGGTAAGATGACCTCCAAGATGAAATGGCAGAAAGAGAGAGCTTACAGGTTTTAGTTAAGGTTGGGATAAGCACAGGAGACAGAGTTCTACTGACTTTATGAGGGTGTAGGATCAAAAGGAGAGGTAGTAGAATAGGAAGTTGGGAAATATAGATACTTCAAGGTAAATGTAATCGGATGCTTGTATTGCACAGGCTGAGAGTGTCCAGCGAGCCTCCCTGAATTTATTTTATTTTTTTATAAAGGACATCGGACCGACAGGCTAGATCTGAGGAGATGAATTGCAATGTGTTAGGTTATGTAAAAGCCAGGCCAGTATGGTATCATAACCTAATACCTCTTTCACACTGCCAGCAATAGCCTGGGGTATATCACATGAACGCGCAGCAACCCAGGTTATTGTCCAGTGTGAAAGGGCCAAGTTGAAATAACTCTGGTAACGAGCAGGGTTGAACACTGGTTCAACCCGGCTTGTGGTGCAGTGTGAACGTGTAACCTAGGCCGATGCACTTCCTATGCTATCCCGGTTACAAGTCGGTGCTTGGAGATGATTTAATTTCCAAGCACTGGCTTGGCACATGACGGCGGTGACCTCATCAACCCGGTAATAAGCTGGGACAGCCGCCAGTCTGAAAGGGGTCGCACCCGCGATGGACCAGTGTACAAAATTCCTGGTACGACTCGGGAATGCAGTGTGAAAGGGTTATAAGCGTCACTGAACAACATCTCAAATACAGGTAATAACAATTGTAAGCAAGTCATTACATATTACTGATTGCATAGAGTACATGGGCAGAGTGGAGGAGAGTGCAGTATGCAGAAGTGTGTCAAGTTATAAACTTTTAGCATACAGGTTAAGAAGCAACTCTTTACTAACATCACATAATACAGTAAGTACTGTCAGTTTTTTTTCTGAGCATTTGGCTATTAAGAAAATGTTGGATACCATTACCATGGTACCAGGCTACTCTGATTCCTGACATATAAACTAATTACACAATCAATAATTGGTCTATTTCACTGATTATTATAACTCTTATCTGGATATTATTCTCTAACCCTGGTAACTGCCACACTACTGGCCTATACCTTAATTGCAGAATGTCAGTTAGCCAGTTCGCTTCATAACCTTATGACTTGAATGAAAGAAATACAATCTTACTTTTATAAACATGCTATGCATCCATAGTGAGCAAAAAGAACATTACTTGTTAAATTGGAATTGAATATACAATACTTAAAATATAGGAGAATGATTAATAAAAAGATTACATACCGTAATAGATCTATAAATATGAAAGCAAATGCAAAATAAAAGTGAATAACAGAACAGAAGAATGACCTTACCTGAGGAAGAACTGAGTCTTCTGTTAGCGTGCAGGTAACTTGGAAGAAACAGACTGAGCAATTTAGAAGAACATATCAAGCCTTTTTAAACATTAATTAACCCCTGGTCACTCTCAGGTAATATTTCTCAGGTGCATATATAAGCATCCTTCTCTTAGTCTTCCCTCATTAATTCAGGAGTCTGGTGTGACAGTGATGGCGTGAGGCACTTGCCTGTTAGAGGTTAGTTATTCTAGTTGAGACTGACTAGATGAGGTCATAAAATGGCAGTCAGCCATGGGCCTCCTTCACATCAGTGGCTGGAGCTTTTCCAGGAGGATCACCGCCCTCTCCTCGGTTGCATGTGTTATAACTAATCTGTACACAAAAACGATAGTGAATATGGCATTAGGTAATAAGCATATTTATCAAAGAATATGTGCGGTAGATCCCATAAAACCGTTTTCTGAGGTGGTATGTAAATATTAAAAAAAGATATTTGCGATATCTGCTGCAATCCCCCATTTCTACTTCAGGGTCCATAGGGTATCCACAGGATACCTTGGGGTATAGGCGATGGCAGACATCCAGGCACCACAGAGTTAAATTTTCAGCATCCCAGGATGCACTGGGGTCCCTCTCCTATACCCCGCCCCCTAGCCTCAGGCCACTCAGTTTTCGTAGGTGCCTGGCCGGACCAGTCGCACCGTACAGAGGGGGGTCTTTTCAAGGCCCCTGAAGATTTCTTCGCAGCTGTGGCTGCACAACTAGAGTGCTCCAGCATAGGACAGTCAGTATTGACGTCCATTCTGTCACTCCTACACCCCGCCGGTACCGATCCCGGGGATGCTGGTTGGTAGCTGGGGTCACAGCTAGCGGTGACCCTGGCTACCTGGACTGTGGCCGGATGCACGGGGGACAAGGTAAGCGGCGGGGTCCCGCGGTGGGCACCCGCCGGTAACAGTCCTTTTTGGTCCCCAGGCAGGGGGCCTCCCTGGGGACCGGCTGCGCGTGGGGCCAGGTACTGATCCTGCGCCTTCCACTAGACCACCAGGGACAGCGGACCGCAGCATGTGCGGTACAGTGCGGCGTCCCAGGGGTTAATAGCAGGCCAGGGGAGAAAGCCTTCCCTGTCTCACAGCCGGCGTCTCCCCCGCTGCACAGTGCCATTCCACAGTGGTCTGAGCGGGCTGTGTCAGCGCTCCTCCCCCGGGCCCGCCTTCTCTCTGCTCCTCGGTGGCCATTTTCTCACTACATGTGCTGGGAATGACAAACGCTGCTGGAAGCTGTTACAGGTGCCATTGCGGTCCGGGTCCCCCGCATACCTCTCCTTCAATAAGGTCAGTGTATGCAGCACTGTTCCCTACCAGGCTCTGGTCTGTGTAGTTGATCGCAGTGCTTGTAATGCAGGATGTTATCTGTGCATTGTATGTGACTTAAATGCTAGCGCTGTTTGCCTGTACTTTCATTTCTGACTGTCAGCCTTTTTTCCTATCCCTGTTCTTCTGCTACAGCCCTTGCGGTGCGGTGTTGCAGGGTGTTTATTACCTAACAGTAAACGTGGTTTTTCTGTGTGGGAGGTCACATACGCTCCGTTCACAATCCTCATGTCTGAAAGTGAACGAGGATATCCTCTTCCAGCTATAATGTACTGTTATCATGTGCAGTTAGCGGAGGGATATGTAGACGCTGAGGGTTTATGGAGGGCATGTTGTATTATATATAACGCCCCATTTCTGTCACTGTGCCTGCACAAAAAGGGACTGCCCTCGGCTGGCTAAGATGCTTACAGCCCTTGTGGGCAAAGCTCCCTGCGTTTCCCCATAGGGGTTATCGCAGCGAGTGGTGGTCTCATCACATGCAGGGGTCCCTGGGCAGTTGATAGTACCCCAGTGGGTCCTGTTTTTTGCCCCCCCAGGTCTCGCAGGAGCCTGTGTGGGTGAATTTATTGTCCAAATGGTATAGCACCTGATGGACGTTTTGCAGGGGGAGTCACCATTTCGGCCTTCTAAACGGCTTTTCGGGTCTCAGACGGGTAAGGACATGATGTCTGATGACGGTGACATTATTGACTTTTTCAGACACGAGCCCCTTAGTGCAAAGGAGGCGTAGTCTGGGTCTAAAGTCTATATACCTGGCCTTATACGGGCAGTCCGTGCGGCTTTGGTTATTACATATCCCCCGTGGCTAAATCCAACTATGCCTTCTTTAAGGATAAGGGTGTTGCCACTGTAATTCCTCTATCTGGTCAGGTGGATCATTTAGAGGAGGCGTGGAAAATCCGGGTAAGCGGTTCCAGCCTCAAAAAAACGGTTGACCTTTTGCATACCCCTTTGCGGAGAATAATTTTTCCGAATGGGAGTTACCTTTACGGGTAGATTCTCATGTTACATGCCTAGTGAGGAGTGTTATGTGGCCCATGCCCTCCAGGTCCTCCTTGAAGGAGGTTACACATTGCAAGGTGCAAATATATCTAAAATCCAATTATTCCCTTGCTGGAGGGGCTTCCAGGCTGGCTATGGCCGTGTGCTGGGGGGCCAGAGCCATGGAGCGCTGGGTAGGTAACTGGATCTCTGCACACTGACTCTCCAGCAGAGCAGGTGGATAGTGGCAAATTCTCAGAGACTTAGCCACGTTCATAATGAGACAGTCTTACATATAGCCTACTCCTTTCCAGAATCTCCTCGGCAGCAGTAGCGGCTCGGCAGCAGTAGCGGCTCGCCGCTCCCTGTGGTTGTGCTCTTGGAAAGCGGACGCAGATTCCATTTGGAATGCTTTGCCTTTTACAGGACAGGTCCTGTTTGGCCCTCATCTGGACACAATTGTGGCCCCGCAGGCAGCAGCTACGTCTGCCTGTCTGCCATCGGCTACAGTCCCATCGGGGTCTGGGGTTTTGTCTTTTCGGCCCTGTGAGGCCAGGGTAAGTCTAAAATATAGCTTTCCAAGACAGTCAGTAGCCAGGAAATATGCTCAGCCATAAGAACAGTCTTGGATTACAAGACGTCCTACTCCCAAGTTGGACTATAAGCCTTCAGCCTCACGGGACAGGCCTCCTCTCGGGGGACCCCAGAGTTGGAGGCCGGCTTCTCCAGTTCGCCCAGTGCTGGTGTCTGACCTCCACGGACACTGGGGTAAGAGAAGTATTTTCTTAAATGTATGTCCTCTACTCCCGGTAAAAGCCTCTCAGACGGTTTTTCATTACAGGTCTTCTGTCAATTCAAGACAAGGCCCTGTAATTTTTGAGGGTGTTACACTCTATGCTACAGGCAGGAGTTATAGTACCTATTCCGTTGCCCCAAAGGGGAAAGAGGTATTACTCCATCCTCTTTCTGGTATGGAAACCCAATGGGTCTTACCTGGACATCCTCAACCTCGAAGCCTTCAACAAATTCTTAAGGGTTCCTTGGTTCAGGAGGGGAACCCTGCATTCCATCATTCAATGGAGCCTGGGAATTTTGTGGTGTCGTTGGATATATTAAGGGTGACTACCTGAATGTCCCTATTTTCTTAGCACACCAGTGTTTTTCCTCAGGTTTGCAGTGGTCGATAAGCATTTCCAGTTTTACCAGGGTCATGGCAGTTATGGCAGCCCACCTGCAGACGCAGGGGGTCCGCTTGTTACCCAATCCGGGCGACCTCCTGGTGTTACCAGAGTCTCCAGAGATACTTCAGTGCCATCTGCAACGGACAATATCTGTGTTGCTATGTTAGGGCTGACTGATACACTGGAAATGGTCCTCTCTGATTCTTCACAGAGGATGCTCCATATCCCAACATCTGAGGATCTTTGTGATTGAGGAAAAGATCTCTGCATTACAGGCAAAGGTACGCAGTTGCCTGCAGAGTCGCCGAGTGTCTATTCACTCGGCAATGTGGTTCCAGGGTGTCGCTGTTCGACATGGTGGAGAGTACCCAGTGTCACTCTAGAAAAATTGATCCTCTCCGGATGGGATGGGTTGCCCCATAGGATAAAGTCAATAGTGCTTTCCCCGAAGGTTTGTCTCTCTCTGGCCTGGTGGCTGCGGAAAGCTTACCTAAACAAGGGGCATCCCCATTGGGATTGCGCACCGGGTCCTTCTGACAACGGACGCCAGTATCCGTGGCTGGGAGGCAGTGACTGGTCCACACTTGTTCCAGGGCAGGGGGACTCCAGTAGTTTTTGCGCCTTCCATAAACATCTGAGAACTCTGAGCAGTATTCACGGTTCTCCAGCATGCAGGACAGGTCCTCCACGGAAATACCGTGCAGGTACGGTCTGACAACGTCATCATGATGGCTTATGTAAACCACCTAGGTGGTTTCCGAAGTCCGGCGACACTAACAGTGGTGTCTCGAATTCTGGCTTGGGTGGAAGGCTATATCCCTGCCGTCATCGGCAGTGTTCATTCAGAAATCCTCAGATGGAAAGCAGGCTTTCCCAGCCGTCAGGATGTGCATTCAGGGAAATGTCCTCTTCATCAGGAGGTGTTCAATCTTCTGGTGAACAAGTGGAGCCTTTCAGAGATGAGACTCTTATGGTAGACGTATGTTGGTCCAGTGGACCTTCTAAGTTGTGTTCCTCATCCCTCCGTTATCCCTTCCTCCAGTAATAGCAAGAAGGAGGCTCGCTCCTGCTGATAGCTCGTGCGTGGGCCAGACGGCAATATTACTCAGATCTTTGGAGTGTTTCAGTTAACACTCCGAAGCTGTTACCTCTACGACCAGACCTGTTGTCTCAGGATCCTGGCTGATACCCAGACCTGGGTTGTCTGTCCTTGCCGGTGTGGCGGTGGAGACTGCCCTCTCAAGGTCTAGGAGTTTTTCCAGCTCTATAGTTAACAGGGCCTATGTCCATGCTAAGAGCTCGGAAGATTTTATCTGCAAGAATTTACCATCAGGTATGGCATACTTTCTTTCAGTTGTGTCGCCCTACAGGCTCTGCTCCTCGGGTATTCCGGATATCCAGAGTGTTGGCTTTCCTACAGGTGGGCTTAGATAACGGTCTTCGCCTTGCTTACCTGAAGGTGCAGGTTTCTGCCCTGTTGGTTTCATCGTAGGATTGCTACTCTTCCTGATGTCCGCACCTTTGTGCAGGGTATACATTATATTCAGCATCCCTTTGTTCCTCCTGTGGCTCCTTGGGACTTGGCTGTGGTCTTTAGGGCTCTCTGAGGACCGCCATTTGATCCACTGGGCTCAGTGGACTTCAAATGGCTTATGGCTAGGAATGTATTCCTTATTACCATTGATTTGGCCTGTAGGATCTCAGAATGGGGGGCTCTGTCATGTAGACCTCCCTCTTTCTCATCTTTCCTAGGAACAGGGCAGTGCTTCGCACTTGCCCTGGTTTTGTACCTACGTTGGTGTCTAGTTTCTACATCAATGAGGAAATTATAGTACCTGCCTTTACTTCCCCAGTCCTTTCTGCTGGTGAGGCCTCTTTGGATGTGGTACGGGCTCTAAGAATTTAAGTTGACCGTACCAGTCCATTTAAGAAATCAGACTCTCGGTTTTGTCCGTTCTGGTTTCCATAAAATAGGTTGGCCTGCCACTGCGCTAACTTTGGCAGGATGTATTCACATGTCTTCCTGTTCCATTCTCTTTTAAAGCTCTTCCACTAGGTCTGTGGGTCCTTCGTGGGCAGCTCGACGTGGCGCTTCAGCTGTTCAGCGGTGATTGGCAGCCACGTGGTCATCTGTCCATATTTTTGTAAGGTATTATGTTTTTGATACCTTCGCCTCTCAGGATGCTTCCTTCGGGCGGCGGATTCTCCTTACAGCACAGGAGCATCCCCACCCTTCAAAGATACTGCTTTGGGACATCCCCAAGGTATCCTGTGGATACCCTATGGACCCTGAAGTAGAAAATATGAGATATGGTAAGAACTTACCCTTGTTATCTCTTTTTCTACGAAGTCCATAGGGTTCCACAGGACTCCCGCCCTGTCGCACCTGTACTGCAGATAGGCTTTGATCTGGTCACCGGTTTCTCCGTCTCCTTCTGGTGAGAATGTGATTCTTGTGTGTTCCAGACTTTCTTCTCTCTCTTTTTTGCTCCTGCTCCGGCCTATGGCTTGTTACGAAACTGAGTGGCCTGAGGCTCGGGGGCGGGGTATAGGAGAGGGACCCCAGTGCATCCTGGTATGCTGGAAGTTTAACTCTGTGGTGCCTAGATGTCTGCCGCCATCGCCTATACCCCAAGGTATCCTGTGGAACCCTATAGACTTCGTAGAAATAGAGATAACAAGGGTAAGTTCTTACCATATCTCATATTTTTTCAATCTCAAAAGCAGCCCTCATGCTGAATTTAATTCCGTAGGTTGGCCCCCGCAGCTAACATCTTCAGATGTAGCATCCCTCCTCTGCTCTGGCTTCTCTCTCTCTCTCTCTCTCTCTCTCTCTCTGTCTCTGTCTCTCTCGATCGATAGATAGTGTGTGTGTGTGTATATATATATATATATATATATATATATATATATATATATATATATATAGACACACGCACACACACATACACTTTCCCAATTGACCAAGCCCTAGCTTAGCAGTTGTAGAGTATTAGATGGTGTTCACTGTAGGATTTTTTTTTTTTTTTTTTTTTTTGTTAGGGCGGGGGTGCTGAGCACATAGGACACATCTGTGCACACCAAAGCAGATCCAGAACTACATATTTTGGTGCCCGATGTACATGGAGTGTTGGTTCCCCCAACCACAATTGAAGCAGGGAGAGGGGCACAATGTGTGGTGTGACGGAATATGAATAAGGGACACTACTGTGCAGTGTAATGTGACAAAGGGGTGGAAATAAAACTAAAGAAACCGCCAAAGGCGCGGGCTGAAAAAAAAGTGTGGTCTTGCTGGGAAGGGGCATGACCACACAATAGAATCCCCTATTCCAATTACGCCACACAGTAGTGCCCCTTTGTCACATTACTCCGCACAGTACTGTCTCTTATTCACGTTACCACACAGTAGTGCCTTTTAGAACACATTATGCCACTTAGTAATGCCCTTTACACATTATGCTTCCCCCTCCTATCTCCCCAGCAGCCTCTTACCTGCTACCACTGTGCCCCTCTAGCAGCCTCTCACCTGCTTCAGCAGATGTGGATTTGGTGTGCACACCTGCATCGGCAGGCAGCCGCACTGCAGCCTTTGAGAGATCATTCGAATCTGCTCTGGTTGCGGGCCAAACAGAGCTAGCGGGCGAGCAGCCACTAGTGATTGGCTGCTGGTCAGCGAGCGCCTATTGCTTTGCGACCAGTGCCAGATTTAAATGACAGCGATGTCTCTCTCAGGTGCTGCTGTCGAGTTGGCCGCAGCAGAGCACGTCCCCAGGGACCCTGTTGTATGGTAGAATACTGTCAGTGATCTTTTGTAATTTGCCTGGTACTAGGCAGTGGGTAAAACTCTGTCCTTATATTGCTCTCTAGCGCCGACCATGACCAAAAGAACAAATATTAGTCATCCCAAAAAAATCCTCTGTTCCAGGTTATACTCTTTGGTAGGAAATATAAAGATGGGAAACAAAAACTTACTTATTGAATTAGATTTATACCCCTTTCACGCCGCCAAAATAACCTGGGTTATTGCTCAGTCGTAGCTCGGTGTGAAAGGGTCTTTGAAAAATAACCCAGATCGAGTGCCCCACCAATCCAACCCAGGTAGCAAGCAGGAGGACACTAACGACCGGGTTATGGGGTGGTGTGAACGGTCCGACCCAGGTTATCTGACCCGGATCATGCCTTAAATGAGCTGATTGGCGGCTGTGGAGCAGTTACCACCCACTTTTTTATGACCACAAAATTTAGCAGGGCAGACCCAGGTTCAGTGTGAATGGGGCCTACCCATTGAATAACCCAGGTCAAAGGTGCAGTGTAAACAGGGCCTGACCTGGATGTCATCTGGGACTGAGCCGTATTCAAAATCCTGGGTCTGACCTGGGATTTTGGTGTGAAAGGGATATTAATGATCTTAAGGAGATCTAGCAAAGCACAACTTTGAGTTTGCTGCAAGGCAGAGTCCCAATTAAATATTTTTTTTTTTATCAGTTTTATTTATATTTTAATTATATTTTAAAGGTAGACTAATATATATTTTTTTATAATTTCCACATAAACAGAATGAAAAGTCTTCTAGCTAAATTTTCAGTTTTGTTTGTTCAATCAGGATACAAGTCCCCAAATAGAAAAATAAATAAAATCCAATACTTTGCATCCCTGACACATTGATGTTGTGTGGATTAAAGAATAACTGCTTGTCCAAAAAAGGTTTTAATGAGGTTTTATTCTTGCAGAGAAATATATTTGCAACTAGCGATTTGTGACATAGCACATCCACATTTTCTTTAAATATGTGTATTATTCGTGCCGCAAAACACCACGCAGTCTGTACCAGAGATATCGGGCTGTGACTTGAACAGCTGAAATAGTTTTAAATATGTACAAAGTTTCAGATAAATGTTGATGGAATTTGAAATGAAGCCTTGCCTGCTGTATATCATAGTATATAGATTCTGAGTCATTCACACACAGATGTTCAAGTGTTGCATATCAAATAATTAATGTAGTCTCATTAAGCGGTTTTGTTACATCCGATTGAGTCTTCGTCACACAGATTAAACATTTGAGCGAAAGATGCTCTGCACAAACAAAGTTGCACTGGACTTTGTGTGCCGAGAAGGGCTATTTGCTATGGGATACATTCGGCATCCCAGCGGTCTGGATGCTGACGCTTACGTTACCAGCGACTGTCAGAATCCCGACGCCGGCATCCCGACTGCCGGGATACCCAAAGTAAATAGCGGGGTTGAGGCAAGGGTTATGGTCAGGTTTAGGAGTTAGGCACAAGGGGGAGGGTTAGGTTTAGCGAGGGGGAGGTTAGGCTCAGGCACCAGGGAGGGTTAGGGTAGGGAGAGGGGGAGGAATAGCATACCTACCAACAAGTGCCGCTGGGATCCCGAGCACTGGCATCCCATACCCAAACCATTTGCTACGGTGGCAATACTGCATGAGGACAGACACATCTGTATAGCACATCTTTCTTTTTGCACATTCTTACAAATACTTTGTTCAATTGTGATGCAAACAGTCAATGTGGAGACACTGAAATGTTTCATCCTACATGTTTTAGCATAATGCTCATAGAAACTAAATGACCTAGTCCATTGAATTTTAATACTTCATATTTGCGACGCCTTTTTGCTTTTGAATTTTAGTCTCAATATAAGAAAAAGTATTTTCTTAAAGTTTTACATATTTACTGGGTGCAGGATTGGCAAATAAACAGTATATTCTTAGTGTAACAGAAATTCAGTCCAGATGAGTTGGCATTAATCTATACGGAAACCACTAGTATGAAAAAAGCATCTATGAATGATTTCGTAGTATGAGTACAGGATGTGTTGAAATTTCTCATGGCGGTTCAGATGCATTTCCTCTTTTGGTGACGTTGATGAAACATCTGTTTTCGTATTTGTTATATAGAAACGGGTATGAGTCCGCACTAGTAAAATAATTTAGAAAAAGAATGAGACAATCATTAGTTTTATGATAATATTACCAACATGGTAGTTAATCACCAAAATAAATTTTTCTGAATAACTCTAGGTTGGTGGTGTGCCCTGAGTGTTTGTGTCAAGCACAGCAGAAAAATACTTTTCATGCAAGGAGCATAAAAAGAGAGAGACAATTATGCCTATGTGGGCGCACTCTTGAATATAATTAGGAAATGGATAGTAATGAAATGATTGGTATATAATTAAGACTTAATGTTTATTATACAACTTCTTAAAAAGGAAATATCCCAAAATCGAGATGCAAATTGAAGAATATAAAAATTATATATATTTTTAAGGACACATATAGAGAATATTCAAAAATGGGTCCAATGAATAAAAAGGTGATATGAGTGTTCAATACACTAAGTAGGTATGTGTTAGGCGAAAATAATGACTATTCATAAGATCTCTGATATAATGTAAAGGAGAAGTCACACCAAGTCCAGATGAAACGAGAGATGGGTAATTACCTATCAATAATTCAAGCTATTTTATTATTCCCAATACGTATATTACTTTAGCTTTTGCCCTTAATCTATTGTTCACCTATGGAAAATGCTGCAATATGATCGATTGTGCTAAATATTATTATTATTTTTTTTTTGAGAAATATTTTTATTGAATCATTTTTCATATTCCATTTAAAATAGTAACATTACCATAATTGACACAGAAAATAAAATAACATAATCACAGAAAAAACTCTGTGAACTACAATAACATTAGAATTAGTAAACAAATATCACGAGATATATCACAAAAAAGGAATATATTGTATATAGATACAGAAACAAATATGTAAAAATTGAATACAAAAATGAAAAAGAGTAGGTTATATAGAATATTGAAAAGTGGGAAAAAGAGAAGGGAGGGGGGAGGGGTACCAGTCAATTATAGAGCAAAATCGCTGAAACAAATTATGTCCAAAGAGGAAAAAACTAAATCGTTGTCAGGGGTGGTTCAGCTGAAAAATGAGCAGTCCACGGGGACCATGTTTTAATAAAATGATCTGGAGTGTCATGTAGGACAGCTGTAACTCGTTCCATTTTATATGTATGCCATATGACGTTAATAGTTGCTAAAACAGAAGGGGGAGTGGAAGACTTCCAGAGGGAGGCAATCGTACATTTAGCTGCATTCAATATATGTTTGATTAATTTCAGTTCGACTCGTGTGGTATTCGGAATAGGCCGAGAAAGGAGGGTGTATAAAGGAGTATTCGGGACTTGAATATCAACTACATCCTTAATCAATTTATGTATATCCAACCAATACTTCTGAATACTAGAACAGGACCACCAGACATGCAGCATGGATCCCACCTGGCCACAAAGCCTCCAGCACAAATTAGAGGAAGAGGGGTATATAGAATGAAGTCGAGTGGGGACCAGGTACCACCTATAGTAAACTTTGTAGGAGTTTTCCTGTATCCGGACTGAAATAGAGCTCTTTGCGATCTCATTCCTTATATCTGACCATTCCTCAGGGGTTAATATCACGCCCACCTCTCTCTCCCAGGCCTCCTCATGGGCTTCTTTTACGGGTTGGTTATGTTGAATTAATGATTGATAAATTGTGGAAATAAGACCCTTAGTTGAGTGAGGGTGTAAACAGAGTGATTCTAGTGTAGTTTTATCAGGTGTTGTAGAGGTTTGCGTCTGGGAGTGAAAAAAATGGCGTAATTGAAGGAACTGGAAAAAAACGTTATTGGGTAGGGAGAATTGAGATTGCAATTCAGCAAATTCCGGGAAAGTCTGTAAGGGAGCTAAATCAAATAAAAATAAGAGATCAGATTTAGTCCATTGGCGAAAGGATTTATGTTGTGTACCTGGGACAAATTCAGGATTGTTCCATAGAGGGACCATTAAGGGATGAGATGAGCGAATATTATAAAGACGGGAGCATTGGTTCCAAATCGAAATCGTAAAACGAACAGTGGAAAGTATGTTTAGCTTAGGTGATCGTGAAAGGGCAGGGCACCAAAGGAAAGAATAGGGAGAATAAACAGATAATGCTCCGGCTTCGATGGATGTCCAAACTCTCTGGCTAGGCGGAGCGTGCCAGAGAACACATGGGGCTAAGTGAGTTGCCCGATAATATTTGATTAAATCAGGAATACCCAGCCCTCCATCACTACGAGGTTTTTGTAATAAGTGCATCTTTACTCTGGGTCGTCTCCCAGCCCATATATAATGTGAGATCTCTACTTGAATATTTTTCAGGATTGTGATTGGGATATGTATCGGGAGAGTCTGCCACATATATAGCAGTCGAGGTAGTATGTTCATTTTAATTGAAGCCATACGTCCTAACCAAGAGATTAGAGATCTATTCCACGTATGAAGGTCTGACTTAATGGAGGCAAATAGTCTAGGAAAATTGGCTGCGTATAAGGAGGAATACGTCTTAGTTAAATAAACCCCTAAATATTTTATCTTATCCGTTTGCCAGCGGACAGGGAATGCGGCTTGTAGAATGCGAAGGTCAGCAGGGGGGGGACTGTAAGTCTAAAATCTCCGTCTTATCTGTATTAATTTTAAAATTAGAGAATGTGCTATACTCATCTATCTCGAAAAAAAGATTTGGGAGGGATGAATGGGGTCAGTTAAAGTTAGAATCACATCGTCAGCGTATAAAGCGATCTTGTGGTCAGTATTACCAACTCGAATACCAGAGATATTCGAACTCAATCTAATCTTTGAGGCTAGGGGTTCCATCACCAACGCAAATATAAGAGGGGATAGGGGGCAACCCTGACGGGTGCCGTTATAGATGGAAAAAGGGTCGGAAGATAGACCATTAACTAAAACGGAAGCTGATAGATTATGATATAATGAGAGTAATCCATTATAGAACGCACCCGAGAACCCCATGTTAAGCAAAGTTTGCTGAATAAAGGGCCAAGCCACACGGTCGAAGGCCTTCTCAGCATCGAGAGCCACCACCAGGGTCGGGTCTGATCTGCCCTGAGCTATTTGTATTAGATCGATCAGACGTCTCGTATTGTCAGAGGCCTGTCTATTGGAGATAAAGCCCACCTGGTCTGAGTGAACCAGATGGGGTAAAATTGGGGCTAACCGATTAGCTAGGATCTTAGCCAGCAACTTCAAGTCTACATTCAGAAGTGAGATTGGTCTATAGTTTTTCAACTCCAGGGGGTCTCGATCAGGCTTAGGAATGACAACTATATTGGCCCTGGTGGTGGCCGCATCAAGTGATTTACCCTCCAACAAAGAATTAAATAGTAGCTTAAGCATAGGAAGTAGGGGTATAGTAAATTTTCTATAATAGAGAGCGGAAAATCCATCAGGACCAGGGGCAGCTGACCTACGTAAATGCTTTATGGCAGCTATGATCTCCTCTTCAGTGATAGGGGCATTAAGTGAGGTAATATGTGATTCAGAGAGTTTAGGTAATTGACAGGACTCCAAATATTGGCATATTCCATTAAGAGTGTGGGGGGTATTTGTGTCTACAGGTGGGAGGTTATATAAAGATGAATAGTATTCCCGAAATAGATTAGCCATAGCCTTGGGATCATGAATTAGAGAGCCATTCGAATCTCTTAAGGAGATAATTCTGTTACGCGTACGCTTGGCTCTTAGTTGGCGGGCTAATAATGTGTCTGCCTTGTTAGATTTCTCATAAAATCTCTGGCGTGTCCACAATAGGGCATTCGCCGCTTTTTTAGAAAGAATTTGAGATAGCTGACCCTTTACAGATAAAATTTTTAGATACGTGCGTTTTTTGGGAAAACGTTGATGAAGCTGCATGAGGGAGGATAATAAAGATTCCAGTTCATTTATGCGCATGAGTTCCGCCTTTCTCTGAGCAGAGGATAGGCTGATGAAAAAACCTCGCAGTGTGGACTTATGAGCTTCCCAAAGTATTGAGGGGGAGATATCCGGAGTGGAATTAGTGGCGTAAAAATCTTTTAAAGCAGATGTAATTTGTGCTATATGAGCCTGTTTCATTAACAAAGACTCATTTAAGCGCCAACAACGGGTCGAGGGTGTCGGGCTTGTAGCCAAAAGCTCCATCTCAATAGCTAAATGATCTGACCAAGGGATAGGTAAGGTGTGTGTCCCCAAGAGCCTTTGAGTGGATGCCCGGTCAACTAAAAAGTAATCGATTCGTGTATGAATATTATGTGGCGGGGAATAATGTGTATAACCTCTAGCTGAGGGATATAGAGTTCTCCATGCATCATAAAGATCATTAAGTGACATGTGAGAATGAAGTCGTTTGGTGAGTTTAGATTGAGTGGAATAGATTGAGACGGGACGAGATCTGTCTAGAATATGATTTGAAATGGTGTTAAGATCCCCCCCAATAATAATGAGGCCCTGTGGTAGTTGGGAAATATGATTGAAGAAGATAGTAAATAGGGATGCCTGCTGCATTGCCGGGGCATATACCGAAGCTAAAATAATTGGTGAGTTACTATACGTCCCTGATATGATGATAAACCGACCCTGGTCATCAGATATCACTTTGTCTATAATGATAGGGAAATCCCTATGCAGCATAATTGCCGTGCCTCTACGCTTAGCTGACATATTCGAATAGTAAACCTGTGAGTATATTTTGCTTGCCAAAGACGGATGAGGGGCTTTAAGATGCGTCTCCTGCAAGAAAACAACATCTGGTCTACGACGATGGAAAAACTGGATGGCCATGGCCCTTTTAGTGGGGGAATTTAACCCGTTGACATTTAACGTAAGAACCTTTAACTTCATGGTGGATATGTATCTAGATAATTGCGTAGTTTATGGATTGGACATATTGACTGGTTAGAGATCCAGGGAAAAAAAGTGGACAAATTAGGGGAGAAAGGAAAGAGATCAGGAACTACCAAGGTAGTAGAAAAGAAAAGACCTTGACCAACACAGAGGACAGGCCTAAATTTGAAAGAGAGGGCATTACAAATACCCTCCCTTTGGCGGGGGGCATGACAGAGAAAGAAAATAAAAAGTAGAAGAACTAAAGATATATAGTACATGTATACTAGGGCAGTAGAGAGGCTGTGACCACTTGTCCCGAGAATATGATAGAGGTAACAGACAAAAGGAAAATACTGTAGACATCGTGAGCGAAAAATAACAATAAAAACATAATAATAAATGTAGGATCACTGTAAATACGAAAAAAGGGTACTCATTAACGTTCCAACCCGGGAAAAGATGGTTCTACTTGGGAACCCGAACCACCCTAAAATATAGCTAACATAACAGATGAACTATGACATCTTATTAACAACAATAAACATACCGACATTATATTTTGAGAAGAATGAATAACCCGGGATGTTACCATATTAACAAACAGTGACTTCACCTAAGAAGAAAGCATTTAGAAAGCACTAAAATAGGACATTGGCACGATGTCAATTTGAAATAAACAACATTAGTTAGGCCTGAGACCATTCGGGGGATGGTACTGAAGGGCTTTGCTGTGGTGAGGCAATTTGTTTACGGATGGATTCAGGAAGATCATCAATAAGACCGAAAGTTTTTAGAAGCTCGTAGCCTTGTGTAGGGGTTTTAACAATATATGTGCCTCCGTTTCTTGTGATTTGGAGTTGAAAGGGAAAACCCCATTTATATCTAATAGAGTGATTTTGCAATGTTTTGGTTATATTGACAAGGTCCCGGCGTTTCTTAAGAGTAGACGGAGCTAGGTCTTGGAACACTTGAAGTTGATATTCCGAATAGGAGATTGTAGCTAAGCCACGGACAGAATGCATGATCCGGTCTTTTGTTTCATAATAATGGAATCTTAAGATAACATCCCTCGGAGGTTGGTTCTGTACTAAATATTAACAGCCGCCATTTTCAGTTGATCAAGCCTATATAGGTCACCTTTATCTTGATTATAGGTAACACATGAATTATTGATAGGTAATTACCCATCTCTCGTTTCATCTGGACTTGGTGTGACTTCTCCTTTACATTACGTCTCTCCTATAGTACACACTGCGGGAGCTAGAGCTCAGGAGTGAACTAACGCAGCGCTGCAGGGAACAAGCCGGGCGCCCGCTGGTAATAACATCTCAGCTGGCGTCCGGCTTAGAGCCTCCTTGCAGCACTATATTATAGAATGATTCATATGCATGCCCAGCTGTCCGTCCATTGCCTCCAGGAATTTAATTTATACCCCATGTGGGGTAATTTACCCCTGTTCCCCGACCACTGGTCTAGAAAGACTACCCGGCCAGCCTCTGGGGCCATGCCTTTGAAAAAGAGTGCTCTCAGGCCAATTTATATGCACCTTAGTATAGATGAAGCTGCAGATATTGCCTGATGAGATGAGTGACGTGAAAAGACATTGGCAATGTTTTTAGATCTGGCGTTTTCGGCGAGTAGGGCGCTGTAGCCTAAACTTTGACAGAATGTAAGAACACTGTGTAGGCTCTTTCAGTCAAGGAAGAGTATTGATTGAAAACTAGTTAAATGGTTTTCTCAAGCTACGGTCCGGGATCACTCAGGAATACAAGCTTGACTTTTTAGTCTCCTCCTCTGCCTTGGTCAGTTTCCAACGATGGGAGTATCGTTTCACAGCAAACTATATACTAGCTTCTAGCCACGACAGTGGTAGTCCAGGTTCCCAGACATCAGACCGATCAAAGTTTTTACTCAGTTTTTTCGTGCTTCCGAAGCCCTACGGCTTGGTCAGACCTACTCTGAACTTGTAGAATCTCAATCTTTTACTAAGGATTTTCAAGTCGGGGATTGCGGGACTTGAGGCTGACGATTCACAATATCTCTGGATATCAAGAACGACTTTGTTCACATCCCTACAAGGCTGCCTCACCAGGCGTTCTAAGATTCGTATTTCGGAACTCTCATTTCCGGACTCAGAGCTTACTCTTTGGCTTATCCAGTCCCCAGGTTAGAAACATGGGATCACTAATAATCCCTTACATGACCGATCTTCTGCTAAAGGCACATGCCAGGGACCAATTACTGTAGAACGTCTCAGTGACTCACTTCCGTCTCAATCGTCATGGTGTGGATTCGGAATTTTCCCAGGTCTCATCTGCAACCGGCACATGGATGCCTTCTATCAAAGTGTTCCTTCATCAGGAAAAAGCAACGTCCATTCAGGAGATGGTGAGGACGGTCCTTCGACATCGTCTGGGATAGGTGCAGGTTTGCGTTCGCCTCCTGGGGAAGATGGTTGTGGCATTCAAGGCCATTCCTTATGGAATGTTTTCTCTCCACAACGTTTCCACTAGACCTCCTCTCTCAGTGGACAGGATCCCATCTTTTCCTTCACCAACGGGTAAGAAGTCCCAGAACTCTGATATCCCTTCTCTGGTGGTTGTACTCGGTACACCTACTGAAGGGTTAGTGATTCGGAATGTGGTATTGGACTCTTCTCACCACAGACGTGAGTCTGAGAGGATGGGAGGCTATGACTCAAACACCACTTCAACGGCCGCTGGACAGCACAAGAAGCGGGGCCGTGCAGTCTGGGTCCAGTCGGACATCACGACAGTGGCGTACATAAACAGACGAGGCGGCTCCAGTAGTCGGGTGGTTCTGACAGCAGTAAGCCGGGTTCGAACCTGGGCGGACAGGTTCGAGACAGCAATCTTCATTCCAGGCATAGACTATTGGTAGGCAGACTACCTCAGCCGTCAGGTCATGCATTCAGGGAAAAGTTAGCTACATCCGCAGGTTTTTCAACAATGGGGGGGTCTTCCACAGGTCGACCTCATGGCATAAAGACAATCATCGCCTGCCCCTCTTCTGCTCTCGGATGAGATACCCGGAGGTAGTGACAATGAACGTACTGTCAATGCCATAACAGTTTCAATTTGTCTACCTGTTCTCCATTTCCTCTTCTCCCTCGGATTCCATCAAAGGAAAGAAGGCCAAGGTCCTATTGGTAGATCAGGATTGGTCTCGCAGAGCTGGGTATCCTTGCCTTCCACTTCTGCTGTTTGACGATCTGTGGCCTCTGCCTCTCACAGAAGATCTCTTACTTCAGGGTCCTTGGATCTATCCAGACTTAAAGCGGCTTTGTTGATGGCGTGGCTGTTAAAAGGGCCATCTTGAGATGTGCAGAGATCCCTTCCACGGTAATCCCTAATATGCTTAGAGATCGGAAAGACGTTTCTTCAAAACATTACCACCGTATGTGGACGGCTTATGTTTCAGGGTGTGTATGTAGAGGGGCTCAATTCAACCTAGCCAGATTTCTGCTTTTTCTGCAAGCAGGTTTCTCAGCTGGTCTGCGGTTGGGTTCTCTGACGGTTCAAATTTCAGCTCTAACTGTTTTCTTACAGAGGAAGCTGACCTTGATACCGGAGGTACATCCTTTTCTAAAAGATGTGATTCGGTTTTTACCACCCTTTGTTCGTTCCTTTGGAGTCGGGGGACTTAATATATCTTTAGTGGAAGGAAACACTACTTCTCGCACTGGTCTAAGCCAGGAGACCTGGGAGTTCTATCCTGTCATACTCCATATGTCACAACCCTGGCTAGTTTTTACCTTTCGCCTTGAGACTTACCTCTGCCAGCTGCTCCGTGGATCTGTGTGTACAATTCGCCTGAGAGATCTGCTCTAAATCATACTGGCTGTAACACTTCTGTGTGTGCATTTGGACTGTGCTTTCCTTTCCACAGTGATTATTCACCTGGGCCCTCCTCTGTGGGTGAACACTGCTAGCCTTGATTGAAATCGCAGGTGTAGTTCTGACTCTCAGTACTGCAGAGATGATTGCTCCCTCTGCATTGTCAGTCAACGAAAAAAATTCCGTATTTCGGAATATTTGGATATGGGAGACTCAACCTGTACTACCAGACCACCTGACCGTATCCACCAATTCCTGCCAGACCCACGGTATATATATATATATCCTCCTCTGATAGCATTCTGGGCCTGAACATCTCGTTACTTCCCGTGGTGTACAGATTGTGCTATATCTGTTTCTCTGTGTACTAGTGTATCCCAGGCTCCTGCTGGCAGCAACCCCTGGTGCATCTGGAAAACCTGCTGGTTCTCAAACCAGTCATCCTGCTTACAGCAATACCTGGCAAATCCAGAAATCCTGCTTACAGCAATACCTGGCATACCCAGAAAACCTGCTGGTTCCCAGACCACTTCTTCTAGCAGTCCTGCGAATAGCTATACCTGGCACATTTGGAAATCCTACTGGTTCACACCAGTGAATCAGCCGTCCTCCAATTACATGGAGTCCAGTTTACCTGCCGGTCCTATCCGGTGATAGTCCAGTCATCCTCCAGTACACCTGGAGTCCAGTTACCCTCCGGAGTTAGTCGTCCTCCATTATACCTGGAGTCCAGTTATCTACCCATTCATACGGCTTCCCAGCCGCACCAAGTAGCTCCCGCACTACCATCATTCTCCATACTGCTTCCTAGCTGCACCAAGTAGCTCCCGTGCTACCCTCATTCTCCTTATGGCTTCCCAGCCGCACCAAGAAGCTCCCGCGCCACCATCATTCTCCTTGCGGGTTCCCAGCCGCACCAAGTCTACCAACTGGTACCCCGTCCAGCTCAGCAAGCCTTCCTGCCAGTCCGGTTCCTCCAAGTTTCCTACTGGTCCCACTCTGTTTCAAGTTTCTAGTTCCTGTCATCCTCAAAGGCAATTCTCACTGCTACATAATTCTTATGCAATAGAGCTATTAATGTCATCCATGATTCCAGTCAAGCCGGTCTCCGCTGAATCCAGTTCATCACCTGAGTCAGGTAATTCCCAGTTACCAATTGTGACACCATACTTGCTAGTTCATGAGGATAGAGCAGTACTCTGTACTTGCATGGATTTTGCTCCTAAGGTGTTTTTTGGTTTTCTACATCAACCTACCTATTGTGATTCCGGTTCTTCCACAGGATTCACCTTCGTCTTGATTTTTGGATATTATTAGAGCTCTTTGTATTTCTGTGGAGAGGACGGCAGCCCTACGTGGAACAGGCACTCTATTTTGTATGCTGCTGTTCGCGGTCGCTATAGCCAGCCTCCAAACAGTCGCTGGCTCGCTGGTTTTGTCTGACCTTCAAGCAGGCGGATATGGCATCCTCTAGGGTGTCAGCCTTTTGGCTTAGTGGTTGTGTGGTGGTTTTGCATTGGTATGGTACAAGGTTCGGATCCCACCACAACCTAATGTTATAGGGCCTCCGCTTTTTATTACACAGCTTTTCTCTTGCTCAGTGGGTTCCTCGTGGGCGGCTGCTCGCGGGGTTTCCATTGATTTGCATTGCCGAGCTGGTCTGGCTGGCATATACGTTTATTGTTTTTTATAGATTTGAAACGTTTGCGGCCTCTGCATCACAGTATGGCCGGTCTGTTTTGCAGGGTTCTCAGCGCTTTCCCGCCCGTACTGGGAGCTCTGGGACGTGTCCACTGTCTTTGCTTTCCAGTGTCCCCTAGTGGATGAAGGAGAAAACTGGATTTTGGTACTTACCGATAAATCCCTTTTTCTCCGATTCCATAGGGTACACTGGACGCCCACCCTGCGCTGTTCCTTCCTGCCAGGGTTGGGGTTCTTTTATGTTAGGACCGTTAGAGACTGGTTTGAGGTCTCTGGTTGTGTCACTGTTTTTCAACCATGTTATTCTGCGTACTTGCTTCGCCTCCTCTGCCGTTTTTTATTTTTTTTATCAGCTCCCCTCGGGCACAGTTTTCTAAAGGTGGCCATACACTGTGAGATTCAAAAGTTTGTCAGATCAGTTGTACCATTTCCCTTGAAAATTTTTCCCTTCAGATTCCTAGATGATTTGTATTTAAAATGCAGCTATTTCACATAAGACCATACAATTTGATCAATCACATCACATAATGTGTGTCAATTCGTACATTATCAGTTGAGATCTCTCTGCAAAACCATCTGATCTGCAATCCAACTAGATGACGGCGGGGACTCGCATCGGGGTCGTGGAAGACTCAAAATACAACTATTTACAAATGATTGGTCTGTCCAACCTGTAGAAACTTCCCAAATCGTGTGATCAATCATCCCGTGTATGGCCAGCATTAGGCTGGGTACACACGTAAAGATTTTCTGTCCAACCATCCAACTAGTTGATTGGTTGGAATGAAAATCAGGTAACGTATGGGAGTAAATGATCAGCAATTTGCTCCTAAATGCCAGAAAACAGATGAAAAAGGTTGTCATACAAGTTGGTTAAATGTTTGATCTAAACAATTTGTTCAAACCGTTTTTGTCCATTTTCCGGCATTTGGGAGCAAATAGGTGATTGTCATTTGGTTGGAATGAAAATCTGGTAAGGTATGAAAGCAATCAACTAGTTGGATGGTTGGACTGAAAATCTTTACGTGTGTATGCAGCTTAAGACTGAGGCTTGGAGGGGGGTATAGAGGAGAGGAGCTAGTCACACTACTTTAATATTTCAAGTGCCAAGCTCCCACTCATCACAGTCTATACCCCACTGTCTCTGCTCTCCAGTGTCGTCTATGGAATTGGAGAAAGGGATTTATTGGTAAGTACCAAAATCCTGGGGTTTTTTTTTTCCCCTCCCACAGCCCTGCACTTGGGAAAAAAAGGTGGGGATTTTTTTTTTTTTTTTTTTTGAAAGTTTAAAAATGCAAGGACATGATGCAGAACTGGTAATCCTCTGACAATGAATAATCAGGAAATTGATTACATTTAAATAAAAACAATATTGCCAATGCTGACTGTCTCTAAAATGCTCAAAAATAAGGTACATGATGTTAGGACAGGTATGTGGGGGGTGTTTCATTGACTAAAAAGTGCTTTTGAACTTGCATTTGTGAGTTAAATTTTTTTCCAACATTTTTATTTAAAATACTGAAAAAAGCAACAGTACATCTTTAATTTGCTGAAAAACACTTGCTGTCTGCCACTTTCTACCATTACAAAAAATTGTAAACTTCAAGCATTTCAACCTGACGCTGCCAGACTCTGCTTTCCCTGACAGTCACATCTGATGTGACCAGTCAGACGCCCTCTGGGCAACTCCTCCGTTGTGTGCCGGTCAGCCTGGCAGCACCCTCCACTCGGCAGCTCCAGCGCTGTCTGCCACACTGTGCACTACATCTGGCGGCTGCAGAGGAGCAGTTGCCGGCGAAATATCTTAGTAGCGACTCTTACCCCTATGGTAGCCCTGATGAGATGATAGATATACTGTATATCAATATTTTTATTTTTTTGGAGATATTAAAAAAAATATAATATATATATATCAGTATTGTTGTGAAAAGTTCCAATTACAAGTTTTTTTTCTTTTAGCATCAATGGCAGCTCCAACGTCATGGAAACATCATTGGGCCCTTCGTCCGATAGCTGCAGTCTGTGCATGCGTAGTACTCAGCTGCTAACTATCGATTGTTTTCAAATCAGCCATCGATGTCTGTATTATCGATGGCCGATGGTACACTACAGTATATCATAAAAATTGCTATTTTTAAGGTATACAGTGCTTCATAAAAATCTAAAAATGTTGTTGGTTAAAATATAAATAGATGTTCTTGACCTAATTCCGTTATTAAAAAAAAATTTCTGAGCAGGTTTTGGAAAAACTATCAGCCAGTTAAGTGGTTAAGAACATCCAATACTGTGCTTAAGGCCTCTAGCAGCCTTCTAATACTGTTCTACTACAGTACAGTGCATCCGGAAAGTATTCACAACGCTTCACTTTTTCCACATTTTGTTATGTTACAGCCTTATTCCGAAATGGAATAAATTCATTTTTGTCCTTAAAATTCTACACACAATATCCCATAATGAGAATGTGTAAAGTTTTTTTTTTTTGAGATTTTTGCAAATTTAATAAAACAAAAAAACACTAAGAAATCACATGTACACAAGTATTCACTGTCTTTGCCATGAAGCACAAAATTGAGCTCAAGGGCCTCCTGTTTCCACTGGTCATCCTTGATGTTCCTACAGCTTAATTGCAGTCCACCTGTGGTAAATTCAGTTGATTGGACATGATTTTGAAAAGCATAATACACCTGTCTATATAAGGTCCCACACTTGACAGTGCATGTCAGAGCACAAACCAAGCATGAAGTCCAAGGAATTGTCTGTAGACCTCCGAGACAGCATTGTCTCGAGGCACAAATCCGGGGAAGGGTACAGACAAATATCTGCTGCTTTGAAGGTCCCAATGAGCACAGTGGCCTCCATCATCCGTAAATGGAAGAAGTTCGGAACCACCAGGTCTCTTCCTAGATTTGGCCGGCCGTCTAAACTGAGTGATCGAGGGAGAGGGGCCCTAGTCAGGGAGGTGACCAAGAACCTGATGATCACTCTGTCAGAGCTACAGCATTCCTCTGTGGAGAGAGGAGAACCTTCCAGAAGGACAACCATCTCTGCAGCAATCCACCAATCAGGCCTGTATGGTAGAGTGGCCAGACGGAAGCCACTCCTTAGCAAAAAAAAGGCACATGGCAGCCCGCCTGGTGTTTGACAAAATGCACCTGAAGGACTCTCAGACCATGAGAAACAAAATTCTCCGGTTTGATGAGACAAAGATTTAACTCTTTGGTGTGAATGTCAGGCGTTATATTTGGAGGAAACCAGGCACCGCTCATCACCAGACCAATACCATCCCTACAGTGAAGCATGGTGGTGGCAGCAGCATGCTGTGGAAATGTTTTTCAGCGGCAGGAACTGGGAGACTAGTCAGGATAGAGGGAAAGATGAATGCAGAAATGTACAAAGACATCCTGGATGAAAACCTGCTCCAGAGCGCACTTGACCTCAGACTGGGGCGACTGTCCATCTTTCAGCAGGACAACGACCCTAAGCACACAGCCAAGATATCAAAGGAGTGGCTTCAGGACAACTCTGTGAATGTCCTTGAGTGGCCCAGCCAGAGCCCAGACTTGAATCCAATTGAACATCTCTTGAGAGATCTGAAAATGGCTGTACACCGACGCTTCTCATCCAACCTGATGGAGCTTGAGAGGTGGTGCAAAGAGGAATGGGTAAAACTGTCCAAAGATGGGTGTGCCAAGCTTGTGGCATCATATTCCAAAAGACTTGAGGCTGTAATTGCTGCCAAAGGTGCATCAACAAAGTATTGAGCAAAGGTGGTGAATACTTGCGTACATGTGATTTCTTAGTTATTGTTTTTTGTTTTTTTAAAATTAAATTTGCAAAAATCGCAAAACAAACTTCTTTTTTACACGTTGTCGTTATGGGGTATTGTGTGTAGAATTTTTGAGGACAAAAATGAATTTATTCCATTTTGGAATAAGGCTGTAACATAACAAAATGTGGAAAAAGTGAAGTGTTGTGAATACTTTCCGGATGCACTGTGTTATTTGTCACTTTTGGGGGGTTTAGGGTGATTTCCTCACTTGTTCATTCATTGCCCTGGTTGCACGTTGTAGAATTAACTTGTGATATTGCCTTAATTCCCGGGAATGGCCATCACCAGAGACCATTTACTAAGTGGGCACACTGTTTGTAAGCAGGTACTGCTACTTGAGTAGGTGCCAGGATGGCGTAAATCATATTAAGGGGCTTAATTACCGCTATCCGCATTTAAAATGCGGTTGTGGGTTGTGATATTTTCACCTAAATTTGCATTGCATGAATGTAGTAAAATCTCGCAGACCGGGACAAAGCTTCAAGAAAGCACTGTCCCTGGTAATACCTTCCCCTCACTCCTTGGCTTTTCTCGTAAAAGATGCCACGAGACTGTGCGCATTCTCTGCCAGCTCTACACCCCCCCCCCCCCCCCTTTATTTTGTACAGTATTTTTCGATTGCCTGTGTATCTTTACTTTTTTAACATTGTTGTAAGGGGCAACATCATCAAAAATAATTGTTAGATGTGCCTGGCCAGAGTAATGGTAAAACACACAAACCTTGCTGTTAAAACAGGTCCCTGAACTGTTTTATTGTGAGAGGATTATTACCTCTCCATTAAATTGACAGGAAAGCTGTGAAAGGATTATTGGGAGGACAATGTAAACCAATGAGGCAAAATGTTAGGATCTGAATGCCTATTAATACCATAATAAAATTGGCTGAATAAAGAATATTTTTTATTTTAGTTCCCCATGGCAGCTTTTACATTGGGTTATGCTCCTGTCTAAGCTAGGTAGGCCAGGTAGAATTTTTTTTCCATCTGAGTCTTACCTCCCTATTTAGTCTCAGCAACAAACCATTCTAATGCTGCAAGCAGAGGATGAGCTGGATGACCCAGGTTACACCAGTTTGCTACCTCCGGGAGCAGAATTGGCTGTGAATATTTTTAAATAGAGTGCCTAAAGTAAAGACCGGTGTTCTGTGTATGCATTTGCACACTGGTAGCATTGGGCACTCTGCAGTACTTCAGTTTTGGCTGGAGCTATGGCAGGATCAGCATCCAGTATTTCACATTGTAAACGTTTAAATGGAGAACTGAAAATAAAATAAAAAAACTAAAATGCTCAAGTGTAGATTTTTTTTATTTTTTTTTGTGTGTGTGAAAACCTCTGCATAGAATCTTCCATTTTTTAAAGGTGGATTAATTCCGAATAAAGAAGAACGGATTTATTTTTGGTGACTATAATAAAAAAAATGATTCACCTGACTACTCACACTTTTTTTTTTTTTTGCCCATTTTGGTTAAATTTTATGTGTTAGCAGGAGCAAAATGACTAATGGGGTTCCTGAAAATGCAATGATTTCCGGGAAAAAAACAAAATATAATTTGTCTGTGTACGGCATAAAAAAAATAGTAATATTGATGTTTGAATGACGAGCGCAAATGAAGGAAAATGGGCTTAGCACAGGACTGAGGAAACCCTCAGCGGTGAAGGGTTTGTGAGAAACTGGGCTTAATGCAGAGTTGGAAGTAAATAACATTTTGCTCAAAATGTGTGAATGGAAAAAATGCATATATTTGCCCCCTTTGCAAATATGTATACAAGTTAAGTTGCTGGAACTGTGCACCTGAATTGCTACTAGTAATCAATGTGCATGTGCACCTCTTCTATACTAGGTGCAAAAGATATTTCTTCAGGCTCCATAGGGATCCACAGGGATACAATGTGGATATTATGGTTGGAGAGATCCAGGCATCAAACAGTTAAAGCTTCAGCTCCCAGGATGCATCGGGTCCTCCTCCATATATACCCCGCCCCTAGCCATAGTCCTTCAGTTGTTTGGTGTGGGAGGATCAAGACGCACCTTTGTAACGGGACTGCTCAGGCAGTCCTAAGCTTTTTATTTTATGTTTTGGGGTTGGCAGTACTAAGTGTCTGAATTAAGATGCATATACTGCGACTCCATCTACCTCCGCTGGGCTGCAACACTAGTAACTGGGCTGGTGATTTCGGCGGGTCGCGGCTGAGATTGCTAGCAGCAGTGCTGCGACCTGGACTGCAACCGGACACACGGAGATGTCCGGTAAGGCGGTTCCTCGCTTACGGGGAATTGTGCACGGCAGTTTTTGCTTCTGGTGTCAGACGCACCAGAAGCCGCTGCAGTCAGGGCCCGGGATTGTCCGCTTCCTCACTACACCATCGGGGTCTTAGCTGATGCCGGGGATCGGCAACAGATGCTTCTGCTTCCACGAGGCCAGCTACCTGGCTGGTTAACCCCCCCCCCCCCCCCCGGCAGCTCCTCCCTTGATCCAGATGCAGTCCCTATGAAGGGCTTTGCGTGTCTGAGTTGCTCCACCTACCATACACGTGTATATGAGACGCAAGAGTGCGCTGCTGTAGCTGTTGGTCTCAGGAGGGTTTGGGTCAGTCTCAGTGTATACCTCTCCTGTGGTTAAGGTATACAGGGCTCTATATCCTACCATTCCTGGTGTTTGTGTAGTTGATTTGGAGTCCATTGTAATTATATTACATATGCATTGTATGTGACTGTTTACTAGCTGTAGTGTTGACACTGTCTTTTATTTCTGTCTCTCAATTATAACTATCACTATTTTTTTCTCTCCATCCCTTGGGGTTGAAGGTTTTTCTTTGAGTACTTCAAATCTCAAATGAATGCGGTCACCATAGCATTGCATTTATTACCTTCATGAACATGTCTAAAGATAATGGGAAACAGGAGGTGGAGCCCCCTGTGCTTGTTTCATGTAAATCATGTATGGTCTATGTGTCCTCTCAGGATGTAAAGGATGGTTTGTGTGTTGTCAGTTATAAAGAGCCACCTCACCAGTCCAGTTTACCTGTAACTGTACAAGAGCCATCTTGGGTATCCTCTTTGTCCAGGTAATGAAGCACTTTGTGGATCGTATGGCTGCTCCCACAATGCCTCCTTGGATGGGGTGTCCACAGCATGCTATGTTTGCACCTCCTATGCATCCTTCCTGGAAAGATGTTTATGCCCATTCTAGTTAGAGTATGGCACCATCTAATGTTGAAAGCAGACCGGTAGTTACTAAGGCACCTAAGGGCAAGTTATCTTTTTATCAGTCTCCTCAACATATGGATTCAGATGCATCATCAGAAGAATCAGATGATGTGCAGGGTTCTTCTACAGGGTCTAGCTCAGAGGAGGAGGACCATCCATCCAAAGTGGATGTTCCTTCTTTCGTGAGAATGGTTAAATCAATCCTAGATATTCAGGATGATGAACCAGCTTCATAGTAAGAAGGCTCCAATGTTTAATCACCACCAGAAGGTGGTCACAACTGAGTTTCCTGTATCTGTACAGCTCACTGAGCTTATGAGCGATTTCACACATGCCGGTTTTGACCGGGCGGCAAAAAGCTGCCCGGTATTTAACTGGCTGTGAAATATAGTACTGCAGGGAAAGGACAGGCTTCTTTCACATGACACGGTCACGGCACGGTCGCCGTGATATAGCCGGAAAAAACTACTATGCAGGACGGTGCCGTGGCCGTGCTGTACCTGCACGCCAGTAGTGTGAAGGAAACAATGTTTCCTTTCACACACACTGGCTTCTGCCGGCCGGGCTTGTGCAGCAGCTGCTGCTGTGCATACCCAATAGGATAAAAAAATAAATAAACAAATAAAAGCGGCTCAAAGCCGCTGCTTGTGAAAGGCACAGAGTGCCTGGAAAACCTCGGCCAGCTACCGCCCGGTTCTTGCCTGGCAGGCCAGAACCGGAGTGTGTGAAATAGCTCTATGGATGAGGCATGGGGTAACCCGGATAAACCATTTTATGTGACTAAAAGAATAACATTGTTGTACCCTTTCCTAGCGTCTCTATGTACTAAGCGGGAGGTACGTCCTACTGTGGATGCTCATGAAACGCGTTTAATCGGAAATTCTACATTGCCTATTCAGTCAGCATCTTCCACAGATAAGAAAATTGAAGCAGCTCTTAAGGCAATATTTTCATCTTCTGGAGTTATTACTCGTCCAGCTATGACTGGAGCCTGGGTATCCAAAGCTGTTGAAGAATGGATGAGGCATTGGAAGACTCTCTCTTCCAGATGCTACCAGAGAACAGAGGATGTATATCTCTCACATACGGGAAGCGGCTTCCTCTCTGGGAGGAGCTGCTGAAGATGCTGGAATTTTAGCTTCTTAAGCATCAGCAGCTTCAATAGTGGCATGCAGGGCGCTTTGGTTAAGATCCTGGAAAATTGATACAGGATCAAAGAGGGTGCTAGAAGTCTTAACTTTCTATGGAAAGGTACTTTTTGGAGCAGAGTTGGATAAAATTATAGCTACTCAGGCGGCTTCAAAATCAGCAGGTCTGCCATCTACGGCGACTATAAAATCCTAAGCAGGTTTCTTTTTGGTCCTTCTGTCCTCAGGGATGAGCAAGGGAATAGTCTTCCTCTAGGTCTACTAGTTTTCGCAAGACAACAAGGTGACAAACCTAAGAGGACTGGCTTGCCAAGACGTCCAGCTTCTAAATCGGACGGCAAACCTTCGGCCTGATAGGGCGCGCCTCCTCCTGGGGGATCCCAGGGTGGGAGGCCGACTTCAGTTTGCGGATTATTGGCATCAAACAGATGCCTGGGTCCGAGAAGTGGTCTTTCAGGGGTATGCCCTCACTTTCAGGAGGCATCCTCCCCAGAAGTTCTTTTGCACAGATCCTCCATCAGATGCGGTCAAGGCCTTGGCCATTCAGGATGCCATTCACTCCCTGCTACAGATGGGGGTAATAATTCAGCTCCCTGTGTCGCAGCAAGAATGGGGTTATTTTTCCAATCTATTTCTGGTTCAGAAACCGAATGGGGCTTATCGCCTTATACTAAATTTAAAAACCCTCAACAAGTTTATCCATGTACCCAAGTTTCGTATGGAAACTCTCCGATCAGTTATTTTGGCAATGGAGCCAGGGGGTTACATGGTTTCCCTGGACATTCTGGATGCATATCTGCATGTTTCTTTCATACCATCACACCAATAATTTTTACGGTTTGCTGTCCTTCAGCAGCATTACCAATTTCAGGCTCTACCCTTTGGCCTATCTACGGTTCCCCGGGTATTTACCAAAATATTGACAGTCATGACTGCCTATCTCCGGCGTTAGGGAGTCAGAATTCTGCCATATCTGGACGACCTTCTGATATTGGCACAGACTCCTGTTGTTTTACAAAGCCATCTTCAACTGACCATAGCCTGCTTACAAAAGCACGGCTGGATAATTAATTGTAAGAAATTGTCACTTTCTCCAACACAGCAGATGGTACATCTGGGAGCGTTTGCTGTATTCTCGGGCACAAATGGTGTTTCTGCCAGAGGACAAGATTGTGGTGCTGACATTATGAATATGCAAGCTGCTATGCAAGCGAAGGGTGTCCATTCTGTTAGCAATGCAGGTCCTGGGATCAATGGTATCCACCTTCGACATGGTAGGGTATGCTCAGTTCCATTCCAGGCCTCTGCAAAAGTTTATTCTCTCCAAGTGGAACGGACAGTATCATCTAATAAGATCTCAGTGGATCATTCTCACTCCAGAGGTTTGTCACTCTCTCCTGTAGTGGCTGAGAAAGGATCATGTGAACAGAGGGCGCCCATTTTGGATTCCGAATTGGGTGCTTCTCGCCAAAGACGCCAGTGTTCACGGATGGGGGGCAGTGACAGGTAATCACTCCTTTCAGGGAAGATGGACAAATCAGGAAAGTCATCTGCCAATAAACATTCTGGAACTGCGAGCAGTGTACAAGGCACTTACCATGATACAGGACCTGCTCCAGGGCGGGCCGGTCCAGATTCAGTCTGACAATACGACTACAGTGGCCTACCTCAATCATCAGGGAGGCACAAGAAGTTAGGCAGCCATGAAAGAAGTGACAAAGGTTCTGATTTGGGCAGAACGTCATTTTCTGGCCATCTCGGCAATATTCATACCGGGAGTAGTCAATTGGGAAGCGGACATCCTAAGTCGCCAGGACATACACGCCGGAGAGTGGTCTCTCCGGGATGGTTTCAGCTCCTAGTAAACAAATGGGCTCTACCAGAGAGAAATCTCTTGGCGTCACGTCACAACCACTTGGTCCCCAGGTACGGGTCAGGGTCCTGAGACCCATCAGCAGCCTTTGTGGATGCACTGGAAGTAAGGTGGGACTTCAAGCTGGCATATCTCTTTCCTCCGATTTCTCTCCTTCCAAGAGTTCTCAGGAAATTCAAGCAGTAAGGCGGGACAGTAATACTGGTGGCTCCGGCTTGGCCCAGGCGTAATTGCTTCACCGACATACAGAAACTGTCCGTAGACAGTCTGTATCCTCTTCCTCTATGGCAGGATCTGCTAACGCAGGGTCCTTGCCGGCATCCAGACTTACCTCGTCTGGCTTTGACGGCTCTTGAATCTTCCATCCTAAGAGCAAAAGGTTTTTCTAGTTCTGTAATTCAAACGATAGAAACATAGAATTTAACGGCAGATAAGAACCACTTGGCCCATCTAGTCTGCCCCATTTTTAAACCTATTGTTACCTCAACCCTTATTGATTCTTACTTCTTCTGAAGGATATCCTTATGTCTATCCCATGCATGTTTAAATTGCTCTACTGTCTTAGCCTCTACCACCTCTGATGGGAGGCTATTCCACTTGTCCACTACCCTTTCTGTGAAGTAATTTTTCCTCAAATTTCCACTGAACCTACCTCCCTCCAGTTTCAGAACATGTCCTCTTGTTCTAATACTTCTTTCTTTGAAGATTGTCTCCTTTATCTTGTTGAAACCCTGTATATATTTGAAAGTTTCTATCATGTCCCCCCTTTCCACTTTTTTCTGCTCCAAACTATACATATTAAGATCTTTTAGTCTTTCTTGGTATGTTTTGTTGTGTAGACCTTGCACCATTTTAGTTGCCCTTCTTTGTACAGTTTCTAATGTATTAAATCCTTCTGGAGATATGGCCTCCAGAACTGAACACAGTATTCAAGATGAGGACGTACCAATGACCTATACAGTGGTATTATCACTTCTTTCTTTCTATTACTGATTCCTCTTCCTATGCAACCAAGCATCTGACTTGCCTTCCTCATTGCTTTGTTACAATGTTTGCTTGCCTTTAAGTCACCTGAAATAGTGATTCCTAGATCCCTTTCCTCTTCAGTAGTTTCCAGTATTGTGCCATTAATATTATAATCGAGCCTTTGGATTGAGACCCAAGTGCATGATCTTGCATTAAACTGTAGTTGCCACGTTCTTGACCATTCCTCTAGTCTACATAGATCATCAGTCATTTGTTTTACCCCTCCTGGTGTGTCTACCCTGTTGCATACCTTTTTGTTTCACCTGCAAAAAGGCATAGTTTCCCTTCAATACCATTTGCAATGTCACAAATAAAGATATTAAAAAGCACTGGTTCAGGGGCGTGGCCTGGAGTAGCTGGGAGAGGGCAGCTTTTCTTTAACTCTCCTGCAAAAATCCTGAAAAAAATCTTCTTTTCCTGGATATATCTACTTCACAACCAGGGATTTGTTGGCTTATCCTCTCCTGTATGTATTTGAGTGTCGCAGCCGGCTCCTGTTGTGTACTTTAAGGCACTATTACCCGGCGACTTGAGGTGGCTGTTTCCTTTTCCTACTGGCCCTGCTCTTAACTACTGCTTCTCAAAATACTACTTACCTGGTGGATTGCTTTCGTTATCTGGCTGTTCCTGGTGCTCTGGTCCCTCTGCCGTTGACTGCTTGTTCGGTCTTTACTCCCTGCTGCCTTGCTCCGGCGAGTTGACGACAACGGCCGCCATTTTGGGACCGCACCCTACCTGAGGTAGCACTGTTACTGATCCTGCTGGTACGTTGATCTTGCCGCTGCTGCTCATTATTCAGTGGTTTCTCCCTGTTGTTGGTACCAATCTCCTGCTACTTCCCAAGGGATTCTGTTCCTGTGTCTGATAATCAGATTGGACAGGTGGCAGCCATTTTATTTTAAGTGCCTTTGGTGGTGGGATTGAGCTCCTTATAACAACATATCCTGACGCTGGCTGCAGTATATATCTGTTACTGGAGAGCATAGGTTGTGTGCTAGCCACCACCATTTAAGTCTGTACCTGCTTACAGCTCCTGCGGATACTTGAGACTTGACGGCCTTACAGATGGCTAGCCTCCCCCACACTACACGGGGAATAACACGGGCAACGTACAGACATCCACAGGACTTACGGCATACCACCGAGGTACCTTTTTGGAGATAGCGGGACGCCGCTAGATCTCCCTGACTAAACACTATACTTTAACCATCTCTATCAAATTGACTATTCAGTTGGCGGCATCTAAGGTTGAGACCATTACCAGTGCCTATTCACAAATAGATCGGCACATTTGCTATTTATATTTTGTCTACATTTGTCTACATTTTGTCTATATTTGCTTATTTTTCCTTTTGACAAGTTTGACACATTGAACATCGTCCATTGTGTTTGTTTGTTTATTCTGTTGGTACATAACCAATGGTTTACAGGCACCACATTATATTGCAATTGTAGCGATTATTATTGTGAAATTTTTATCAGTAAAAGCAACATTTGTTTCTTAGTTGGTACCCTCTCATCATTTTGGGTTCTACTACTTTAGAATATATTTAGATACATTTAGAATATACATAGTTCAGGAAATAGGTTGTGCGCAGCTTCTGGTCCCCACGTTTCTCTGTATTTACCCACTGGATGAGGTCAGGCATCCCCCAGTGCAGCAGCATTCCTGTAACAAGTAGTACCATCTACACCACTTGCGCAGGACCTATAATCTTTCAGCTTTTTCCAAAGAGTGCTACATTTCTAATGGAGGGTTCGGGGCACCGGGTTCTGCCATTCAAGTTTTTCATATTTTCTGTGTGTCCTTGGAAGGAAGGATGTCTTCAGGATACATCATTAAAGCATTCCAAGTACTTTTCTGTAAGTCTTTGGTCGAATGGGGATGGAACTATGCCTCTATTTTCACTGCCTCCTGAGGCCTGGCCGGACTGATTAATAATTTGGTGCCCCTTACTATGCTTCCATGTCCCAATATTTCTCTGTCTCGTTGGTTATAATATCCTAGTATATAAATTATTATGTTGCCAAGCTATAAGTATGTGAAGAACATTTTATTTTTATAGTATGTCTGTGGAAAAGGTTTTATCCTTACTATGCGGGAGAGCTGGGTATAGAATAGTCTAGCCTAGCTAAGGTCTACAATATATTGCCCTTGTCATATGTGTTTTATTTATCCTTTGTGTGGGTGGGGGGAGGGGGTTTATCGGTTAGGATATTGTAGGTTGGTTAAGGTGAATTGGGATCCAAGTATGCCTGGGTTGGGGTTAGACCATACAGGATGGGTTGTTTTGGAGGGTTTTGATTTGTTTTGATTTATGGCAGATTATTATTATTAATTTTATTTAGTCATATTTTGCAATTACTATGTATCAGGCTTAAGATGTAAGGTACTTTTGTACTTGTATATGCCTCTAGCACTGGCTATTTATGTTTTATATTTGGTAAATGAGCCCATATGGCGCCTATGGGCTCTTACTGTTTATTGATATAATTGGTACTCTTTATATCCTGATATATTGATTATTTGTTTTTACGTATGTTTATTGCCTGATTATATATGCTTTTGTATATTGAAAGTGGTACTCTGCCACTTATTATTTGTTGTTGGGTGTTTTACTCTATGTTCTCTATTGGGAATTATGCCATTTAAGAAGGTGATACCGAATATTGTTCTCTGAGTCAATATCTGTGCAAACTGTCTTACATCTGAACAAAGTAGGCTCCATATGTTTGAGATTTTGCTCATTACCGAGTCTGTAACAGGCATAATTTGTAATGGAGCCAATATATCCAATATATATGTACTCGTTTTGTTTGTTATTATAAAACCAATAAAAATTATTGAATTTAAAAAAAAAAAAAGCACTGGTCCAAGTACAGATCCCTGAGGTACTCCACTGGTAACATTTCTATATTCGCTCATATAATTCAAATTTTGCCCCCTTTACCCACTGACTGTGCCATTTTCTCCTCAGATTTTGCCTTTGCAAATCTGATTATTTTCTTAGCCTCCTTCTGTTTTGCAAGATACACCTCTGCCTTCATTATTTTGCACCTGCTTGTATTTCCTAAAGGCCATCTTTTTTGCATTCACAATACTTGCTACCTCTTTCCCAAACCACACAGGCTTCCTTTCCCTTGTGGTTTTCCTAACCCTTTTGATACAAAGGTCTGTTTCCTTTTAATATTGCACTTTTTAAAGTTTCCCACCTCTCCTACACTCCTTTCAAGTTCCTCCACTCTGCCAAAGATTCGCTTAAACATCTTCCCATCCCTGCAAAATCAGCCTTCCTAAAATCTAACACCTTTTGTTTTTGTATGGGGTGAGTCAGTATCTGTCTTTATTCTGAACCATACTGCTTGTTGATCACTGGATCCCAGGTTTTCACCCACTTTTACATCAGATATTCTGTCTCCATTTGTAAGTATCAAGTCTAATATTGCGTCTTTCCAAGTGGGCTCCCTCGCCAATTGCTGGAGGGAGTCTCCGTGCAATGAATTCAGGATGTCCCTACTTCTAGTGGAACTTGCCACAGATTAAAATCGCCCATGATTATAACCTCTCCTTTTAATGCCATTTTAGTGATATCCTGCAATAGTTTATTTTTCAGTTCCTCTTCCTGATCTGGTGGTCTATAGATCACCCCAATACGAAGAATAACTTTCTCTGGTTTCTATAGTCACCCAAAGGGACTCTGGTTTTTCTTCAATACTATGTATTAACGTAGTATTTATGCTTTCCTTGCCATACATTGCTAACTTTTATTGACATACATTGCTTAGGGCACGGAAGCCTTCCTCTGCCCGCATCTATTACAGAGTTTGGCATTCTTTTGGTCAATGGTGTTCCCATAGGAAGTATGATCCTAAGGTGTCCAGAATTTCCAGGGTACTGGCTTTTCTGCAGGTGGGGTTAGACAGCGGTCTCCGCATGGCCACTTTGAGAGTGCACTGTCAGTCTGGTTCCAGAGGAAGATTGATTCATTACCAGATGTTAGAATTTTTTTTCCAAGGAGTTCTGCGAGTTCATCCTCCTTTTGTTCCACCGGTAGAACCGTGGGATTTGTCTTTGGTTCTTAAGGGGCTACAAGCTTCCCCATTTGAACCTCTAGACTCTGTAGATTTGAAGTGGTTGACAGCAAAGACACTTTTTCTTATTGCTATCTCTACTGCTTGCAGAGTCTCTGATTTGACTGCGCTTTCTTGTCGCTCTCCATTTTTTTATTTTTCACCAGGATAAAGCTGTTTTTTGTACAAGGGAGGGTTACCTTCCTAAGGTAGTGTCCTGTTTTCATGTAAATGAAGAAATTGTAGTTCCAGCTTTTCAGGCTCCAGATCTTTCTGTAGGTGACGCCTCCCTGGATGTAGTTTGGGCGCTCCGTATCTATGTGGAGCACACAAACTCTGTTAGAAAATCAGATGCTCCTAGAATGGCCAGCTAATAAACAGACTCTGGCGAGATAGCTACGCATGACTATCTCTCAGATGTACACACAGGCTGATCTCCCTGTCCCAAGCACAGTGACAGCACATTATACTGGTCTGTATGGCCATCCTGGGCATTTAGTCGTGGTGATTTTGCTGAACAATTGTGCAAGGCAGCCACATGGTCTTCTGTCCACACTTTTGTTAGGTTCTATGCCTTTGATACTTTTGCCTCCTCAGGATGCTTTCGAGCATCCACCACCCTAGGGGAACTGCTTTAGGACATTCCCATGGTATCCCTGTGGATCCTGAAGAAGATAATTAGAGTTATCGTAGTCTTATCTATATTACTCCTTTTCTTCAAAGTCCACAGGGCACCCATCCTGAAGCACCTGGCGGCATGGGTCGTTTTTTATTTCGGTCACAGATTCCCTTATTTTGTGTAAGTGTTTCTGGTGTATGATTGCTCTTTCTTCTCCTCTTTCCTGCTCCTTCCTTGAGGCTTGCTAACTAAACTGAAGGCCTATGGCTAGGGGCGGGGTATATATGGAGGAGGACCCGAGGCATCCTGGGAGCTGAAGCTTTAACTGTTTGTTGCCTGGATCTCTCCAACCATAATATCCCCCATGGTATCCCTGTGGACCCTATGGACCTCAAAGAAAAGGAGTTATCTAGGGAAGTCTACCATAACTCTGTTTTCTCCAAACAGGTGTATCTTCATGGGATGCATTTGTGTGAACATACCCTCACTGTACTTTGGTTATAGATTATATGATAATGCTCATTGCAGACCACTTCTTTCAAAAATTTAGATGAGAACAAAATGCGTATGACTCTGCATTGCTTCACGCAAGGTACGCTTCACAAGGAGAATACATTCAGTATTATTGCAGCCGTCAAATGGGTATAAGTGTCTAAAGAATTTGTAGGAAGTCCCCAAAAATTAAAACTTTTCTCAATGGGAGAGAGACCAGGTACCCAGATGTGACCGGCTATAGAGCTTCATTGCTTACTCTCCAGCTAATTATTCCTAATCAAAAAAGGATCAAAATGTTTTCATTACATACACTAACAAATGGCAGTAGTGCCGCACAGCAAAGGCTATACCTATGTTTTTGTTCCCTTTTAAGTGCAGAGCCAGTCTACAAATAAGTCTTGTCCAATCACATATTAGGTGTAATCATTGTGACTTTCATTTCAATATCTGCTTTGTACTGTTTATGCATGTTTACACAGTATATGGAAATTTAATGAATTTCATGAATCACAAATCACCCTTGTCACAACTATAATACGCAATATGAATTATATGCTCCACATATGCAACAATATACACCTTTGCATATGCACTCATATACTCCTGTATTACCTACATATATGCTTCAAGTACACATGCACAGAAACTATACACTCCAAAGTAAGAATGGCCAATCGCCGATCTCGCATCAGTCTTCTGGATCACTGAGGGATCACCATGTCGACATTAAATACAGAAGAAGATGGCTAAAATAATATCAAACTTTGACGCATGCTCTGCCATCTGCATGCGCTGATGCATGTAAACTGTAGCAGAGGTGCCAGGAACGTTCTGATACATGCACAGAAGAGAATAAGACGTCAGGGAAAAGGTAAGAATATTGCTGCAGCAGCGTTTGGGGGGGAGGGGTTGTTGAATCCATTCTATGAAAACATCATGTCTCCAGAATCGATCCAAAAATCCTTTTATGTACCAGGCATGGAAATGGATCTTTGCAAAAGATCTAAGATAATTGTCTATTTCTACTCTCGTACAAATGCATCATCATTCTGCCACGGTCACCATATTGTATATTTAACAACTCTCCATATATCACGTTCTCCATATAAGCCTCGTATAATATACATTTACAATATCAGTATCGCAATTCAGAAACAAGAAGAAGCTTAGCGCGCGCACAGTGTCTATACAGAGCTGAAAGGCTGCCAACTAGGGGTTAAACCAATCCCCCACTTTAGAAAAATCTAAGGTATACCAGACAAAATAGTACCACCTTTAACTCTTCTCTACAATAAACAGGAGTATCGAATTCCAGGCAACTAAAATAGTACTAAAGTGCCCACATATTCTCAAACTAAAACCTGTAACTCATATGTTACAATATGTATGTTCGTTTAAAACTGGTAAGGTAAAAAGTAACAATACAATCAATTATCTTAAAAATAGCTTAATGAATATAATCAATTGATACAAATTATACTAGTGATATTGCACATCCATATATACAAAATGGGAATACCGCTCATGAATACAATACCCATCCAATAATGGCAAAGCAGTCCTCTGTATGTTCCAATTAGTCCCAGTGGGTCCGCTGGTGACGAGGATTTTTCAGAGGAAAGGATATAAACGTCCTGCAGCGGAGGTTAGAGCCTGATTTAGGCTTAAATGAGTGGTGTTGAATATACAAGGTTCCTCATGCAGTAGATGTAATGGCTCAATAAAGTCTCCAGTGCCCTCAATGTAAGCAGGTATGTTAAATGGTGTTGATACCGTAACTTTGGCTATATTGATAGATCTGTCCCCTAGTTCCCAGGTGAACAACGGAAGCCACTGCTGTGAAAAGACCGTAGTAGCGGCTTAGTTCACAATAGATATGTTTCTCTGTTAAGAAAGCAATAGTATTGCAAAGCGTAGTAGCCAAATGAGGAAATCCTTAATAGTTGGACGTGCAGTAGAGCTCAATCTCATAGTCGATGCTTTTGAGAGTTTCATCAGAAGTATAGTATAGTAATGCACTTTATTGCAGTCAAGTATCAAAAATTTAAATGTTGGCTATTTTGTTGGGGTCTTGTTTCTTTCATAAGCCTTTTTTTTTTTCTTTCATATATTGAATTCATTAACAGCCTCGTACATTGAAGAACGCAACATTTAAGTGTGTGTTATGTAAGATGAGAATTATTTTTTTTGCCTAAAAGAAAAAGCAGGAAGGTCCAGAGCTCTAGTAATTTGAAAAAGAGCAGATTTTGATCATAGCAACCAGATTCTAGCTGTCATTTATCTAGTCTAATCTAGAACAGTGGTTCTCACCTCTCCCAACTGGCCATGTTCTGTAATCATGCACAGGTGACTTAATCTATTTTGCTTGATCAATAATTTTCCCACGTGGTTCCACAGACCAGAAATCCTGAAAACATGAACTGCTGGGTGTACTTGAGGGTCAAAGTTAACCAGTGGGCTAGAAAATAAAAATAAACTGGATACGTTTAATATCCAACCCAAAGAAACACCTGACTGGTTTATATGGGCAACATCACTACTTTTCTCCTTGTCAGTAGTTTTGCGGTGCTGTACCTCAGTCTTTTCAGTAATGTTCAGAAGCAATTAATTCTGGGGAAAGGCCCCCATACATCTGCGATGGATCGTGGCGATCCTGCAACCCGGCATCGCAGAATTGCTGAAATCCAACATGTTTAATTTCAGAGATGCCGATCACGATCAAAAAATTATAGTGATTGCCATATCGGTGAAATTTAACATGCAGAATTTCACCGATCCTGCGACGGATCGCGGAACATCGATGGCGACGATCCATCGCAGATGTATGGGGGCCTTTACATTAGCCTGTGATCTATCCCACAGGGTCTCAAACTCTGTCCTCAGGACCCCAAACAGTGCATGTTTTCTAGGTCTCTTTACAGAATTGGAAGTGAACTAATTAGCTCCACCTTTGGATCTTTTAAAATATGTCGGTGAGTAATAAATACACCTGTGCATCTGCTAGCTGATAGGAAAACATGAACTGTTTGGGGTCCTGAGGTCAGAGTTTGAGAACCACTGATCTACCTATATCCTGTTTTTGCCCGTCATGATGTCTTGTCGGTGCAGTGAGCCATACTTGAGTTTTTTTAAACTTTTTTTTTTTTTTTTTTCACTTTGAAATAAAATATATACAGTCAGGTGCATAAATATTGGGACTTTGACAGAATTTTCATATATTTAACCTCTATTCACCACCACAATGGTTTTGAAATTAAACAAACAAGATGTGCTTTAAATGCAGACTTTCAGATTTAATTTGAGGGTAATTACATCCAAATCAGGTGAACGATGTAGGAATTACAACTGTTTCTATATGTGCCTCCCACTTTTTAAGGGGCCAAAAGTAATGGGACAAACTAAACAATCCTAAATCTAACTTTCACTTTTTAATACTTTGATGCAAATCCTTTGCAGGCAATTACAGCCTGAAGTCTGGAACGCATAGACATCACTAGACGCTGGGTGATGACATCATCCCTGGTGATGCTCTGCCAGGCCTCTACTGCAAATGTCTTCAGATCCTGCTTGTTCTTGGGGCATTTTCCCTTCAGTTTTGTCTTCGTCAAGTGAAATGCATGCTCGATCGGATTCAGGTCAGGGGATTGACTTGGCCATTGCATAACATTCCACTTTTTAGCCTTAAACTCTTTGGTTGCTTTTGCAGTATGTTTCGGGTCATTGTCCATCTGCACTGTGAAGCGCCGTCCAATGAGTTCTGAAGCATTTGACTGAATATGAGCATATAATATTGCCTGAAACACTTCAGAATTCATTCTGCTGCTTTTGTCAGCAGTCACATCATCAATAAATACAAGGGAACCAGTTCCATTGGCAGCCATACATGCCCATGCCATGACACTACCACCACCAAGCTTCACTGATGAGGTGGTATGTTGTGGATCATGAGCAGTTCCTTTCCTTCTCCATACTCTTCTCTTCCCATCACTCTGGTACAAGTTGATCTTTGTCTCATCTGTCCATAGGATGTTGTTCCAGAACTATAATGGCTTTTTTAGATGTTGTTTGGCAAACTCTAATCTGGTCTTCCTGTTTTTGAGGCTCACCAATGGTTTACATCTTGTGGTGAACCCTCTATATTCACTCTTGTGAAGTCTTCTCTTGATTGTTGACTTTGATACATATACACCTACCTCCTGGAGAGTGTTCTTGATTTGGCCAACTGTTGTGTTTTTCATCACCAGGGAAATAATTCTTCTGTCATCCACCACAGTTGTTTTCTGTGGTCTTCCGGGTCTTTTGGTGTTGCTGAGCTCTCCGGTGCGTTCTTTCTTTTTAAGAATGTTCCAAACAGTTGATTTGGCCACACCTAATGTTTTTGCTATCTCTCTGATGGGTTTGTTTTGATTTTTCAGCCTGATGGCTTGCTTCACTGATAGTGACAGCTCTTTGGATCTCAGATTGAGAATCGACAGCAACTTTCCAAATGCAAATGTCACACTTAGAATCAACTCCAGACCTTTTACCTGCTTAATTGATAATGAAATAATGAGGGAATAGTCCACACCTGTCCATGAAATAGCTTTCGAGTTGATAGTACCATTACTATTGACCCCTTAAACAGTGGGAGGCACATATCGAAACCATTGTAATTCCTACACTGTTCACCTGATTTGGATGTAATTACCCTCAAATTTAATCTGAAAGTCTGCAGTTAAAGCACATCTTGTTTGTTTCATTTCAAAGCCATTGTGGTGGTGAATAGAAGCCAAAATTATGTCAATGTCCCAATATTTATGCACCTGACTGTATGTTCAGCATTTAACAATGCAATATACCATTTGAGACTTTTCAGAGTCTGGATAACAAGGACAAACTTCCATGTTTAACCATATTTGTTGTTCTTTGTAGCAATGTGCCCTGGAAATGTTGTGCTGATTTCTTGCCCACCTAATTATTGTACACTAAACAGTGCAGTCAGGAAGCCGATGGTCGAAATGCCGACCGCTGACTTCCCCACTGTCAAATCCCGGTAAGGTACTTATGACAGGCGTCAAAATCCCGACACCTGTCATTACACGTTTGCCGGGAGCCCGACACCCGGCATACCGAACGAAGGTAAACCAGGCGCGGACAGCCGCGGGGAGGGGGGGTGTTAGGTTTTGGGGCTCCAGGGGGGACTTGGGGTTAGGCACCCCCCCCCCCCCCCGGGAGGGTTAGGTTTAGGCTAGGGGAATGGGGGGGTTAGAGTTAGACATCCCCCTGGGAGACTTAGGTTTAGGCTGCAGGGAAGGGGGGGGTTAGGTTTAGGCAATTAGAGGGGGGGAAAGTGTTAGGCACTATGGGGGAGGTTAGGGTTAGGCACCCCTAAAGGAGAGAGAGTAGGGAGTAAGGTTAGCAGTACTTGCCTCATTTAGCGTTCGTGATCTTCAACCCTGTCGGTCTTCCGTTGTCTGGATTAGAACCGCCATGCGGCCAGCGGTATTACATACTGATTCCCACTAAACACCATGTACAACTGCATGATTCCACAACAAAAAGTCTTGCGCCAGTAAAGAGACCTGTAATGGATAATTCCAGTAAATCTAGCAGCCACCAGCACAACACGTGGAAATGCCAATCTCCACACACACAAATTTGAAGCAGAAAAAAATGTGTGGTGCTTAGTGGCGCTCAAAAATACAAGAATTAAATCTATCAAAAAATAATGATTTTAATGGAAATATATAAAAGAACATATATAAAAAGCAGACAGAAAACCATGTAATCCAAAGTCATCTGCAATGTATAGAACTCTAGGGAGTACATATAATAAAAATCACATAGATGCAGTTTAACTTCCACAATTAATAGAAGTGTTACAAAATAGCAAATAACCTGTATTCAGTGGAAAAAAATATATCTAAAGAGCCAGCCTGTTAATTATTCCGTGAACACTAGAGTCAGTGAATTTCCCATATTCCACGTGTTGCTGTTAAATGATTAATCTCTGATCTCTTTATACTTAAAGTAAGATGTTTGGGAATTGTACTCACATAGGGGAGATATAGATGTTTGCTGTCCCCATATAATTAGTCCTGAACAGCCAGATTGCGATAATATCAATATAAAACAGGGAGTAATCCAGTATCTCACAATGCCAGTAGACTTACTGGAAAATCAAGAATGCAGGGAGCCGCACCCAATATGCAGATGTAAACGGCTCCAAAGGTAGCCCGTACAATGGACACCGGACCCACTGTGATGGAGCCGGCAGCAGATGGTAACTCCAGCCATGTGCCCACTGAGAATGGAGACCTCACTTGCGGGTGGCCGGTGTTAAAGCAACTTGTGGCCGGAGATGGAATGCAGTAGTCCGGCTTGCGGCAACGGCGGGCATACAGGACAAGCCGACCTGGACAGTGGCCTCCAAGATGACACCTAGTCCACTCTAAGGATCCCAATAGGGAAAGGGTCCAGACGGCAACAGGGGAACACTTGCACAGTGCAATGAACAGCAGCACCTCAAGCTTCATCGCGTTTCTGCGTGTGTTACGGCTTTGTCAATAAGCAGGTGCATCCGGACAGAAGGTTAATAATCTCTATCCACTCCTTTTAATTGGAGACAGTTGTTTAGCGTTGGTATTGTTCTGCTGATTAAAAAGGCTGTTTATATACTGCTCTCATGTATGTGAGGAAAAGCTTAATACTAATGTCTTTATAGGGAGTCCTAAGCTTTCAAAGTACACGCATCACACACAATAACAGAACATATACCTATAATCTTTAAAAAAAATAATAAAAAAAAAATTATATATATATATATATATATATATATAATAAAAATACACACATATCTAACTCCTAACTAACATTAATCACAATAATATTCCTATTAAATTGCATAGGATAGATACGGAGGAGGCAGAGCAGTAAATCTCTAAGGTCATCAGCGTTGGAATATATATATATATATCTATCTATATTGCTTCGGCACTCCTTCACAGTGTCAACTGGAGACACAGTCCAAACTTTGCTCCGTGCCCTCCAGGTGGACAGCACCCCCACTTCACACAGCACAGAAAATCACAGGCGGCACTCGGAGAGGCTGGTGAAAAAAACAGTCTCCGAGTGCCGCCTGTGATTTTCTGTGCAAAATATATGTGTGTGTGTGTGTGTATATAAAAAAAAATATATGCATACACATATCTCTATAATTAATAGTGGGAGCTTAATCTGTAGATAGTATTAGTAATCGACATAATAATAAAGATATAAATAGCTATTCTATATTGGAAGTTGGGCTATAACCACATGACCTACATCCACATGCATATACGTGCGTGTGCAAAAATAATTTGCTAATAACAGCAATGTTTAAACAAATTGAAGGAAAATAAAAGAGGAAAAATAACAGATTAATATTGATAATATTATTGATATCAATGAAAATACTATAGAAAAAGAGAAAAAAATAAAAAATGAAGAAATAAAGAGAATGTATATACTTGAAAATGCATAGTGCACATGTAAAAGCACCACCCACTTGACACATATACACATGTGCATGTACACACACACACATACACACACACGTATATTTTATTTGTTTTATACGTGTGTGTGTGTGTGTACATGCACATGTGTATATGTGTCAAGTGGGTGAGAGCACACAATAAATGTGAGACGGTACAATGAAGTACAATTTCAATCAAATTCCAGATCAATATTTTCATTAAGTCCCTAAGGTTTAAGGGTCTGGAGCTTGAAGATCCAGGCTGACTCTTGTCTACAGAGGGTGCTAAAACGGTCTCCACCTCTGATGGTGTTAGTGATCTGGTCAACTGCAACTACTTTCAGATCTTTAGGGTTCTTATCATGACACTCGAGAAAGTGTCGAGATACACTGTGGTTGGTCACTGCTTTTTAAAATGTTTCTCCTATATTTTAAGAACCTCACTTGGAACATAGTGCTCGTAGTTCTTCCAATATAATGTTTACAAGGACAATATAAAAGATAAATGACAAAACTGGAATTACAATTAATATAGGTGGTAATAGTAAATTCTCTGGATAAATCAGGAGTATACACAACCTTTGTTTTATTCACTACGTGCGTACATGTAATACATCTTGTTCTATTTCAACAATAGAACTCGAATACAGGTGGTCCAATCATAGTTTCTTGTGTATGAGCTCCATTAGTAACTGAATTCTTATTACTGAATAGCAAGATTATTTTTCAGGATTTTGGCCTTTTTAAAGATAACATTAGGATTTGGTTCTAAATTGTTTCTTAATATCTGATCAGTAAAGAGCAAACCATAGTTCTTCTTCTTTTTTACAATAGCACTAATTTTGGAAGCAGCAACATTGAATTTGGATATGAAACACAAACCAAAATCTTTATTCTTGTTTGACAGTTTGATATTTTTATTGTTTTTGTTCATTGATGGTCCATCTTTATTTTCAAGGAGTTTAGATCTATCTAGAAGCCGCGTTTCTTCTAAGGCTTGAGTCAAAATTTGTGATTTGTGAGGGGTAATCTCTCTCATTAAGTTCATCTATTAATTCGGATGCCTGTTTCTCCCAAATACATCATGTGAGGAACAGTTCCTCCGGGTTCGATATAGCTGGTTCTTGGGCACATTACTTAACCAGCTTTTCTTGTGATTTCTGGAAAAGGGAATAAACCCAAGGGTATCGACTGTTTTTTTTTATATGTAGAGGAACAAATAGTTCCCTCAATCACATCTAAAGAGATATCTAGATATTCGATTTGTACAGGATGACATGTGCTCATGAAGGATTGTCCAAAAACATTGTGATTCAAAAAATCCACAAAATTATTAAGTGAAATAGTGTCCCCATCCCAAATAAAAAACAGGTCATCGAAATAGCGTCCATAGAGGAGCAAGTTCGCGGCGAAAGGGCCTCTCCAGAATATCTCTTTCTCTAGATGGCCCATGTAGGTATTGGCAAAACTCTTTGTGAACCTGGTCCCCATTGCTGTACAGAGGACGTGTAGGTAGTGCACGTGATCAAAAAGAAAATAATTGTGTTAAAATAAAAGTGATAGAAGCCAAAATAAATTCACGCTGTGACTCTGCTGTTCCTCCCTCAGTAAGAAAGCTCTCCACCACCTCAACACCCTTTTTGTGTGGGATGTTCGTGTACAATGCCTGTACATCACAGGTAATAGATAGTTACTGCATGATTAACTGAGAACTTTACTAGAAATGAGTTTGGTGCTGTCACAAATGTTTTATATGGGGCATCAATCAGTATGTGTAAAGTCAGGGAGCTGCTGGAGAGATCTGTAGAATCAGTGAATATTATCTAAAGAAGGGTCTGGCATGTCGGTAGCTGTATTAGATCCAGTTAACGTTGAATCTTCTAGTGCTAAAATATAGGACAACTTAAAATGGGTTCACTAATTAAAATCAAACCTAAATAAAATCTACCTGTATAGACCATGTAAAACCGTATGATAATGGAAAATAATCTAATTTACAGTTATATTGAAGTCCTGCATTATCTTTCTGCAAAGTGTTCTTAAATTATTTGACTGTACAATTGCACCGTAACTGTTGGGAAGATTATTCCATGGATTTATGACCTTTCTGTTAAAAAATAAATTAATAAAAAAAAAATAAAAAAAATCTTATTACTTCGTGTTCGCTTTCCTCAATCCAAATTTAAAGTGTATCTAGAAATTCTCTCATGCTTAAAATGTTGCCTACCTGAACTCTATTAATACTTCTGATTTAGTTGAATGTTTTTATAATATCACCTATGGTCCTTCTCTCCTCTAAGCTGTAAATGGAAGTATTTCCTTAAACGTTTTGTTATGCAGCCTAAGCATAATTTTAGTAGCCCTTCTTTGAATTTTAAATATTCTTTTAATGTCTCTTTGGAGGTAGATCATAACTGAAGTGTAAAAAAAGCAAAAGGGTGGAATTCAGTTAGTTCTGTTAAGTTAATGGGTCCTAATTGATCGTCTGAGGCTATTCAATTAGCCCAATTTTAATGGATTTCTTTTAGGGTCTCATGAAACCCGAACAGAAATCCCTGATAAGTTTGCAGTTAACGGGTGAAAACACTAGTTAACGTATAGGTCCGTGAACTTTTCACAGACTTTGTGTGATAATGCCCATTAACTGCACTTAATGGCCCTTTTTAGCACACTATAAAAAGGGGCTCAGGTGAAAGTGTCTAATTGAATAGTCTCAGTTGATAAATACTGAGGCTACCCCCCTTTTTCACCCATGCAAACTTAAGACTGATTTTGAATTCTCCCTTAAAATATTTTACTGCTTCTAAAATCTCTTCCTATAGAACAAAGTATTCTAAAGGCTTTTCCTACTGCTCTCTTATCTTCTGAAACTTTCCCCAGGGTCTCTTTCTGCTCCATGGGAGGTTTACGTCTTCCATGAGCTTGCCTTAGGACACCTGCATTATGGTTTGACAGGTGTACCGCCCCAGTCAAACTCCCCACCTGCCACTGTGAACTGGTGCCTGCCGTCGCCATCCCTGGCTGTCAATCAGATTTTGATACTGATTGATAGCTGGGTGGTGCACCCTTGACAGACCTTGGGGAGAACACTGTAGTATTAAGTTAACTGATTAACTTAGCATTTTCTTTAGTCCTTAGTGTTTGTGAACATGTTGTAAATGCTGAGTATGTTGATATCCATTAAAGATCTCCACTCAGAAATAGATGGTGGGCTGCCATCAAATAATACTCCTTTCACACTGCATTGCCATGTCGCACCCAGGATTTTGTACACTGGTCCAACCCCTTTTAGACTGGCGGCTTGACCCAGTTTATTGCCAGGTCGATGACGTCACCGCTGTCACGTGCCGAGCTGGCGCTTGGAGATGAGATCAGTCAGGATGCCAACGGTCACAATACTGACAGCGGCATCCTGACTGTCAGAATACAGACAGATTGGAGTGGTAAGTATTAAGGTTAGGGTTAGGCTGCAGGGAGGGTGGGTTAGGAATAGGCTGAAGGAAGGGAGCGTAGGGTAAGGGTTATAATACTTACAGAAATCGAGTGGGATTCTGGCTGACTGGGTGCTGCTGTTGGTATTCTGACCATCTGCATCCTGACTGTCTGGATCCTGTACCCAACCCCTTGTTAGTCTACTTACATATATTTTCTTTTCTTTTTTTTGTAGGACTAACATGACTGCACTTCTGCTTGCTGCTAGAGCAGGCCACACTCAAGTGGTTGCACTTCTGGTTGCCTACGGGGCGGATATAAATTTACAAGATAAGAATGGCTTTACAGTAAGATGCATTTAAATATTTTCACTAAACCATACAAACTGCTTCTTCCACAAATCAAGTTACTGCATTAGCTTTTCAAAACTTTAAAGGTTAATAATCTTTTTGGCCTTTTCTATTGGAAAAAACAAAGATAAAATCTTGTTGCGCTAAACACTGTAAATATGATAATATAATAGTTGTCTATAAATGGTTTGCTTGTCTGTTATTCCACAGGATACTTGGAACCATATATTTGATAAAAAATGTTTTTCTACTTCAGGGTCCATAGGGTATCCACAGGATACCTTGGGGTATAGGCGATGGCGGCAGACATCCAGGCACCACAGAGTTAAATTTTCAGCCTCCCAGGATGCACTGGGGTCCCTCCTATACCCCGCCCCCGAGCCTCAGGCCACCCAGTTTTCGTAGGTGCCTGGCCGGACCAGTCGCACCGTACAGAGGGGGGTCTTTTTAAGGCCCCTGAATATTTCTTCGCAGCTGTGGCTGCACAACTAGAGTGCTCCAAGCATAGGACAGTCAGTATTGACGTCCATGCTGTCACTCCTACACCCCGCCGGTACCAGAACGCCGGTACCGATCCGGGGATGCTGGTAGGTAGCTGGGGTCACAGCTAGCGGTGATCCCCGGCTACCTGGACTGTGGCCGGATGCACGGGGAACAAGGTAAGCGGCGGGGTCCCGCGGTGGGCACCCGCCGGTAACACAGTCCTGTTTGGTCCCCAGGCAGGGGGCTCCCTGGGGACCGGCTGCGCGTGGGGCCAGGTACTGATCCTGCGCCTTCCACTAGACCACCAGGGACAGCGGGCCGCAGCATGTGCGGTACAGCGCGGCGTCCCAGGGGTTGATAGCACGCCAGGGGAGAACGCCTTCCCTGTCTCACAGCCGGCGTCTCCCCCGCTGCACAGTGCCATTCCACAGCGGTCTGAGCGGGCTGTGTCAGCGCTCCTCCCCCGGGCCCTGCCTTCTCTCTGCTCCTCGGTGGCCGTTTCTCACTACATGTGCTGGGAATGACAAACGCTGCTGGAAGCTGATACAGATGCCATTGCGGTCCGGGTCCCCCGCATACCTCTCCTTCAATTAAGGTCAGTGTATGCAGCACTGTTTCCTACCAGGCTCTGGTCTGTGTAGTTGATCGCAGTGCCTGTAATGCAGGATGTTATCTGTGCATTGTATGTGACTTAAATGCTAGCGCTGTTTGCCTGTACTTTCATTTCTGACTGTCGGCCTTTTCCTATCCCTGTTCTTCTGCTATAGCCCTTGCGGTGCGGTGTCGCAGGGTGTTTATTACCTCACAGTAAACGTGGTTTTTCTGTGTGGGAGGTCACATACGCTCCGTTCACATTCCTCATGTCGGAAAGTGAACGAGGATATCCTCTTCCAGCTATAATGTACTGATATCATGTGCAGTTAGCGGAGGGATATGTAGACGCTGAGGGTTTATGGAGGGCATGTTGTATTATATATCACGCCCCATTTCTGTCACTATGCCTGCACAAAAAAGGGGACCGCCCTCGGCTGGCTAAAATGCTTTCAGCCTTTGTGGGCAACGCCCCCTGCGTTTCCCCAAGGGGCTATCGCAGCCTGTGGTGGTCTCATCACATGCAGGGGTCCCTGGACAGTTGATGGTACCCCAGTGTATCCTGTTTTTCGCCCCCCCCAGGTCTCGCAGGAGCCTGTGTGGGTGAATTTATTGTCCAAATGGTATAGCACCTGATGGACGTTTTACAGAGGGAGTCACCATTTCGGCCTTCTAAACGGCCTTTCGGGTCTCAGACGGGTAAAGACATGACGTCTGATGACGGTGACATTATTGACTTTTTCAGACACGAGCCCCTTAGTGCAAATGAGGCGTAGTCTGGGTCTAAAGTCTATATACCTGGCCTTATACCGGCAGTCCGTGCGGCTTTGGTTATTACATATCCCCCGTGGCTAAATCCAAATATGCCGCCTTTAAGGATAAGGGTGTTGCCACTGTAATTGCTCTATTTGGTCAGGTGGATCATTTAGAGGAGGCGTGGAAAATCCGGGTAAGCGGTTCCAGCCTCAAAAACGGTTGACCTTTTGCGGATAATTACATTTCCGAATGGGAGTTACCTTTACGGGTAGATTCTCATGTTACACGCATAGTGAGGAGTGCTACGTTGCCCATGCCCTCCAGGTCCTCTTTGAAGGAGGTTCCAGATTGCAAGGTGCAAATATATCTAAAATCCAATATTCCCTTGCTGGAGGGGCTTCCAGGCCGGCTATGGCCGTGTGCTGGGGGGCCAGAGCCATGGAACACTGAGTAGGTAACTGGATCTCTGCACACTGACTCTCCAGCAGAGCAGGTGGATAGTGGCAAATTCTCAGAGACTTTGCCACGTTCATAATGAGACGGTCTTACATATAGCCTACTCCTTTCCAGAATCTCCTCGGCAGCAGTAGCGGCTTGCCGCTCCCTGTGGTTGCGCTCTTGGAAAGCAGACGCAGATTTCATTTGGAATGCTTTGCCTTTTACGGGACAAGTCCTGTTTGGCCCTCGTCTGGACGCAATTGTGGCCCTGCAGGCAGCAGCTACGTCTGCGTGTCTGCCATCGGCTACAGTCCCATCAGGGTCTGGGACTTTGTCTTTTCGGCCCTGTGAGGCCAGGGTAAGTCTAAAATACAGCTTTCCAAGACAGACAGTAGCCAGGAAATCTGCTCAGCCATAAGAACAGGCTTGGAGTACAAGACGTCCTACTCCCAAGTTGGACTATAAGCCTTCAGCCTCACGGGACGGGCCTCCTCTCGGGAGCCCCCAGAGTTGGAGGCCGGCTTCTCCAGTTCGCCCAGTGCTGGTGTCTGACCACCACGGACACTGGGGTAAGAGAAGTATTTTCTTGAAGGTATGTCCTTTCCTCCCGGTAAAAGCCTCCCAGAAGGTTTTTCGTTACAGGTCTTCTGTCAATTCAGGACAAGGCCCTGTAATTTTTGAGGGTGTTACACTCTATGCTCCAGGCAGGAGTTATAGTACCTATTCCGTTGCCCCAAAGGGGAACGAGGTATTACTCCATCCTCTTTCTGGTACAGACACCCAATGGGTCTTACCAGGACATTCTCAACCTCGAATCCTTCAACAAATTCTTAAGGGTTCCTCGGTTCGGGAGAGGGACCCTGCATTCCATCATTCAATGGAGCCTGGGAAATTTGTGGTGTCGTTGGATATATTCAGGGTGACTACCTGAATATCCCTCTTTTCTTAGCACACCAGTGTTTTCCTCAGGTTTGCAGTGGTCGATAAGCATTTCCAGTTTCTGGCATTGCCCTTGGTCTGGCCTCCGCGCCTCACGGTTTACCAGGGTCATGGTAGTTATGGCAGCCCACCTGCGGATGCAGGGGGTCCGCTTGTTACCCTATCCGAGTGACCACCTGTTGTTACCACGGTCTCCAGAGATACTTCAGTGCCATATGCAACGGACAATATCTGTGTTGCTACGATAGGGCTGACTGATAAACTGGAAATGGTCCTCTCTGATTCTTCACAGAGGATGCTCCATATCCCAACATCTGAAGATCTTTGTGATTGAGGAAAAGATCTCTGCATTACAGGCAAAGTTACGCAGTTGCCTGCAGAGTCGCCGAGTGTCTATTCACTTGGCAATGTGGTTCCTGGGTTCCAGGATGTCGCTGTTCGACATGGTGGAGAGTACCCAGCTTCACTCTAAAGAACTTGATCCTCTCCGGATGGGATGGGTTGCCCCATAGAATAAAGTCAATAGGCTTTCCCCGGAGGTTTGTCTCTCTCTGGCCTGGTGGCTGCAGAAAGCTCACCTAAACAAGGGGCACCCCCTTTGGGATTACGGACAGGGTCCTTCTGACGACGGACGCCAGTATCCGTGGCTGGGAAGCATGACGGGTCCACACTTGTTCCAGGGCAGGTGGACACCAGTAGTTTTTGCGCTTCACATAAACATCTGAGAACTCTGAGCAGTATTCAGGGTTCTCCAGCATGCAGGACAGGTCCTCCACGGAAATACCGTGCAGGTACAGTCTGACAACGCCATCATGATGGCTTATGTAAACCACCTAGGAGGTTCCCAAAGTCAGGCGACACTAACAGTGGTGTCCCGAATTCTGGCTTGGGTGGAAGGCTATATCCCTGCCGTCATCGGCAGTGTTCATTCAGGAATCCTCAGATGGAAAGCAGGCTTTCTCAGCCGTCAAGACGTGCATTCAGGGAAATGTCCTCTTCATCAGGAGGTGTTCAGTCTTCTGATGAACAAGTAAAGCCTTTCAGAGATGAGACTCCTCTGATCGACGTAGGTAGGTCCAGTGGACCTTCCAAGTTGTGTACCTCGTCCCTCCGTTATCCCTTCTTCCTCCAGTAATAGCAAGAAGGAGGCACGCTCCTGCTGATAGCTCCAGCGTAGGCCAGATGGCACTATTACTCAGATCTTTGGAGCCTCTCAGTTAACACTCCGAAGCTGTTGCCTCTACTCCCGGACCTGTTGTCTCAGGATCCTAGCTGATACCCAGACCTGGGTTGTCTGAGGTGGAGACTGCCCTCTTAAGGTCTAGGAGTTTTTTCCAGCTCTATAGTTAACAGGGGCTGTGTCCATGCTAAGAGCTCGGAAGTTTTTATCTGCAAGAATTTACCATTAGGTATGGTATACTTTCAGGTGTCGCCCTAGAGGCTAGGCTTCTCGGGTATTCCGGATATCCAGAGGTTGGCTTTCCTACAGGTGGGCTTAGATAACGGTCTTCGCCTTGCTTACCTCAAGGTGCAGGTTTCTGCCCTGTTAGTATGGTTTCAGTGTAGGATTGCTACTCTTCCTGATGTCCGCACCTTTGTGCAGGGTGTACGTTATATTCAGCATCCCTTTGTTCCACCTGTGGCTCCTTGGGATTTGGCTGTGGTCCTTAGGGCTCTCTGAGGACCGCCATTTGATCCACTGGGCTCAGTGGACTTCAAATGGCTTACGGCTAGGACTGTATTCCTTCTGGCTCTTAATTTGGCCAGTAGGATCTCAGAATGGGAGGCTCTGTCATGTAGACCTCCCTTTTTTCTCATCTTTCCTAGGAACAGGGCAGTGCTTGCCTTTACTTCCCCAGTCCTGTCTGCTGGTGAGGCCTATTTGGCTGTGGTACGGGCGCTAAGAATTTAAGTTGACCGTACCAGTCCATTTAGGAAATCAGACTCTCGGTTTTGTCCTTTCTGGTTTCCATAAAAAGGGTTGGCCTGCCACTACGCTAACTTTGGCAGGATGGATTCACAGGTCCTCCTGTTTCATCCTCTATTAAAGCTCTTCCACTAGGTCTGTGGGTCCTTCGTGGACAGCTCGACGTGGCGCTTCAGCGGTGATTGGCAGCCACGTGGTTATCTGTCCATATTTTTGGTAAGGTATTATGCTTTTGATACCTTCGCCTCTCAGGATGCTTCCTTTCGGCGGCGGATTCTCCTTACAGCACAGGAGCGTCCCCACCCTTAAAGGATACTGCTTTGGGACATCCCCAAGGTACCCTGTGGATACCCTATGGACCCTGAAGTAGAAAATATGAGATATGGTAAGAACTTACCCTTGTTATCTCTATTTCTACGAAGTCCATAGGGTTTCACAGGACTCCCGCCCTGTCGCACCTGTACTGCAGATGGGCTTTGATCTGGTCACCGGTTTCTCCGTCTCCTTCTGGTGAGAATGTGATTCTTGTGTGTTCCAGACTGTCTTCTCTCTCTTTTTTGCTCCTGCTCCGGCCTATGGCTTGTTACGAAACTGAGTGGCCTGAGGCTCGGGGGCGGGGGGTATAGGAGAGGGACCCCAGTGCATCCTGGGAGGCTGAAAATTTAACTCTGTGGTGCCTGGATGTCTGCCACCATCGCCTATACCCCAAGGTATCCTGTGGAACCCTATGGACTTCGTAGAAATAGAGATAACAAGGGTAAGTTCTTACCATATCTCATATTATTAACCACATCAATATTAAATATACACACCTAACAATAAATTGAAAAAAAAAGTAGTGCCACAGGCAATTACTGACTTATGTGAAATCTGTATTAGATGTGATGAAGCTCGAGCATATAAGGTTACTAATGTAACACTGAAAAACCAAGGTTCCACAACATATGTTAGAATACTGTATATCAGTGGTTTTGCAACACTGTTACTAAGGGCATTAACCAAGTCCCACAGACAAGTGAACTAAGCAGCCAATCTTCGCTGCTAGTAATAATGTCTCACTCCTGGTGTCCCAGGGTGAAACAATGTCCACACTGATGATAGATAAAACTAAATGGGAAAAATAAAATAAAATATACAAGGACGACCTTTGAAGGGAATCGTATGAATGTCCGTCCTGGTTCAGCCTGCCGATTGCGATGCCGTGTGCTGTGCAGCCGCGGCTTGGTATGCCAATTCCTGTTGCTGAAATGGTAAGCGGCTATCGTATACCTACACGTGTGGTGATCCGTGCAGTGTCTGTTCAATTTCAGCTTACCATAGGTTGAGAGGCCGCGGCTGGGCAATGCCAATGACGTGGCTGTAGATAAGCGGCTGTAGTATACCAGGTATCGGCGAACTCCAGATGGTGTCCGTCAGCGTTCAGCGCCCGAAGAAGTAGTAAGTGTGCAGGTGTTGTGGATACCTTGCTTGCCTGGATGACGTCAACGCGTTTCGTCTCGCAAACAATCGGGACTTTCTCAAGACTGTTACTACTTTGGGGGTATACGATAGCGCTTACCATTTCATTCACAGGAATTGGCATACCAAGCCATGGCTGCACAGCACACGGCATCATAGCAATCGGCAGGCTGAACCAGGACCGACATACGATTCCCTTCAAAGGTAGTTATTCTATATTTTATTTTTCTACTTCAGGGTCCATAGGGGGTCCACAGGGTTGACCTTGGGGTATAGCTGGATCTGGATCCACGGGCACCACGCAGTTAAAGCTTTGCTGCTCCCAGGATGCACTTGGGTCCGTCCTCCTCTATACCCCGGCCACAGGCACCTCAGTTTTAGTTGGTGCCCGGCCGGAGTTTGGTCACCCTGCGCAGGGGGGCTGCATAAGCAGCCCCTAAGCTTTATTTATTTTTAAAAAGAAGATTTTATTATTTTATTTTTACTGTCTTCAGAGCGGCAGCATCAGACTGTCCATCTGGGCGTCTACGCTGCCGCTCCAACAGCCCCGCTGGCGCTGCAACGCCAGTATTGATCCGGGGATCGCAGCGGGACCCCGGAGTCAGTACTAGCGTGGCTCCGGGACCTCCCAAGGACTGCTGCAGGACTGAAGGGGCCAGGTAAGCCGCGTGCAGCGCTGTCAGCACTGCGCGCGGGGAATAATGCAGTCTTCATGCCGCCGGTCTCTGGGGACAGACCGGCGGCGCTAGTAGCGGCGGCGGGCTCCCCCACTATGTGGAATACCCCGCGTGTCTGCTGACCTCCAGGGTGTAAGACCGGCGGGGAACCGGCTTCCCTGGAGGTTTTCATACTAGCAGGGGAGTTAGCCTTCCCTGCTTCAGTGCTCCTCCCCTCAGCCCAGCGCGCCTTCTCTCATGCGTGCTGGCATCGCTGGGCTGTTATCTCCTGACCACTCCTCCTCTGTGCTCTCCGGCGACCATCTTCAGGCAGCATCGCAGAGCTCCCAGGCAGGCTTACAGTGGACCAGTCCCCCTGCGTACCTCTCCCCTGATCAGGACGGTGTTCGCAGCGCTATAGCCCTCCCAGACACTGAATCTGGGAGGTTGATTGTAGCGGAAGGTGCAGTGAGTAATACTTCTCTGCATGGTATGTGACTTTTGCTAGTGCTGCTGTCTGTGCTTATTTTCTACTTAGTCAGCTTTTTACCTATCCCTTTCCTTCTCCTACGTCCCGCAGGTGCGTGGGGGAGGGGTGTTCTTTCCGTGTACCTTACATATATAAATCTACGTATTTGTGAGGTCCGTCACATACTGCGGTGTGCTCCTCAGTACCATATTGTGGGCTGTTTGGGTTGCATACTTGGGAGTGCGTGGGTGTTATACGCCTTACCTCGTTTCAGTGAGACACTTTTATTGCAAAAAAGTTTGTCATGTCTGATGAGGGGAATGAGCGCTCCGAGGCTCCTGTGTTGTTTTCCTGCCGACGCTGTTCGGCAGGGGTTGACGGGGCAGATTTGTCTCAGGACGGTCTGTGCTGGCGGTGCCAGTTGGTACCTGGACCCTCTAAACCCCCAGTGGCGCAGGATCCTCCGTGGGCGATGTTTACGCAAGTGCTGGCGTCAATCGCGGACCGACTTGCGGTCCCGACTGCGGCCCCTTCTAGGGCGTTGCCCCAGCCTACCATCCCCCATTCCCCGGGTGTGACTCGTCTGGTGCAGTCTCCTCCCGGGTCTCAGACTGTGGGTCCTTATGCGGGTTTGCCGGTATACGTGCAATCCCCCACGGTGCCGCAGCAGTCGATGGTACCTTTTCAGGGGTATCCTCAGGCAGTACCCCCGCCTTGGGTGGACGTCCTCTCCAGCTCTGTTTAGAGTCTGGCGGCTTCGTCATCGGCGTTTCAAAATATGTTGCACAATGATTTGCCCCCACGGGCGTCCAAGCATTCCGTTCCGGCTTCACTGGCGGCTCAGTTCTCGGACACGGACGTGTCTTCGGATGACTGGGAGATCCATGAAGACTCTGACTCGGATGCTGGGGCCCAGGAGATGGAGGCTAAGTCTTCCATTAATGTGCCGGCATTGGTTAGGGCGGTGCGGGCCATTCTTCACATTGAGGAGGATGTGCCCGCCCCCAGGTCAAAATACCCAAATTTTAAAAAGGCCAAGGTAGCTTCGACGGTTTTTCCCCTGTCCGATCAATTGACGGATCATATGGCAGGGGCTTGGCAGTTGCCCAGCAAGAGGTTCCAACCGCAGAAGCGGTTGGCTTCGAACTATCCGTTTCCGGAGGCTCATTGCAGGAAGTGGGAAACTCCTCCAGCGGTGGATTCCCACGTTACCCGCTTAATTAAAAGCGCTACGCTGCCTTTGCCGTCGATCTCCTCCCTGAAAGATCCCACGGACTAGAAGGTGGAGACTTGTTTGAAGTCTATCTACACTCTCTCTGGGGCGGTGGCCCGTCCGTCCATGGCCATCTCTTGGGTGGCTAAGGCCATCGAGAGCTGGGCCAATGCTTTGGAGGATACCTTTCCGGAAGATGCTCCGGAGATCCAGAGAGCGTTGATAGGTCAAATGAGGGATGCGGCTTCCTACATTGGAGAAGCATCGTTAGATGCAAGCCTGCTAACCTCTCGGGTGTCGGCTGCAGCTGTGTTGGCGCGTCGGTCCTTGTGGCTGAGGTCTTGGAGAGCTGACGCTGACTCCAGAAAGGGGCTGGAGGCCTTACCTTTTAATGGGGAGTTGCTGTTTGGTCCAGACTTGGACAAAATTGTGGACACTCTGGCTAAGTCTAAAGCAGCCTTCCTCCCTTCGGCTTCTGCTCCTACCAAGGTACGGAGCTCTGCTTTTCGGTCCTTTCAGGTTCAGGGCAAGGCCAAAGGTCAGTCCTTCCCGAGGCAGTCGACGACCAAGGCCGCTTCTAAGCCCAAGAAGCAGGCCTGGAGTGCCAGGCGCCCTTCTTCCAAGCGGGAAGATAAACCTTCTGCCTGATGGGACGGGCCGACTTCTTCTATTTGCCCAGTGCTGGCACAATACCACCACGGATGCCTGGGTTCGAGAAGTGGCCTCGATACGACCAAGTCTTTGCAGATTCAGGAAGCTATAGAGTCCTTGCTGACAGCAGGGGTCATTGTTCCCGTTCCTCAATTACAACGAGGGACGGGGTACTATTCTCTGTTTCTGGTGCGGAAACCCAATGGTTCTCATCGCCCCATCCTCAACTTGAAGTCTCTGAACAAATTCCTCAGAGTTCCCAAGTTCAGGATGGAAACATTACTTTCCATCATTCTGGCGATGGAACCGTGGGATTACATGGTGTCCCTGGATATCCAGGACGCCTACCTCCATGTTCCGATAGCACTTTCGCACCAGCGGTATCTGAGGTTCGCTATCCTTCAACACCATTACCAGTTCCGGGCGCTACCCTTTGGTCTCTCCACGGCACCGAGGGTGTTCATGAAGATTATGGTGGTCATGGCCGCACATCTTCGGAACCAGAATGTACGGCTACTACCGTATCTGGACGACCACCTGTTGCTGGCGAGTTCCCCGGAGGTACTGCTTCAACATCTCCGCTTGCCTGTAAGCGCACGGGTGGCTGATAAATTGGAAAAAGTCCTCCCTGATTCCATCTCAGCGGATGGTTCATTTGGGAGCCCTGCTGGATTCTCGTCAGTAAAGGATCTTCCTGACCCCGGAGAAGGTCTCCTTCCTGCAGCTGAGGATACACAGTTGCCTGAGCAGTTGCCGCTTGTCGGTCCATTCGGCTATGAGGGCTTTGGACTCCATGGTGTCAACATTCGACATGGTGGAATTTGCCCAGTTCCATTCCCGGCCCCCGCAGGGGCTGATTCTATCGGAATGGAACGGGTTACCTCACCGGATCCACTCTCAGTTGCTGGTGTTGTCCCCGGAGGTTCGGCAGTCTTTGGCTTGGTGGCTTCAGACAGCTCATCTGGTCGAGGGGCGCCCCTTTTGGATCCTGGACTGGGTCCTGCTCACGACGGATGCCAGTCTTCGGGGTTGGGGGGCAGTGACCGGCTCGTTGTCACTTCAGGGTCGTTGGTCTGCGAAAGAAGCTCTTCTTCCCATCAACATTCTGGAACTGCGGGCAGTTTATCGGGCCCTGCAGTCATCCGGTCCCGCTCTTCACGGAAGGGCGGTTCAGGTGCAGTCCGACAACGCCACCACAGTGGCGTATATCAACCACCAAGGAGGAACTCGCAGTCGGGCAGCGATGTCGGAGGTATCTCGCATCCTTGCTTGGGCGGAGTGTCACATTCCAGCGATCTCGGCAGTCTTCATTCCCGAAGTCCTCAATTGGGAGGCGGACTTCCTCAGCCGTCACGACATGCATCCCGGGGAATGGTCGCTTCACCCAGAGGTGTTTCAGCTACTCGTGGACAGGTGGGGGCTGCCGGAGCTGGACTTGATGGCCTCCCGTCACAATCACAAGTTGCCCGTTTACGGGTCAAGGACAAGAGACGCAGGCGCCAGTCTGGTAGATGCGCTGTCGGTGAAATGGACGTTTCACCTGGCGTATCTGTTTCCTCCGATATCCTTACTTCCTCGGGTTCTGCGGAAATTCAAGCAGGACGGCGGCACGCTCGTGCTGGTTGCTCTGGCGTGGCCCAGACGTCCTTGGTACTCCGATCTGAGGTGTCTCTCCATCGACGCTCCGTACCTTCTTCCTCAGCGTCGGGACCTGTTGTCTCAAGGGCCCTGCCTTTACCCGGATCTGGGTCGGCTGTCTTTGACGGCGTGGCTCTTGAGACAGCCGTCTTGAGGACTAGGGGTTTCTCCAGTTCGGTCATTGGTACCATGCTTAGGGCACGCAAGCCTGCCTCCGCACGGATTTCCCACAGGGTGTGGCGCACTTACTTTCAGTGGTGTGAATCCAGAAACTATGATCCTCAGGTGTTCCGGGTTTCCAGAATCTTGGAGTTCCTTCATTCAGGTTTGGACCTCGGCTTACGCCTGGCCTCTCTGAAGGTTCATGTGTCTGCTTTGTCCGTGTGGTTTCAGCGACGGATTGCTACACTACCGGGTGTTCTCAGGATACAGCCTCCCTTCGTGCCTCCTGTGGCTCCTTGGGACTTGGAGGTGGTGCTACGGGTCTTGCAGGGTCCTCCTTTTGAGCCTCTTGAGGTGGTGGACCTCAAGTGGCTGACGTTCAAGACCGTTTTTCTCCTAGCAATTGCTTCTGCCAGGAGGGTGTCAGAGTTGGGGGCGCTTTCCTGTCGCCCCCCTTTTCTGATTTTTCATCAGGACAGAGCGGTGCTCCGCACTCGTACTGAGTTTTTGCCCAAAGTGGTCTCAAAGTTCCACATTAATCAGGAACTTGTTGTGCCAGCTTTTCAGCCACCTGATCTTTCAGCTGGTGAGGCTTCCTTAGATGTAGTCCGTGCACTTAGAATCTATGTGGATCGGACTGCTTCGGTTAGGAAGTCGGATTCTTTGTTTGTCCTCTTCGGTTTTCACAAGAGGGGTTGGCCTGCCAACAAGCAAACGTTAGCCCGTTGGCTTCGTTCCGTTATTTGTGAGGCTTATGCACAGGAGGGTTTACCTGTGCCAGCCTCTGTTAAGGCTCATTCCATTCGTTCTGTGGGTCCCTCTTGGGCTGCTAGACGTGGCGCCTCCGCTGTTCAGCTATGTAAGGCGAGCACTTGGTCTTCAATTCAAACGTTTTTGAGGTTCTATGCGTTTGACACCTTCGCCTCTCAGGATGCATCCTTTGGGCGCCGGGTACTCCTTCCAGCACAGGAGCGTCCCCGCCCTTAGTTGAACTGCTTTGGGACATCCCCATGGTCAACCCTGTGGACCCTGAAGTAGAAAACAAGAGATATGGTAAGAACTTACCTTTGTTATCTCTGTTTCTACGAAGTCCATAGGGTCCACAGGGCGCCCACCCTGACGCACCTGGCTTCAAATGGGCTGTGTGGCTGGTCACCGGTTTTCCGTCTCCCATTTCTGTGAGTATGGTTTCTTGTGTGTTCCAGTCTTCCTTCTCTCTGTTTAGTCTCCTCCTCCGGCCTTAGCTGCTTACCAACTGAGGTGCCTGTGGCCGGGGGCGGGGTATAGAGGAGGACGGACCCAAGTGCATCCTGGGAGCAGCAAAGCTTTAACTGCGTGGTGCCCGTGGATCCAGATCCAGCTATATACCCCAAGGTCAACCCTGTGGACCCTATGGACTTCATAGAAACAGAGATAACAAAGGTAAGTTCATACCATATCTCTTGTTTTATCTATCATATGTGTGGACATTGTTTCACCCTGGGACGCCAGGAGTGAGACATTATTACTAGCAGCGGAGATTTGCTGCTTAGTTCACTTGTCTGTGGGACTTGATTAATGCCCTTAGTAACAATGTTGCAATACCAATGATATACAGTATCTAACATATGTTGTGGAACCTTGGTTTTTCAGTGTTACATTAGTAACCTTATATGTTCAAGCTTCATCACATCTGATACAGGTTTCACATAAGTCAGTAATTGCCTGTGGCACTTATACACACCTAACAATAAATATAAAAAAAATATATATTATCTAATATTGATGTGTTTAATAAACATTTTTTATCAAATATATGGTTGCAAGTCTCCTGTGGAATAACAGACGAGCAAACCATTTATAGACAACTATTATATTATATTTACAGTGTTTAGCGCAACAAGATTTTATCTTTTTGTTTTTTCTCTAGAGACCACGGTCTCTGGGGTCTAACTGAATCCCCATTGTTTGCAGCATAAACTGAGTTGTATTTTGATTCCCTTATTAGTAGTCCACTAAGCGCCGGGATTTGCAGTTTTTATTGCTGCCTTTTTTCCTTTTCTATTGGAAATAAAGAATCAGACTGTTTTGTTGTCTATCACCAGCCTTATATTCACTGCCAATGGAAAAAAATCTATTTCTCCTTCATTCACTAGGGGACACTGGAGACTAAAGACAGTGGGGTATAGACTGTGCTAAGTGGGAGCTGGAACTTTGTTTTAAGAAGTGTGACTAGCTCCTCCCCCTCTATACCCCCTACAAGTCCAGTCTTCGTTTGTGCCCAAGGAGAGCTAGATGTGTTTTACACGCCTCAGGGTTTTATTAGTTATAAGCGCTGCTGCGCAGAAGATTCAATTCAAGAGGACAGACGGGCAGTAGCTGCACTGCCTGTCTGCGTTGATGGAGCTGCGGGGGGGACCCGCTCGCAAGTGCACGCACTTCGCCTGGGGTCCCCGACTGCAAAGACCACAATCTCCACTTAAGAGTTCCGCATGCCGCTGCTTGCAGTGCGCATAGCGGACCCCCATCAGTCATTACCGCCGCCGGCAGCATAGCAGCTCTGAGTATTAACTTCTAAAAGGAGGTGTATTCAGCAGCTGGCTGCTCTGACTAGCGGGGCAGCTGAGTAGCAGATATCACACAGCGCTATATGTAATTAGCGCTCTTATAGTTAAAATTGAGCGCCATGGCAGGAGGACAGAGCTTAGCGCCAGAGTCCTGCTCCTTCCTCCCAGCGGCCCCAGCGCTTCTTTGGAAGTGTGCTGGCGCCCATTACACAGAGGGACACTGTCTACTTTATGAAAAAAACGCTGCTGCATGAAACTGGTAGCCGAACCTAGATCTGTAAGTACACAGGGTTTAGGCTGGTCAGGAGAGCATTTAAGTAGCTATGATTACTTCCTTCTATGCCTGGTGTTTTCTGGCACTGCTAGGAGCGCTATTTTAAAAAGTGTGGCTCTCTCCTGCCTCTCTGTATCCCAGTTTCTTCTTTTGACCCTTTCACTACACTTTACTGTTTGTGGGGTCTGTATGTATAAGGAGACTCTACGATGTCTCTTCGGTTATTTACCTGCAAATACAGATGTGCCCAGCTAGTTTGTTGCTCCATACAGCCATGTAGCGCGCCATGAATCTCGCGCCACACAGAATATTTCTTAACGGAACATAGTGTAGAACTGGAAAAAAGTCATATCGTGTAATACAACTTTTTGTCCACCAGGTGTCACTTTCCTAAACTACACAGCACATGCATCAGTGTTCCAATGCATTTTCTGTATCACTGCCCGATGATTGACTGACAGAAGCTGTGATTGGGTACACTATAGTATAGCATTTTGGTCATGGAATCAGGGCTGTAGAAGAATGTGTAATAAAGTATTAAATAATAACAGTATGTGTGTGTCATCTACTGTTAAAAAAATAAATATATATGTCTCATGGGCTCAGAAAGGGGCCACAGGCATGCACAGCTTTCACTAAGACATGATGACTCTGTAGGTCGAGCATCTTTTATGCAACTTTTTACCTTCAAATGCATCTGAATCATACAGCGAATCAAATTGATAGCACAAGCTTCTGCTGATTAAAATGATATGCAGCATGCCTATATTCTGTGAGCCAGTTCAGGTGTATCTGCACGGGAAACGTTACATTACACTAATAATGACTGTGCTAATCAGACGCTTTTTAGGGTACAAAGACGCAAAAAAGACGCTCTGCGCTACAGAGTTACACAGCACTCCTGTGAATTCTGTTATGGCATGGCGTGACTTGGTAAAGCGAGTGTCCTTTATGCAACTTTTTACCTTCAAATGCATCTGAATCATAAAGCAAATCGAATTGACACACTTCTGCTGATTAAAATGATATGCAGCATGCCTATGTTCTGTGAGCCAGTTCGGATGTATCTGAACGCGAAACGTTACGTTACACTAATAGCAAACATAGCACTTTAACGTGATTTGCTTGCAGATACACCCATATTGGCTCACAGAACATAGGCATGCTGCATATCATTTTAATCAGCAGAAGCTGCTTGTGTGAATACGACGCATTTTAGGGTACAAAGTCTCATAAAAGACGCTCGGCACTACCGAGCCACACAGCACTCCTGTGACCTTAGACTTAAAACATTTCTCTCGACATCCCACCACTTGGCATTTCTGCCATACAGTAGACATTGTATTGTACACATAACAGGGGGCAAGTTTTTCATAAAGCGAGATCATGTCAGGTTCAATACTATTAAAATACACTACGTTGCACTTTCCTTCTCCCTTCCTCTCTGTGTACAGCCACCCAAGTTCCTTCACCACCTCCCCACACCATCACACAATTACTATTCACCTTCATTGAGCTCATTGTATGGCTCACCACCACCCCCACCATCATTCGCTTCTATTCAATGCCGCCGCATGCTGAGCCCACTATTGAAATTGCACACATTGCCTGCTTTAATTTGCACACTTCACATCACATACACGACAGATGCAGCTCTCAACATGGCTAGAGTGTGTAGGCTAGTGGGTAAGGTCTGCGCCTTTCACCTCTGGGGTTCGAATCATGGAAGGAGTTTTTTTTGTTTTTGTTTTAATCTTCTTTTGAATCTTCATTACTAGATTAAAATAAATCACTTGGTGGTGTGTGTGAATTCTGTTATGGCGTGACTTAGGGTAAAAAGACACAAAAAAGATGCTCGGCGCTACAGAGTCACACAGCACTCCTGTGAATTCTGTTATGGCATGGCAGGACTCGGTAGCGCAAGTATCTTTTATACAACTTTTTACCTTCAAATGCATCTGAATCATACAGCGAATCGAATTGATAGCACAAGCGGCTCCTGCTGATTAAAATGAGATGCAGCATGCCTATATTCTGTGAGCCAGTTCGGATGTATCTGCACACGAAACGTTAAGTTACACTAATAGCGAACATGACACTTTAATGTAGTGATTTGCTTGCAGATACACCCACATTGGCTCACAGAACATAGGCATATCATTTTAATCAGCAGAAGCTGCTTGTGCTAATAAGACACATTTTAGGGTAAACAGACGCATAAGACGCTTGGCGCTACCAAGTAACATCACTCCTGCGCTATATTTGGAGCAACTTGTAGCACACGAAGGATAGAGATGTAGACACATCTCTATTACTGTGCTACAAAGTACCTGTCCCCAAAAGTGACCCTACAGTAGATGCATATTATTGTACCGAGTCCTAATAAAGCAGCCGTACAGTAGCTAACATTGACCAGAAGACGCACACTAAGCATTACATAATGACAGAGCAACTAAAGTTCAGTTATTTTAAAGAACTCTACTGAACTCAAAGCATTTCTCTCAACATCCAACCGCAGTACAAATTTTGTCAGTGGAGCACTCGCCACCTAGAGGTTAAGCAGTGTATTACATACCATGGCTTATCTTTCATTGTAGAATACCAGGGTATGCCACAGTACAGCTATCACGTAACGTTCCATGGCGTGACACAGGAGGCCTGAGTGGCGCGCTATGAGCAACAAACTAGCTGGGCACATCTAAGTGTGCAGATTGGTTTTCACAGGAGCAGTCCTCTAAATCCCTATTGTGTAATACATATGGTGTGGTGGTTGGCATTGCTGCGTCGCAGCGCTGGGGTCGTGGGTTCGGTTCCCGCTGCATCCTGAACAATATTCTTCAGGGATGTCAGATTCGCCGTCTTGGACGGCGCAGGTTACACTAACAAATTGTGCTTTGGGCAAGGCTATTGGCTGACTGGATAAGGTATAAGATGCCGTGGAGAGCTTTTCCGTTAGCAGAGCATATAGGTAAAGCTGCGTCTTACGATGGAGAAGCGTCCAATGACATTTGCTCTATCGCCTCCAGGAGGTGATTTCGGCGCGAAGAGTGCTGTGGCTTAAGCAAGGAGGTCCTTTGCTAAATCCATGGGATCTCAAAGCCGGGGCTCTTTCCCATACCACTAAACAGTTTCAGATGGGATAGAGGCTTTAATTTCTGCAATCCGCCAGGTATTGCAGATACAGGAGGAGGACACTAGTCCTGCTCCACAGTCTTTCTGTCTAAAGAAACCAAGACAAACTATTGCATTTCCAGTTCAGTAGAGCAGGATTATTTTCTGATGTCCGCTTGGGAACATCCGGATAAAAAATATTTCGGATGTCCCGACAGTCATTCTCTTTTTTTCTGCATATAGCAGAAAGTCTTGTAAGAACTCCCACTACAGAAGATCCTTCAGTTCGCGGCTGTCTAAGAGGTCGACGTTACCGGTTCCTGGGGTTACTTCTCTGAAAGACATCGAACAGAAGATTGAACAATACTCTCAAGTCCATTTATACAGCTGCAGGTTTGATACTGCGCCTTGTGATTGTATTCTGCTGAAAGCGAATGCAGTATCGAAGAATGCAGTTCCATTCTCGGTAAGTATATTACTTAGTGGATCTAGATGAATGGATTCTCAAGCTACTTGGGGTAAATCCTATTATCTTCCGTCTGCAGCTCCTCCCCCTAGAAGATCTTACTCGGGACCCTCGTTTCTGTCTTTTCATACTCTGGGCAGTTCACGTGGTCGCTTCAGAGGAGGACCATCAACTTCCCGTGGTTCCAGAGGTCGGGACAGAGCAGCAACGACATCTACTCAACATGAGGTTAGGTCCACTGCCAAGCTTAGTGCATGATGGGCTTTCCTCTCACCTGGGGGACCCCAGAGTGGGAGCACATCTCAGGACTTCAGTGAAGTATGGAAGGAATCTTGTACGTATGTTTGTATCCGGGAACTCATATCTAGGGAATACAAGCTTTACTTTTCCTCCTCCACCTCTGTTTTTTACAACCGGTTTGCCAATTTCCAACGACAGGAGTATTATTTTACAGCAAACTGTGGACTAACTTCTTTCCACGAGAGTGGTCCACATTCCCAAATATCAGACTGGACAAGGCTTTTACTCCAGTCTTTGTGGTTCCGAAGCCAGACGGCTCGGTCAGACCTTCTCTGAACTTGACGGATCTCAATCTCTACCTAAGAATTTTCAAGTTCAGTCGGTGATTGCGGGCCTAGAGGATGACAAATTCATGATATCTCTAGATATTAAGGACGCCTACCTTCACATCCCTCTCTGGCCGCCTCACCATGTGTTTCTGAGTTTTATAGTTCATAACTCACATTTCCAATTTCAGGCCTTACCCCTCCGGCTTATCAGTCCCCAGGGTATTCACAAAGGTCATGGCTGTGTTGATGAGTATTATTTGGAAACAGGGGATCACTATTATTCCTTACCTGGACGATCTCCTGCTGCAGGCCCATTCCAGGGACTAATTACTGCAGAACATCACAGTGACACACAGCCTTCCCATTCGTCATGGGTGGATCCTGAATTTTCCCAAGTCTCATCTGCAACTGACACAGAGGCTACAGTTTCTGGGAATGATCATGGACACCTTATGTCAGCGTGTGTTCCTCCCTCAGAAAAAAGCAACTTCCATTCAGGAGATGGTGAGGATGGTCTTTCAACGTCATCTGGTATCTGTGCATGTTTGCATTCGCCTCCTGAGGAAGATTGTTACGGCATTCGAGGCCTTTCCTTACGAATGATTTAAATCCAGGATGTTTTCAGCAGGATCCCATCTTTTCCTTCACCAACGGGTTAGAACTCTGATATCTCTTCTCTTTTGGTTGAACTCTGTACACCTACTGGAGGGAAGAGATTCGGAGTGTGGGGTTGGACTCTTCTCACTACAGACGAGTCTGAGAGAATCGGAGGCTAATTAAGGATCACTTCCAAGGCCGCTGGACATCACAGGTAGAGAGTCTGACTATAAACATATTGGAATTGCAGGTAGTGTTCTATGCTATTCAGACAGCAGATCACCTGTTGCAGGGCCGAGCAGTCAGGGTCCAGTCTGACATCGCCACGACAATAGTGTACATGAACAGACACTGCGGCACCAGAAGTCGGGTGGCTATGAAAGAAGTAAGCAGATTCTAACCTGGGCGGAAAAGTTCACAATGAATATCTCAGCAATCTTCAATCCAGGAGTAGAAAATTGGTAGGCAGACTACCTCAGCCGGCAGGATGCATCCAGGGGAATAGGCACTACATCTTTAGGTTTTTCAACAGCTGATCCAACGGTGGAGTCTTCCACAGGTCGGCCTCATGACATCAAGACAAAATCATCAACTGCCTCTATTGCTTTTGGACGAGAGACCCGGAAGCTGTGGCAGTGTAGGCACGGTCAACGCTGTGGCACTTCCAATTTTGTCTACCAGTTTCCTCTTCTCCCTCGGATTCTATAACGCGTCAAAAGGAAGACTGCCAAGGTTCTATTAGTAGCTCCGGATGGGCCTCGCGCAGCTTGGTATTCCAACGTCTGCTGATCGACAATCTGTGGCCACTGCCACTGAGTGAGGATCTCTTACTACAGGGTCCTTTAGTCTATCCAGACTTAAAGCGGCTACATTGGGCGCCGTGGCTGTTGAAAGGGCCATCTTAAGACGTAAAGGGATCCCATCCAGGGTGATCCCTACTATGTTTAGACCTCGGAAGGAAGTTACTTCTAAACATTACCACCATTTTTGGAAGATTTGTTTCATAGTGTGAACGTAGAGGGGCTCCTCCTACAGAATTCAAACTAGCTAGATTTCTACTTTTTATACAAGTAAGTTTCTCAGCCAGTCTGCGGTTGGGTTCTCAGAGTTCAGATTTCAGCTCTGACTTGTTTCTTCCAGAGGAAACTGGCCTTGATACCGAAGGTACCGACTTTTCTACAAGGTGTGATTCGGTTTCAACCACCCTTTGTTCCTCCTATGGCTCCATTGTATTTGGATCTCATACTTTCCTTCTTAGTCTCCTCTGTTCAAACCTCTGGAGTCGGTGGAATTAAAATGCCTTTCGTGGAAGGTAACTCTTCTTCTCGCACTGGCCTCAGCCAGGAAGGTGTCGGAACTAGGAGCTCTATCATGTCGTCCGTCATACTTGGTATTTCATGAGGATAGAGCGAAAGTCCATACAACAATGGACTTTCTTCCATACGTGGTTTCGGCTTTCCACATCAACAACCGATTTGTGGTACCGGTTCTTCCACAAGATTCACCTTAGTCTAGATCCTTAGATGTTGTTAGGGCTCTTTGTATATATGTGGAGAGGACTTCAGCTATAAGTAAAACAGACACTGTTTTGTATGATGCTGTTTGTCCTGGCTAGCCAGCCTCCAAACAGTCGCTGGCCTGCTGGGGTTGTCTGACCTTCAGACAGGTGGGTATGGCATCATCTAGGGAGCCTCCGCCTTGTATTACAGAGCATTCCTCTCGCTCAGTGGGTTTTCTCGTGGGTGACTGCTCGCGGGTTTTCCATGGAGTTACTTTGCAGAGCGGCTACTTGGTCTGGCCGCATACCTTTTTATTATTATTTTTATAGATTTTACATGTTTGCGGCCTCTGCAGCGCAGTATGGCCTCTTTGTTTTGCAGGATTCTCAGCGCTTTCCCGCCCATAATCCAGCACACCACCTACTATAGCGTGATCGCGGGTCCCTATAGTAACCTGGTTGATATCAACCAGGTTGGCCTGCATGCATGGGCGATGGAAGATATCGTTATCGTCCATATGTGCCCATGCATCGCAGGTCGTTGGGCACCTAAAAATGCATGATATGAACGATAATGATATCGTTATCACTCATATCATCCATTTTAATCTTACCGTGTATACGCACCTTAAATCAGTTTCATCCAACTTGCAGGTAAGCACTGGGAAAAATATGATTTGGTGTTTTAATGGTTGATACTAAAGTTTCAGAGACAAGAAGTTATTTTGTATTAGTTTAGGTAATAAATTAAAGTTGCTTCTTAGAGCTCATAGATCTGTCACTAAAAGGGTTGGCATTATATTTGAGTACACTTAACTAGTGTTTAAATTGAAATTGCTTTAATATTTAGCACAGTTACAATAAATGTTTTGCTCTTACACATACAGGTGTAATATCCCGCTATGCAAGGGATTACTTATGACCAGGAGTATCTCGCTAAAGTTTATGTGCATGTCATTATACAGATAGACCACTGACTACAGTTCCCAGCAGCCTCTGCGCCTCCTCAAGAGGTCAGGAGGACATCACATGGGCTGTGTTGGCTGGTGTGAGAAGTGACCGTTGGAGGCAAGTGGCAGTTTGTGTCTCTCCTGCCTGACACCAGCACACACACTGCCTCACCTCCTCCCTTACACCTCTCCTGCACCGAGAGAGAGAGAGAGAGAGTGTTACATGCAATAAGAGACAGCAGCAGCAGAAATAAATATAAAGAGCAGAGAAGAGACAGGCGCATTGACCAGAGTAGCTGAGAATCGCAGAGCTGAGCAGTATCGTACTCACTGGATGTAAATCAGCAGTAATCAGGCCTAATACTTACCTACAGACTAGGAGGCCCTGTTTACATGAGGGACTGTTTACACTACAGGAAAAAGTTCTGCAAACAGAATCTAATGACCGTCCGCAGCATAAAGAAGACAATATGTGCACCACCCCAAGTCTGGTACCGAACTGATTACACTTGCAAATATACAGATGTATGGGTTTACTAACGAGACTTTTAAAAAGATCTATACTTTATTTATGATGTCAATACTAACTTATGATGGTTACAGGTATTTATGGATCTGAATACTGTATAGCTGTAGCATCTTTTACATATTTTTTGAATTCTTAGGCATCTAATGTGTTTTATTTCTTTTTAATATATATATTTATTGAACATAGTATTAAGAAAGGGTTCTTACATGTTAACATTCCTTCAATATTGGTCTTGTGGTTGTGCTACACCTATAAGTTAATAATAAGTATTGAAAGAAAACCTGGCAGAACTTGTTAGGTTTCTATTAGCAGACAAACAATAGCCAGGAATTTATTAATAAAGAAACATAATTTAATATTCGATAGTGTCCCCAAATTCTGTGAGGCCTTACTGTCTGTACATTGTTGGTGAGATCTTTGCCTCTCTGCCTTGGGTGTGTCAGGAACTTCGGGTCAAGAAAAATTAAGAGAACATCAAGCTTCTTCAAGCAAGTTTCTGTTGCCAGCACCCAGTTTATTGCCCTATTACCTGTGTGTTACACAGGTCCTCCTGGCCCTTTGATGGCTGGTGCCTGTAATACTCCCACCTCATTCATGCAGGTCCACCCATCCCTTCCCCGGCTGGTGCCTGTGGTTCCACAACTTTACACACATCTCTTCAGCAGCTCTCATCTCTGCCGCCTAATGGAGTACACACCCTACGCAAGTGCATTTATCCTCCCTTGTGTGCGCTACACTCTGCAGACAGTGTACAGAATGTCTCATACTGCCTCTCTCTGCTCCCTAAGGCCTGCAATATACAGATGGACACACATCTGCCTTTCTTTGCATCCCTTCTCCTTTATAAGGGCCAACAGTATACAGATGTCTCCAATGCAGCTATGACATTCCTAGCTGCAGCCCAAGCCTCTCCCACAGGGATGGCTCCTACAGCCACACTGCTACACAGTGACCTCTCCTCTAATGGCTGCTGGGGCTTTCATGCATAGGGGATATCTGTAAACCTCTGCAGACACAGAATAAACTTAGAGGCGCATATTTGACATATTGCGCACACACTGTGTAGAAATGTCAAGAGACCCATAATGGCCAAGAGCAGGAGATATTGTCTGCTCCTAGATTTGCCATGAACTTCCTGAAGCAAAATACATTTTTTAGTAACTGCAAAAGGCTAAAAAGCCCCCGATGCTAACTGCTAAATATTAGATGCCTGCTACAAATGGATCAGACACCTGCCAGTGTCTGGAAAGCACTGTAAAGAAAAATAAAATAACTTTTTTTCACTGCGCAGGTGGGTGGCTAATGAAATCTAAAAAAATTAATATATAATTCCAGCTCTTCCAAAAAAGAAAATGTGGTAACACTGGCAAAGGTCTATATAAAACCCCTAGGGGGAAATTCAGTTAGACGCGATAAAGCAAAAACTTAACGTCGGAGTTTTGGTGCAATATTTTTGCGTCTTGTCTATGCGCGCTCCCGTTTTTCTCACTATCCTATTACAAAAGAAGTGGTGCGGCATTCGCCAGAAAACGGTCCATGATACAGCAAATTTTGGGGAAATCTGCCTGTACCCCATAAAAAGGCTAACTGGCATGGGAAATCAATTTAAAAGTGTATTAGTGGCCCTAATAAAATTTTTGGTGAATCTTAAACTTGCTTAAATGGCTGTTATATGCAAATTCGTCTAACTGTGGAAAAATGCTAAAAGCTGTTTTATTTGGAGAAAATAAATGCTGCAGTTAAATTTAGATTTTTTTTTTTTTAAATACACCAGATGCAGCCTCCTGTAATGTTTAAAACACATGTACCCATCCATATTGCCCCCAAAATTACCAGACCCACTACTTTAAATCCATTTTCCAACATTTTTAATTTTTTCACCGCCAAAAATGTCGTCATTAGTCAAATTAAGCTAATGAAAGAATGTTTGCCTAATTTGTCATTTGGGGGAGGGGGGGGTCCATGGGGTTCTGAACCAAGTTCCCACATTTTTAGCCAAAAATAGGGATTTTTCAGCTGCTGTGAGATTAAAACTTTTTGACCGTTTTTTGCCTATAGAGAATGCGAAAACTGACAATAGGATTGCACAATAAGCATTTTTGTGGGCAAAGTTCTCACATGCGATATTTTTTGGATAAACTGCGGCTTTTCGTGGCTATTTGAATCCGGCCTTTAATTTGATAACATAGACTACATCCTTATGACTCAAATAATCCATTAAAATGCAACAAAAAAAAAAACTACTGGAATGTATCGTATATTATACAAGAAATTTAATATTATTCACTTTAAAGTAGTAGCTCATAATCAGCAATGTATAGTTATTGTGAGAACAGATTTAATTGAAAAGGTTCCAAAATCAATATTATGAGAAGTGTAAGTCATTAAGGAACAAAAGCTGTGATTACTCCATGTAATGAGGGATCCTCCTTAGCAATGTAATGTAAAACCACAACTTGAAATTGCACGGTAAATGTCCATGTCGACGTTTCACTAATGAGTGAGGCTTGTGCACCTACAAATGTGTCCAGCCAGATAGTGGAACAAGTTCCAATAACAAAGGACCTCTAAGTGGATCAATCATGTCCACTACTCACTGGTGGAAGAAAAGTGCTTATGATGAGTGCTGTGGACTATGTGACGTGTGAATAATATTTAAAACCTCATGTGAGGGTGTGCAGTATTAATGCCATATATGTATACAAATGGAAAGACTTTTGCTATTGGCACTAACAATAATATACTGCAAATCTGTATGTATCTAGCAAATAAGAGTGTTTATTTTGTTCCTATTTGGATCAAAACATTTATGCATGCTGTCTGCCATCATGGGTCACAAATCTCTGCAAGCACTACACTATCCCAGCACACCATTAAATTGAAGTTAAATGCATTTACAGTACTTCATTATTTTTTTCAAGCTTCAAAAAGGATCTTATTGATCCGATTGCTAGCTTTCACACTTGGTTTATTGTAATTGTTCCAGAGTTAATTTTTTTTTGCTAATTTTAACTTTTCAGCTGTTACGGACACCAGTGCCTGTATTTTCATTATAGAGAGAGAGGGATAGAGAGAAGAAGATAGATGGGTTGATGGATTAATACAGCAGGTCACTGATTAGGGCTGGTCTGTCACTTTACGTCATTAGAAATAGAAACTTTTTTGGTTTCTAATCACACCCGCGGCAGTGTAGAGGTGGAGATAAACGTCTCTGTCTTAGAAAATAAAAGTTTGGTACGTCAGAAAGGGTGTCTAGGTACTTTCTTTGCCACCAATATCTTGGTCCTGGGAGACCACACACCCAAACAATGCTTCAGCCAACCAGAGCTTGTTAGAACTTTAAGGCAAGAATATACAGTGGATTCTTAAACATGGAAGCCGATCTGGACCAAAAGCAGAACAAGTGATTTATTCATCTCTATTCCACAGGAAACACCAACAAGGTAGCATCTTTGATTACCAGGGAAACACAATGTTTAGATGAGATGACCAGGATTAACCTAACCTACCCAAGGAAACTGCAAATGAGCATAATCTTGTTCTACTCTTACAGGCTCTAAACAAATATACTTGCTTTTGATGTGCTATTTAAATGTGTACAGTTGACTTTTAATCACAAAATATGGTTACTGAATCCAATCCACTCGTAGTACATACAGAAGTTGGCTTTGATTTGGCTGTGCACCCCACAAATTGGACATTGTGCAACACGTGTCATTGTTTGAGCACAAGTTTAAGACCACTATTGTTCCTGGTGTCATGACTGTTATATTTAATATAAAATTAACATTTTCAGTAGTCTTTTGGGGATGTAATTTTAATCCCGCCGGTTGGACAATCACTCATTCATTGTAAAGCTTAGAATTTTCGTCTGGATTGGAATCGGGCCCTTGGTGAGAAATCCATATCCTGGAGAAAATGGTGACGCATTACATCAGTGTACTTACCGAATACTTAAGTTCCCATAAAACTCTAGCTCCGTGTTTCCCAACTCCAGCACTCAGGAACCCCTTACAGCACATAATTAGAATCACCTATGTATCTTTTGAAATGTCATCCAGTAATACACATGTGCACCAACTAGGAGATCTGGAAAACGTGATCTGTGTGGGGTCCTGAGGACTGGGGTTGGGAAACACTTCCCTAGCTTCTAGCTTGAACCACCTAAATAAAAGCAGACATTTAAAATGAGACCCGTCCATTATATCCATGTCGTATGGTTATTCGGAGTTGTGTGTGCTACTGTGCCTGACATTGATTTTACTGTATGTAGTCTTTTAGAAGAAATGCAGCATCCGTACCAAGCTGTACCTTTGAATAACAAATCTGCCATATATATATATATATATATATATATATATATATATATATATATCATAATTAACATATACTTCACTGCAAATTGTCCTTTGTAACCTTGAGAGGCTAAATTGCTTTGCTGAAAATTGTTTCTGCAGATTATTTATGTGGTTGCTTCATCACTCTTAAGTATGAAGTGGCACACAATGAAGCATTGAAATGCCAAGTGTTTTTTTTTATTTACCTTTTGTTGCGAAGATAAGCATGCTGAGAAATTCTTTCACTTGAACTTGGTGCCCACAGGTGACACTACTGTTTCAGATGGATGACGCACATTAATTTAAAGCTCTTATCAGGCCTGACATTAAATAACTCTTTTGACGTATTAGAAATACCGAAAACCTATGTTGATTATTGATTGTATAAAGTATTTACAGAATTGTTAATTGTAGTGTATTTTAATATGGAAGCTTTGAAAAAGAATTTGAAACTTAACCTGACCATAAGGCTCATTTATACGAAATTTGCTGTTTCTACTGCAGGGTCCGTAGGGTATCCACAGGATACCTTGGGGTATAGGCGATGGTGGCAGACATCTGGGCACCACAGAGTTAAGTTTTCAGCCTCCCAGGATGCACTGGGGTCCCTCTCCAACACCCCGCCCCGAGCCTCAGGCACTCCGTTTTCGTCGGTGCCCGGCTCGGAGGTACCTGTGCAGAGGGGGCCGGGTCTGTTGAGGCCCCTGAAGTTCTTCCAGCAGCTGTGGCTGCACACTGAGTGTACAGCATGGACAGTCAGTATACACCCCACTGGTACCAGAATGCCGGTACTGATCCGGAGATCCTGGTGGGTAACTGGGGTCACAGCTAGTGGCGACCCCGGTTACCCGGACTGTGGCCGGATTTACGGGGGACACAGGTAAGCGGCGGGGTCCCGGCCGAATAGCACAGTCCTGGGGCTCCCTGGGGGACTGGCCGCAGTGTGGAGCCAGGTATTGCACCTGAAATTCCACTACCCCCATGGGACAGCGGGCCGCGGCGGTGCAGAAATGCTCCGGCGTCCCGGGGGTTAAATGCAGGCCAGGGGAGTGCGCCTCCCCCGCTGCACACTGCCTCTTCACAGCAGTCTGAGCCAGTGCAGCCGCTCTTCCCCTGGACTCCGCCTCCTCCTCTGCTCCTCGACTGCCATCTTTTTACATGTGGCAAACGTTGTTGGAAGCTGAACGCTGGCTGGCATCGTGGTCCGGGTCCCTCCGCATACCTCTCCTCCGTTGATAGCAAGTCACAGTTTGCAGTGCTGTTTCCTACCAGACTCTGTGTCTGTGTAGTTGAGCTCAGCGCTGATAGTGCAGGGTTAATTTCTGCATTGTATGTGACTTCATGCTAGCGCTGCTGCCTGTACTTTATTTCTGTCTGTCAGCCATTTTGCCTATCCCTGTCTTTCTCTGCTAAAGTCCTTGCGGTGCGGTGTCGCAGGGTGGTTATTACCTCACTAATATCAGTGAGTTGTCACATACAGTCTAAAGTGTCACTCATCATGTCTGACAGTGAACATAGGGGGTCATTCAGACCCGCTCGCGGGTCGATGTTCCCCCACTGCGCATGCGCACGATGGAGGGAGCTCCGTCGTGCGCATGTGCGAGACCCGGCGAGCGACGAGGAATACGTCGCTCGGGGTCTCACACCAAAGGGGGCGTGCTGTCGATGTTGATTGACAGCACACCCCCTTTGGTGGGCGTGCCGGGGCGTGCCTGTCAGACGGTAGGCGTTCCCATGGGAACGCCTACCGTCTGAAGCCGGCCCCACTGACATCACTAGTGATGTCAGTGGGAGTGATTTTGGCTCTGATAGAGCCAAAATCACTCCAGGGCTTGCGGCAGCGAGACCTTACCGCAGGGTCTCTGGCGCAAGCCCGATGGTCGCGACCATCATCATGGACACTCTCATATGCTGTGGGTGGTCACCCACAGCTATGCGAGCGTCCAGGAGGACGCTCCATTTTCATGGAGGAGGGCTCTGATTCAGAGCGAGCGCTCTGGTCAGAGCGTTCGGCTCTGAATCAGGCCCATAATTTTCCCCTACTTCCAAAATGTACCATATGTCATGTACAGTTGGTGGCGGGTGATGTGCACTCTGAGGGGTTATGTAAGGCGAGTTTTCTCCTCTCATGCCCTATGACTGTCTCTGCACCTGTGCAGGAACCTCCCTGGGCTTGTTTCGCTAAGGCGCTTACAACCCTGGTGGGCCAGCTAGCGTCACCTCGTGCTTTGCCCCAGACGGGGTTTTCACAGAAATCAATGGTGGCGTCTCCCATTCCCTAGACAGTTAGTGGTCTCCCACTGTCCCTACCCCCAGGTCACTCAAGAACCTGCGTAGGTTACCTCCCTGTCCAGAGAAACGTGGGGAACAGATGCTGCGCACAACCTATTTCCTGAACTCTGTATAATCTAAATATATTCTAAAGTAGTAGAACCCAAAATGATGAGAGGGTACCAACTAAGAAACAAATGTTGCTTTTACTGATAAAAGTTTCACAATAATAGTCACTACAATTGTAATGCAATATAATATGGTGCCTGTAAACCATTGGTTATACACCAACAGAATAAACAAACAAATAAACACAATGGACAATGCTGCAATATGTCAAAATTATCAGAAGGAAAAGTAAACAAAAATAAACAAAATATAGACAAATGTAGACAAAATATAAATAGCAAATGTGCCGATCTATTTGTGAATAGGCACTGGTACTGGTCTCAACCTTAGATGCCGCCAACTGAATAGTCAATATGATAGAGATGGTTAAAGTATAGTGTTTAGTCAGGGAGATCTAGCGGCGTCCCGCTAGCTCCAAAGGGGTACCTCGGTGGTATGCTGTAAGTCCTGTGGATGTCTGTACGTTGCCCGGGTTATTCTCCGTGTAGTGTGGGGGAGGCTGGCTGTGGCGAGCGCCGGGGATCACTCTGCGTCATGGGCGCCCTGAGTGCCGATATCACGGACACTGTCCCTGTTGCCAGGGGGCAGGTCCGTGCGCGTGCACCAGGTCCACTACGGTGCAACACCTGTCGGACGTATTACAGGGGGAGTCATCATTACGGGCGCATAAGCGACCGCTGCAATCTCAGACTGATCAATTTGATCAGGATTATGTGTCATCTGATGACTGAGAGATGCTTGACCTTTCTGACCAGGAGCCTTTCTGTACTAAGGTGACTGAGTCTTAAGTCTAAGGTCTATATACCGCGCCTTATACGTGTGGTCCGCACAGCCTTGGTTATTGAAGTTGACGAAACCCCCCCCCCATAGCCGAATCAAAGGATGTTAAAGGTGACGCTACGGTATTTCCCCTATCTGGCCAGCTAGTGGATCATCTAGAGGAAGCGTGGAAAACTCCGGGTAAACGTTACCAGCCTCAAAGGCGTTTGGCAGTGGCATATCCCTTTGCAGAAAATGATTTCTCCAATTGGGAAACTCCTCCACAAGTGGATATTCATGTCACTCGTCTAGTGAAGAGTGCTACATTGTCTATGCCCTCCATGTCCTCCTTAAGGGATCCTACGGATCACAAGGTTGAAATATGTCTCAAATCCATGTAATCCCTTGCAGGAGGAGTATCCAGACCGGCTATGGCCGTGTGCTGGGTGGCTAGAGCCATGGAGCGTTGGGCTGATAAATTTGGAGGCGTCTCTGGACCCGACTCATCACCTGACCAGGTGGAATTGGTGGGTAATCTAAGGGACTCAGCCACATACATTAATGAGGCGGCCTTGGATATTGGCCTTCTTGCTTCTAGGATCTCCTCAGCAGCAGTTGCAGCTCTTCGCACCATGTGGTTGGGTGTGAAATGCATTACCGGCGGGCGCATGGCCGACTGTTCAATTCCCGACAGCGGCTACCTGACAGCGCTGGAAATCCCAATCGTCCTAAAGGTAAGTATCAACTAATTTAACCTAACCCTCCTTAGGGGTGCCTAACCCTAACCTCTCCCCCTGTGCCTAAACCTAACCCCCCCCCCCCCCTCTTCCCCGCTGCCTAACCCTAACCTCCCCCGGGGATGCCTAACACTAAGTCCCCCCCTTGGGAGCCCTAAACCTAACCCTCCCCCATGCCCCCTCCTGCGGCTGTCCGCTGCGGCGCCCGGCATCCACTCGATCGGGATTCCGGGCACCGGTCTCCCGACGTCGGGCAAATTACAGGCGTCTACATTTAGATGCCTGTCATTTGTCCCTAGTTGGGATAAAGCAGTCTGGAAGCCGGCGGTCGGCATTTAGACCGTCTGGTTCCAGACTACATCACCTGTGGTTGTGTTCTTGGAAGGCGGATGCTGATTCCAAGAAGGGTTTGGAGGGTTTACCCTTTATTGGAGAAGTCCTTTTTGGCCCTCATCTGGACAAAATTGTGGCTACCCTGGCGGCAGCTAAGTCCGCGTGCCAGCCATCGGCTACAGTCCCATCAGTGTCGGGCTCTTCGTCCTTTCGGCCGTATAGAACCCAGAGTAAGCCTAGGGTGCAGTCCTTTCCGAGGCAGACAGCCGCCAAGAAACCAACAAAGCCAAAGAAGCAGGCTTGGAGCACCAGACGCCATGCTCTCAAGTCCGATGACAAGCCTTCGGCCTCACTGGATGGACCTCTCTTTGGGGGACCCCAAAGTGGGAGGCTGACTTCAATTTGCCCAAAGCTGGTGTCTGACCACTTCAGACATATGGGTAAGAGAAGTGGTTTCTCAGGGGTACGCCCTGTCTTTCCGACGGAGGCCTCCCAGCCGGTTTTTCACCACAGGTCTTCAGTCCAATCAGGACAAGGCCCTGGAATTCACAAAGATATTGCGCTCTATGATCCAGGATGGGGTCATAGTGCCGGTTCCTTCGTCTCCGAAGGGATTGGGGTATTACTCCAGTCTTTTTCTGGTGCAAAAACCCAATGGGTCCTACCGGCCAATACGCAACCTCAAATCCCTCAACAAATTTTTGAGTGTTCCTCAGTTCCGGATGAAGACCCTGCGTACCATCATCCTAGCGATAGAGCCTGGGGATTTCATGGTGTCGCTGGATATTCAGGATGCTTACCTTCATATCTATATTGCTTCAGCGCACCAGCATTTCCTCAGGTTTGCAGTTTTCAGGCACTGCCCTTTGGTCTGGCCACAGCGCCTCGAGTGTTTACCAAAGTTATGGCAGCTCACCTGCGGATGCAGGAAGTTCGCTTGTTACCCTATCTGGACGACCTCCTGTTGTTGGCGGAGTCCCCACAGAAACTTCAGCGCCATCTGCAACTGACAGTGTCTGTATTGCAGACTTACAGCTGGCTGATAAATTGGAAGAAGTCCTCCCTGGTACCATCACAGAGGATGCTCCATCTAGGAGCTCTGTTGGACTCCCAACATCAGAGGATCTTTGTGACGGAGGAAAAGATCTCTGTGTTACAGGCAAAAGTTCGAATTTGCCTGCGGAGTTGCCAGGTGTCTATTCACTCGGCGATGAGGATACTGGGTTCCATGGTGTCGATGTTCGACATGGTGGAGTTTGCCTAGTTCCACTCCAGACCTCTGCAGAAGTTGATCCTCTCCAGATGGAATGGGTTGCCCCAGCGGATAAGGACAGATACTATGGTGCTGTCCCCGAAGGTACGTCTCTCTGGCCTGATGGCTGCAGACGGCTCACCCGAATAAGGGGCGCCCCTATTGGATTGCGGACTGGGTCTTTCTGACGACGGACGCCAGTCTCCCGGCTGGGGAGTGGTGACGAGTCCACATTTCTTCCAAGGAAGGTGGACACCAGTAGAAGCTGCTCTTCCAATAAACATATTGGAACCTCAGGCAGTGTTCAAGGCTCTCCAGCAAGCAAGGCAGATCCTGCACGTGCAGTTAGTCAGACAATGCCACCACGGTGGCTTACATAATCCGCCAGGGAGGGACCCACAGTCAGGCAGCTCTGACAGAGGTGTCTCGCATTCTGGTTTGGGCGGAAAGACATCTCACTGCAATATCGGCAGTGTTCATACTAGGAGTCCTCAACTGGGAAGCAGACTTTCTCAGCCGTCAAGACGTGCATCCAGGAGAATGGTCTCTTCACCAGGAGGTGTTTCAGCTACTGGTGAACAAGTGGGGCCTACCAGAGATGGATCTCATGGCCTCCCGTCACAACAACAAACTGCCGGTGTTCGGGTCAAGAACAAGAGACGCAAAAGCTTGTCTGGTGGACGCCCTGTCGGTCAGTTGGACATTCCGGTATGCGTACCTCTTCCCTCCGTTCTCCCTTCCTCGAGTGCTAAGCAAGTTCAAGCAAGAAGGTGGCACGCTCCTACTGATAGCTCCAGCGTGGCCCAGACGGCATTGGTACTCAGACCTTCGGAGTCTCTCGGTGGACACTCCGATGCTGTTGCCTCAATGTCCAGACCTGTTATCTCAGGGTCTTGTCATCATCCGGACCTGGGTCGGCTGTCTTTGACGGCATGGCTATTGAGACTGCCCTCTTGAGGTCCAGGGGTTTTTTCAGCTCTGTGGTTAACACCTTGTCACGAGCTCGGAAACCTTCATCTGCCATCGTGTATGGCGTGCTTTCTTTCAGTGGTGTCGCCCTAGAGGTTATGCTCCTTGGGTGTTTCGGTTATCCAGGGTGCTGGCTTTCCTACAGGCAGGTTTAGATCAAGGTCTTCGCCTTGCCTCTCTGAAGGTGCAGGTGTCTGCCCTGTCTGTATGGTTTCATCGTTCATCATTCCTGATGTCTGCACCTTTATACAAGGTATGCTACGTATCCAGCCTCCCTTTGTTCCACCTTTGGCGCCATGGGATCTGGCTGTGGTCCTAAGGGCTCTTCAAGGACCACCATTTGAACCACTGGGCTCGGTGGTCTTGAAATGGCTTACTCTTAAGACCGTTTTCCTTCTGGCCATTGCCTCGGCCAGAAGGGTTTCGTTATGTAGACCTCCATTCCTCATTTTTCATAGAAACAGGGCTGTGCTTCGCACTCGTCCTGAATTTCTTCCGAAGGTGGTATCTAGTTTCCATATCAACGAGGAAATTATTGTGCCGGCCTTTAATTCACCGGACCTTTTGGTTGGTGAGGCCACCTTGGATGTGGTGCGGGCCTTAAAACTTTGTTGACCGCACTGCTGCTTTTCGTAAGTCGGACTCTTTTTGTCCTTTATGATTTCCGGAAGAAGGGTTGGCCTGCCACTAAACAAACATTGGCAGGATGGATTCGCTTGGCTATTTCTGAAGCTTATGTTCATGAAGGCCTTCCTGTTCCATCTTCTGTTAGGACTCATTCCACTAGGTCTGTGGGTCCTTCGTGGACAGCTCGACATGGTGCCTCGGCAGTTCAGCTTTGCAAGGCTGCTACGTGGTCATCTGTCTATACTTTCGTACGGTATTATGCTTTTGATACCTACGCCTCTCAGGATGCTTCCTTTGGGCGGCGGATTCTCCTTACCGCACAGGAGCGTCCCCACCCTTGAAGGATACTGCTTTGGGACATCCCCAAGGTATCCTGTGGATACCCTATGGACCTTGCAGTAGAAAATAAGAGATATGGTAAGAACTTACCATTGTTATCTCTATTTCTACGTAGTCCATAGGTTTCCACAGGACTCCCGCCCTGTCGCACCTGTACTGCATATGGGCTTTGCTCTGGTCACCGGTTTTCCAGTCTCCTTCTGGTGAGAATGTGAGTTCTTGTGTGTTCCAGACTTTCTTCTCTCTTTGTTCTCCTCTGAGTGCCTGAGGCTCGGGGGCGGGGTATAGGAGAGTGACCCCAGTGCATCCTTGGAGGCTTAAAACTTAACTCTATGGTGCCCGGATGTCTGCCACCATCGCCTATACCCCAAGGTATCCTGTGGAACCCTATGGACTTCGTAGAAATAGAGATAACAAGGGTAAGTTCTTACCATATCACTTATTTTTGTGATATCACAACATTTGTGCACATGTGTGTTTTTATCGGGAAGTCACAGTCTGTCGTCTGTAGCCGTGCAAATATTTACACACTTCCATGTTGGTGCAAGTGTTTGCCTCTTTCCAGTGAAGTGAGTATTGCTTGCTGAATGTAGTTTAATCCATTTGCAGTCAGTTTGTGTTTGTTTTTAATGTAAGGACTGTGCAGCTTATGGTTACAGTGAACAACTCTGCCTTGTCCCGGGTAGATACTCCCTTACACACACAGGTGGTGGGACCTACAACCTCCTCGCATTCACCAAGGCAAGGAGAAAAGGTGGCATGTTTTACAACTTGCAAGACATGCTGTGCTCTCTTAAGGACCAATACTAAAATAGCTTTTGCAAACACTGTTGCTGACACGTGCCACGAACACCACCTTACCCTCATGTAATCACAATTTCAACTGTTACATAATTGTAAGAAGTTATCTTTTTTTTTTAAACAATCTCATTCCTGATTGTCTGCATATTTTAAACTTCAATGATTACTATCTAATTCAGAGGGTATACATTTAATGGAACAGACACTTTGTGCACACATTTATAGGGACAGAAATGCTGGCATTCACTCAAAGGGAAACACTGGGCACATTTATGCTGGACATACACTAGCACAATTTCGGGCCGACTACCCGATTTTAGACGAGTCGTACGATCTGTGTGGAAATCGTGTAGTATTTAGGTAGGATACGATCCGATTCGCACTCCCGCCACCCTTAAAACGTATCGTCTGATCAGATGTGCAGCCCATATTATCTATCCTAATCGTATGCAGATTATGCCGTGTATTTGTGCATGCGATACATCGTGTGTCAGACCGATGTAATTTGAGTGACATTTTGAAGAACTGTGTGTTCTTTCAATGACCTTCCCTCCTAAACTGCAGATTGATCGTATCGTGAGATCGTATGTACATCACGTGTCAATCGTTCTGCCGGGACTGCCAGGGAGCTGCCGGTGAGTTCAAGGGAAATCGTAAGATGAATATCATTTTATTAGCTATACTGGGCAATGTTTATTAGATACACTGGGAACACTTTACAGTCTCTTGATGAGACTGAAATGCTATTATTATTTATATGGCACAACAAGGGGTCTGCAGCACCTTACAAAGTAGAGAAACTGAGCCATTATAGGCGGTGGTGAGTAGATGATGGTATAAGTGAGGGAAGGAGAGGCACATGAGGGAGAAGGACCTTGTGTGTGAGAGTTTACAGTCTAAAAAGGAGGGGCAGATAGACAGGGTTGAACAGAGGGGAGAGACAGTGAGCAGGGGGTTAGGAAGAGAAATGAAAGGCTTGATAAAGAAAAGTCTAGAAAGCCAATTTGAAGTTTTGTGGAGAGGGAGGAGAGTTCCAGTTTTGGAAAGCTGCGCAGGCAAAATATTGGAGGTGTGAGGGGGAGGAAGTAATCAGTTGGTAGGAGAAGCAGCATTAATTTGTGGAACGAAGTTTGCGGGGGTGTGTGAAGTAGGGAGGCTAATCCGGGGATCGGCAGGATACCGGGATTTTGGCCTAATTTTGGTGGGATTAATGAGCGCATGTGCAGTTTAGTTTTTTCTTATGCTGAGCACCTGCGGCACTTGCTCAGATTCTCCCCGGCTGTGCGTGACATGACGTTAGGTGTCACACTCCGTAGGCCCGCCCCTTCAGCCGTGCAGCCGTGCCCCATTCACCAACTCGATCACTGATATCCTGGGATTCAGTGTTTTTTCAAACGTGAATCCCGAAATTGAACTGGAAGCTCCTCCAACTCTCATACACAGGAGGTTCTGTGAGGAGCTTGGAAGCACGTAGGGGTGGCTGGACTCTGTTAATGCAGGGTCTTATAGTGTGTGATTATTTTCTATACTACTAATGGATTTTCTGTGTGGTGTTGTCTACTCAGTATAGCATGTCTTTATATTAGAATTTTATACTTCTGTTTCTCTTTACTTAACCTCTGCTGTGTGGTTATTGCACTGATTGTGACTGTGTGCATTCCTGCGCTTTCCTGTATTGCATCATGGCTGGGAAGGGTGCTGCACCTGGGCTCCCTTCTGGCAAGGGGCCGTCGGTCCAAAAGATGTTTGCTTGTTCCAAATGTAAGAAAATATTCTCTGCATGCACGATTGGACTGGGGGACAGTGTGTGACACCTGTGAGGCAGATGTTTGGCTTGCGTCTGCGCTATTAGTGGCACCTCCGCCTATGGAAACTCCAGCTTAGTTAGCTATTCTTGCGGGAGCTATGTCTAAATTGTCTCAACACCTAGTGGCTGCAAGACTGTTTAGTCTCCGTGAGCCGCCATGTGTCTCGGGCCTTTCTGAGGACCTTGTTGCTGGGTCTAGTCAGGAAGATTTTCAGTCTTCTGAGTAGGTGGAACCAGTTTGGGCGCAGGGGCATGCACGCTCTCTGCGATGCTTAGCCTAGGTTTCTTCCTCTCTGCAACGTATGTTAGAATCCTACTCTAGGATTGCTGACAGTTCTTCTAGACCAGGGGTTCCCAACCATAGTCCTCAAGGCACACGAACAGTCCAGGTTTTAGGGAAAGCCATACTAGAGCACAAATGACTAAATTAGTACCTCAGTTATTTTGATTTAACCATCTGTGCACAATCATGGATATCACTAAAACCTGGACTGTTAGTGTGCCTTGAGGACCGAGGTTGGGAATCGCTGTTCTAAACCGTCCAAAAAAAGTTGGCTTCCCTCTTTATTACAATTTGGCGACAACTCTAATTTTGCTTCTTCACAGGAGGAAGAAGGGGAAGTTTTGGAGGATTCAGATGTAGAGGTTGTCTTTCTTTTTGAGGTGGAATCTGGCAATTCCTAGGTGATGGAGGTTTTAAGGCGGTTCGTCAGGTGCTTAAGGTCTTAGATTCAAATACCTCTTACTCTCAGGAGGCTTCTCTTTTCAAGCGAAAACAGAAAGTTATTAACTTCTCCCTTTACCACAGCTGGATTAACAGTTGTTGACCACCTAAAAACATATGGATAAAAAGTTAGATATCTCAATGTTTCTTTGCTTTCTACCCATTGTCACCAGCTGACCGCTCGAAGTGGGAGTTCCTGCCTTTTGTGGTTCTTCTAAATTCCACTCCAAAGCCAGAGGAGCCTCATCAGCTACCAGAGATGGTAAGTCGCAGGGACGTCAATCCAGTCCGTCCCGTCGTCCGCATCCTAAGCCCCCTGACAAGTCATCCACATGACTGTCTTCCTAGACACGCACGGTGGGAGCTTGTTTATTTAATTTCAAAGAAGTTTGATTTCAGACATGTTCGGATGCCTGAGTTTGCAATATTCTCTGGGAGGGTCAGTGGACAAGCTTTGTCCATATAGAATGAAATGCATTGTCTCCACCTCACACTGTCTCCAATGATACAAATTTGCTCACACAAAGGTACTAATTAACAAAAGCTGTTTCTGATGATTACATTCACTGATACTATTTAAAACCCTAAGAGCAGAGAAAAAAATACTCTCCTTGAAATAGAAGTCAGGAGGATGTTGAAATGCGTAGGTGCACTTCCCAGCTCTACCACATCCTGGGAGAACTCACTGCAAGTGGCATACTTCACCCAGAGAGATCGGGAAGGAGTTATTTTCCTTGGACCTGGGCTCCTGAACGGCTCTATTTACAGCCCTTATCAGCCCTACAATACACCTGTCTGCTTAAGATCTCATGACGTTTCTCCGGATTTGTTCAGCTACATGGAACTTCTAGAGCGGCTCCTTACATCTTCATCAGCGTGCTCCCCGCTGGCTTGAGCACCAAAGCCAACCATCCGTGGATGCGGTCTGCCATCATCGCTAATACCGGACTCTCTCAGCACATTACGGGACAATTTCACCCGGGTGCAGGTAAACCTACACTGCTATAAAATAATTACTCAATACGTGCCCAACTGAAATGCGGCTGACTAAGCTTGCCTCCAGTTTTGAACCATATCCTAATAAGGAACATTTTTATCACTGCTCGTTTCCTATAGTGGTTCAGATTCCAGGACTTTTTAATTATTGTTCTTTTATCAATAATTGTTGCATTGCCCATAAATTGCTACGGCTCCGCTTATTACAGCTGTTACTATTAACTTGAATTGTACTGTTTATCTTTACTGCTTTTTATTAAATGATCTATTTTCATGTGCAAACTGTTTTGAGTGAACTTCACTTTAGCTTTTGGATTCTGCAGTTGGTATTATTGTATCTTTGGTATAGTGAGAGTGACTCCCTCACACAGCTGCACCTGAATCCAAAAGGCTAATTTAACTCTTCAGCGCCTGAGTTTCCTGTCTGTTTTGTATTCTCTGGGAGGGTTACAGGATAGTTTCTGACCTCCCATCCAGTTCGCTTGTTTACCACCGTACTCCCGGCATCTTTACAAATGCGAAAGGCCTTGCGGCAGGCGGTGGACAAACTACTTGTTTCCAAGGTGATTATACCAGCTCCGGTAAGCCAGCGGACTCTGGGTTTTTACTCAAATCTTTTTTTGTTCCAAAGCAGGATGGCTCAGTCCAGCTGTTTTGGAATATCAAATCGCTAAATGTATATTTGCTCTTCCACAGGTTCAAAATGGAATCCTTGCATGTGGGGATAGTCAGTATGGAGCCGGATGAGTTTTTGGTGTCTCTAGACATTTGGGATGTGTACCTGCACTTTCTCATTTGGGAGCCTTATCAAGCATTCCTTCAGTTTGCCATTCAGGATTCCCATTTTCAATTTCGGGCTCTTCCATTCGGCCTCTCATCTGCACCTCGTACTCACAATGGTGATGGCAGTTCACCTTCGATCCCTGGGGGGTAACCATCGTCCCTTATCTCGACTATCTTTTAAAAACACCATCGACAGAGGTTCTGACGGAACATGAGCCTGGCACATCAGTTCATTTCTCCTGGCTGGATTGTCAAATTCAAGAAGTCAAATCTGGTGCCACGACTTTTGTTCCTGTGCATGATTTTTGACACGTCCTCACAAAGGATTTCTCTTCATCTAGACAAAATCCAGGCAATACATTCCATGGTCCAGTTGGTGTTGAAGCAGCGGTTTGTGTCGGTGCTGTGCAAGATGGTGGCCTCTTTCGAGAAGATTCAGTTGACCACGAACGCCAGTCTTACAGGGCTGGGGGGCAGTAGTCTTTGAAGTCTCTTGCAGGGTCAGTGGTCTCTTAAGGAGGCTCTCTTGCAAGTATATGTTCTGGAGCGATTTTAAACGCATTGATGGGCGGTGCTCAATCTCTGGGAGCGTACAATGAGTACGGTCTGACAATGCCACAGCAGTGGCACTTATAAATCGCCAAGGGGAAACATGCATTCTGGCGTGGTGGAGAAACACATTATGGCAATATCCGCCATGTTCTTTTCCAGGGCACAAAATTGGGAGGCGGACTATGTAAATCGCCAGGATCTCCACCCCGGAATTTGGGCCCTACATTCAGAAGTGTTTCCGGAGCTAGTGGATCCGTGGGGCTCTCTGGACATGGATCTGATGGCGTCTCGGCTAAATCACAGTCTACTGCCATTTCCATCTGGTTTATCGGTTTCCACAATTCCCTCTTCTTCCAAGGATCTTGAAACACATCAAGAGGTAGAGCACAACAGTGATCCTTGTGGATCTGGACTGGTCCTGTTTGTCTTGGTATTCTGACCATCTCTGGCTTCTACTGGATGATCCATGGCCATTATTTTTCATGGTGATTGGGCTGAGCTCTGTACAAATCCTTTGTTTTTGCCAAAGGTTGTTTCTAGTTTTCACGTTTATCAACCTATTGTGGTTCCCATTTTCTGTTGAGGATTCCTCTTCCCACTGTTTGGATGTGGTCTGGGCTCTTCGATACCCATTGTCCATACTGCTGCTACGAAAGGCAGATGATCTTTGTCATCTATGATTTCTCTTGTTGCTTGTGTGTTTTGTCTGTGGTATGTTTGGTGAACTTTGGTTCCTTGCTTTAGGGTTCCTACAGCCCACGTTTTTGTGGTTTTCTCTCTGTCTCTACTAGTCAATCTTAACTGAAGTCAGGTGAGGTATAGAGGTAGAGGAGCTACATTCTATTCTTAGAAGATTTAAAGTGCCAGGCTCCAGTCTTCACCCATCTATACCCCAGTGTAACTCCAGTGTCCCCCATGGAATTGGAGAAATGCATTTATTGGTAAGTACCAAAATCCTGCTATTTTCCTCCACCACAAAAACAATACAACTAGCTGTTTTGACATTTCACTCATGTGATACATTAGTTTTTTGTTTTACCATACAGTATATTCCTTTTAGTAGTAAGCCTGTCAATCTTGGAAATGATGCATTGTAGTTGTGCTGAATCAGTTTTTGGGATTAATAGTGTACAATTCCCCACCTATCGTCATTTTTCTGGAAAGATCCTTCCAGCCACGGACACAGGTGTATTAATATTTAAAGATCATTGTAGATCTTGTTTTTCTATGTGATGTCCCCTATTTTTATTCCTGGGTCATTGCATGCTGCTACAGCCATGACCTGCACTGTAACCCACAAACTCCAATTGTGATGAAATTTTAGACACACACTTTACCATATCGGTTAGTAGGACCTGCCAAATATCAATTTCCTATGACTTAGTTTTTCTTGTTGTAAGGACTTATAGAGTTAGACACAGAATGGCAAAAATTGTCGCTTGGGTGCTGAAATTGGTATTTTTCCTATATTTTTTTTTTTTTTAGAGCTCTGCTCACAAACCTAATAGCTGACATTTTTATCCAGAATATAATTATAGTCTTTAATATGAGTTATTCTGTCATAAAAATTATATAATTCTTATCAAAGCATAAAAATCATTGAAATGGAAACCTCCAACATGAAGAATTTTTATTTTTTTATTTTTTTTAATGAAATACTTCTTCACTTTGAGGTGTAGAAAGAAAACCAATGGGTTTATTAAAAAAAAAAAACTTAATATTTCAAACTTATTGCTTAGTTAAATTCCTAGATATTTTTATTTAATGGACACAGAACATCCCAATGCTCAATAGTGTATATACCTATTCTTGTACAGTGACTAAATGGCTGCAGTGACCTGTTTCAGAACGGCAAACTTTAATAGCTACTTAATAAACATCTCATCTGTGTCAGGTGGCGCTGGGACTTAGCTGGTGCTTACTGGGTCTGATGTTGCTTTTAAATTTTCATTGGGCTGCTCATTTACCACCACTGACTTATTCCCTCATGGCCGGCGTCCTGGCCTTTGTCTTAGGGGTGGTTAAGTGTCTCTTCCGACAATTTATACTTTCTGTCCTGTGACAGTTGATGTGCAAGGATGCACATAACATTTGATCCTCTGTAAACCAGTCTCTCACTAGGATGCTACCAGTGTAATTAGGCTTCACACTCCTAGTTTTCAGTATTCCTGTGTATGTTTACTCCAGTTCACTGTGAATGAACCCGTTTTGCATTCTGACATAACGCTTTGTCTTGTTCCTTGACTTTGTACTGTGCTTTAAGTTTAGACACCCACTTGTGACCTAACCATATCTGTCTCACCCATTTGGCTTTGGCGTGTTCGACCTGTTACTAGACTTGCAGTGGTTGCATAATTTTACTGATCATAGTACAAATCCACATTTCTGACCTTGAATCGTGATACTCTTTCTGATATAATTAAAAACAAAAATACTTCTCAAATGCATTTAACAGTAGAGAAGCACCTACTGGTTCATTAGTTCTATTGAGGTTTGTATAAAATGTTATACAAAATAGCCATGTCTGTCCCTATGCATCCTTGAATAGTTGTACTGCATGAGACCACCCTAGGACTGCTGGGAATGTTTTATGTATCTATCAACATCTCTTAAAAAAAAAAAAATCCTATATATGTAAAGTGTGTCCATTACAAATCCTCATCTATTCATGTATTAAACAGTTTTGTCTGCTCACCTCTGTCCCTTTTCCCCTCTAAGCTGCAGATAAATCTTTTATCGCCGCTATTTATCAGTAAAATATTACTACAGCAGCTGGGAAATACTGGCACGGTTTGATTTTCCGTACTTGGAAAGCAAGCAGCACCGCATCAAATGGCCTCTCAGAGCTCCCCAGGTGGCACTAAGGGTCAGAGATGAGGGAAGCAGGTCCGGACTCTGTCTCCCTTGCATGCTTCTGATGAAGGACCTTATCGGTTCGAAACACGTTAAGCTTGGCTGTTTTGCTGTATTCATTACCTGTGGACATTGCTGCTTGTCATCAAGTGGGAGACAGAGTCCGGACCTGCTTCCCTCATCTCTGACCCTTATTGCCATCTGGGAAGCTCTGAGAGGCCATTTGATGCCCGCTGCTTTGCTACAAGAGATCTACATATAAGTGTACTACATTATTAAATTAGAAAATTTACCTAAAGGTTGTGCACTATCCTTTGTTTCTGTTCTTGTGTCCCCCCCCCCCCCCCCCCATTTATTTGCTGGTGCATATATGGGAGACAAACTCGGCAGGTTAAGGATAATACTGATCATTGGAATGGAATGGATATCGAATAGGAAAAATACTGGACCTTAAATAACGTGAACATACGTGAATCCCTTGATTGGCATTTCCTTTCTAGTGGATTAAACTGTTCTGGTTAATTTGCATGTGTAAATAGGAAGCGCAGATTGTTTGCACATATTGTGATATTGTATTATTTGGGGTTGTGGATGTACACCCCTGTTGTGCATTTATCTAGCAGCATATTCTATTTTTAACAGCGCACTTATTTAAGCATTATTTCTTCTATTTGTCCACAATCAATAACTTCACAGAATCATCATGATTAACATATCAGGAACAGCCATATGAAATGTAGTGTAGTCTGTTTTTTTTTTTTTTTTTTGGACAGAGAACTGCACCTTTTTTTTGCAAAACTTGCTGATGTTACTTTTTTGTTCTTGCAAGAATGGAATTTTGACATGAATGTCAAGTGATGATCTGTCAGTCTTGACCATTGGACCATTTACTTTTGATTAGCAAAGAGTTAAGTACCACCAAACTTTGCAATAATTTTTGCAGTGAACTGACATTTTTGAGAATATTTGAGAAAAAGAAATCTAGAATGCCAAATTGGTTGTTTTTTTCTTTCAGTACTGAATTACATTGAATCTTCCATTTGGATATCCGTGTTCCTCTGCGATGTCAAAAGAAAATAGAGCATTGAATAATACTTAAGTCTTCAATCCAGCTTAGAAAATCAGAAAGTAACTTTCACTTTTGAGGCATGCTGACTTAAATCATCAGAAGTGTCCTCTTATCGCTAATAGTCCTGACATGTAGGACGATGGGCCGACATATTGGGCGGCCCGTACACACTAGACAATCTGGTGCCCGACCGCCTGATAAGTCGGCCCCTGTCGAATACCGCTGCAAGGGGTCGTCAGCCTCATTGTCAGGTTGAGCTGCATGTAGGGACGACCTGACAATGCGGCTGACTACCAAATGGGAGTGCGCAACAGCCGACATAGTGGGTAATGTGTACACACTAGACAATTTTGACGCTATGTCATTCCAATCTATCAGAATCGTGCTTTTCGGCCGAGAAATAGTCTATCGTGTACCCAGCGTAAGTCATTAAAAATGTCGCATGATAGCAACCATAAATGCCAACAGTTTAGCCAGTTAACATCATCGAGCTCATCTGGCTTCTTGATTTATATAGTAGCCAGATTTTTCAAAACATTATCTAAAGAAATATAGCTTTCCTCTGTGTATTATAAGCCTTAAAAGTTGGTCTCCATTTCACCAAGCAAAGCAGCAAACTGCATTTGATTCAATCCACCTGAATATATGAAAATTACAGTTTTCTTACAAATTTATTTTTAAGACCCATTGTTATGACTTTTGAACAAAGCACTTCCTCATGTATAATGCAATGAATTAGATGAAATATACTGTTTGGGTGAGAGTTGATTTCAGTTTGCTTATTCAATAGCTTAGTCACAAGTATATTATGCTTTCCCATCATTGCAGGAAACCCGTTTGTAGTAGGGATGTGCAGGCTCGGTTCTACTCGGTTCCGTTCGGTTCTTTTTACCGAACCTTATTGGCTATCCAAAACTCGTGACAGCTGAAACCCAATAAGATCCGGTAAAAAGAACCGAACGGAACCGAGTAGAACCGAGCCTGCACATCCCTAGTTTGTAGCCACACAATAATTTTAATAAAGGAAGACCATGCTTTTTCCCAAGGCCATCTACTCACCAATTGTTACATCATGAAGAGGAAGATGTTCAAATAATTCCTGTTATATTGAAATTATGATTATATGCACATTAATGACAGTTCCTCACTACCTACATCTGTGCTCTATTTGATGGTAATGGAAACTTCAGTAAAATATTTGACTTTCTCAAAACGGAGTACTTGAGCTAATTCGTTTTATATAGGCAAGCAGGGAAATGTTAGCCTCATGGAAAGCATAACATGGGTTTAAATCAGGCAAATTAGGATAGAGCTGTGATTAAACCTAGCCTTTAAAAAGGTGCTGTTTCCTGAGCGGGTTGATCAATGCTGGACCAGCTGACTGATGTGATAATCATTTGGACTATATTGGCTAAGTACTGTATTCTTTTGTTCATGTGAAAATCTTCTGCCCTGCAGACAAATAGACTGTTCAAGATGTTTCTTGCAACGTAACTTTGTGAAGTACAAAGTATGCATACTCTCTGCACCATGTCAAGTGTCTTGCGCCATGTAGTGCAAAAATGTTAGGTGAATGAAGTCACATGTATGCTCCATATGGACTTTAGTGGGGTAGTTTCAAGTAGTGTCTTGACACTGTTGTAAATAAACACTTGGGCACTTTAGTAGTCACTGCAGTACAGCAGTGTTTCAGCAGTAACAAGGCAGTGCAACATAACATAGGACATTCTGTCGTCCTACTGGCTGTTCTGTCCAAGATTCTTGGAAGAGATTCAGGACACCCTGATTTTTCCGCTCAAAATATACTGAAAGGGTGAAAACCCCATAGAAGTTTGGGGTTCCTATCTGACCGCAAACTGCAAGTAGGGAAGAAGTTTGCCCCTACGTCTCCCAGTCGCCATATATCATCCTCAACGTTGATTTTAATACGCAGTTAAATAACTTCACCAATCCATACATTTGAGGATGATAAACTGATGTCCTAATTGAGGCATAAATTGATTCTTTGATCCGTAAAGATTACCTTTGGAAGACCAACTCTAGAAAATAACTTTACTAATTCCACAGCTACTTGTATAGCTAAAGCAGTAAGCAAGGGAAATACTTCCAGATAATGAGTTTCATAATCAACTACCAATATAAACTGACACCCTTTTGAAGATGGTTCAAAGGGACCCAACAAAGTACCCCAGTCTTTTTAAAAGGCACATTTATAATTGGCAAAGGAACTAATGGGGCAGAATTAGGTAATCTCTCAGAAGTATGCTGACAATCTGGACAAGCTACGCTATATCTACTTCAGCATATTCCCATCCCATCCAAACCTGGCTGTAGTTCTCTCGATTGTTTTGTCTTTTTCCATAGTCCACCCCTAGGAATATTATGTGCTAATGACCGCACATACTTAATATCCATCTCTTTTTTTTTTTTATATCAATTTCTGAATGATTTCTCCCATTTGTCGATCTTTTTTATACAAAATATTATACAAAACAGAATTTGAATATTTAATTTTATTTTGTAGTATCCAAAGAATGACCAGTAACACGCATTACAATTTTAAAATCTCTGCTAGTTGCTGGTTCTTCCCGGTGAGCCATTTTGAGATCAGGGAGAAGTGCAGGATATACAAACTGGCTCCAACAGCCTGCACCAAACTGTCTTGATTAACCTGGCACATTACTCTCTTGACTCTATACATCATGGCACAGTTCCTCTTAGATTGACCTGGCACATGATCCATAGAAATCCCGGCATGGATGGGACCCAGCAACAGCCAGTCACTATAACCCAATCCAGGCACTTGCAGAGACAGATGACTGCCTCCTAGTTGCAGGCACAGCCCTTAAGGAATCAGCCAGTGGGTCTGCATGGATCAAAAATGGCGGCTGTATCCAAGGACCACGCTAAAAGTGAAACAGGAGAGGACTGGCCACCACTATGAGCAGTCTGGAGGAGACTCGCTGTGAAGGACTCCAGGAATATGCTGAGCCAGAGGCACCAGGAACTAATCTAAACTTTCATAGTCATCTCTCTGCTCCCCTCATCATCCTTGTGTCTTTGTGTTGGTGTGTGGGGGTGGGGTGAAACCTCATGGCAAGGCCTGGTAGCCATGATGGCGTAGCATGCCTGTGAGCATGTATGTAGATGAGACAAAGAGAAAGAGAGGATTTCAGATTCATTGTCTTATCTAGTGTTAGCTTTCTACTTCAGGGTCCATAGGGTATCCACAGGATACCTTAGGGTATAGGTCTTCAGGCACCACAGAGTTAAAGTTTTCAGCCTCCTAGGATGCATCTGGGTCCCTCTCCTATACCCCGCCCCCGGGCCAAGGCATCTCAGTTTCGTCGGTGCCTGGCCGGAGTCGGAGGCACTGTGCAGAGGGGGGCTATGAAGAACCCCTGAAGTTTCTTTTAAAGGCAGCGCTGGCTGCACATCTGGGAGTACAGCATGGACAGTCAGTACTGACGTCCATGCTGTCTCCCCTACACCCCGCCGGTACCAGAACGTCGGTACCGATCCGGGGATGCTGGTAAACATCTGGGGTCACGGCTAGCGGTGCCCCCAGATGTTTTGGACCATGGCCGGATCCAAGGGGATGCAAGTAAGCAGCGGGATCCCGCGGTGGGTCCCCGCTGGTCACATGGTCCTGAGTCCCCAGGCAGGGGGCTCCCTGGGGACTGGCTGCTGCATGGAGCCAGGCGACCAACCTGCATTTCCACAACCCTCTGGGACAGCGGGCTGCTGCTGAGCGGCATGCGCTGCGGCGTCCCAGGGGTTAAATGCATGCCAGGGGAGTGCGCTTTCCCTGTCTCACAGCCGGCGCCTCCCCTGCTGCACACAGCCTCTCTGCTTAGGCTGTTTGGCCATAGTGTGTCAGCGCTCCTCCCCAAGGCCGGCCTCCTTCATCCTCTGCTCCTCGGTGGCCATCTTTAAAGCATGGTGAACGCTGCTGGAAGTCTGTGAGCGGTGGCATTGCGGTCTGGGTCCCCCAGTATACCTCTCCTCCGTTTGCCAGAGGTCAGTGTATGCAGCGCTGAGTCCTACCAGCCTGAGGGTCTGAGTAGTTGAAGATCAGCGCTGATAATGCAGGGATTTGTTTCTTCTGCATTGTATGTGACTCAACTGCTAGCCTGCTATCTGTACTTTCACTTTCTACTGTCAGCCATATAACTGTCCCTGATCTTGCTCTGCTCAAAGCCCTTGCGGCGCTCGGAGTGCAGGGCGTTTTTCACACTATACCAATAGTATAGGTGTGAGTGTCACATACTTTACCATCATGTCTGAGACTGATTTTGCTCTCCAGCTCATGTGTACTAAATGTAATGTACCGATAGCGGAGGGGAAGGGTAATGCGAAGAGGCTATGTCGCCAGTGCCTGGCACTGCCACGGCCAATTATGGTCACTGCTCCAGTACAGGAACCTCCCTGGGCTTATTTCGCTAAGGCGCTTACAACCCTTGTGGGCCAGCTAGCTCCGCCACCTGTGTTTACCCAGACGGGTCTGTCCCAGCAGTCAGTGGTGTCATCACCCATGCAGGGTTTCCCGAGACAACTGATGGTACCCCACAGTCTCCCCAATTCCCCTCACCAGGTTCCTCAGGTGTCTGCGTGGGTTAAGACCCTGCATACATCGGTTCAGCATTTGTCCGATGTTTTACAAGGGGAGTCTGGGTTGCGGCCTCATAAGCGGCCGGTGGTGTCTCTGTCTGCTCCTTATGAGGATGACGACGTGACGTCTGATTATGGGGAGATTCTGGATCTATCTGACCAAGAACCTCTCCGTACCAAAGAGCCGGACGCTAAGTCCAAGTGTATATCCCTGGTCTTATTCGGGCAGTCCGCACGGCTTTAGTTATTGAGGATGAGGATCCTCCGGTGGCCAAATCCAAATATGCCTTTTTTAAGGATATTAAGGGCGAGGCTACGGTTTTCCCTCTTTCTGATCAAAGTGGATCATTTAGAGAAGGCGTGGAAAAATCCAGGAAAATGGTATCAGCCCCAGAGGTGCTTAGCCGTGGCTTATCCGTTTGCGGACAATTATTTTTATAAGTGGGAATCCCCTCCGCAGGTGGATTCATGTCACACGCCTAGTCAGAAGTCCCACGTTGCCTATGCCTTCGCTGTCATCCTTGAAGGATGTCACAGACCGCAGGGTGGAGATCTGCCTCAAATCCGTTTATTCCCTGGCAGGGGGAGCATCCAGACCGGCTATGGCCTTGTGTTGGGTAGCCAGAGCTATGGAGCGCTGGGCGGATAGTTTGGAGGCGTCTTTGGACTCTGGCTGTTCGGCTGAACAGGCCGAGTTGGTGGGCATTCTCAGAGACTCGGCCACTTACATCAATGAAGCAGCCTTAGATATTTGTATGCTCACCTCTAGGATTTCCTCTGCAGCTGTGGCTGCTTGTCGCACCTTATGGTTGCGTTCTTGGAAGGCGGACGCTGATTCCAAAAAAGGGATTAGAAGGTCTGCCTTTCAATGGAGAGATCCTATTTGGTCCAGATCTGGACAAAATAGTAGCTACGTTGGCAGCAGCAAAATCTGCATGTCTCCCGTCTGCTACGATGCATTCAAGTGCTGGTATGTCGTCCTTTTGGCCTCACAGGGTCCAAGGTAGGCCTAAAGCACAGTCCTTTCCACGACAGGCTGGGACCAAGAAATCGTCCAAGCCCAGGAAACAGGCCTAGAGTACCAGACGTCCGTCCCCTAGGTCAGATGACAAGCCTACGGCCTGACGGTCCGGGCCTCCCTTTGGGGGACCCCATGGGGGGGGGGGGGCGCCTGCTTCAGTTCGCCCAGTGCTGGTCGAGAGTTACGACGGACACTTGGGTGTAGAAGGTGGTCTTTCACGGGTATGCCCTCTCCTTTCAGCACAGCCTCCATTCCGGGTTTTTTTTTTTTTTTTTTTTACCACAAGCCTTCCGCTAGACCGGAGCAAAGCTTCGGAACTGCGGAAGGTTTTGCACACTATGCTCCAGGCCGGAGTTATAGTGCATGTTCCAATTTCCCAGAGGGGCCAGGGTTTCTATTCCAATCTATTTTTGGTGCAGAAACCCAATGGGTCTTACCGGCCAATGCTCAACCTAAAAGGCCCTCAACAAGTCATTGAAGGGGCCTTGGTTTCGGATCGAGACCCTGCGGTCCATTATTCTGGCACTGGACCCTGGGGACTACATGGTGTCATTGGACATCCAGGACGCTTACCTGCATGTCCCTATTTTTTTTGCGCCATCAGCAGTTCCTCAGATTTGCAATCTGCACGGAAGCTGCCTTTTGGCCTGGCGACTGCTCCACGGGTATTCGCCAAGGTCGTGGTGATCATGGCGGCTCTCCTGCGGACGCAGGGAGTCCGACTGTTGCCTTATCTGGACGACCTCCTATTGATAGCAGGGTCTCCAGAGGTTCTTTTACACCATCTGGATCTGACGATTGCAGTACTGCAACGTCATGGCTGGTTGATAACCTGTCAGAAGTCCACTCTCACCCCATCTCAGAGAATCCTGCATCTCGGGACCTTCTTGGACTCCAGGCAGCAGCGGATCTTTGTGACGGAGGAAAAGATCCTGGCTCTGCAGTTGAGGGTGCGCAGTTGTCTGCAGTGTCGTCGAGTGTCGATTCACTCGGCAATGAGGTTATTGGGCTCAATGGTGTCGGTATTCGACATGGTGGAGTATGCCCAATTTCACTCCAGATCTCTGCAGCTATTGAACCTGTCCAGGTGGAATGGATTGCATCAGTGTCTCAGGTCCCAGGCAATAGTGCTCACTCCGGAGGTTCGCCTGTCTCTAACCTGGTGGTTGCAGACGACCCACCTCAACAAGGGTCGTCCGTTCTGGCTGGCGAACTGGGTCCTGTTAACAATGGACACCAGTCTCCGGGGCTGGGGAGCTGTCACGGGTCCACACTAGTTTCAGGGCAGGTGGACTCGGGCAGAAGCGGAGCTTCCACTAAACATCTCGGAACTCCGTGCGGTGTTCAGAGCTCTCCAACTGGCGCAGCCGGTTCTCCAGGGTCACCCTGTGCAGGTCCAGTCGGACAACGCCACCACAGTGGCCTATTTAAACACACAAGGAGGAACCCGCAGTCGGGCAGCACTCGCAGAAGTGTCCCGCATTCTGGTCTGGGCGGAGCGCAATCTCCCGGCAATATCAGCAGTGTTCATCCCGGGAGTCCTCAACTGGGAAGCGGATTTTCTCAGCAGGCAGGACGTGCATTCGGGAGAGTGGTCTTTGCACCAGGATGTCTTTCAGATTCTGGTGGGCATACCTTTGTGAGGTATTACGCTTTTGACACCTTTGCCTCTCAGGATGCTTCCTTCGGGCGGCGGATTCTCCTCTCAGCACAGGAGTGTCCCCACCTTTAAAGGATACTGCTTTGGGACATCCCCAAGGTATCCTGTGGATACCCTATGGACCCTGAAGTAGAAAATATGAGATATGGTAAGAACTTACCCTTGTTATCTCTATTTCTACGAAGTCCATAGGGTTCCACAGGACTCCCGCCCTGTCGCACCTGTACTGCAGATGGGCTTTATTCTGGTCACCGGTTTTTCCGTCTCCCTATGGTGAGAATGTGATTCTTGTGAGTGTCCAGATTTTTTTCTTCTCTTTCTTCTCCTCCTCCGGCCTATGGCTTGTGACGTAACTGAGATGCCTTGGCCCGGGGGCGGGGTATAGGAGAGGGACCCAGATGCATCCTGGGAGGCTGAAAACTTTAACTCTGTGGTGCCTGAAGACTGACATCATCACCTATACCCCAAGGTATCCTGTGGAACCCTATGGACTTCGTAGAAATAGAGATAACAAGGGTAAGTTCTTACCATATCTCATATTTTTACAGCTATAGGCAGGGAAGGAAAGTTTAGGCAATACAAGTAAGTTATTATAGAAAGTACAGGTAGTACAGAGTTCTAGTGTGAGTGTTAGCTTTTACAGATATAGGCAGGGAAGGAAAGGTTAGGCAATACAGGCAAGTTATTATAGAAAGTACAGGTATTACAGAGGGGAGTTGTTATAGAAGGTACAGGCAAGTTATTACAGATGAGGGTTAATATAGAAGGTACAGGCAAGTTATTACAAAGAGTACCTTGAATAGCCAAGGAAGTCCAGTGAGCCAGGTGTGTGTCTGTGTGTAGTTTCAGAGAGAGAGCGCAGTCTATTCACTTTGAGGGTCTTATATAGTCCTTCCCCCACACCCTTCTCATCTTACAGCATGTGGGTGTCGATGTTTTACTCCCACAGGCTGTAATACCTGAATCTTCCTCACTACTAGGAATGCTTGTGTGCACTTCCTGTTCTTAGCACATGTTACTCAGTCTGTTTCTTTGTTTGAGTTTTGAGCTATTTTAAAGCTAAATCTTCTGGCTCCCTGCAAACCTATTCTAATGAGTTATTATTCAAGCTCCTTCACAAAGTGCATTTTCAGGTATATAGAGGGTTTGGAGAGGTAACCACGAAAAAAAATTGATGTTGCCCCATTACCAAAAGCTGCATTCTAGCTCAAGGCCCACATTCTAAAATAGTAAATACCCTATATTTGAGGTGTCCGTTTTTTAACTGACAATATAAACTACATAAATGTTACAGTACATATCATTTCACATTCTGTTTTTATAATTCGCTTTTTATTAATGTAATAAAGGTTACATTTTATTAGAGACTTCTTATTTGAGTGCCCCACTTTAGAATACTAACACTTTTTTTTTTTTCTTGCATGTGATATTTATATTTATTCTAGGGTGCACCTCCCACGCAAAATTAAATTAGACCATATGTATGAGAGGTGCAGTATATAATATGTAAAGAATTGAACTGCTCTTGTGCGGGTACTAAATCCCCTTTTTTTTTATTAAGGCTTCACTACCAACACTGAAGAAAAATTTAACGGAAGCTGTGTATCCACTACACGATATCGCTCCATGAGCGATATAGTGTAATGTGTCCCCGGCAGTGGTGTGCTCAATGTTCTTAACGACATTGAGCGCACACACTGAACGATATGATGCAGATATCGTTCAGTGCTGGATCCCTTCCTCATCACCGAACCTGCACAACCTTACTATATCATCAGGTTGAACAGCAGGTTCGGGCGATGATGGATGTTGTCAATGACCAGCGGGAGCGTGCATCGCTGGTCGTTGACTGTATATCCACTGGCCGATATAATGAACGATATCGGCTAGTGGATACGCGGCTTTAGCCTGAAGATTGGTAGACGCCAGATTATGGGATTAGTTCTGACAGAAATCCTGGGATTTTACTGGCTGGACCAGAAAGGAATAGCCTCAAACTTCTTTCATTTCATTAAAAAAACTATAGAAAAACAATGGAAACCCTTAAAATGTATTTAATTGCCATAAATGCAAAATTACTAAGGACTTGTTTCCATTGATCGTTTCTGTGAATATATCAATTTGCATCACAGTCCTGTTTGTGGGTGACGAACAGGAGTTTATAGTGTTAATGCTTCCTAACCCTTGATTATAAAACAAACTGCTTACGTAACAAGTTTTGTTTGGAGTAGAGTGGCACTGGTTTTGTTTGTTTTTACGCAACATTTTTAGTTCATTCATTATTCTCTTTCCATTTTTAAAACAGGCATTGGCATGGGCTGCACGTGATGGACACAAGAACACAGTTCTGAAGCTGCTGGACCTGGGTTCAGATATTAAGTTGACAACCAAATCTGGCAGTACACCAGCAGATATAGCTAGAGAAAATAACCATTTAGAGGTGGGTTTTTAAATGTAATTATAATAAGTAAAATCTTAAGTTATTTAATGTCTTCAAAAGCTGGTAATTGTGTGGGGTCCAGTCGAGGATGAAAGAATGATAGAGCTGTTTAGTGGTAAACATGAATGAGGATTCATATAAATGTTACTTCGGGGTAGCAGAAGCATTATAGAGACTGAAGAGAGGAGACACAAATAATGGAGAATATAGGTTAATCTGAAGATATAGGGCCCCATTTAGCAACGAACCTTAATCCTAGCATCCTATTTTGTTTACTATCACAGTGATACTAAATAAAATGGCACTAGTATTCAACATTACATTAGCTTAATCAGAGCTAATAATTGGGTAGCTGCTGCATAAATGTCTTGATTAATTCCTTACAAATCTATTAGTGCTCACTGAGATGTTATCTCCTAATCTTTGTTATTTCTTCTTGGCTTAATCAGAGCTAATTATTGGTAGCTGCTGTATAAACATTTTGAGTAGAATAACCTTTTTAAATCTACTTTGCGCCTAGATTAAACCTAGATTGTGGTAAAACGTTACTTGCCCCTCCTGCGAGGTCCAGCAATGTCTTCCTCGCTGTTGCTGGCAAACCACCGCTGCCAGCGACTGCCTGCTGTGTCATGCGCATGTGCGACACTCGAATGACTCTGGGGGTTTCTTGTAGTTATGTTTTTGTATTGTCTTTCATAGGATACTTTATTTCCCTATTATGAATCTCCATGTTATTGCTTATCCCGCCCTTTGTAATCTATATAGTTTGTCCAACATGGATGCCTTGCCTGGTATGCTTGTTGGTAGGATGAACAATTTGTGGAACTGATCATTCTATGGGTATATATATATTTTTTTTTTTTAAGTTTCACACTTTCTGAAATTTGTAGTCCTCCAATATAGATCATATGCACTTAGACGGGATAAGCAGGTAAGCTTATCCTGTCTACTGTAGCTTAAAGATGGGCTAAGCTAGCTTGTTGCTCATAGCGCGCCATTCAGGCCTCCTGTGTCGCGCCATGGAACGTTACGTGATGGCTGTACTGTGGCGTACCGTGGTATTCCACCACAAAAGATAAGCCATGGCATGTAATACACTGCTTAACCTCCTGGGTGGCGAGTGCTCCACTGATAAAATTTGTGCTGCTGGTGGGATATTGGGAGAATGCTTTGAGTTTAGTAGAGTTCTTTAAAATAACTGAACTTCAGTTGCTCTGTCATTATGTAATGCTTAGTGTGCGTCTTCTGGTCAATGTAAGCTACTGTACTGCTGCTTTATTGGGACTCTGTACAGTAATATGCGTCTAGGGTCACTTTTAGGGACATTGACTTTGCAGCACAGTAACAGAGATGAGTGCTCATACATCTATCCTCCGTGTGCTACAAGTTGCTCCACACATATGCGTCTTTTTACCCTAAAATGTGCCTTCTTAGCACAAGCAGCTTCTGCTGATTAAAATGATATGCAGCATGCCTATGTTCTGTGAGCGAGTGCGGGTGTATCTGCAAGCGAATCACTATGTTAAAGTGTTAGTCGCTGTTAGTGTAATGCAGCGTTTCGCGTGCAGATACACCCGCACTAGCTCACAGAATTTTAATCAGTAGAAGCTGCTTGTGCTATCAATTTAATTCGCTGTATGATTAAAACACATTTGAAGGTAAAAAGTTGCATAAAAGACGCGCTACCGAGTCACGCCATGGCATGGCGTGACTAGGCCTGTTTAACGTGCAAAGAGGCTGGATGTATGAGGACCCATTATGTATTTGTATAAATAACAGAATTCACACACCACCAAGTGATTTATTTTTAATCCAGTAGTGAAGATTTAAAAAAGAAAGAAAGAAAAATAAAAACTCCCCTTCCATGAATCGAACCCGGGACCCGCAAGATGCAGACCTTAACCACTAGCCCACACACCCTAGCCATGTTGAGAGCTGCACCTGTCGTGTATGTAATGTGAAGTGTGCAAATTAAAGCAGGCAATGTGTACAATGTCAATAGCTGGCTCATCATGTGGTGTCAATAGCTGGCTCATCATGTGGCAGCATTGAATAGAAGTGAATGATGGTGGAGGTGGTGTTAAGCCATGCAATGAGCTCAGTGGAGTTGAATAGTAATGTGTAATGGTGGGGGGAGGTGGTAAAGGAACTTGGGTGGCCATACACAGAGAGGAAAGGAGGAGGGAAGTGCAAAGTAGTGTATTGTAAACGTATTGAACCTGACATGAGCTCTCTTTATGAAAAACTTTCCCCCTATTATGTGCACAATACAATGTCTACTGTGTAGCAGAAATGCCTAGTGGTGGGATGTCGAGAGAAATGTTTTGAGTCCAGGATCACAGGAGTGCTGTGACTCTGTAGCGCGTCTTTTTACCCTAAAATGTGCCTTCTTAGCACAAGCTGATTAAAATGATATGCAGCATGCCTATGTTCTGTGAGCCTGTACAGATGTATCTGCAAGCAAATCACTACGTTAAAGTGTTACGGTCGCTAATAGTGTAACGTAGCGATTCGCGTGCAGATACACCCACACTGGCTCACAGAACATAGGCATGCTGCATATAGTTTTAATCAACAGAAGCTGCTTGTGCTATCAATTCGATTCGCTGTATGATTGACTCATTTGAAGGTAAAAAGTTTCATAAAAGACGCTCGCGCTACAGTCACGCCATGGCATGGTGCGACTAGAAAGCCTGTTTGACGTGCAAGGAGGCAGGATGTATGAGGACCCATATGTATATGTGTAAATAACAGAATTCTCACACTGCTAAGTGATTTATTTTTAATTTAGTAGTGAAAATTTAAAAACAAAAGAGAAAAAAAAAACCTCCCCTTCCATGTTTCGAACGTGGGAAACCCAAGGTGCAGACCTTAACTACTAGCTCACACACACTAGCCATGTTGAGAACTGCACCTGTTGTGTATGTGATGTGAAGTGTACGTATTAAAGCATGCAGTGTGTACAATGCAATAGTGGGCAGTGTTATAGTTGCTGATGCTGTAACGTAGCGTTTCACGTGCAGATACACCCGCACTGGCTCACAGAACATAGGCATGCTGCATATCCTTTTAATCAGCAGAAGCTGCTTGTGCTATCAGTTCACATCGCTGTGTGATTCAGACGCATTTGAAGGTAAAAAGTTGCATAAAAGACACTTGCGCTACCGAGTCATGCCTTATTAGTACAGTACATGTAAACACATTCATCATGTCTCAGTGAAAGCTGTGCATGCCTGTGACTCCTGTCTGAGCCCATGAGACTAATATATATTTTATATTTTAACAGTAAAAGACTCACACATACTGTACTGTTATTATGTAATACTTTATTACACATTCTTCTGCAGCACTGATTCCATGACCAAAATGCTATACTATAATGTACCAAATCACAGCTTCTGTCAGTCAATTATTGGGCGGTGATACAGAAAATGCATTGGAAATCTGACGCATGTGCTGTGTAGTTTAGGAAAGTGACACCTGGTGGACAAAATTGTATTACACAGTATGACTTTTTTCCAGTGCTACGCTACGCTCTGTTACGAAACATTGTGTGGCGCGACTCAAGGCTACTGTGTGGTGCGAGATGCATGGCGCACTACATGGCTGTATGGAGCAACAAACTAGCTGGGCACATCTGTATGTCATGAGCAAAAGAAGGCTGCCTCACCTGGTACTTTTGTGGGTAAGATGAGCAATTCATGAAGCATTGATGATTCTGCAGGTATCCTGTTGTTCATATTTTATATTTCGTATAATCTACCCGAAGTGTAATTATGTGTCTACAATATTACTTATCCCACCCATTGTAACCTATTTAGTTCATCCAAGATTGGCTGCCTGTCATGGTACTTTCATGGATTGGATAAACAATCTGCTGAGCTGATGATTCTTTGAGCTTCTTACATTTTTTATTTCATCATTTGTGTTCTCCCACTGTAACCACTGTAGTGCGAGCAAGATAGCGGTTTCCTTTGTAATCTAGTTTATTTTCTACATATGGAAAGTGCTTGGAGTCTTTTTTTTTTTTTTTTTTTTTTTTTTTATCAAAAGCACTATTTAACTAGACATTACTTTCTTCCATGCATCCCTGGGCCTCTGTTCACCTTCAGATATCCATGTTAACTTTGCAAATGATTTTATCCATTGATTTCCACTTAATTTATGAAGTAACATACAGCATTCTGGGAACCAGTACAAAAGAGAAAGTAAGGTTAGATTGATATAAACAGTTGTTTAGCAGTTATACAGATGTGTCCTCATATACTGTGGTTTCAGTTGCGCCAAACAGCCCCTCTCGGCGCACTGATCATCTTATTTGCCAATATTTGGCTGTTTTATTTCGCACAAATAAAACAACTGGAGCTACAAAACTACTTGGACTGCTCTGATTGATTTGATATGTGACATTTGTTAATCTGTGTTGGAATTAATCTGTACGCGAAGTGTTACGATGCAGTGGCCACGGCTTTTTCTTACGCATGGCCTGTTGTGCTTCCTCAGAATCTTTGTACATGTTTAAAAATAATTAATGTGCTATTAAAATCGCAGCCTGGCATATGTAATAAAGTAGTGGTTCACTGCATCTGCGATACAAGTCTGCTTCACAATAGAGTTCAAAAGGTTAATTTGGTTTCAGAACCTTGGTACTCCTTCATCAACTCATTTTCCTGACACTACAATGTGTCCTCATACACCTAGCCTTAATACAGTAGTTCCCAAACTTTTTGGACTCGCGGCGCCCTAGTGCAACAGCATTGTTTTCATGGCACCCCTAAGCCAGAAGTTTGTTATTGAGAAATTCAGAAAAAAATGTAGTGAAGTAGTAAAGTGAAGTAAATTGTGCTCACTTGTCATTCTTAGGTTCATTTATGTAATAGGGGACAGGTTTGCGCTTCTGTTTGTCCACATATTTGCATTACATTGACCATAAATAATGTGACTTGGTGCTGGACCACCAACCTGAGGCACCCCTGCAAGTGTCCTGAGGCACCCCAGGGTGCAGCGGCACACAGTTTGGGAAACACTACCATGTGAGACACCTGGTGCAAGTGATCCTATGCAACTAAGCTTGTGCCCAGATATGCAACTTAGTCACGGTTGGATGCGACAAACTACTTTGTGAGACTACACTGATTCATTTGGAACATTATGCAGCATTTGTATATCTGTGTGTGTCTGAATTCGCAGACACTTTTTCGGGCAAAATAGACGCTCAGCTCAAGCAGAGTTGCACTGGACCTAGAGCACCGAGAAGGGCTGTTTTGCACGACTGCAGTAATAGTGTATGAGGATACATCTGTACTTGATGTTGGGCAATATGAGGTTTTTATTTATCCTCCCTATCCTATCTGAGCTCTTGTTCAGCTTGCTGTCTGAGCTTTGGATTCTTTTTCGACATCCCTCCCCCTTTCCCTTCTTTCCTATTTTGGGCCATTCCATGTCACGTACGGGGCATAAAGGAAATTTCTACTAGATGTTTCAGCTCAAAACTCAAGATAAACGGCTACAGATTTTTATTTTTACTGTGTCGCGTGTGGGACATTTCATGGAATGGCTATTTTTATTCCACTTTTTTGTTTTCTTTTTTAAAAACAAAACCCCCAACAGTGATTCCTCACTACAGGCACTTTCACATGTTGTTATCCTCTATTGTCATTGATTACTTATGTGCCTATAATTATCTGTTGTTGTGTTGGGTAGATTATCTTCCCTTGGATATTGTGGAATTATCATTTTAATCAGTACAGTCGCATGGGATTCAAATGCAGCCAGCTGGACTTTCACTGACATGGTCGCATTCCCTGCAACTGTGTTGTCTGCGTCTGTTTAACCTGCTGTTAATGAGAAAATCCGTTGTGATCCTCTGGCATGAATGTAGCTCTGATAGCCGACATCATTCCTGAAATCTCTTCCCAGAATACTGTGCGAATGGCTCTGTGATGCATACACCTGTAACAAAAATGCAAGATGGGAATTTGGTTTCTCCCCGAGCACTGTTAGGCTAATCCCTGCAACTGCAAAGATCAACTGCAGCAAGGGGACTGATGGTCAGTCTCCACTGACTGACGCTTTCCTTGATGGGGGAGGTGTAAGTGTGACTGGAGGTGGGTTTGATCTTTTATCACCTGGAGGGTGAAGGGAAACACAATTAATTACTAGGGGCAGGGTTGTGATTATACACGTGTGTGTGTGTGTGTGTATGTGTATATATATATATGTGTATATATATGTTCGTATATAATATATATATATATATATATATATTTATTGTGACAGGGTCAGCATAATTCCACATGAAGTAAATGTGGAATATCCAGATCTCAGAGGTTTGGCAGAGCAAAGGTATTAGGATTGTGTAAATGTCCAGTTCAGGTGTTGACTGTTGATATGTTGAGTCTCCCATATCCAAAATGCTTGGGACCAGGGGTATTTTGGATATCGGAATATTCCGTATTTTGGAATATTTGCATACTATAATGAAATATCTTGGGTATGGGACCCCAATATACACACAGAATGCATTTATGTATTATATACAACTTATACACACAGCCTGCAGGTCATTTTATACAATATTTTTAATAATATTGAGCATCAAAAAAAGTTTGTATACATACATGAAATTCATTTATGTTTCATATACACCTTATACACAGAGCCTGAAGGTTATTGTGTACTGTATTTTAATGATTTTATGCTTTAAAAAAAGTTTGTGTACATGGAACCATCAGAAAGCAAAGGTTTCACTTTCTCAGTCATACTAAAAATATTCCGTAATTCGGAATATTCCATATTTCGGAATATTTGGATATGGGAGACTCAACCTGTGTGTGTGTGTGTGTGTGTGTGTATATATATATATATATCTATATATATCTATATATATATATATCCTATAACAATATCAATACCTGAATATGTAGAGTAACATAATAGATATAATAACATTAAATCAGCTGATCAGGCTCAATAAAAAGAAAAACACTAATAGGTAAATGAAGAAGCCAGCTTGTAATAAAATGATGTATGGCAATATTAACATAGCCTCCAAATTTCAGTTTATTATGCACCCAACAGGTGCAAACAAACTCAGTTTAAGTAGAACAGTTAATTTCAGTCACTGGGGACTCAGTAACAACTGTGAATACAGTAACTATTTATTCACCATCACCGGTAGTTCGTGGGTGTAACAACTTAGTAGAAATCCACTAATTGTTTAATAACAAGCAGGTGAACCACACAAGATGTATAGGGCTAATAGCGTATAAATGTCACCTTGGTCTTAGTGCAGGGATCCTGGGTCTGTGTAAGAGGATGAATGGCACAAATAGAAGTGGGTGAGGCAGATAGCTCGCTTGAAAGTGTTTTAGCTTCACCAGGGTGGTTGAAGCGAAGGGGGGAGGAGTGTGACAGGGTCAGCCTAATTCCACATGAAGTAAATGTAGAATATCCAGATCTCCCAGGTTTGGCAGAGCAAAGGCATTAGGATTGTGTAAATGTCCAGCTCAGGTGTTGCCTCAATCAGTGCCTGGAAAGGCAGCTGATTACAGACACCTGTGAGGCTGGTTTAAGAACTGCAGAGACACTGGGGAAACTGAGCCTGGGGTATAGACGAGTGATGAGTGGAGCTTGGCACTTTAAATATTAAGAATTGAAGTTGGCTCCTCTCCCTCTATATCCCAATGGCCTCAGTTTCAATTAAGGGTCCGAGGGAGCCGGGTGCTTCTTAGGGCTGTCTTAAGCCATTATTTTTTTTCTTTACCTGGAATCACAGGCAGATTGCAAGGCTGTTGCAGTCTGCCTGCACTGTGGGAGCTGCTGGAGGAACTCGCCACTGCATACTAAGGTCAGTGTCCGGGTCCCTAGCCACAAGGTCACCGGACACTTTGCACTCTTTTGCGCACCGTCACAGTTGGCAACGGTACATATACTTCACCCTCCTTGAGTAGCAAGGGAGGTGGGTGTCAGTCGCATGTCTCCCAGCAAGTAGAAAACGCTTATAGTAGCAGCGCTGACAGCTGCCATTAGAACTGCTGTGGCTCAGACAAATGGGTCACAGGTTCAGGTCCACAGAGAGCAGTAGCGCACACGTGGTACTGCAGTCTTTTACACAGCGATAGATATACCACCCTTATCTCAGAGCAGGTAGCTGGCTGGGGGTGGGGCTTAGTGGCAGTGCTGTCCTATCATGCACCTCTGCTCACTTGGTTGCGCCAGGGGATCCCACCCCCCTCTGTGATCACTGGGCTGGAGGCAGAGGAATTTCTGGCATCAGGGATGCTTACCTTCTCATCCCAATTTTGGAACCACATCAGGCATTCCTCTGCTTTGCCATTCTGGATGCTCATTTCCAATTTCAGGCTCTGCCCTTCAGCCTGTCATTGGTCCCCCAAGTGTTTACCAAGATGATGACTGTGATGGTTGCCTATCTACGGTCTTGGAGTCACCATTGTGCCATACCTAGATGACTTTTTCATCAAGGCCCCATCAGCGGAGTCAGGACACCTTGATTCATCAGGTATTTATCAATTTGGGTAAGTCAGGTCTAATGCCGTCTCTGTATCTCCAGTTCATGGGCATGATACTGTACACCTACTTGCTGCGAGTACTTCTCCCTCCAGACAAGGTCCAGAAGGATACAGGAGTTGGTACAGGTTGGTGCTCAAGAAAAAAAGGTGTCCGTCCACCTTTGCATTAGCTTGCTAGGCAAGATGGTGGCCTCCTTCGAAGCCATTTTGTTTGCAAGATTCCATTCCAGGTCCTTTCAGTTGGATCTCCTGTCCCAGTGGTCACAGGCTAGTTTGGCTGTCCCTGTGGACCCACCTGCCCCTGCTCTGGTGGCTTCAGGCCAACCATCCCACGGCCAGGTCGCCAGTTCAGAATCTGAAATTGGATTCTCCTGACCCATTATGAATACCTCATAATCTATACACCCTAAATGTCGCTAGTTAGCGTTGTAAGTCGCACAAGAAATTGCTTTCCAGACTGAGTATGGTTCCAAAGCACAAAAAGTTATTATCAACATAAAAAGCATTTAGTTACATGCTGTGATCTAAATACAATTAGCGCAAAAGATTATACATAAACAAGGTACAGTCTATACATACGCATGCGCACCAGTCCCAGTTAGTCATCAATCCAGAAGCCTGCGATCATCCAAGAAGAATGGCTACTGACTGGGATCGGGACACAGGCTATATACCCTAACAGATCAAGATAACAACAATGTAGACAGACAAACTTAATTCCATTGGTTCTTGGTCTTTGTAGTTCATAGGACAGTTCACTAGGGGTATGTCCCAATTCTCCAGATTACATTGTCTTCCTTTAATTGATTTAAACTAGATAGAGACACTACATTAGTGTATACATTCTAACCAATAATTTCCTATATTCCATAACCATCGAACGCAAGATGCGACTCCCTCGCTGATAGGTTCAGATTTCTGGAAATAAACAGTGTGTCAGTTTAGCACCAAACATGCCATGTCTATCATGTTGTATACCATTAATATCAAATACATACATTATACATCATAATTAATAACTTTACTATAAACCATAATGTGCAGGAACCTTTTTATGAGTGCGTGTATATTTATGGTTATATGTAAGGATGCATTGTGTCTACATGCAGTGTAAAAGGTGTGCTGTGGTGCTGTGTGAAGGGTTTGTTACAGCGCAAAACATGGGCTGTGTGTGTTTCTATTTATAATTGCAACTGTACATATATGTTTGCACGCATTGTGGATACCCATGTGATTGTTTAAGTGTATATATACGTGTGTGTGTGTATGTATGTGTGTATGTATGTGTGTGTGTGTGTATATATATATATATATATATATATATATATATACCAATATATTAATATTAGGTGTGTCTACATGCAGTGTAAAAGGTGCGCTGTGTGCAGGGTTTGTGTTACAGCGCAAAACATGCACTGTGTGTGTTTTTATTTATATTTGCAACTGTATATATGTGTGCACGCAGCTTTGGCAAACAGTCTGATAATTTTAACAAAAGGCTTTCCTATGTTTATTCAGAATACAATTGTCAGTCCCTCTTAACCACATCAGCATGGGACACAAGGCCTACAATTTCTAACGATAGCTAAACGTCTGACAATTGTTTCTAAATCCACTCTCTCTGAGCATATCAGTGTCTGTGTTATACTTCAATTGTCACAGACAATACTGTATCTATATGCGGAGCAAGCACTCACAGTATCTTTGTGTATTCTTAATTATTTGTCACAGACATGTCTATGAGACTTTGTCTGTCATCACTGATATATGTGTATTAATAAATATACGTATTGTTTTTGTAAGGACTTAACAGTGTTCTATTGCGTAGGAAACGCACGACGCTAAATAATAATAGCGCTGTACACTGTGTAGGAGTCGCAAATTGCCACTGAGTAGCCATTTGCAAAATGACGTGCAGATTTTGATTTTAACAGATTCTGTCTTAGCCAACCATCCAGCTTCGACACCAGGATGCCAGCTTATGAGGCTGGGGGGCAGTGGTGTTGGAAAGTCATTTTGAGGTTTGCTGGTTGCACCAGGAGACTCTTCTGCCAATCAGCGTACTAGGCTGGTGTACAATGCACTCCTAGCAGCATCAGGTGTTTTGTGGTGACAACCGATTCGATTCCGAATCGGACAATGTCATGGCGTTGGCGTACATAAATCATTAAGGGGGAACTCACAGCTGCTTAGCCATGAAGTAGTCCAACCGTATCCTGTAGTGAGTGGAAAAACATGCCTTGGCCATTTCTGCTATGTTTATACCCGGGGTCGAGAACTAGGAGGCAGACCATCTCAGTCGCCAGTACATCCACCCCGGGGAGTGGTTCCTTCACCCGGATGTTTTCCACAATTGATCCGCCGTTCGGGCGGGCCAAAGAGATCTCATTCTCTCTTTGCTGAATCATCAGCTACCGAAGTATTGCTCCAAGACCACAAGTCATCTTGGTGGCTCCAGATTGACTTTGTCGTGTGTAGTACTCTGCAGCTTCTTGCTGAAGAGCAGTGGCGATTACTATTCAGGCTGGATCTTTCTCAGCAGGATCCAACCATGTACTCAGTATTATCGTGCCTGCGTTTAATGGCGTGGCTGTTGAAGCCGCGATACTAAGGCACAAGGGTATCTCCGAAGCTGTTTCTACTTGGCTTCAGGGTCAGGAAGCCTTTGTCAGCAGCACACTATCATTGCATATGGAATTCTTATGTTGCTTAGTGTGAATGCTGTGGATTCTCTACTACTTACTTCAGGCTATCCCGACATTTTTTTTTTTATTCCTCCAGGTAGGAGTGGATGCTGGTCTTCAGCTGGGATCGCTGAAGGTGCAGGTCTCTGCTTTACCATTTTTTTTTCTTTGCGTCGTTTGGCCCTGATAACAGATCTACAAACCTTCCTGCAGGGAATTCTGAGTTTAACTGCCTTTCATGCCTCCTACTTGCTCCGTGGGATCTCAACATGGTGTTGACTATCCTGCTATCTGATGTGTTTGAACCCTTAGATGAGGTGGACCTCAAGTTCTTGTCCTGGAAAACAGTTCCCATTTTAGCTCTTGCTTCAGCTTGGAGGGTGTTGGAGCTTGCGTACTGTACTGTCACCCTCCTTACTTCATCTTTCACGACTATCGGGCTGAGCTTCGCACAATGCCAATTTTTTTTTACCAAAGCTGGACTCTGCATTCCACATTAATAACCCATTGTGATTCCTGTTTTGTCGGCCAATGATGCATATTCATCGTCTCTCTGTATGTGGTTTAAGGCTCTTCGAGTCTGTTTCTCATACTGCTACCATACGCAAAACTGGTTCTTTGCTTGTGCTCTTATGAACTTTCCAGACAAGGTTGGCTTGCTTCTTAGTAGACCCTTGCTAGGTGGATCCGTCTTATGTTTCGTTAGACTTACGTTGCCAATGCTTTACCTCCACCTAGTTCATTCTTTGTTCATTCTACGTGCTCATTTGGGACATCCTGAGCTGCTTCTTCTCAACTTTGCAGTGTGGCCACTTGGTCCATGTTTCACACATTAGTCAAGTTCTATCGTTTTGATACCTTTTGCGGTCACTGAATCAGGGTTTGGGCACAGCGTGTTGCAGGCCTCTCAGTGCCTTCCCACCCAGGAGGAAAGCTTTGGGACGACCCCACTGTAACTCCAGTGTCTCCTAGTGGCTAAACGAGAAAACAGAATTTTGGTACTTACCGATAAATCCCTTTCTCTGATTCCATAGGAGACACTGAATGCCCTCCCAGCACTGTTCCTTCCTGGATTGTTTCTGGTATGTTTGCAGCTGCATGTTGGTTCTCTGCAGTGTCTGTTATTATTCTTGTCCTCTGATTTTGGTTCTTGGACCTCTTCTTCTTCGTTGGTTCCTTCTCCCTTTCTCTGTATTCCTCAGTTGTCTCTGCTCTCGGTTTCCGGTCGGGCTTGGTTAATTTTAACTGAGGCTACCTGGAGTATAGAAGGGAGGAGCCCACTTCAATGAAGAATATTTCAAGTGCCTGGCTCCACTCATCACCCATCTTTACTCCACTGTAACTCCAGTTTCCTCTATGGAATCTGAGAAAGTGAGTTACCAAAATCCTGTTTTATAACCATGGTGAAGTTTCCTGACAACTTAAGGCAATTTTCTGTGCCATTGGTTTAAACACCCATAATCGGCCACTACGCTATCCTTGGTGGGTGGTAATGTCTACCATGAGGTATTCCCGGTACACAAGTGACACTGTTGATAGAGGAAATGTTTAATGTCCACACAACTTTGATAATGGAATGTTTCATTCCATTGGGCACCCACTATCATGCCGTCTAGCTGGTGTTTAAACAGACTCAGGAGATGTCAGATTACAACTGATGTAGGTCTGGGCATGTTCAAGATGACACAGTATAGCTATCCCATGACTTTTGGCACATCAGTGTGTGTGTGATAGATATTTATTTTATTAAGCTGTGCACCTGTTTATGGCAGAACAGATATGGACAGGGACTATTCCAAATGCATAAAAGTGAATTGTGCACTGTAGTTATTTGTTTGAATTGTAAGTGAAAAGATATAATTCTGAGATGTGTGAGCTAGATGTGGTGGTGCAGAAAATAACTGGGTAAAACTTGCAGTTAAGCTTGGAATGCACACTTGCCAATTGCCAGCCCGATGTGTCGTACCTGAAGTCACAACTGGGCGGGCATGTAATAGTTAGTCACTGGTGGCCTGTATAGGAAGTGTATGGGCAGTCGGCTGAACGCCCGTACATACAGCACGATGTGCTGCACAGCCGACGTGATATGTCTGTGAACAACGTCATCCATGGACGTATAGTCTGGTACACACTTGCTGACGCACATACGATATATCGACTGTTCAAATGAATGACCGATATGTCGGCCAGTGTGTACCCAGCATAAGATTAGTTGTTGCTTTAGTGGACATCTCCATCCTGTAGTTATATAATATATTTTTCTAGTATACAATGTTCTGAGGTTTTTTATTAGTAGTAGTATTATTATTATTATTATTATTAATAATAATCATATTGTGTTAATAGTTACCTGTACTTAAGAAAGGCAGAAGGATGGAAGATGACACTAAAAGAATAAACTAAACAGTTTATGCACTTAAAAAATGTATGGTATATACAGCTATGGTCATTAGCAATTTCTGCTATGCAGTTTGCAGCAGATACTGTGATTATAGTGTAATGAAAAGGTTTATAGATAAAATATCCATTGCTTGCTACAGGTTTACCAACTCTGCTTTCCATCTATTAACTGGTACTATGCTGGTTACCAAGGTTCTGTCAACACAAGCTGACTGTTGAAATTGTTTGACAAAGATAGGAGACCTAAGCTTAATGTAAGATCAGTGCATTGAGTGTATATCCTGATAGAGCAGGGGTTCCCAAACACGGTCCTCAAGGCACACTAACAGTCCAGGTTTTAAGGCTAGCCATAACTGGGCACAGGTGACTTAATTAGTACCTCAGTTATTTTGATTTAACCATCTGTGCTTAAGCCTGGATATCACTAAAACCAGGACTGTTAGTGTGCCTTGAGGACCGTGGTTGGGAATCACTGTGATAGAGTATACAGAATATGTATTGTACTGGATGTAATGGCACGCTAATCACAATAGTATAGCATAAAATAACAGCCTATCCAATGCAGCCTTCGCAATATGATATAACTTGTGGTATAGTGATTATGGACCAATTTATAAATGCAACAGCGCTACATTCATTGTAATCCTCAATATTCTACAAGACCAGATCTGCTAAATCTCTTTTCTAGGTATACATATTGTTTTATATGGGCATTGGAAGTACCATCCGTTTTTGCAAGCAGCACGTCATTTACATACATACATTATTATTTATTTGCGCCGAGGTCATTCTACATGTGTGAGGTATATACGAGGTCTACTAAATGTATAAAATAGTATTTAATTTTACAAGTCGGTACGTTTCATAATGTGTATATTTTATCTGGAATATTTTTCATGTTTTTAAAGTTGTGGTGTTTTTCCCATGATTATTTGATCACTTTCATGAATGTGGTTAACTTTGAACTGAACTTTGCAAAGCTTAGTCATTTATATTATAGAACACATATATTAATGTTAGAAAAGAAAATGTTTCACATTGTTGCTGAATGATTACATTACCGTGTTATTAGCAAAACTGTTTTTTATTTATTTTCTCCAATGAAGATTTTTAGCATCTTGTCCTTTTCTGGAAATCTAAATCAAGGTAAAAACAACCTGAGCAAGGAGCAAGTGTACGGCTATCTGAAAATACAGCACGACTCGTCAATGCACTGTACAAGTAGGCAAGTACGCTAATGTACATCTGTTAATTAAATTTAAATGCATCTTTTCAGAGACAAAAATAGGGCATTACCTGCCGACTGAATGAGGAAAGTGGAGCTATATATGTTTTTTAAAATTAAGAGGAAAAAAATAAGTATATATAAATATACAGTGTGTATATGTATATATATATATGTGTGTGTGTGTAATATATATATATATATATATATATATATATATATATATATAGTCCATAGAAAATCGCACACCTCGTTATATAATGGGTGCAAGGTAATTAATCATTCAAATATAATGCTTAAACTGTATCCAAGGAAACAGGCAGCACCAACCAGCACACCAGCTTTGTAGCAAGAAAGACAAACATTTATTTCAATGCAAAAAAGGCATATAGCTGCATTCCATCCATGTAGATGACATAATGATACTTATCATATCGTAGTAATTATAGGCATATTGATAGCTCCCAGCCTGACAGCTGTTTGCTCTTAATGCCAATAAAAATTATTTGCAAAATAAATAATAATAAACATTAAAATCTTAATTCACTTAATCTGGATACTATCACATTCCTTTTACCACAGAGGCATATAATGAACTAAACATATACGCCAAGTTAAGATGGGACAAAGGAAATGGAAATATCTAAGGTCTATTCATGTGAAACTAGTTTGTGTATGTGTATATACAATCTGCCTGTGTGTATAATCTATATAGCTATATATTTTTTTTCCTTCAATTTTAAACATGACCGCTAGGTGGCAGCATTACTCCCTGAATTTAAATTTGTTGTGTAGTTTAAAATGCAGTCAATAAGCACAATGCTATGTGGCGTAATTTTGGAAGCATATAAAAATTATTCTAGCTAATTGTGTTTGTAGTGAGTTCTACAATTACATCTATTGTTGAAAATAGTACCAATAATGTTTCACTTTAATCTGAGATAAAGGTTTATTGTTTTTGGAGAAGATCTAAAATTACATTACGTAATTTAAAATATTCACTTTAGATACAGTCAAAGCCCATATTTTGAATGATGTGTAGCCGGCCAATCTGACGGGTGATGGGACCCTACATCGGCAAGTGCATACACTCTTGCACAATACAGGGGTCATCAGAGCGATGTAGATGCCATGGTGCATTTGGCAGCAGGGCATCGTACACAATATCTGCGGATTGTACAGCATGGCCAACCAGAAGATATACACTTAACTATCTGCCTGATTTTGTCATTCCGATTTGCCCAGAAACTTCAAATTGGGCCAATATAGTTTCTGCATGTATCCAGGTTTATTGTGCGTTACTTTCATAGCTGACCCAGCATTTTACTGAGGATAATGTGATACTTGCAATAAAATTCAATAATATATAGTCTTAATCTTAATTATTGTTAGCAAAGGACATCTTTCTTAATCATGAATTAGCACATTTTTGTTTAGATAAAAAGTAGTTATTTCATGTACTAGTATTTTTGACCTGCCGTTTGCCCGGTCAGGACAATGCAAAATGCATTAAAAGTGATCTGCTTGGGTACCTGGCTTTATTTGTATTCTCCGCTTCCCCTGTCTTGCTCACTATCCCGCTACCTTATTCTGTTTCTGTACCACAGTGTTCTCCCCAGAAAATTTTCCAGCCTGGTGACCTGTAGCCTGGTGGGTGCCTTCGCAATTAAAAATGTTTTTTAAACGCTGACCTTATAATGATTTAAACTTTAACTAACATTTTATATGTTAATTCTCCTCTTCTTAGATGCCCAATCGTTTCATAATCAAAGTCTGTAGGATCTGGTCCCGCTAGTGAAATCAGCATTATGTTATTTAGTGCTTGCGCCGCAGAATTAATTTTTTATACAGCTCCCATGTACAGTGTCCCCACTTACAGGCTCCCAAATACTGTCCCCACAGATTTCTTTTTTTTTTTTTTTCAAGCTCCTACACAGACAGAGTAGATGCAGGTCTACTCTTTTTAATGTGTTCAGGCGACTGTTCCCGCCCAAACAGTGCATCCTTGCTTTTATACAGGGGGAGGGATCTTTGCCCTTCAGCCTGACATCACCCTGTACTGTGACGGGCCGTGCTGCAACACCTGGCACTCCTTCCTGCCCCAATGCGCCGCATCCCCATACAATCTACTGCCCGGCACTCTCTCTGCCCCAATGCGCCACGTCCCGTTAACCAGTACCCTCACTAACGTGTCCTTATTGCTGGCGGACACAGCTACCATACGGACTGGAAGCCTCCGATGTGATGTCTGCACACCTCGGCGTCACATCCAGCATCTGCGCACATGGCAACAAGAACACATTGAGGTTGACCGGGCAACAGGGGACACGGGGCATTGGGGCGGGGGGTAGCTATTTCTTGCCGGGTGGTGTGCCCATAAAAAACAGCCTGGGGAGAACACTGGACTATATTTACAGATGCAGCTTTTGTAAGACGCCGCCGCCGCTTCTCGATGGGTTGGAGCTGAGAATTTAAAGCGGCACCCACATTCAGTGTAAAGCATGATGGGCTTTACACTGAAAGTGAGTTCCGTTTTAACTTTTCAGCTCCAGCCCACCGAGTAGCAGTGTCTTACAAAAGCCAACACTTTTGTAAATATACAGATGTGTCCTTGCTCATCTAACCAGGTCCCATGCAGCTCTGCTAGCGTTGGGCATCTTTTTGTGCTGAAAATCGCAAATCACAATCAATGTGACCTGGAAGCACCAGACTGTGCTGAATAATTTGATATGTGACTCTTATATCTGTGTGCAACTGAGAATGTAAAATGGCACTTGGCGTGGAAAAAAGCTTCGACCGCTGTATTGTAGCATTTTGCATTCTGATTGTCGCAACACAGATATAGAAGTGTCACATATCAAATAAATCAGCACAATCTCCTCATGCTTTCTAGATGCATCGCATTGTGAATTAGACGCATTTTCAGCACAAAATGATGCAAAAAAGACGCCTGGCGCTAGCAGGCGCTCACGTGACCAGTTGCGGCACAAGGAGCAATTTGATGCGATTGCAGCAAAGATGAGTGAGGACACATCTGTAGCACGCTGTCTCTCCCCCTTTCCTCCCTGTTAACTGCGATCCCGGAGATCTCTAAGAGAAGTTGAATGAGTGCACTGTACAAGCTGGTCCAGCCTGGGTTAATGTGAATATTGTCACTTTGTTCCTCCTTGGTGGCAGTGGGAGCAGTCAGCGAGGGCATGTGAGTATAGTAAATTATACTTAATAATTTGTAAAAATATTAACTGTGGTGATATGCACATAATTTTAATAAATTGCAGATATAACAAGTAGAGTTTACGTAACCTACAATAAGAATTGCAGTATGTCCTATATCAAACTGTATGCATTAATTCACAATTGTAATTTTTGACCGTGCAGTGTTCCAAAGTGTTTTCTCTTCCAAATCATCAGTAGCACCCAACAAGACTCCAACCCACCTCCACACTTTCTCGCTCTTTCTCTCACTCACTCACACACACATACCACCTCAGTATGGAACAGTAAATATGTGAGAGCTTTATATATTGAAAGATTAAAGAACATATTTCTTTGGACTAATGCCTTGAGTGGCTATACTTTTTATGTCCACTTATCTTTAATCATCATTTAATATGTTACATAGAAAAATAAAAAATGTTAATAGATGGTATTGTAATGGAGTAAAATGACCATAATAGGAGCACAACATTTCTTCTGCAAGCACCTGTGGCATACTGTGGGCCTTATGGAAGTATTTTAGCCTAATTCTGGCCTTTTGCAGGAAGCTAACATTGACATAATTATGTTGCTAGAAGTGAGAAGTTTATTGGCTGCCATTATGGATCCATTCAAATTATTTATCTTAAAATGGAGATTTAAAATTAAGTTACATTTGTGGTAAGGTATAGGCCAACTTTCTATTTGGTAGCACCTAGACGAAAGGGCTCTTCTTCCAGACCAAAATCCTAACTGATATTTAGGATTGCAGAGGAGAGTTTAGATTCGGGATGGGGAACCTCGGGCCCGAGGGCCATATAAGGCCCGCGGAATTATTTGGTCTGGCCCTTGAAGCTTTTTTTCTGCTAGCCTCATTTGGCTAGCAGGGTGCCTACAATGGCACCCTGCAGCCATAATCTATGCAGCAGTGCCACCTGGAGCATCCTTCGGATGCTTCAGACGGTCACACTGCTGCCCTTACAGCTCCCCAGAGCATCCTCAGGATGCTCCGGGCATTGCTGTAATCACTGGCAATTGTGTCCCCGCCCTGTGTGACGTCACATGGAGGGGGCGTGGCCTGTACCGGGCCCCACAAATGTCATAAATATCAAAATGGCGGAAAAATGATTCCCCACCCCTGACTTTAGATGGACAACTGAAGATAAGTATAGTAGCTGCGTAAGACATTTTAATAGTAACAACTACTATTCATAGCCATGGTAACTTAGAATATCTAAAACTAACAACAAATATTCTCCAGGATATACTGTAGGATGTAATTATTTTTGCAAATGAAGGAACAGTTTAGCCAGAGCATATACAATAAAGGTATAGGTTGACCTACCTAGTATGTTTAGAGCCTCCATCTTGAACTAGTGTGTCCATGTATTGCAGTGCTGTGCATATTTGTGGGTGCTCTCCTATTTCACTTAGAGCTCTTTCAAATTATGTTGATGAGTTATTATTAATGGGAGGTATTCCTGTAACATCATTGTGTAACATTTATTTGACCTTCCAGAGAGACACCGAACTAGGAAACTTGTCAAGGTAGTCCTGAAACAGTGCCTATTGAAAAATGCCAGAAAATGTGTGTAATGCCAATCTCAAAGTATATAGCATATCTGTAATCAATAGCTTAATTTTCCTATTTGTTATATTTCACATACTGTGAAAAAAATCTCCCAAATGTATTTAATTTGTTCTAGGTCATCTTTCATGGTTGGTCTAAATGTGCCATATAGGCTGACAAAATAACCATATGTGCCCATTTTAACTACTTAGTAGAGTTATGGAAAGGTTCTTCTTAGTTTAAATGGGGTAATGATGGCTTTGCCTGATTTTTGTATCTACATCTGAATACCCAGGATATAACTTCCTTTTATTAGTAATATTAGTTCATGCAAAAATCAATTCTTTGAACATACAGATGTGTTCTCATAGCTAGTTTCAATAAGCCATGCAGCATGAGACACCTGGCATGAGTGAGCCGCCAGCTCCTGTGCGACACTGCTTGTGTCAAGTGTCTTTTTCACCTGAAAATCCAACTTAGTCACATTTGCACTGAGTAATTTTATATGTGACACTTGTATATCTGTGTGACTGATTCTGTAAATAATGCGTAACAGAGCTTGGTGTTGAAAAAAGTTGCGGCCACTGCATCCTTGCACTTCATATACAGATTCAGATGAAAAAAGGCGCTTGGCGCAAGCAGTCATTCATGATCTTGCGCCTCATGAGGGTCTGTTTGGCGTGACTTCAGCAATACTGTATGAGGACACATCTGTAGCAGGGAACCTATTGCTTAAAAGCTGCTAATTTCAATAACATATACTGTATCCTTCAGAAATCCACTGACAATACAGTAGTTTGTACACTTTAAAAAGTCTACTGAGCCACTTTTCATCATGGACTGTGTGTGTCACTGATTGATGGTTGTGTATTGTGTGAGATAGGACACTTTAACGTTCAAGATTAAACATAAAAGAAAAAAAATTATATTCTTCTAGAAAGCTACTAATCTTTGTTGTAATGGTGATACTGAGGGTGACAATGAATCAGCAGAGAGCTCTAATCTTTAAGGATCAATGACTGAAGTGTACCTGAGTAGCCAGACCGATTTCTCACCACTGTTTGCTGTAGGAGAATTTTATTGACTTGTAGTCTGTCCTTAGTTGCATGAAATGCGACATACATCTACCTTAAATAACCTGGTGACAATCTTAGAAACTCTATAGTAAACCTTTCCTATATGCTTATGACCTGTTTTAGAAGATCAAACTAATATTATTTAGATAATAAATATAATATACATATATTTATTATATAATCTTTCTTTTGTGAGTGTTTACCGAAGTGTTGCCACTTCCTAGAATCAAATACAAATTTTGTATCTAATTTACACGATAGCAAATCTATTTCTTAAAGCTGGGTATACACTTGACAGATATATCTGCAGATCGAGTGATCTACAGATGATGGTTGTTCATACACACTGAACCATCATCTTTTCTCCTAGCTGCGGGTCCCGCTGGCCGGGGGTCTCCCTCGGCCTCTATCGCCCGTACACCCTGCATGATGGACAGATATATCTGCCATCAGCTGTGCAGCACAGCCGACGCGATATGCCTGTGAACTACATCATTCAGACATATCGCTGGTACACACTGGCCGACGGGCACCCAATATATTGGCCGATCAATTGATCGGCCAATATATCTGCCAGTGTGTACCCAGCATTAAGATTATAGATTCTTAAAAAAAAAAAAAAAAAATATCAGCTTTGGCATAAACATTTTGGTTTCCCATTATACTGTTCCGATTTTTGTTGTGAGTAGAGCCTAATTGTTGTTTTAGCACAGTTGATGTCTTATCCGTATATGACATACATTTTTGAGTTCCATTACATTTGTTTTTATTCTCAATTTCTTTTTTTTATCTACAATTAAGCACTGACTGATATTTTATTTAGTTTTTATAATATGTTAAAATCAATAATTAGACTATGGCCCTGATTCAGAGCCGGACGCAAGTCGCTGCTCGTTCGCTCCGAGCGATGTTTGCCCAACTGCGCATGAGTACGGATCGTAATACGCATGCGCGAACCACTCAGTGCGGCCGAAATTCATGTGCTCGCAAAATAGCGAATGCCTGATAATTTGAGTGACAGAAAGAGGCGTATGTGGGTGGTAACAGGGGAAGGTGCTTGAAAACGGGGAGTGGAGATCCGAACGCAGGCGTGCCAAACGGTCAAAACGGGCGTTTTATGGGTGTGCATATTTAAAACAGCAGCGTCATTGACCACGTCACTGGGCTATTTTAGAGCCAGAACTGCTCGCAAAATTGTGGTAGCAAACACCAGCCCCAAGAATAGCGAGCAGTTCATACCCTGGTCGATGTACTCGATTAATCTAATAAAAAGCGGACATGACGTAGGATGCGAGCGGCCAGGGGGCGTATCTTTTCAACAAACGAACGCAAGTTTTGTTCTCTCGTTCAGACATAGAGGCGTGAACAGACCGCAAACAGCGAACGGTTCATTTGAATAGCCACCCCTTGTTTTAGAACGAACGACCGCAAATAGCGAATGGCTCTGAATGAGGGCCTATATCTGTGTTTGATGCAGCATAAAATGTTTCTACAGGTATTATCATAAGTATCATTACAACATTGCTAGTCACATGCAATATGGGGAAGTAAATAGGAAAGGAAATCTAGTTGGGTAGCTTGGGCAACATGGGAAAGGGAGAATCCCTAATGGCGGGTACACACGGTCAGATAAACTGCACGATTTTAACGATAACGATCATATGTTTATCGTTAAAATCGTAGTGTTTCTGGTCACTGCAAACGATGTTCGATGCGCGGGCACAAATGGTCGATGACGACCATCCACCGTCGCCCGTGCATGCAGGCCAACCTGGTCGATATCGACCAGGTTAGACTGTTTACTATAGGGTCGTTAATCGCGGGTTGTTATAGTCAGTGGGTCAATGTACTTGTTGGGTGCTCGATAACGATCATCCAGCACATGCAGGACGATCAGATAACTATAGTTATCTGATGGTCTGACCGTGTGTACTCTCCATAACTTTTAGAGTTGGTATAAGCTCTCTCCAGTTATTTAGTGAAAATAGCAATAGCTTGTTGTCATTTGGTTGTATAGATTGCACGGCTCTGACTAACCAAGAGGTTAATAAGTTTTTTCCTCCACTATTTGCATTTATACTTTAAATCTGTGTAGATAGAGATATAGATACAGATATAGATATATATATATATATCTCTATTAGAATGTTCTATTTTAGAGGAAGTCAAGCAAGCATATTTTTAAATCTGCTTTTGCTTATTAAATCTTTTACTCGCTGCTTGTTATGTGTAAATGTTCTATTACATTAAAACAAGCCTGGCATGATATATAAACCTTTTCCCTTGGTGCGCGTGCTGCAAGGCCCGGATTCCAACTCTCGGCATCTGATACTCAGCATGTACAGGTTGAGTCTCCCATATCCAAAATGTTTGGGACCAGGGGTATTTTGGATATCGGAATATTACTCTATTTTGGAATATTTGCATATAATAATGAAATATCTTGGGAATGGGACCCAAATTTAAACACCAGAATGCATTTGTGTTTTATATACACCTTATACACACAGCCTGCAGGTAATTTTATACAATATTTCCAATAATTTTGTGCCTTAAACAAAGTTTGTATACATTGAACTATCAAAAAGCAAAGGTTTCACTATCTGTCATGCTAAAAAAAAAAATCTGTATTTCGGTATATTTCGTATTTCGAAATATTTGGATATGGGAGACTCAACCTGTATTTATTTTATTTTAAGTCTGTTCATTAAAGGCATTGGAAAGCCAGAAAAAGTGGTGCTCTGAGTTGTAAATAAATTGTTTAACGTGTTTTGAAGGAACAGCATAAAAAGTTGATTCCATTTACTTTGCGATGTATGTATTGATTAAAATAGAAGAAAACAGAACTCGGGGAGTCTTTTTTTTAAAAATACTAGTAACATAATCCATATGGTACCTCTGCCAAATTCGCTAAATACCCTTTGTTAGAGTAGGTGGACACTATTTCTTTCAACGAAGCTGCAATGTCGCATGTACTGTAACTGCCCTAAGGAGATGTGTAATCTGTTTTCTCAGGTGAGGAGGGATTTCTGGCATCAGCACGCAGCAGTAAATATAATTTGGTCTTTTGGAAATCTGATCTGAAGTGTGGTTGGAACATAATACCATCTATAAATTAGTCTACAATTGTTTTCTTTGATACTAACATTGATGGATGATATAGAGATACCTTTCCGAATATCTACCCAATCCAGAAGGTTTTTTCTTTAAAATGAATTGCCGTTTTAAATATAGCGGCTATATAACCAGAATTCTTTTTAATAAGTGTTGCCTGATTTGAAGATACTGATGGAAGTGTCCTGTGATGAAACTAATGCTCTGACAATTGGAAAAAGGCAGAAAGGTACACAGTTTTAGATCTTCAATTAACTCCTTGCCTGGCATGGTAGCATCTGATGCGACAATTTCAGATTGCCTACTGGCTGTTGCTGGATGGTAATCTTCCATCAGCTGCAGGGCTCAGTCCCCCTCCCGCCTCGACCACAGTAGGGTTATCCTAACAGACCATCTTCCTGCAGCCTAAGCTCTGGGCAGCCATGGCTCCTCACCCTCCTGTCCTGCAACCTGGGCTCACAGCAGCCTTGCCTTCCCTTCTCCCCTCTCCTCCCAGGCAGCACCGATGGTTGATCCTCTGGAATGCCCACCCCTTACTGCTGGCTTTTCCTCTCACACTAAAAAACAATGTCGACATCCTAAAATATATTTTTTTAACTGTATAAAACTATATTTTCAAAAATCTTCACAATATTGATGATTTTTGTTTTATCAAATCATATAAATAGTGATTTTTAACCTGATTCATTATCATATTTATTAAGAAATCTGCATATGTGTTAATAAAATTATATGGAATAAAGTTTAAGTAGCTATTTACCTTGATAAAAAAAATCAATGAATTTGAGGACATTTTTGGAAAATGTATTTGCCAGTTGAGTGGATAGGAAGTTCACACTTGCATTTGGCCATAATGCTGCCACTTGTGAGTAGAAATCCAGCAGGAAGACTGTGTTATCGCACAAAAAAAATGGACTCTTGCACCCCCCCTCCAATAGGCCGCCATTGAAATTTATTTCTTCTCTCTCTGTGTGTGTGTCTCTCTGTGTCTCTCTCCATGTAGTGGAGCCGACATCGTGACTGGGACCCGGTCAAAGTGACCTTGGTAAAATCCTTTGACAGTGGTTCAAAGTCCAGTCCAAATCAAGGTTAGGGCTGCAGAGATCACAGCAGTGGTACGCATAACATTTTCACTTGTGTTGGCAAAGGAAGTAGTTGGTCTATGTAAGATACAGATACAGATGGATGAAATTGAATGAGGATATAGGGTCTGATTTACTACCGATCGCAAATGCAATAGCGATTATGCACGCAGTTCAATTGCGATAGTATGCTAATCCATTGTGATCGCTATGCCGCCGCAGCACTACACAAGGACACCCACTTTACCTTACATACATCCTTAATGTTTAGCAAGACTGCGAAAACACCAGTACAATCGAGTACCATCACAGCCTCACGCACACTTGCACAAGGTCTGACCTTACTCAGAAATTGCTAACTTCATCGCACGCTAGGAGACCTCCAAGCTGCGTAAGGCTTCGCAGTGGCTAAGTTACAGTATGCATGCCCCTGCAACAGCGTTCAAACGCACTGGCACGCCTGCGTTTCGCCGACCACCCCCCGTCACCACCCACAAATGGCACTTCCTGTCAATCACTCTGTGATGAGTCTGCGTGATTTCTGCAGTCGCAGTCCTGAACGCAGTGGCTGGTTCGCGCACTGAGATGCATGTGCAGTACGCAGCAATCGGCCGATTCAAGCTGAATCAGGCCCTTCGTCCACAACACTAGGCAGCATGGCCACATGTAGATGAGAGTGGCAGAGGTCCTAGAAAATCACAATTGTTAGGTGCCGTTGGCAGTGAAAAAAATTTTGCCACGCCTAGGCCCCAGTCAGCATTTTGGTGGACAATAAGTATTAGTACCTTTCTCTATTCAGCTCTTTCCCAACTGCATACAATTGCTTTCCTCATTCTGTATGACAAATGTACACATGCATTTTGTGTGTCCCACACATCAAACTTCTGTTCACACACTTTATTTTGCTGTACAGAGGCACCTGTGTGGGACTATTCATTGGATGTGTCCACCCAGGTGATTTTATAGTTCTTGTCAGGCCCGGGTATGGTTTGTTCTCCATTTTCGGCTCTGTAGCCGGGGGCGGCTAGGGTGAATTGGAGGCAACAGATGAGGAGGTAATATGAGTCTTCTTCATAGGCTACTCACAGATGTTGGCAAGACCTACTCCAGGGCGTGGAGTCTAATCCACCCGATGGTATTCACCAGTGACCCCCTCCAAGCGAGATATGGGTTTCGCTGCACCAGGTGAACAGGTTGCGGCCTCCGGAGTAGGTATCTGAGAGTAGCAAGAAGACTAAGGATAAGACCACAAATGTACTGGAGGGACAACTAGAAGGAGAAGCAAGATGGGGCAGTTGCCAATAGTGATGGGGACAACTCTGGCACTCCGGATAATGTTTGCCACGGATAGCTGCACTGGCACACCAGACTCTGTAGGGTGAAATAGTTCTAATGGTTGATCCGGTGGCTGAATAGTGGAGATGAGACCCTGAGTATCCAGACGCAAAATAGCGATGAGTAACAGCTTGGAGTGAATCAGACTCTGTATAGTGATGAATGACTGCTTCGAGTGAACCAGACACTGCATAGCAATGGATCACAGCGGGAAGACTGCGTAGGGGTGAGTAGCGGCCGATCCCAGGCTGCATCCTGACAGTACCCCCACCCCCCATTTCTGGGTGGACTCCGGACATCGGGATGGCTTGTTAGGAAATTTCCGGTGGAAGGAGCGGATGAGCTGAGGCGCACAGACATCCAAGGCTTTAACCCAAGAGCGTTCTTCGGAACTGTAACCCTTCCAATCAATCAAGTATTGGAGCTGTCCCAACCGAAGACGAGAATTCAGAATTTGTTTAACTTCAAATTTAACTCCCTGTTGGCTGTGAACCTGTGGAGTTTTCGGTGGGAATTCTTGAAACTGATTTAAGGATTAAAGGACGAAGCAGTAAGATATGAAAGGATTTTGATACTTTAAGTGAGGAGGCAAGTCCAATTGATAAACAATTACATTTCTGACCCAATGAACCGTGGAGGGAATTTCATGCTTGGCACCTTCATCCTGATGTTTTTTGTGGATAACCAGACCTTGTCACCGGGTTTCAACAAAGGAACGGCCATTCGCTTTTGGTCAGCAAATTTTTCATAATTCCAAGAGGTTATTTTTAAAGAGGCATGGACTTCCTTCCAAATTCCCGAATACGATTCAAGAAGCTTTGTAACTGCTGGAACTTCTAATGGAGGCAGACCTTGAAATTCCGGTACCTTGGAATGTCTACCGAACACTGTGAAGAAGGGTGTACAATTAGTAGAATTATGGTATCGGAAGTTGTGAGCAAACTCCGCCCATGGTAGAAGATCCAGCGAATAATCCTGGGAGGAGGATATAAACAACCTTCTGAAGGTTTCCAGCTCTTTATTCACCCGTTAGGTTTGCCCATTGGTCTGAGGGTGGTATGCAAGGGGAATTTCAGCTTGATTCCACAGGAAAAACACAATGCATGCCAAAATTTACCCACAAACTGCACCCCCCTATCGGAAAAAATGTCCGATGGTAGACCGTGCAGATGAAAAATCTCCCAAATAAAAATCTTGGCTAGTTAAGGTGCAGAAGGCAATCCTTGTAATGGAACAAAATGAGCCATTTTGGAAAAGCGGTCCTTGACCACCCAAATAGTGTTGTAACCCTGGGAGAGAGGCAGATCAGTGACAAAAGCCACGGAACCATGGTCTAGTAGGAATGGGAAGAGGTTGTAGAAGCTCCAACTTTTTCCCACAAGGAGTTTTGTGCTGGGCACATTTGACACATGAATCAATGAATTCCTTGACAATTTTAGCCATTGTTGACCACCAGTATGCACACTGTAAACATTTTTAGAGTTTTCCGGACTCCAGAGTGCTCAGAAAACGAAGCATGAACCCGCGTAAGAAGTTGTTTTCAGAGATCTAGGGAACACTGCGATCCCTCCCTCACGCTCAGTCATGCGAGGTGTTTGGTTCTTGACAGGTCTTTCCCTGCTGCTTTGTTTGGTTGTTCTAAACAGTTTCACGGGGTTCCTGCTACTCCTCTCTGGACTCTCTTAAGGAAGTACTGGAATTGTGGGAGTGCAGGGGGGAGGTGTTTAGGATTTAAAGCTACAGTTTCATTAAGTGCCAGCTCCAGCCCCATCCTACAATCCCATTATCCAGTGTTCCCCAGCCTGCTTAAGAGAAAAGGATTCAACGGTAAATTGACCTAAAATCTTATTTTTTAGTTCTGATGTCGTGTGATTCTTAAATTCATGGCTTCCTGAGGCCCCAGGCTACTGACTTAAATGTATGTTTTTTGGTGAAGTGGAACTGAAGAGCCGCAGTGGAGGGGCACCTCCCAGTCTTAACTGTTGGTGGTGGCAGGACTTATATTTTTGGTAATAAGGTAACACGCAAACATCAACCATCACGACCATCTATCTTAGCTAGTGATCTGATTGCAGATGAGTTTGTGACAGACTGCGTAGCATGCAATAACCGCATCATGCCCGGAAACGTGAGTCAGGAAATGCAGTTTAGCGCAACTAAGCCCCAGGCATTAGTCTCAGTGAAATGGGATTGAAATTTCGGCGGCTGTCAAATCCCGACAGAGGAATCCCGACAGGATGAAGATCCCGACTGGGGCAGGTAAGTACATTAACCGTCCCTTAGTGGTGCCTAACCCTAACCTTCCCCCCGCCTAGCCCTGATCTCTCCCTGGGGGTGCCTAACTGTAACCCTCCCCTCTAGGGGCTGCCTAACTCTAATTCCCCCCCGGGATTCCGATAACTACATCCCATCTCACTCCCGACTAAAGTGCAGGGCACGATGCGGGCAATTGAACAGCTCCTGGCACGCATCCTGGGAGCTGCATCGCTGTGCTATGTGTATTGATAATTTAAGTACCGTGGATAGATTTTCTCATTTATTAGTCTAGTGCTTGGTGTTTACTGCCGAGTTCAAGTGGTTATTTGCATTCTCTTCAAGCACTCCAATAACTTTATTATTTTAGAATATTCCCATTGTTTTTTTTCTTTTAAGTAATCTTTAGAAATCAAGCATGAAATTGAACCTAAAATATTGCTTTGTTTATACTAGGTATACCTTCTGCTTTTGAGAAGTACTTCTGGTCTTAATGTATTTTTTCTGTTGAGGTTCAGTGTTTTTACAATGTGGTCTAATGTTTTTTCACACTTGTTTTAGTTATTCAACCACCAGTGACTTGGACGTGTTTTTACATGGTTTGGGTCTTGAACATCTGACAGATTTATTTAAGGTAAACATTTATTATTTTGTTTGCTTATTAATCATTTTGTCTGTTTCAATATTATTATTTGTCTATTACAGCACATTTGTCTGAGTTTTGTTGGAATTTGTACATTTGCTATATGTTTGTGCTTATCATGTTGAAAGATAATCCGTAAACTTGAAGTTGAAACATGTTTAAAAAGTTAAGTGATTATGCTATTGATATTTATTAAAATATCCCATTTACTTTAAAACCATGAAAATTATTTTTATTATGAAGACCTACAGATGTGGGTCGACTGAGTCACCCCTCAGCGCTCAAGGCCCCGGGCAACTCTACGATGAGCGTCTATCTCACTTAACATGTGAATCTTATTTGCATAGGTAAAACTGGAAGTGACTAAACTACTTTGCTACATTACACTGATCTATTTGATGTGTGACATTTGTACATCTTTGTGCAAATTAATCTGTATATGAAGCGCTACAATGCTGCGGCAATACATTTTTCTCACGCCAAGTTCCGTGGTGCTTCATCTTTGACTTGTACATGTTTACAACTAATTCCTGTGCGGTTAAAGTCGCAGCCTGTCATCTCTGGTATACTTTGAGTGGTGTTTCGATGTGAATAAGATGCAAAATTTAAATAAAAATACTGCATGCTACACCTCTCGAGTTTATTTTAGTTTCACAGCAGTAACTGTACCTCTTAAGTATAAGTCTGCATTGTTACAAGTAGAGATGTACGCTGACCCCCCTTTTTTTTCTCTTTAAATATATATTTATACGTTTTTAAAAACTGCTAAAATCATGTAATTTTTGCAGTCCAAAACCCGAAATTAGAATTTACAATCTGAATTCCGAACTGCTGGAAGATCAGAATCGCGACTCTGATCTCCTCAGGAGATTAGAACCGAGACACTGATCTGTCTGGATTCACAAAATTCCGGTGGATTCGGATTTCTGGAGAAGCGAATCACACATCTCTAGTTTATAAGTACAGGAAGATAACATGGGGTTGTGTATTTAACGGCAGCTTTTTAAAGCTGCCATTTGTGATGTTTTTCCCACATGGCTCAAAACGGCAATAGCAATAAATGCTAAATTAGGCATGTTTTGCAGTTAATATTATCGCCATTTAAAATTCTGTGGGCAAAACAGCCGACAACCATCAGCTTTGAAAAGCTACCATTTGGTAAATCTACACCTGTATGTCTTAACCCATGTTTGAGTCTCGCCACTAAAGGTATCCATGGGAACAAGCTAACTATAGTTTATGCTGTACTATTTTTGTCCATTTTGTCACTTCATTATATCATAAAATAAAAATGTATTTATGCCATTATATTACCAGAATACATCCCTTTTGGATCCTCCTAAAATATCTAGGGAATATAAGTTTATATCTGGTTAAAGAAAATAATCTATTTCTGTGTGGTTGGAGTGATCCAGGCACCAAACAGTTAAGCTTTAACTCCCAGGATGCCTCGGTCCTCCACATATACCCCAGCCGCAGGCAGACAGTTTTTCGTTTGGTTCTGGATAGGATCAGTTGCACCTTTGATAACAGGGGGACTGCTTTAGCACCCCTGTAACTGGTCCAGTGATTTTGGCGGGTGCCAGTGGGGCTTGGCCAGCGGTGCCAGTGGAGCCCCCTTACCTCCGGCGGTGGAGACCTGCTGGAGGGCGCTGCAGTGGGGCGACCGGTTTGTCTGCTCCCCCCACTAGACCACCGGGACAAGTTAGACTGGCGCTGGGGACTGTGGCGGCGTCCATTTTTTCACAAAGCCAGCGCACCAGGGGGTTAATGCAGCTCAGGGAGGTAGGTTCTCACCCGGCAGCCCCTCCCCCAACCAAGACTGCGATCCCTCATTAATAGCTTTCTCACTTCTGGGCTGCTCCTCCTACACTCCTCCCTATATGAGATGCTCAGTAACCATTATTCAGTGCTGTGCTGAAGCTGCTGGTCTCAGGAGGTTTGTGTCCAGTCTCCCTGTATACCTCTCCCCAGGGACCAGGTTATACAGTGCTCCAAATCCTACAAACCTATCTGCTTATGTAGTTGATTCAGAGCCTATTGTAATTATATTTACAGCGGGTAATAGAAGTATTGCACATATCAACATTTTTCTCAGTTAATAGATTTGTAATGGGGCTATTGTAAGGAAATTTTCTCCAAATGTCAGCAACAACACATGCAATCCACAAATGCAAAGAAATTAAAACCATAGATGTCCATAAATTAAGTTATGTGTATGTGAAATGACACAGGGGAAAAGTATTGAACACACTTACTGAAATGTATTTAATACTTTGTACAAAAGCCTCACAGAACCCTAGAGCCTGGAAAACATCCGAACTAACAGTAGTAAGACCACTGGAAGGTGAGACCACTGCCCTGGGAGAAACGTGGTTCTGCTGAGGAAGTCTGCATCTAAACTCCCACTACCGGCATAACCACCGCTGAGAGAATCAGAACAAAAAGGTCTCCATCATCGTCGGCACACTCTTGAATGGATGACTTACATATGCCTCCGCCGGGTCGTTGTTCGACCGACTTCGTCCAGCCTGCCGACGAGGACGGACAGGACCTCCCAGAACCTGAAACATGGCTTGGAGCTCACATCACCCTAGGAGTATCACGGCCGTGATTACAATGAGCCAATCAGGATGGACCGAATATTGGACCTGCGGGAAAGAATGGGAACCCTCCACCAATGGTGAGTGACTAGTACATGCGGACAAATGAGAAACCGAGACTCGAGAATTGTCGAGCAACACTTCCCAGTTTGGAGAAGTACCCTCTGGAATTCCCTCAGATAGAACCTGGTCCACTGAACGGTGGAGATCATCATGCATAACAACCAAATGTTCCACAAGGTCGACGGACGACGCATTGACTGACCCATTAAGAGCAAGATTGGTAGGGTTCATGCATTGTCCGCCACATAAAAAACACTGCTGGAGAGAGGCGTCTAAGGCAACCCCCACAAGGGGGACCTTGCAAAAGTCAGGATACAACACTGCTCTGAAAGTGCTTGAACCAAGAGACCTAGGAAAGTCCATAACTGTGAAGCCGAAGTATGCTTCCCAAGCAGAACATACGAAAAAGTTCTATTTGTGATACCCTCTGTGCGCAATTTGCGCTGTAGCAACGACCTTATTGTGGTGCAAAACACGGAGCCAGCCACAGAACAGCAGGGCCCAGAACAGACATGAAACAGAGATTATCCACTGAGGAAGAAGGATGACATGCCCAAAAAGGAACCTGAAGATAAGTGTTTCAGATGCCTAGCGAGGATTTGTTGGCCTCCGTGCAGTAGGTCCCTGATCTTAGAGTTCAAAATCTTCCTGGCGGCAGAGGTCAAGGATGGTAAAAGATGCCTAGCACCCAGGCGCCCCTCAATGGTCTTTGAACTGGAGTAACCAACCTACCCCATGCCAGCGAACTGGGTAGAGAGAGAGAGAGAGACCCCGTTAGGCACTAGGCTTACTAGGAGCCGTGTCCCCGAAATGGCGAGTGGTAGTATAAAAACAGTCCCTGGATATCAAACCCCTGTCGAAGAACCGGTTTGTGGCAGACTGACCTTCCTAGGACGTACCACCCATAAAGAGGAGCAAAAATCTGGAAACACGGACCCTGCTGGGAGATACAGCCACTTGAAGAAAAGTGCGTTCCCGACCGGTGGGGAATATGGTATCCACTTCTGGCTATAAGAAAAAGTCCTTACCAACAGAAGATATTGTAAGAAACAAATTGGTTATGAATGTGCATGTGCAGCATAGAGCCCAAGGGCCTCTCAGAGCAAAACCATACTAAACATACTGCACTGGCTCAAATTGATCACCAATTGTATAATTGCCAGGTGGAAAGCACTTGATTCGATACTATAACTATATATTGGAATTGAATCTAGATCATAGCTTGTTTGTATGTCTGCTCTAAATTTATACACCCTCTAGCAATCCATATTCATGCATATGTTGTGAGTTTTTTAGGTATTTTACTGTTTTCTATAATTTTCTGTATTTTTTCCATTTTATACTGTGAATACTACTTATTCCATTATTTGCACAATTGAGTATTTATATCTGCATATTCATATTAAATATTTTCTGATTAAATGCTACAAGCTCTGCCTATCGTTCTGTGACATATATTAGTATTCTGAGTACCAGGATGATAGGAGAGTTTGAAATCAAAGCGAGAGAAAAACAGCGCCCATCTGGCCTGTCTTGGATTCAAACAGCGAGCAGTTTGCAAATAGAGCAAATTTTTATCATCGGTAAAGATTGAAATGGGATATTGAGCTCCTTCCAACATATAATGCCATTCTTCTAGAACCAGTTTAATTGCAAGAAGCTCTTGGTCTCCAATGGAGTAGTTCCCCTCTGCAGGTAGAAATCTTCGGGAGAAGAAACGGGTGTAACTTCCCATCGTCTACTCGTTGGGAGAGGACAGCTCCTAACCCTTCCGTAGAGGCATCTACTTCCAGAATGAAGGGGCGAGTCAAATCGGGTTGCCTCAACACTGGTGCTGAGATGAAGGCTTGTTTCAACTGATGGAATGCAGAGGTAGCTTCTGGAGACCATATACTGGGGTTCGCTCCTTTCCGGGTAAGAACTGTAATAGGAGCAACCAGGGAAGAGAATCCTTTGACGAACTTGCGATAGTAGTTTGCAAAGCCTAGAAATCGCTGAATGGACTTTAACGTGGTAGGCAATGACCAGTCAAGAATGGCCTGTAGTTTCTGTGGATCAATTTGAAGTCCTGTTCCAGAAATTATGTATCCAAGAATGGAATGGTCGGAGCCTCAAACGTACATTTCTCCAGCTTGCAGAAAAGCAAATTCCTTCTTAACCATAGAAGAACTTCTTTGACTTGGGAGCGATGTGACTGGAGATCTTGAGAGAAGCTTAAAATATCGTCTAGGTAGACTGCCACTGATTTGTAGAGAAGGTCTCTAAAGATCTTATTAACATAGTGCTGGAAGACCGCCGGTGCATTGCTGAGGCCGAAGGGCATAACCAGATATTTATAGTGCCCGTCCTTGGTGTTGAAGGCAGCCTCCATCACGTAGGCGGATCAGGTTATATGCCCCCCTTTGATCGAGCTTGGTAAAGATGGAGGCACCATTCACTCTGTCAAACAGCTCGGTTATGAGCGGAAGTGGATACCGATTCTTGACGGTGATATCATTAAGTCCACTGTAGTCTATGCAGGGCTAAGTCAGTCTTTTTTTCTTTACAAAAAAGTACCCCGCTCCGGCTGGCGAGAGCCTTCTCCAGGTTTTCTTTGATATACTCAGACATGGCATGAGTCTCCAGCAATGAAAGAGGGTAGGTAGGTTTGTCCACGAGGTGGAGTTTTCCCTGGAACGAGGTCGATGGGGCAGTCCCATTCACGATGAGGAGGAAGAGTGCCGGCTCCCTGCTTACTAAACACATCACAAAAGTCTTGGTAAACTTCAGGGAGGCCTTCTAAGAGAATTTCATACAGGAACCACTTGCTGAAGACAATTCTGGAAGCAAAATGGACTCCAATCGGTGATCTGCAAGGAAGCCCAATCAATACAGGGATTATGCCTTTGAAGCCACGGGAGGCCCAGGATTAATTTGAGAGGCTTTAGGAATCACAAGGTAAGGCAAACTTTCTACATGGAGCGCCCCAACTTTGAGCTTCAAAGGTTGGGTGCGATGCGTAATTCTCCCAGCGATTTTATAGCCGTTAAGGACACTGGATCTGGCAGCCATTCAGTGAGTATGCGATGTCTGTGAACGAAGTCCGCAGTGAGGAAATTCCCAGCAGCTCCTGAGTCGAGCAGGGCAGGAACACGTAGATGGACTTGGTTCACCTCCAACAAGGCAATGAGGGTAGGATCAGTTTTCTTACGTGATTCCATGGATACTCCTAACTTAACCCCTCTATCATAAGTTAGGAGGGGGGCGTTTCCCGGAAGGGAAGGACCAGACTTGAGATTATGCTGCGGAGAAGCGCAGTACAGACAGAGATTTCCTAGACGTCTTCTCTGATGTTCTTCAGTAGTCAGCCGGGAGCGATTCACTTGCATGGGTTCATCAGGAGGAGGAGAAGTAACACGTGGAACAGAACGACCCTTGGCTCGGTCGAACCAACTTCTCTCTATAACTCTCTCCCTATGTCGCAAGTCGGCTTTATTACATAATACCGTCCAATGAAGAGGTCAATTCACCGGAAGCTAGATCATCTTTGATCCTCTCAGATAATCCATTCCAAAAAGCTGCTAAGGCATCTTCATTCCATCTTAGTTCTGAGGCCAGAGTACGGAACAAAATCACACATTGGCTGACAGTCTTGCTGCCTTGACGAAGATGTAAAACATCATTGGAGGCAGAGGTTGTTCTACCAGGTAACTCGAAGATTTTTCGAAAAGTTGATACGATCTCAATTTAGTTGGAGGGCTTGACTGGTTAATAACGATATTACGTATGCCACTCGAGTTCTGGCAGTGGGAAAGCTTGCTGCGTGCAATTCAAAGTGGATCTCGCACTGGTTCAAAAAACCTCGGCAAAACTTTGGATTCCCATCGAACCTGCTAGGAGAAAGCTGAAGACTGGGTACTGAAGGAGAGACTACTGATGCTGGGGCAGGATTACTAGACTGGAGGTCTGTCTTAGAAGTTCCAGAGAGAAGAGCCTGAACATTGTCCAAACGAGCAGAGACATCTTGTTTGTATTGCATCAACTGTACCTGAGCAGACTCCTGTCTTCCCAGACAACTCAACACATCTTGGGTGGAACCAGATCCAGGGCACCAGACTGGTCCACGTGGCCAGTGCAAACACGGACTGGGGAACTTGGGGTTGTGTACCCGAACTGGGTTGTAAGACCGAGACACCTGAACCAACAGGTAGTTTGAAACTGGATGGTTTAATGTAGTTTCTGCTTAATGTAGTTCCTTGGTAATGAGACACTATTTTATAGGCCATCAGTTGGGACTGAACATTTCTCAATCGCTCCATTACAAATAGATTTACTGAGAAAAATGTTGATGTGTTTAATACTTATTTTACCCGCTGTATATGCTTTTGTATGTGACTTGTGCTAGCTCTGCTGTGGTGATACACTTTAACTTTCTGACTGTCAGTTATTCCTATCATTGCTGTTTCTCCTTAACCCTCAACTACCAGGTGTGTAGGGGTTCAATAGTACTTCACATTTACTTGTCAAGGCTGTCACTTTGCGTTCTTAGCTTCACACTTATTGTGTGCTATTTGCTGCCTATGTCTGTAGATAAGGATAAACAGGAGGCTGAGGCTCCTGTGCTGATTAGCCTGTATAGAATCCTGAAGTGACAAGCCTGCAAGACAGGATTTACATGTAGTTTGTGTGCTATTTGTTTTAGATTTACTCACCAGTCCAAATTACCAGCCCCAATATATGAGCCACCCTGGGTGTCCTCCTTATCCCAGTTTATGGCGCAGCTAGTGGATCGTTTATCAACTCCTATCATGGGGTACCCACAGCTGTTACAACCTACAATGTCTGTATCCTCTATGCAGTATCCTTGGATGGAAGTTTATGCCTGTCAGGATAGGGCTTAAACGTCTGCCGTCCCTCAGCAAATGATACAGGCAGGCAGACCATTAGCCACCAAAGCACATTGGCGGACTGTATTATCCTTTCAGTCCACTCCTCTTTCGGATTCGGACACATCTGAGGAGGCAGATGATGCACAAGGTTCTCTCTCCGAGTCACACTCTGGTGAGGAGCACCGTCAATCAACAATGGTTGTTCCTGCTTTAGTGAGGGTGGTTAAATCAATCCTAAATATAGAGGATGAAGAACCAGACCCTAAACCTAAAACCCTGTTTAAACATCAGAAGGTGGTTAAGGTTGTATTCCCTCAATCGGAGGGAATAGTTCTGCCATGAGCATGGGGTACTTCTGGCAAGCGATTCCAGGTCCCAAAGAGACTAGCATCTTTTACCCTCTCCCTAATAAGGAGCGTACTAAGTGGGAAGTCCCTCCCACTGTTGATTGTGGCACGCTTAGTTAGAAACTCTACTCTCCCATTACCGTCTACATACTCCCTTAAGGAAACCACGGATAGAAAGCTAGAAACTTGTCTAAAGTCAGTCTACTCGCTTTCTGGCGCTACCACTATGCCAGCTATGCCTGGGTGGCTAAGGCTATCAAAGGATGGGCAGGGGCACTAGAAGAGAGACTGCCATCAGACGCTACCAGGTAACAACTGGACTACATCTCCCATATTCAGAAAGCTGCCTTTATTTGGGAGAAGCTGCGTTGGATATTGGAATACTTGTCTCTCGGGCACTTGCTGCTTTGGTAGTCGCACGCTGGGACCTTTGGCTACGGTCCTGGAAGGCGGACCTGGGATCCAAGAAGGCACTGAAATCCTTACTATTCTCTGCAGACAGGCTATTCGGCGAAGAATTGTACAAAATTGTGGCTATTGTGGCAGCCTCTAAATCTGCCTTTGTGCCATCAGCAACTGCCCCTAAGCCTAGGCTGTCCTCTTATCGGTCCTTTCCCCCCCAGGTAAGGCAAGAGAACAGTCTTTTCCTCTGGCAATCTAAGACCACCAAGCTGCGTGTCAAGCAGCCTTGATCAGCCAGATGTCTAGCTTCTAAGCATGACAAGCCTTCCGCCTGATGGGGCAGGCCTCCTCCTGGGGGATCCCAGGGTGGGAGGCCGACTTCTTCAATATGCCGACTTTTGGCATCAAACAGACGCTTGGGTTCGAGAAGTGGTCTCTCAGGGGGACGCCCTCACTTTTTTGAGGCCGCCCCCAAGCAATTTTTTTTGTACAGGTCCCCCATCAGACCCTATCAAGGCTCTGGCCCACCAGGAGGCTATTCATTCCCTGTTGCGTTCAGGGGTGATAATACCAGTTCCTTCGCTTAGAGAGGAATAGGTTTTTGTTCCAATCTTTTTGATGCAGAAGCCAAATGAGTCATCTGCCTATTCTGAATCTCAGATCCCTCAACAGGTTTATTAGAGTGCCTAAGTTTCGTATGCAAACTTTACAATCAATTATCCTGGCAATGGAGCCTGGGGGTTTCATGGTTTCTCAGGTACGTGCAGGCATGCATACTCAATGTCCAATTACTCCAACCCACCAGCAGTTCCTAGGATTTGCAGTTCTACAGCAACATTACCAATTTTGGGCACTACCTTTTGGTCTGGCAACAGCCCCTCGGGTCTTTACCAAAATAATGGTGGTTATGGCAGCCCACCTCAGACGCCAGGGAGTCAGAATTCTGCTGTACCTAGACTCTCTCTTAATTTTGGCAGACTAACCGGTTGTGTTACAATGCCATCTCCAGCTGACCGTGGACTGTCTGCAAACACACGGCTGGATTATCAATTGGAAAAAGTCCTCCCTATCTTTGACCCAACGGATGATACACCTGGAGGCACTCCTGGATTCTCGAATACAGAGAATCTTTCTGCCAGCAGACAAGATTTTGACACTACACTTCCGTGTATGCAGCTTGCTCCACAATCGGAGGGTATCCATTCACTCAGCAATGAAGGTTCTGGGGTACATGGTGTACACTTTTGATATGGTGGAATACGCCCAATTCCACTCCAGGCTTCTGTTACAACTGATTCTCTCCCAGTGGAATGGACAGTATCATCTGATCTGGTCCCAGACGATCTTCCTCTCTCTGGAGGTTCGGCTTGCCCTCTCATGTTGGCTACAGATGTCCCACCTGGACAAGGGTCGCCTCTTCTGGATTTCAGATTGGGAACTTCTCATGACGGATGCCAGTCTTCGCAGATGGGGTGTGGTAATTGGTCATCATTCCTTTCAGGGACGGTGGACAATTCAGAAAAGTCGGATGCCCATAAGCATTCTGGAGCTTCGAACAGTGTACCGAGCACTCACTCAGGCTCAAGATCTCCTCCACGGCAGACCGGTCCAGATCCAGTCCGACAACGCAACTGCAGTAGCGTACCTCAACCATCAGAGAGGCATGCGAACTCGGGCCTCCATGTGAGAAGTGGCAAACCTTCTGGTCTGGGCCGAAGGTCATCTCCCAGCAATCTCGACAGTGTTTATTCCAGGAGTCCAACTGGGAAGCGGACTTCCTAAGCAGACAAGATATACATGCCAGAGAATGGGCTCTCCACCCGGCGGTCTTTCAACTCCTGTTGGACAAATAGGGCCTGCCAGACGTAGACCTCATGGCCTCACTTCACAAACACAAGGTCCCCAGGTATGGGTCAAGGACCAGAGACCTCAGCTGTCTTCATGGACACTCTGGCTGCGAGGTGGGACTTTTAATTTTGCATACCTCTTTCCTACGATCTCCCTCCTCCCGAGGGTCATTCGAAAATTCAAGCAAGAAGGCGGCACAGTGATACTAATAGCCCCGGTCTGGCCCAGGCGACATTGGTTCACCGACATACGGAGTCTCTCCATAGACTTGCCAATTTCTCTACGGCAGGACCTGTTGACGCATGGCCCTTTCCTGCACCAGGATCTACCTCGTCTGTCTTTGACAGCGTGGCTCTTGAGTCTTCCCTCTTAAGAGCCTAGAGTTTCTTTCACTCTAGTCCAGACGATGTTGCCTGCTTCAGCCTGCATCTATTACAGAGTTTGGCACTCTTACTTCCAATGGTGCTCCCCCAGAGGCTATGACCCTACAGTTTTTATTTTCTCCCAGCTTGCCTTTCTCTAGGCTGGGTTAGACCTTGGTCTCCGCCAGGCCTCCCTTAGAGTTCAGGTTTCTGCTCTGGTTCCAGCAAAGCACTGTTCCCCTGCCTGATGTCAGAACATTCGTTCAGGGTGTCCTCCACATTCAACCTCCTGTTGTCCCTCCAGTGGAATTTGTCTTTGGTTCTCAGGGCTCTACAGGCTCCTCCGTTTGAACCTCTGGACTCAATAGACCTCGTGGCTGACTGCGAAGACGTTCTTTTTCCTCACTATCTCCTCTGCCTGCATGGTATCTGATTTTAGCAGCGCTCTTCTGTCGCTTACCCTTTTTTGCTCTTTCATCCAGACAGAGCAGTCCTCCGTACCAGGGCTGGGTACCTCCCTAAAGTGGTATCCTGGTTCAATTTGAATGAAGAGATTGTGGCCTTCCAGTCCTTGGATCTTTCTGCAGGTGAAGCTTCCTTGGATGTGGTTCGTGCTCTTCGGATCTACGTGAATCGTACTAATTCCTTGGAGAAATCAAATTATTTTTTTGTGGTTTATATGGCTTTCACAAGTGAGGCTGGCCAGTTAACAAACAGACTCTGGCTCGATGGCTTCACATGACAATCTCTCAGGCCTCTAGGCAAGCTGATCTTCCTATTCCAGACAGGGTTATAGCTCATTCTACTGTGTCTGTGCAACACTCGTGGGCGGTTCGACGTGGGTCTTCTGCTGAACAATTGTGCAAGCCAGCCAAGTGGTCTTCTGTCCACACCTTTCTCAGGTTCTACACCTTTGATACCTTTGCCTCTCAGGATGCTTCCTTTGGGCATCTGATTCTCTTTTCTGATCAGGAGCGTCTCCACTCTTAGAGAAACTGCTATGGGACATCCCCATGGTATGCCTGTGGATAATCCTATGGACCCTGAAGAAGAAATTAAGAGTTATGGTAGACTTACCTTTTGTTAACTCTATTTCTTCAAATTCCATAGGTTCCACAGGGAGCCCACCCTGACGCACCAGGCCTCAATGGGTATTTTTCTCTCTTGGATCATTGATTTCTTCATTTTATGGGAGTGTTTTTTGAGAGTAATGTTCTTCCTTCTCCTCTTTCTTGCTCCTGCCTTGGGCTTGTTTACAAAACTGTCTGCCTGTGGCTGGGGGTGGGGTATGTGTGGTGGAGAACCGAGGCATCCTAGGAGCTAAAACTTAACTGTTTGGTGCCTGGTTCACTCCAACCACACAGACCCCATGGTATTCCTATGGATCCTATGGACTTCGAAGAAATAGACTTAACATAGGTAAGTCTACCATAACTCTTAATTTATCTGGCCATTAAGGGGTGACAACTCAGAAATTATTATAGTGCATGCCAATATCTACTTCTTTATTAGGTAAATGTAAATTTTTCTATCAATTTTTATAGGAAAATGATGTAACGTTAAGGCAGCTTTTATGTTTGGAGGAAATTGAGCTTAAAAAGGTATGTTTTACTGAAATCATAATTAATTGATATACTTGCACGGCCTTAAATATTTGTGGTGCGTCTTAATTGGAATACTACATTTCTATACATGCACATTCTTGTATAGTATGATACACTATACTAATGGGCCACAGACTGAATACCCTTAGATTTAAAAGAAAGGGACTAAGTGAAAGGTGATAAACACTTGAAAAGTACCAATTCTGCCTGAAAGAGAAAAGATGTTCACCAGGACTTCAAATATAACAACATCTTAAAGGAGCCAAATAGACCAGCTGCTAAGAGAGCTGCTTCCATAGAATCACTGTTATACTGTAAGTCATATGCTACCTGAGAAATATTCTTTTAATAAGTAATTTCATACACATAATATTGGGTCTATGAATTTAAAGTAAACGGAGACCTACTTCTTTTAAAACATAGAAATCTGGCACAGAATTCAAAAACCAGTGGGCAAGCATTAAAAAGTTATTGCATGGAGACCTAATAGGAAAGCTGGACAAGCAAGTCTGAACAATATCCAGAGAAATATGTGCACACTTGATGAGTCTGGAACAAGGCAGCAAATGATTCAGTGAAAATATGCAACAAGTGAATAAAATGGTTCATGAATGCACAGTATGATCTTTCAATGTAGCAGCCCATGCTCTCTATCCAAAATGCAACACACTTGACCTGATTCAGAGGTGGACACTAATGTAGCTGTGGTAATATGCAAATACTAATTTCAGCCTTTCACTAGTGTACAGTGGTCTCTGCAAGCTCTGAGTCACCCACTTTCAGTGCTCGTGGACAGTGAAACTCCACCAGCGGTTGTAAATGCTCCACTTACAACATCCTATGGCTGGCGCAGTGTCTCCTTCGGAAAATTCTCTCAACATGGCCTCTATAGTTGTGGATCTGCATTTGAGAACGCAGCTGAGACGTCCGTGACACTCCCATAATACGCAAAGAAGAAATACAGGTGCACAACTCCAAATTAACTGATTATATATAAATAAATACATTTTGCAGTAAATACAGTAGAGGTTTTTGGCATAATCTTGGCCAAGATTAAGGGCCTGCCCACCATATCCGGGTAACCTCTTGTCGGGTAGGTCCCTAACATACTAAGGCTCAAATCCAGAGTGCAGGACACCCCCAAACTAGCTCAGCTAAACTACCCCAAGGCACCGCTCTAATAAGAAAAGTAAAGTGTTAAGAGCAGCCATTGGCCGCATATAAAGAATAAAAATAAAAAAGTGAAATACATATATATAAAAGAAAGACAGTGAGGTATTAAGATGTGTTAAAGGAAAATGTGTTATACTGCGGTGCCCTGAAGCAGACCAGCAAAGCAATATAGGGGGGGACACACCCCAAAAATGAACCAAAGCTGCACTACACAGACTAAATATTAGCAGGACTTACCCATATTGTGCCCTGACTGGTGTGCATATTACATTGCCAGACTCCATGCTATAACCAATGTAGTAGAGGTGCTAGTCTGAGTGGGAAGTGGCTCAGGATTCCCAGGTGTGCAAATCAAGGCACTAATTAGTTTACAAAGATAATGGACCTCAGACTGCACACTCATTTATATATATATATATATATATATTATATATATATATATATAAATTTGGAGGCGCTACCTGTGGAGACCATTAATATATACACAAAGAAGAAATACACAACTCCAAATTAACTGATTATACATAAATACATTTTGCAGTCAATACAGTAGAGTTTTTTGGCATAATCTTGGCCAAGGTTATGGGCCTGCCCACCATATCCGGGTAACCTCTTGTCAGGCAGGTCCTTAACATACTAAGGCTCAAATCCAGAGCGCAGGACACTCCTAAAATCACTCTGATAGAGCCGAAAGCACTCCAGGGCTTGCGACGAGACCCTTGTGGTAGGGTCTCGTGGCCGCAAGCCGATGGTCTTGACCATTGCGGCCATCTTTTTGGCCGTTCGCTATAGCTGTGGGTGGTCACCCACAGCTATGCGAGCAGCCGGGAGGCCGCTTTACAAAAAAGAGAAGGACGGCCCTGATTCAGAGCGAGCGCTCTGTCAGAGTGTCCGGCTCTGAATCAGGGCCTCTATCTTTCCGAAGCTACTCTACAAGTTCTCATTAGATATGTGGTTCACTAAACCTACAGTAAATTGCTGTTAAAAATCGAAAACACATAGGGGTCGATTCAATTAGCCATAAAGTACTCTCGGTTGCGAGTAATTGTGGCTATATGCTGCACTTACAGTACCTCTTGACTCATGGATTTTTGCTTGCAGCTCCCTAGGACTGCAAACAAACATGTGTTATATGCTACATCATGTGCTTTTCTCTGTAGGGTTCAAGGGGCATACACACGAAATGATATCTTTGAACAATAAAGATATCATTCATATCGTTCCGTGTGTATGCAATGAACGACCAACGATGCGCGCTCCCACTGGACGATAACGATATCTTTGGTCGTCCGTATATACAGGCCAATTTGGACGATATCCTCAAGAATTGCCTTTTCAGAGATGTGGCAGGATGACTTCACTGAAAGAGATCTATCAGTGTGTACACCCAATATTGTTTGTCCTGCGCTACAAAAAGTACAAGTGACATCTTTCACCAATATCGTTCAAACAGCAAATCGCCTAGTGTGTATGTGGCTTTTTTGTATCATGGTATATGCTAAAATCTGGATTTATTTATTTTTTTTGCAGAGTGGATGATTTATAAATTGTAACATGAGAAACATGGTTGAATTTGTTGAGCATGCTATATTTTATTAAATAGACAATTAAATGGTGTCCAGCAATGACTTGACAGCCATTGAGCAGCTTGTTAGAAACCTCGATCCTTGTATATGCTATTCTTAACACTAATAATTACTACTTTCAGACTACACATATAGCATTAAATATTGTGCATACACACCTACAGCCATGGCCAAAGGTTTTGAGAATGACACAAGTATTGGTTTTCACAAACTTTGCTGCTTCAGTGTTTTTAGACTTTTTTTTTGTCAGATGTTACTATGCATAAACGTAATGAAATGCTTGTAATTTTACTTTGGTATACCAAAGAGTCAATATTTTCAGTGTTGACCCTTCTTTTCAAGACCTCTGCAATTCGCCCTGGCATGCTGTCAATCAACTTCTGGGCCACATACTGACTGATGGCCGCCCATTCTTGCCTAATCAATGCTTGGAGTTTGTCAGACAAACTCCAAGCATTGATTAGGCAAGAATGGGTGGCCGTCAGTCAGTATGTGGCCCAGAAGTTGATTGACAGCATGCTAGGGTGAATTGCAGAGGTCTTGAAAAAGAAGGGTCAACACTGCAAATATTGACTCTCTGCCTAAACATAATGTTTTTGTCAATAAAAGCCTTTGACACATATGAAATGTTTGTAAGTTTACTTCAGTATACCATAGTAACATCTGACAAAAAGATCTAAAAAGACTGAAGCAGCAAACTTTGTGAAAACCAATACTGGTCATTCTCAAAACTTTAGGCCATGGCTGTACATGTCAATGACTTACTAGCTATACATTACTTGCCAATGCCCAGGTTGCTTTTAC